>CM048657.1:34461683-35661683 GCA_026401315.1 Dysphania ambrosioides | reverse complement strand
CCTTCATACTTGTGCATCTAATAATTAAAGGAATATCTTATGTGTCATTTGAATATTTGATCCCATTGCACTATCTTCTAGTGTTTCATTCATACATTTGGTCATAAAAATAATGATATTTTCTTATCTTGTGTCAAGAAAATAAGTTTTCATCCTTACAAGGTATTTTTAGAATGAATATTGTGTTGACTAGATAATTCGTAAACAAAAGAATACACGTATCGATTATACTAGTAAAGTAATCTAACTGAAAAACCATATTTCTAACTAGATCTGATCTTTGTAACTCATAAAATTTTATTTTTCTTTTAGGATTTTTTGTTGGAGATCTAGATATTTGCTCCCAATATATTATGTATTAAAGAAGGATTGGTCCAAACCTCCTTATATAATCTATATTTAAATTGGTTTTAGAAACTTGTACATTGGGTCTTGAGCTTGTTGTTAAGCCTTTAGAGACTGAATAGAAGAAGTGATTGGTTCCTAAACTCATACAACCCTTAAAGACACACAATGCCTTTTTTTCAAAAAACGTTGTATAAATAATTTTCAAAATTCAGTCATTTTTTGAGTCGAAGAGGAAACATTTTCATATGCTTACCATAGGTCTTTTAAGGTCATTTTATGCTCTATGTATAACACAAACCATCTACTTTGACTCTAAATATCTACTTTAATCTATTTTAAAACTAGTACAATTGAATCCTAAACTCTTTTCAAACATATGGAGACCAAATAAAAGAATTAATTGGCCTCAAACCTTCTTATTGAACTCTAAGGGCACCCATTAGATTTTTGGGATATATGTCAAGAACTGTGTAAACTTCGAAATTCGATTATTTTGAACAATTTAGAATCTGGTGAGGAAACAACATCATATGCTTACCAAGGTCTTCTAGGGTCATGCTAAGCTCCTATGAGTAACTGGAACCATCAATGTTGCCTTTAAACATTCATTTTTATTGATTTACAAAACTTCTACAATTAAATTCTAAACTCGATCATTTTTGGACCTGTAAAGATCTAATAAAAGATAATTCTTGGATCAAAACCTCCTAATATGATCCTAGCAGGCACATTATTCTTTTATTTTTCAATGATTTCTCGAAAATATTTTGAAAATGTTATATACCTTCAAAATGTGATCATTTCAAACAATTTTGGATTTGGTAAAGAAACCCCTTTCATTGCTTACCATGGATATTTTGGGCTATTTTAGGCTCAAAGAGTGGTAGGAACCATTTACTTTTATTCCTCTTAACATTTATTTTTGTTGATTTTCAAAACTTTTATAAATGGGTATCCTATACTTATTTTAGGGCCTTTGTAAATCGAATAAAAGACAATATTAGATTTCATTTCTTATATATGACTCTAGAAACAGCAAATATCTTTATTTAAATTTTGAAAATTTTTCAAAAATATCTCTAAAATAATGTATAATAACTATCATACTTAGTTATTTTGGACTATTATTAATCCGATAAGCTAAGAAAACTCCATCGTATGTTTACCGTGTGTTTTATTTGATCATATTAAGTCGTATAAGTCATTGTAACCTTATACTTTTACTCTAAACATCAATTTCAATTGATTTCCAAATGCTCTACAATTGAGTGTCCTAGACTCGTTTTCTTTGAAGACCGAATAAAAGACAATATTTGGTTTCATGCCCTTTATATGACTTTAGGAAGCGCCCAAATACCTATGTTTTAATCTTGGAATTTTTTTTAAAACTATCTCATGTGCATAACCTTCAAATTTGGTTAGTTCAAACTGTTTAGGACTATTTAAGGAAACTTTTTCGTATGTTTACCATAATTATTGAGGCGTATTAGGTCATATAAGTTATTGGAGTCATCTACTTTTACTTTAAACATTCTTTTTATTCAATTTCAAAAACTTACACAATTAGATCTTAAACTACTTTTCATGCCTTTGGAGACCATTTAAAAGAAAAGGATTGCATTTAAACCACATTATAGGGTCATAGGTAGGAAACACCCACCACCTTTATTCCAATTTTAATGATGTTTCAAAATTCTCACAAACGAGGTATGATAACCTTCAAAATTATATCATTTTGAACAATTTTAGACATGGTAAGGAAACACCTTTAAATGTTTTTCATAGGAAGTATTGGATAATATTAAGTCATATAAATGATTAGAACCATCTAATTTTATTTTTAAACACCCATTTCAATTGATTTTCAAAACTTCTGCTATTAGATCTTAAGCCCATTTCCAAAGTTTTGGAAACCGAATAAAAGAAACCATTGGTTCTAGCCACATATGACTTTATGAGGCACCCATTACTTTCATTTTAAATTCATAGATTTTTCATAAATATGGCAAAAAAGTGTTTAGTAACATTTGGTTATTTCGGCATTGTGAAGATATGTCATATATGTTCTTACCATAGGACATTCAGGTTCATAATATGACCTATTATTGATTGAAATTATTTGCTTTTACTCTAAACATTTAGTTCAATTGATTTATACAACTTCTTTAATTAGGTTATAGTCTCGTTTTTAGGTCTTTGGAAACCGAATTAAAGTCTATACTTAGTTTCAAACTTCCTTATACCCTAGGAGACTCCTAATATTTTTAATTTTATTGAAAATATTCGAAAATATCTCAAATCTTATGTAAAATAACATTTAAAATTCAGTCATTTTTGACATTATTAGACTAGACAAAAAAAATATTTTTCATATACTTACCATGAATTTTTTAGGTAATACTAAGCCCTGTGAGTTATTTAAACAATCTACATTGATTCTAAACATCATTTCAATCGATTTTTAAAACTTTTATAATTAGGTATCATAAACATGTTTTTAGGGCCTATGAAAACCTTATAAAAAATACTTGGTTCCAAACCTTTTTATATGATTATAGTATGTTCCTAGTACCTTTATTTTAATTTTGGAAATTAAAAAAAATACTTTGAAAAAAATAATGTATAATAACCTTTAAAATTTTGTCATTTTTGTATAATTTAGACCAAATGGAAAACTCCTTCATATGTTTATTATGGGTCTTATAGGGTGATATTAGATGTTGTAAATCATAAGAATCATCTACTTTTAATCTATACATCCATTTCAATCGATTTATTATAAAATAAGGTACAAATTTGTTTTTGAGCCTTTAGAACCCAATTCAAGGATATTTCTTGGTTTCAACCTTATATAGCTCTAAAAAGCACTCGATACCTTCTATTTTAATTTTAGACATATTTCAAAAGTATCTCAAAGATGGTGTATAAACCCTTGAAATTTTATCATTGTTAAGAGTATGAGAATCCACTAAATTGCACAAATGATAATGCAAATATATTGATGAGTAAATGGGGAAGTTTGAAAGAGTCTTAAGAAGTTTAAGGTCATACTTTGGCATCATAAAATATATTCCCTCTATTTCTTTTTTTTTTTCTTTTTCCTTTGGAATTAAGGGAGAAATCAAGATAAATTTACATAAGCATTAATTTTGATATTTTTATGGTGCCATCAAGTAATCCTATTGGAACTAGATAACACTAATTAGCCAACAAGTACTAAAGCAAACTCAACCGCCGATAATCAGCCAAGAACTTAAAGCCTGGATGATCCCTGCATGGCGTCTGAACTTAACGAAAAAATGATTATACATATCCTCTTCCAACAATAGAATTGTAGAGGCAGAAGAAGGAAGTTGAGGAATCCACTCATGTTCCAAGGAGCAAACAACAAGTCTGTTTTGACATCTTTAACTTGTACGTAGGGGTGCTTATTAACACTAATTAGCCAACAAGTACTAAAGCAAACTCAACCGCCGGTAATCAGCCAAGTACTTAAAGCCTGGATGATCCCTGCATGGCGTCTGAACTTAACGAAAAATGATTATACATATCCTCTTCCAACAATAGAATTGTAGAGGCAGAAGAAGGAAGTTGAGGAATCCACTCATGTTCCAAGGAGCAAACAACAAGTCTGTTTTGACATCTTTAACTTGTACATAAGGGTGCTTATTAAGTTGAGCTACTCGCAAGCAATTAGGACTCTACTCGGTCAAAACTCAGTCAAAGCTCGACTCGATTGGACTCTACTCGATATCGAACTCGACTCGATAAGTTAACAAGCCAAGTCGAGCAATTCAAAACTCGACTCGAAAAGCTCGTGAGAAACTCGTATTAATTTTATAATATATATTTATAGAAAAATATACTTAAGATATAAAATTAAAATAAAATGATATATAAACCAAAAGTCTCACATTGGATTAAAATGAGCTTTAATCAAGCTCAAGCTTTAAACGATCTTTAATCGAGCTCGAGCTTTAAACGAGCTTTAATCAAGCTCGAGTCGAGTTTGAAACAAGCTTTTAATCGAGCTTGAAACGAGATTTAATCGAGCTCGAGAATTGAGTTTCGAGCGAGCTCGAGCTTCGGCTTTTTAGCTCACGAGCTTTCGAGCTCGAGTTTTAGTTATCGATCTCGAGTCGAGCTTAGCCAAACTCGAGCTCGACTCGGCTCATAAGCACCTCTACTTGTACATAAACTGTGAACATATAATGACAATTTCTAGCCCAGATATAATCCTCAGTTTTGACCAAATGCACAAACCAAGAAAAAACAGCAACAGCAAAAACAAGAGGTTAAAGGAGCAAGAGAAGTAAAGGAAAGTATAATATACAAGCATTAGTCTTTACCATCATAAATATATGTACCAGATAGCTTTCATTTGTATGCAACTGTGGCATGAGGCTATTTCTGTCAAGTTTATATCACAAACTTAAGAGAAATCAAATAGTGCAACATAAAGCAGTTCCACTGCGCCTCCATAGTTGCTTGGAGAAATTCTGCTCTGGCAAGTAGCAGCTCCAAGACCCTGATATACAGAATCAATGTAGCACATGGGAACACTTAGTCGGCTCCATTACAATCCACTGCTTTCTTGTATTCAGGCTTAAGCTCATAAGTTCCTTGATTTGCTCCTCTTTTGTTGTATACGCACAGCTCATTCAATATTTCTTTCAAGAATTGCTGAAGGAAAAAAGACAAGCATATTAGAGGATGAGTCCATCAAGCTTTTTTGTTTTGGACATACAGAGTTCATCCAGTTGAGCTGCTATTTAAATTATAGCAATCACTGTTTATCATGCATTCATGCGTGCTTTCAAGCACTCTCGATGGTTTTTCACCAAAAAAATTTCCACTCATTTTTTTTGAAGCTGAACTAGATAACTTGATGACCTGAACCAACCAGAAAATTAATTTGACTAATATTGGTAAATATTATCAAATACATTATATTATCAAAATCCAAATATGAGCCAGCCCAAATTGATCCAAGTAAAACTAAATCAGAACTGAACTATTCATCACAACCACAAGAATATGACCCAAAATGTATGCAAAGCAGAACCAGATCCACATTTAACTAACAAGAAACTTACAGCAGGTTGATCTGTTTCTTGGACCAACTGTTTCAATGCCCAGTTAGGCTTCTTTTCAAATAGCTTGAACATGATGTCCTCCAGCTCTCCACGATCTCTTCTAGTTCTCTTCATCTCTACAGGCTTAACGGGCAATGTCTTCTTTTTCTCCTGGAGGATATCACGAAAGACAAAAAATTGTGGAATTTTCCAGGATTTAAAGGCAAAAATTAATTGAGAATCAATCATACTTTGACTACACATGTGCATGACCAAATTCTTAATGCAAGTTTTGCACAAAAGCAAAAGGGCATGAGAACAAGGGTACAAAATGATTGGTTTTAGCCACCTAGGCAGCCTAGATAAGTACCTACCCAGAGTCAGCAACCAATAGCAAAAGGGTCTAACAGCCTTAAAATCTGTGATGCATGGGTACGGCAAACAGCCACTGTACCCCGTACCCGATACGGCACGGGTACGGCCCGGATACGTCTCCAAGACCCCGGGTACGGCTTGGGTACGGGTGGGTTCATATTGGGTACGGTTGGGTTATACCTAAACCGTTAGCCCAAAAAAATAAAAAATAAACAAATTTCTGATATACAAACCATTCCAGCAGCCCAAAAAATAAATATAGAAAAATTGAATACCATTTTAAGCCCAATACCCCACTACCCAACAGCCCAAAAGAAATAACAAATTTAGTTTTAATACATAATTAGCCCAACAAGGGCAGCAACCAAGCTATGTCATATTGCCTAATTGTCATGCCCTAAGCCGACTTCACTCTGTTCTCTCATTTCATTTCTGGTCATTTCTCACTCAACCAACTAATCAAGCAGCCATCCTTCACTATTTGAATGATTTTAATATGTATAATTTATGATTTTTTTTTTTGTCGTACCCGTATCTAGAAATTTTGATTTTGCCGTTTTCCGTACCCGTATCTGTATTTGGATTCATATTGGTGCAACATAGCTTAAAACTTACCCTTCCTCAGTCCCTCAGCTCCCAAGAGACCACTGAAACAACAAGAAGTTACCACAGACACATAACTTAGTAAAGCACATTTCAAGTTGTCTGAAGAAGAATACAACAATATAATGACCACCCCCAGCATGGACCACTTCTGACAGGGCCTCTAAGTGGTGAATCCTATAAACATCCACAAGGTATAAGTAAAAGTTAACTTTGGGAGAGGAAATATCAAGGAACTAGACCTCCTTGTAAGAGGGGTTGTGGTAATGATGGTGTCATTATTATAGAAAAGAAATAAATAAATAAAACTTCATGGTTTTATAGGAAGGGCAGAGTATGACACTCCCAGGCCCAAGCATCCCAAAAAGAACTTCATGGTTGAATTTGGCAGTCGTTTGGCATTTTCTGAATTTTAATTTTTAATTACAATCATGTAAATACAAATATAGAAGTGGATAGAGAGAGCAACAAGGAAATGAAAGTGCTAATAGGAAATAGTATAGATGTGATGGAGATACAAAGGGAAATATAATTTTTGAATTTTTGTTTATTTCAAAGGGATAAATGAAGATTTTCTATGGACATTTATATTCAGTAATGTTGAGGTTACACTACAAGAAATACAGGTTTTGTCTACTGATGTTAGCTACTGTCAATAGTAGGAAATATAAAAATTACCTACTGTCATTTTAGCGGTTGGAAATTACCTACTGCCGCTAAGATAAATTAGCCACTCCTAAAATTTTCAAGTAGGAATTCACCTATCGCTAATATAAATTAGCTACTGTCAAATTAATTAGTAGGAATTTACCTACAAGTGCAGTAGAAAAATTAATCACCTACCAAAAAAAAGCCATTGGAAAATATATTTTCTCATATTGCTCACTTTGTCCTACCTTGGTTAATGAATGAAAATCATTATCATAATAAAGTTATAAAAGCAAACTCTCAACAATAGGTATATTTTTTTAAGAAAACAAGTTAAAACCCATTACTAAGACCAATTAAGTTGATCCCAACATTCAAATTATTTTTATTACTAGTAGGTAATTCAAGATTACCTAGTGCTTAAAGCGGTTGGTAAATTATAAATTAGCTACCACTAAAATAATAGGTAACTTATAAAGTACCTATTACTTAAAGCGGTACATAAAATATAAATTACCAAATATCTTAGCAATATGTAAATTACCTTTTGTTAAGCACTAGCAAAAATAATTTAACCACGGTCATTTTACCTATCAATCAACAAACAATAGGCATTAGTAGCTTAATTGATTTACCTACTGTTTTTTAGGCTTTCTTACCGTTTTAAGCTATAGGTAAAATCCATATTTCTTGTAGTGTAATGGGACAAAAGGAGTAGTAAAAATCACGATGTTTCAAGGAAGTTTGAAAAGAGCATACACAAATAGTTCTATAACCTAAAGTTAATTCCCTAATTTTAACATTATTAAAATTGAGATGTCTAAGATGCTTAAGTGCGATTCGGATAGAAAAAGAAAAATTAATTTTAAAAATACAACCTTTCATCGGTCTTGTAAAAAAGGTCCAACATTTTGAAAATGACCAGAATAAAGTAGGATAACATGATGATGTGGCAGTAAGTGACCATAATAATTTATTTTTTCTCTTTATCATTTGCCAACCATTTTTTTAATATAAATATTTTCCTCTCCATCCTCCCCCCTTCCCATCCCCTCTTTTCTCTCCTCCTCATCAATGAGCCAGGAGGACCAGGATCTTCTCCCCTCCTCTTTACCACCCAACAACTTCCAATCCGACACCCTCATCTCTCTCCTCAAGCACTTCTCCTACAACCCATAGGCACCATCTGACCCCGCCACTTCTATTCCTTTCATCTTAATTCACCAGCAACCACACCCTCCCCCCAATCTATAATCCACTATGTTTGCTCCAAAGTCGGTTTTCATTATTGTTGGCTAAATCTTCCTTGCGACAATGTCACCAAGTTGCTTTTTAGAAGCAACTCTACTTGATTATTAAATCTTCAATTATTCAATGTGTGATGTTAATTTCATGTCATATTATATTATAGATGGGTTTAGAAAGTCATATTAAATTTGATAAAAATTCCTATTAAGTTTTAGTTTCTAATGATCTAGTTCTCGGTCAAACCTGATTTTCAATTGAACTAAATTTGACTGAAAAACCATTATACTTAAAATCGACAATGCCAGCGGTTATCTACTAGAAACACTGGCAAACTCGTCAAATTTGATCCATTGGATCAAATTATACTAAAAATGCGTTGATTTGAATTTTGTTTTGTCGGAATTTAAGGATGTAGAGTGAGAAATAGAGGAAGAAGGTACCAAAACAGCGTAGTGGTCCGAATCCAATGAGGAGAAGAAGTTGTTGATAGTATGATGAAGAATGTCTGAGTTTTGATGCTCTTCATTACACTGTCTTTAGGGTGGGGAATGTTCAAAGTGGTGGATTGATGGGGCTGGGTCCATATGGCGTTGGGTTGTATTGGAGGTGTATTCGCAAGTGATGGTACTAGGTCGGCCATGATGAGGTTTTAGGTAGTCAGGGCAGTGAATGCAAGGGTAAACATAATCAACGAACATGCATCGACACATTTAAAAGTAAACCCGTGAAGTGAAACTTTTAAAAAGGAAACATAGCAAAGGTTAGATTTTTCTTAAATAACGCAATGTTAGACCTTTTCAAAAAAATGGAAAAAGGTTAAATTTTTTTAATCAATTTTTTTAAGAAAATATGAGTCGAATTTGAAAATATAATTACATGAAGATCCAGAGTAATAACTTGCACCAACAACAACATAAAAGGAAAATATATGGAAGAAAAGATGTTGCCATATCAATATACAAAAAAGTAACACAAAATAAGAAGGATAATGAGATAAGAGTATAAGAAGGCAATAATACCTTAGCACCAGCACCAAGTCCTACCATTCCAGGCATAGGTCGCATGTGCACACCACGGTCATTATCAATCACCTGTTTATGAAATCAAGAACAAACATATTTCCCCATAATCACACACAATTTCTAGATTAAGTTTGGGAGTGTAGAGGAAGTGGGAAAAGAGGGAGACTGATATTAACAAATATGCCTTACCTGAATCTGTCTATTCTTAATCATGGACTTATTTGTCCTTTCACGGCACAATCTTCCATACTCCTCAAAATTCTCGTTATGGGGCTTCATGTCAAATTTATGTTCAACTTTGCCTTCCACCGCAACCTTGCCTAGGGAACGAATATAACACAGGCAACCCACATAAATAAAATCAAGTTAACGACTCCACATTAACATGTAAAAGTAAATAAATAAGAGTGCTCCAAGAACAACAGATCCACCCAGTTTGAGAAGGTTCAAATACAACTCTTCTAACAGGTAGCAAAAGTGAATTGGGAATATGCAAATTAAAGCATCAACTGAGTCATTGTAAACTTACTGCAATAGAAGTATTCGAAGTACTGAAAATAGTAATAACATATAATGGTTCTAAGACAAATAATACGTAACGCAAAGCAATAAAAATTACATATAATCAAGGATCATATTACTACCAGAACTTTTTCCCTTTGGGCTAAATAGTTGAAGGCAATTTCTCTGTTATCACTGTTAGTCGTCCTTCCAGCTAAAAGAAGCAAGTGCAAGTCCTAAGAAAGCAGCTATTAGCTAATGCCAGAGGATCTTTGCTTGATTCGAATTCTGCCTTGATGTGCCTATTTTTAAAATATGAAATTCAAGATTCACTAGGTTGGTCAGTCACACAAAAAGGAGTAGCAAAGGGTTCAGTTGCATTAACTTCTGCAAATATGAGGATAACTCGCTATTCCTAAGACTAAGACTGCATCTCTTGTATATACTTACTAAAATGAATGACTGCCGGGCATTTTCAGGTGGCGAAAGCCCGATGTATTCAATTTTTTTATTTATTCAGCCTGTAGGCACTAACAAATTAGTAGAAGCAAGTCCAATAGTGAAGGGAGAACACTTGCTTGGTGTGAACAACTCTCATGTGGACTTCCTGCTTGTTACAAGCAATCAAAAAATAAACCAGAAGAAGTGTGAATGCAAAGAGCAAATCAAGTTAATTCACGCTGGAAATCTGGAACAGAATTAAGCAATAAATTTAAGATAACAAACTCTATAAACACTGGAAACAATATATTTAGTCATTTAACTTGATGCAATCAATATAACAGGTAAAATTTGGGGGTGATGTTGCATAAGATAAGTTAATATAGCTATCAATCCCTCAGTTAGAGTCAACCATCAAATATATTCCTGAGGATCAGCTGAGGAATAGGCGACATCACATAAACCAATCACAGCATAAGAAGAAAACTAAATAATCGGAATGAAAGCAGGAAAAACATCTTAAACATAGAAAGAACACTAGAACACAAGTGTTAACAACATCAAAGACAAAGTGAACCATTCTTAATAAACCTCACCTTGACTCTCGGAGAAAATACTCATGGGAACAAAGTCCTTAAACATATTTAGAGAGTAGCTCCTTGGACCCATATCGTTGCCATTCATCTCCATCATAAACTGCTCAACACATATATAAATGCAAACAAACCACAATGTCATTCAATGATGAAACAACACCATAAAAGGCATATTTAAACTAGAACTGAGCACAGTAACTAACAATACCAACCTTCTAAGATCAACACCCACCCTCTACATTTTCAACAATCTACTAAATTCTTGTCACTATTACGATCACAGCCACGCTTCACCGGGCCCAAAAGAACAAACCCCTTTCCCTTCCACACACATCTTTCCTCAAAGATCACTACCTTTGCTAAATGTGAGTCCAATGTCAAAATGATCTCTTTAACACATGAAGGTGGGGTCTTAAAAATTGGTACAATCCTTTGTGGTCTCCACAAAAATAAGATACTTCCAAAGTTCTATAAACATGTTAAATCAATCAATTTCACATATTGATCCCACTTAAATTCATCGAAAGCACAATCCAATTCAACTTGATTCAACAACAAAATCAAACAAAAAACTAACACAACAACGAAATCAATCCTAAAAAATAGACCTCAAACATACACAACTACAAAACCCTCAACTTACACCAACAAAACCAGCTCAAACAAAAGAAGGGTAGCAGAAATAAAACCTCCATGGCAGAGGGATCATCGGGACGAAGAGGATCGAGCGAGAGAACAACTTTGGCAACGGGTTGAGGGTCAGAAGACGAAGCGCGTGACTCCCACGAGTTAGAAATAATAAGTGGGCACTTCATCAACCACACAGATCTCTCAGCATTTCCTATATCAACAATCCCATTGTTAATCTCATTGTTTTCTTCATCCATGCCCCTCTCTATTTCTTTCTTCTTCTTCAAGCTTCCCTCAACAACAACAAAAATGGAGTCTTGTTCAAGTTTTTGGTAGTAGAAACTAGGAACGATTTTTGGTCATTTTCTCTCTCCTGAATTTCGGCAGTTTGGAGGGACTCGAGTCAAAATTCTGTAAATGAAAAAAGATCGTTAGACTAGGTTTTTTCTGGTATTATACGGACTTGGGGAGTACTCGTAGTTAAGATGGATTGGATGGGCTGTATCTGTTGAGCCCGTATGTCTTGGGATTGGTTTGATTTAGCCTAAATATTGTCGTGATTAGGGATGGCAGTGGGAGTGGGAGTGTGGGACTAGTGGGAATGTCTATAAACAAGGACGGGTTAGTAGAACGGATACGGGATGGATTTATATCCGCACATGTAGAGAGGGGTATGGAATTTGTACCCTCTTATTGGTGAGACAGACAATGAAGTTGATAAATTTTGGTGGGAACAAGTACGTGGGAGGGCAAAACCAGCCCCATTGTCAACTCTAGCCCCAATAACTTCGTATAGCATTGCAAACTTTAAATTAGAGATTCAACTTATTCAAGCATGGTCTAAACTCATGTGGCTCTTGTGTCATATTTGTGTGTCTAGTTTGTTTTACGTATCGTGTCATGTTGTATCTTATTGTGCTTTTCAACAAAATGTGGCATGTTCTAAATTGCCTTGTATGAAGTAAAGCGGTGTGTTTTAAATCGCCTAGTGATCGTACCATGGTGTAGTTGTTGGCCTACTTGCTATGTGCGTGGTCCCTAAAATGGCAAGGCATTGTTAGAGTTGTGTTGTGTAACTATGTTGGTTAATTGTTGTGATTGTAGCATTTGCTGGTTGAACAATGAAATCTAAATTAGAGCAAGATGAATTTTTGTAGTAGTATGTTGTCCACCTATTCTGATGTAAGGCATTGGTGGTGTTTCTTTACAAAAGAGCTTTTCCTAGGAACATAATGTAATGAAGGAGTTAAAAGCTAATGCCTAGCATTATACAATCTAGTAGGCAGTAGATAAAAATAATTACAGACTTAATGTTTCGTTTGCAAAGTAGTTGCTCTAGTATTCATGTCATTGGAGATAGCTTCCTATTAGTTTGTGCATTTGCAATGCGCCTAGATAGTATCAAGGCTATCTGTAGATACCCTCATGATGGAGATCGAGGTTGCTCATGCTTCAAAGCTTGAGAAGTATTGGGTTATCCATCTTGAACAAGGCTTCTCATTTGATCCACCCGGTACATCCTCAATAGTCTTAAGCAAGGCTTCTTGTTTGATCGCATCAACTCATTATCAGACCACCCAACCCCATCTCAATGCCATCCAAACCCAAGTATCCAAATGATTGCTTGCTTTGTTCTTTCAGTCATTTAGTAGATGGGTAAGTGCTTTACATAATGGATTAAACAAAAACATCATTAGTAAGTGTGCAATTCTAGCTTGTTTGTATATAACCTTCAAAATTTAGCAACTTTATACAATTTTGGATTCAATGAGACAACACCTCAATATAACCTTCAAAATTTAGTAACCTTCAATATGCTTGTTTGTAAGCAATTTGAATGATTGAAACCTCTGGTATTTATTCTAAATAACCATGTTAAGAAATCTTCAAAAACTCTTATAATCAAGTCGTGATCTTGGTCCTAATGCCTATGAAGATCAACTAAAGGTCATAGTGATTTCAGACCTCCTCCTACACACCTAGAAGATGCGTACTACCATTAGTTTAATTTTTCGGAATTTTTTTTAAAAATATCTCAAAGAGTGTATAATAATTATTAAAATTAATTATTTTACACAATTCAAGATTGGTGAAAGAGTCATTCCATATGGCATATGCTTACTATAGGTATTATAGGGTCGTATACGACCTTTATGTGTGATATAATCATCTATTAAGATTCTAAACAACCATTTTATCCCATTTTTAAAACTTCTACAATCAGATTCTAAACTCGATCTCAGCCCTTTGAAAGCCAAACTTAAGTCCATGAATTATTTTAAATCCATTTTATCCCATTTCTACAAACTTCTATATGACCAAAAGGCATATAATACAATGATTTCACTCTTAGACTTTTTTTCAAGTAGTTTATAAATAGGGGTAAAATATAATCATTCTGAACAATTTTAAGTCCAATGAAGAAAAATCACGGTGGTTTTTTTTCCAAATATATTAATCTCTTGGAGTGATAAAAACATTTAAATTTTGATTCTAAATATCCCTTTTAACTGATTTTTAAAAATTCCTACGATTTATGGGTCTTTGGATAGCTAACTTTAAGTAGCAACTGATTCCAAACCTCCTCATATGAGGCATTGAGTACCGTTAGTTCAATTTAAAATTTATTTTTTAATCATATCATAAATACCATGTATACCTTCGAAATTCTCAAAAATTATCGATGAAGGTTTTAGTAACAACTAGGTTAGTTTTTTACGATGTACGGTTTGATAATAAATAAATTTATTAAATATTTCAATTGTAAAAATGTTTTTATTTATTGGGTGAATACTTGTAGCTTTGAATTTTTATGGAATTACATTGTAGTAATCTATCGTTTAAGGTTAAATAGAAAATTTAATCAGGTTAAGATTTTTATCAAGTAAAAATATTTATGAAATAAAGGAAAGAGAAAGTTATGAAATAAAATAAGAAAAACAAATGTAGTTTTATGTAGTTAATTAATTTAGATAGTCAAAAAAGTTTATATGTATCACTGTATTTTCTCATAATCCATAATTTTTTTTTATCATTGTTAAGGAGTTGTCTTGTACATTATTTGTAACTTTAAGGATAATGATGTATAATTCATTAGTATATAAAATGCAACTTCAAGTGCTTTAAACTTTCAAATTTATTCCTTGCTTGGATTGATAAACTTTGAGATTGTCACATATGCGGTGGAATTGCAAACTTGTGAGTTGTGACACATATAGATATTTTTTCAAATCAGTTAGTGTGAGAAAGTTGCTATTATTATCAATGAATAGAGATAATATTGCTGCTACTTTTGAAGTATTTCTCACTTTTTGTTGTCTTTTATTCTCTAAATAAAGCCATAACGTGAGTATAAAATTTTAATAGATTAGAAAAAAAAAAAGTTAAAACCTATCCGAATTATATTTTGGAAAGAGTCCAACCAAAAAGTTCAACAAAGATAAAGGATTAACGAACATTTCATAAATAAATTTCTAAGTATTAATATGTCATCATCCACATGAAAAGATATCAACTAGACATGTTCAAATGGGTGGGGGTCCGTTAAGGGCCCTTGACCGACCCGTTTGTAAAAGGGCCTAATCAATAATGAACTTAATGGGTCGGTCTCTTAATGGGTCAAGTGTTATTGGGTTTTTAATGGGTCAAGTCGGGTCAATAATGTACCTATAATTTTCAAGACTTTTAAACACTATCGGGTAACGAATTATTTCCACTTACTTGTCGATGATCCACTACCAAAGATTGAAGGTGATTCACGTAAAATATCCCCTCTATAAATAAAAATTACACTCTCTGTGGACGACCCGACTCGGCCCGTTATACATCTCTTTTGGCCCGGCCCGGCCCGTTTTGAACCTTCTTTGACACGGTCCGGCCCGTTTTGCTTGTGACTCATCCCGGCTCTAACCCGTCCGATGCACGTGTCTAATATCAACAATGACTCGGAAAATATCTGGAATTAGCTTGCTTATATCAAACACTTTCCCACCCTCCAACCCCACCTCTACTACCAGTCTACGATTGATTCTTTCAAGAACACACGTGTCAAAATCGTACCGGTTTCACGAATGCCAATTCTAGGCCTCAGCAACCAATATAACAACTCCACAAGCAACCCGTTTCCTCCTGGAAACCTTCCTCCAATGGCATCCTCTCTTCTCACTTTCTCTCTCCTCCTTATCTCCCTTTCCGCCGCCGCCGTCACCGCTGAGGATGACATCCTCATCCGTCAAGTCGTCTCCGATGATTCCACCGCCTCTGGAAACAACATCGACGACCTCCTCTTGAACGCCGACCACCACTTCTCTCTCTTCAAGTCGAAATTCAACAAGTTGTATGCGTCTCAGGAGGAGCACGACCGCCGATTCTCGAATTTCAAGAAGAATCTCCGCCGTGCGAAGCGTAACCAGATGATCGATCCTACAGCGGTGCACGGCGTTACGATGTTCTCCGATCTTACTCCGAAGGAGTTCCGAGAGAAGTACCTTGGATTGAAAGGAGGTAAGAGAAGATTGAGGCTTCCTTCTGACGCTAACAAAGCTCCTGTCTTGCCTACTGATGCTCTTCCTGAGGATTTCGATTGGCGCGAACACGGCGCTGTTACTGAAGTCAAAAATCAGGTCCTCATTGTTCTTCAAATCATTTTATCAAATTATTTTGAGTTTGCAATGATCTATATCTTTAATTTTTTTTTTCTAATTCTGATATTCTATTTACCTAATTATCTGAATTTGTTTTATGATGTTGTGAAGCTGTATCTATTTGCTAGACTAAGCTAAAAATTTTGCGAGAATCATTATTATTAGCTGCGAAAGTTGAATAAAAAATTGAGCTAAAGCTATGAATTAGTGTGACCTTTTGCAGTTCTAGTTTGATTTTTGTATTTCTGAAAATTTTGACGTAATTTTTTCTATTTTTTATTTTATTTTGTGAAGTTGTATCTATTTGCAAACTTAAGCTATAAATATTGCATGAAATATCAATTATGAGCTGTGATAATTGAATGAAGAAATTGAGCAAAAATGATAGGAGCTGAAGCTATGAACTTCTGATCATTGTAATTTTTGGCTTAGTTTCTTATCAATTTCTGTATGTATTTTTTCGTTATTCATTGAATAATGAGCTGATGATGACCTAATTTGTCAATAGTTTTTTCTCATGATTTGAAGATGTATTATATTTGCGCTATTTTTCTCCAAAATATGCTGCCATATTTGAATAAAAATAGAAAGAAATTGTTATTGAGCTGAAGAAGCTATGTATATGTGTTCAAATTTTTAATTAGAGAAATGTTTCTTATAGCAAGTAAAGGTTCTTGTTCATCAAAAATCAAATTGATGCTAATCAAAGTTATTTTAGAGTTTGTGTTGCAAATTTTTGTAATTTGGAAGAGTAATTTGATGTTTGGCTTTTGTAATTGGAGTATTATTACTACTATTGAATTACTGATGATGAAATATGGAATAATTCAGGGTTCATGTGGATCATGCTGGTCTTTTAGTGCTACAGGAGCATTAGAAGGTGCTAATTATCTTGCCACTGGGAAACTTGTTAGTTTAAGTGAGCAACAGCTGGTTGATTGTGATCATGAGGTTAGTGCATTTGTTTGTACCGTGGATTTTGATTTATATTTACTTGTTCTGTATAGAATTATAAGCTTATTGATTGTGTATGGTTGGATGGATTTTTCATAGATAATGTGTCGTGGTTGAATATGTAAGTGTTTGATGTTAAGACGAATTGTCTTGTGTTTGGTTGGATGATAATTTTATTAATATTGTGTAGTGGTCAAATTTTTAAAATTTTCGCATCAACTTTCTTGTGGATGTTGCTCTATGAGGTACAAGAAAAAATTATCTTCACTTGTAATTTCATGTTTAATGAATGGATCTAAATAAATTTGGGGTAGGAAACTAAGAAGGTATCTTCTTGGAAGGGCTCTGTGAAGTGTGAACCTCCTGCCCACACGTTGGCTGCATATTGTTGGACATTTAGAACACATCTATGAATAGTCACGAGTGTGCTTTGTTAGTAAAGCTTGCTCATAGGGTATTATTCAATTTGATTCATGTTTAATGAAGCCTGTTATAATCCTATGAGGCCTATGTGTTCTCTAACTGAGCAATTTATTTTACCTGAACTGAAGAATTCGGATTTTCTTGACTTGTACCCCATTTGTATTGGCCCCTTTTAGATGTGATGCTCATGATATAAATTGTCTAGGACTCTAGGAATTCAAATCAATAAAGCCAAGTTAGGACTGTGACCCTTTGCTTTTAATGTGGCCTTGAATAAAATTATAAACTACTTAGAGGTTCTTGTTGATTGAGGAGTTCTGAACTGAGCTTCCTCTGTTTTAAAAACATGATGGAGGGCTGCTTGGGGAGTTGTTCCGATGCATCAATTTTGTTTTGTTATTGCAGTGTGATCCTGAAGAGCGTAACTCATGCGACTCTGGGTGCAATGGTGGATTGATGAATAATGCTTTTGAGTATGTGCTCAAGTCTGGTGGAATTCAACGTGAGGAAGACTATCCTTACACTGGCACTGATCGTGGTACTTGCAAATTTGACAAAAACAAGGTTGCTGCTACTGTGTCTAACTTTAGTGTGGTCGCCCTTGATGAAAACCAAATAGCTGCCAATTTGGTCAAGAATGGTCCCCTAGCAGGTATATAACCATGCTTGAATGTCTCATCATCCATTGCGTCCTGTCTTCCTCCAGAGTTCCAGGTTGATTGATCATAATAGTATTGCTTAATTGTTTTTTTATCTTTTGTTTGTTGCAGTGGGTATTCATGCCGGGGCCATGCAGACATATATTCGTGGTGTTTCATGCCCATTGATTTGCCTGAAGAGTTTGGATCATGGAGTGCTATTGGTTGGCTACGGGTCAGCTGGTTATGCCCCAATTAGGTTCAAGGAAAAGCCATACTGGATCATCAAAAATTCCTGGGGTCCCAGCTGGGGAGAGCATGGCTACTACAAAATCTGTCGAGGCCACAATGTGTGCGGTGTGGACTCCATGGTCTCGACTGTAGCTGCTGTGAACATTCAAACTACCCAGTAAATTTAAATCGACCGTGTCGGCCTGGTCTATTTTAGTGGACAACTTTGGCATGTTCAGTTTCAATGGACAACGCCCATTTGTAAATATGCATTTGCTGCAGTTCCAACTGTGGTGAATTTGTTGAAAGCTCTTATATATGTGTTACGTTAAAGTTCAGTCCTCGAGGAGCATTGAGGGACTTCTTATTAGGAAGCAAAATCATATTATTATGTAACTAAGTACTCTGTTGGCTCGAAGTAACTGTTATCTTAATGTTCTTGTTTTCAAAAGATAAAATAACTGTTCAGCTGGGTGCTTGAGTCCTTGAACTGTTCCCTGCTATACGTGGGACACAAATGTGCTGTGTTGCTTATTTGCTTAAAATCTTGAGGTCAGAGGATTGTTATAAAGCTTTAGAGACGATGCATATGGATATGACTTAAAGAATCACAAAGATTTATGTTTATGAAATCATAGATTACTAATCTTACATGTATAAGTCCAGGAACCTTTAAATTGAACATAATTGTTTTAGACTAAAATTTTACAATTCATCCTGTCCGCTGTAGCAGGATGTGTTACATAATAGAGTGATTAGATTTCTATTATATGACGATGAAACATCTTACATGTATAACCAACTACTACCACGTAATGTATGTGGAGACAATATTTAGTATGCTTCATTTTGTGTATGAGAGACTCCATCCAATGAAGCCAATGTACATAATCTGCAACCAGCTTTCACGTAGGTGGCCAGAAACGAGCCCTGCCAGTCTAAACCCACGCCATTAAATGGCTGCAAACCTGGTTGAGAAATGAAAAAGGTGTATGCTATGCCAATATGGCTAAACTGTAATGAACCAAAAACGAGTATGTATTAGAAGCATCACTCATCATCGTCATTAAGGCAGGCAAATGAGAATGGTTGAAACTTGTAACCATCTCCCTCGAAGAACTTATTCTGAAATTCCACCCAGTGAAGCCTCATAGCATGAAGGAAAGCACTAAGTGTTTCCATAACTAATAGCACTCCAACAGTAGCAGATATAAAAACAATTATGCCGATGGCAAGGATGACAATGTTGTTATACCTGAAATCATGATGCAAATTAGTTACTGTGTATTATTTTCATACTAGACGATCAACTGTCCATAATATAAGAACATTACCCCCAAGTTAGAAGTAGCACTTTATCAAAGAATACACTTGAGAGTTCTGAATGCGCAAGACTGCAAATGAGAAAAATCAAGTCAGATACCAACCTAAGAACAAATTCACAATGATACATGGAGTATCATCATATCCGTGCTCAAACAAATAAAGCTACATTTTTATTTATATTTAGTCATATAATAGTTCCCTGTATAGAAATTGGTGACTTATTGATATATATATAGACATTTTGGAATGATGTATAGGATATTAGGATATAAATCAAGCAGGTGCACTCCTCCAGACCCTCCCCCATACTTAAAAAGGAAGAAGGTAAAACATCCCAGCTAATGAGTAGGAGTGTAAAAGGTTATAATCCAAAATGTTCCTCAGATACAAGAAAGCTGAAGACTTCAGTAATATAAAGCCTCAAAATTCAAACTTAGAACACCTCTAGACCTCAAAGACAAACAATGATGATAATTTCGCAGCTATCTCCCCCAGCTTAAGTTCATAACCCACTGCTTTTAAGCTTCGAAACAGAAGCAAATAAAACTCAAGAAAAACTTTCGGTTCTGAAACTCTAAATTAAGAGTAAATTGTTTAATCTTATATTATTCAATACCAAATATTTCATTTACATCCCCCAAATATTCCTAACGCGCAGTCAAAGTCAGTTATGAAGTTTATTTTGAGATAGAGGGATCCTAGTAACCTACCTGAGAGCCCATAGCCGTAAATATGAGGCTGTATTTGAGACTGCTCCGAGCACAAATTCTATGGTGTGAATTAATTGGTGAACAAAAATTTCACTAAATTCAAATTCGTCTTGCCCGTGTGAATCATGCTCCATCTCAAAATCCAATGAATCATCATCATTATCAAGAAGTGTATAGGAACGACCTCGGCGCCGCTGAGAAAACGGAGGTTATTTTACAGGATGCAGGTCATCAGGAAAAGTTTTTCATTTTACAATGCAAATAAAACTGACAGATAAAGAAAGTGCATCAATTAACTCATTTTAGCTTACTTCTTCATGTTGCTTCTTCAGAATAAAAGGCTTTGGAAACAGCATCCACGGAACAGAAATAAGGGCCAGAAAGAGCAACAGAATCTGGCAAACCAAAGCAACAAATGTCAGGAAGTCATGCACAAGAAAAAAATCACAATGCCATTTGATTCATCTTCAGGTTAGACTACGGCGAAAGAAGAAAAGTGGGAGTACCTGAAGCAATTTCTGACCAAAAAATAACTGATTCTCTCCAAGGTCATCAGTTGGACTAAGGAACATGTATATAAGTATATGATAAAGATCAGCTTTAGAGCCAGTGCACCATTTGACAAGTATGAGAAGTGAAAGGTAACCAAATAGACTGTTTAAAAATATCATCTGGGGAACAAACTGGTACCTGTAACACAGAGCATCAGCATGTGCACTTTGCAAATAAAAAAAAAAAGCATTTTGTCACTGAATTAACTCACAATTTCAATTACCATATGTTCAGGTCATTTTTGAAAAATTTCGCATTACAGTAGCTTAATATGATTCCAAGGTTCATGTGGGCAACTCCTAGAAGAATCGACATTTTCATCTTCAAAGAATTTAGAAATGGTAATTCACTACGGCTGCCATGCCATACAGGATCTACTCCAAATGGGAACGTATCACGTACTTTTATTACGCCAGATGTAGAAGCATCCCTGCCACAGACACAGTACTAATAGATTAATTACTGAAGATTAAAAAAAAAGGCACAGCACAGTAGGCCGCCAATGTTCATACCGGCATGAAAGATCATGGCATGCATAGGCAGAGGATCCAAACAGCTCAAATGGGAGTGAAAAGAATTCATTATATATCAGACCCGTATATATAGAAAACAAGGCCATCATCATAATTAAATAGCGACCACCAAATGCCATTTGCATAATATCTCCAAGTTTCTGTTTGTAACAAAAAAGAAAAGCCCATTAGCAATAGCAGCACAAGAACTGCAAGATGCAAGGTTATCGAGCGAAATGATAAACAGTCAAGAGGGGATGTGTTCTAAAAGATGAGATTCTTTCATTCATATCTTCTGCTAAACTCAATAAGTAAGTCCCATTAGCAATATTTTTCCAGGTAAGCCAGGTGATAAAATTGACACCAGTATCATACACTACACAAGTTAGTATGAATAAGAAACCCTAAGCCATGGGCATGTGGAGTAACAGCAATAATACCACTCAAGTAGCAGGAAAAGCTCAAGTTCCAAGAGTAGTTGTGTATTGCAGTTGACACAAAGTTTTACAGACATAAAGATGATCACCATAATCAAACGTCACGGCAAAAAGTTTTACAATCTAGTCTTAATTTAGCAGTCAATGCAATTGCCTTAAGAACCATAAGCATCATGAATCATCCTCTGTTACCCTGACTAAAGAATTATTCTAAATTATCCAAGTCCCACTCACATCTGGCCAGCTCACATTTTACTAGGGTATGGTCCTATAAAGGGAAACAAGGAAAAGCATCTCAGTATGTGTTAGATACTTCAGGTCCAAGACTTCAAAAAAGCCCACATCCTATAGAAGACATGAAACAATACTATCAGCAGGCCTCAGGAAAATCTAACTGGTGTTCAGTATTTAGGGAACAAACAAGCTACAGATTACAAAACTTGACTGATAAGGATTTAACTTGAACTTACAGGAACATCATACCTGACTGGAGAACTTCTTTTCCTTCAAGATCAAGTACAATGCTGCTAAAAACAAACATATACCGTGACCCCAATCACCAAACATTACAGCAAATAAAAAAGGGAATGTGATGATTGTGTATACACCGGGATTAGCTTCCTGATACTTGGCAACCCTGCAAAAGCATAAATTAGAGCCTTGATCACTGAAATTGCACAGGTATCAAGTTGAAATAGAAAAGACTGGGGTGGAAGGGGGTTTATGAGCAATAGGCAAATGAAATTGAGATGTCAATTGTCCAAAGGTGCAAACTATGCACTAGATCAGTTAGAAAAATACTTGTAATTATGTGCAACACTCCATGAAGATAGAGGTTAAAATAGTTCTGACATGCATAATGATTTTTAAGGAAACAAATGCAATATGAATTTCCTGAAGTATAAATCACATGTTAAAGAATTTCATAAATTTTTCACGCAATTGTTCCCTGAGTCTTTTGAGCTTGAAACTTTCATCTTCAAACAAGTCAATGTTAAATTTGTAATTAATGACAGGACTTTCAACAATTGTGAAATGAGGCTTCAACTCTTTCAATACATTGCTGACATTTGGAACATCTTCTGCCCATGAAAATAAAAATTTCTAGTTACAGAAGTGGATGGACCAAAACAGAGTAAAGGAGAAAACAAGACCAGATACTGCAACATCTTAGTGACTTTGACAAACCTCTCAGTAAGGAGCTAAGACTAATGGATTAGACCAAGTACCATAGCAAATTATCTGATCTACTTACCACAGTGGCCACTAGGTCTATATCCTGGCTCCTTACCTTCTTCCATGGGACATTGAAGGCAAGACACCCTAATGGATTTTCTTGGTCCAACCAAGATTTATTAGAAGAGATCAAAGGCCCTTGCGGATTTATACCAAGTCTTGAGTGGACTAAAAGGCAACTCACCCACTCCTAACCTACCTACCTATATGAGCATTAAACTAACATAATTTTGACAGCTCCAGCAAACTTGTAGCATATAGTCATTACAAGTATTTCAATAGTACACAACTCACCCATATGCATCCACAATTTCTTGAAAAGCACTTGTGAATTTGTTTGTACGGAAATAAGTAGGTGGTGATTCCTTTACTGGTAGAATATGGAATATTGAACCAACTTGTGAGTTGCTTTCATATGTTGCCTGTTGCAGAGTATCTTGAATCTGAGAGATTGATAGTAGACCAGTTAGATTACAAAATAATTTAGTCTCAAAGAGACAGTCCTATGAATAGCTGAATCAACTCTGACCTGTTTTGTAGAAAAGACTGGACACCAACCTTCTGCAACAAGGCACTTCTTTGTCACATCTATGCTGAGCATATTCAAGGTGTGATAAATGGATTTCTCTTTCTGAACCTAACAAAGAAAGTAATTCCAAAAGAAATAGAAGAGACCAGATTCAGTGACTGAATAGCTCAATACCAACATTTTCCTTGGCTAATTAAGACAAAAAAAGGAAAATGGCATCAATATGAATAAAGTAAAAGAGAGGAATCCAGTTTAAAATACAAAAGGAAAGCTCAACTAAATACTAACCAAATGGTTCCATAGTTCAATTTGAGATCCAACTGTACTTAAGACATTGTCACGGTGCACATGACCAACATCTATAGTAGTCTTTAGCTCAGTCAGTCTGGCAGTGACCTACCAATGAAATTCTCAGTGGTATCAGCTATTACAAAAACTTACATGGAAAACAACACTCTATTAGTCAACAATGACAGTAAATACAAGTCTGCATAGCTTCAAAGCCTCAAAAGCAAGGGAAACTCCTCTAACACCAGCTTGAACGCCCAGGCTCCACAAATGTACGAACCATATGGCCGTTACAAAAACTTCCTCTGTGCATTCCTAAAATTGGAAAATTAAATGTCTGAACATATGGACCCCCTTATACATACATATATATGTATCTTCTTCTCTTTTCAAATCCCCACACTCCAGGGAAAAAAGATTTCTAGAGGTAAGAATTGTTATAAATGCACAGATATGGTCATTATAGACTACTTGGTTTAGATTGATGTATACTTCTCTTATCCTCACATAGAATGGGATATGTTGTCTATTTTTTTCTTCCACAGAAAAAACAGGCTAGAATTCAACACTTCTGAGCATTAGTGTTCAACTCCTAAAATGTTCCAGCAGAAAATAAATAAATAAACAAACCTAGCAAAAGATGCATCTAAAAGCAAGTGATACCTCTTTTATCATCTGCTGGTGCTTTTCCGGGTCATCAGAGAAAGAGTAACAATTTGCTCCAAATGCATCACATATTTTTACTATTTTGCTTTTTGCCCTTTCTCCAGAGTAGAAGATCACAAATACATTTTTCTCAACCTTCACAACCATATAATCCAAATAAATAATCATTTCAAACTCAGCAAAAATCATGAATAAAGAACAACTTTGTTCAGAGTTATGGAGATAACTAAAAAGATCTGCTTAGAGCAGCACACTTGCTAGTAAACTTAATTTGTGATGCAAACAGAATGATTTATTTTGGCTGTACGACTACATGACTTAAGACCTTTTGTTCACTACTAATTTGGATAGAGACATGGAAGAGAACAATGGAAGAATGATACACAAGATTAAAATGATAATCAAATTCACCTTGTGGCCTGATGCAGGGTCAACAACAGGATATTCAAGAACTGCTTGCTTCAGAAAAATATTTCCCCTGGTAGCCCGAAAAAGAATTCTCTCAAATGCCATTGATTTCTCTCTAGGGACCAGACCACAGATGAAACCAAGCCTATATTGTTTTGATGGATCAGCCAACATTTCCTGAACAAAAGCTTGTGTCATGCATACTCCAGAAAAACTGAAAGCAAAAAATTTTGACTGAAAGATATAGCAACTAGAATTACTTGTTCACGTAATAAAGGACTGTCAATTGGATTTTCACCCAAAAGCCGTTCTTCATTTACTGCCTTCTGAGCTGCATTACTAAAAGCTGAATGAAAAAACTCTGCCGCCTGAAAAAGATCAACCAGAGTTCAATAACTCTCCACAATATGAGTTCAGCCTGATGAATACTTGTTAAACTACATTTAGTGGCAGAGATGAGGGTAGCAAGAAACAGATCACAGCGAACTGCAGATGAAAATCAATATATTTGACATCTAGTGAGTCATTGAAGTTCATGAAAATCAGCATCAAGGAGGAAAATGAACTTACCTTTAGCAACACCAACTTAAATTCTATAAGCTCATTGTATGTATGCTGTAGTTTTTCGCTATTTGCATTCATCTCTAGAAGTTCAGTCTCGATTTCACCAAGTTTCATCTGATTGTCAGAAATGAGCACTAATTTCCATGAAAGACACAGTGAAAAGAAAGGTAGAGAAAAAAGAGCTATCCAGATTTAGCATACCTCTAAAGCATCCAAATGTACACTGTCTCTAGAAGAAAACCATGTTGAGGGCAGTAAACCAGCTTTTGTCATTTGATCCTTCAAAAATCTTATCTTGCGAGCCATTTCCCCGCATCTTTTTATCTGGATTAACGAACGCCATGAAAATTGAAGGGAAAATAGTTTTAACAAATTACTGGCGGCTAGTAATGGAAGTGAATCATTTTACACAACTTAAATCCAAGAACTAGTATGTAGACTTGTGATAGAATGATGATATTTTTAGAGAACTTCATTTCACAGTACATCACTAAGACTAGTATACTACAAGAATGGAATGACACGTAGAACTATTTCAATACAGCCCTTTTGAGAGGAAACAACGTTTATCTGTGCTATTATTAATAGAAAACCACATCCTTTTCTTATAACAAAGGCTCATAAATCCTGTGATTTGAAGTCAATATTTTCAGCTAGATTTCAGAATAACTCCACCCCACAGGCGGAAATCAGGCTAAAAAGGGTTTGAAGTTTCTCGGTAAATTGAATTTCATATAAAACTCTTCTCAGAAAGAAGCTGGAACATTGGTCTAGTAAGGAAAATCGTTGACAGTAATATCTTTGCAACGGTCCCCAACAAACCCTGCTTTCATGCCCCCTTCACCCCCATAAATCAGCTATTTTAGCACCTTTCAACTGAAATTTGATCCTCCTCCCTTCACAGAACAGTAAGAGAATCAAATATCCAAGAAAAAATCATCAGTAAAGACAGTAATAGAGATGCTACTTGAACAAGGTCAATTGGTATTTTTATTCACTCCGATACCAAGTACCCCCTTCTAGTACTGCATCCTAATGAAAATGCTTGAACATGGTAACTTAAAGTACTGCATCATGATGACATAACTCGGATCATCAAGAAGAGCTAAGGAGTAGAGAAGACCTAGTAAGAATTAAAGAAAAAGGCCAGAGACTCAAAATAAGAATCACTTGGAATTTCTTTCACGGAAGGAACTAATAGCAAACATTTCAAGGATGCAGCACATTGATATCAAAATTCAAAAGCTTGTATTGATAGTAAGAGCAGAACACACCTGAGCAGCATAAGTCCTCTGAAATGGGCTCTTTTCAGCATTAAGCTGTACAGAATCCAAAAAGTAGAGTCATATAGAATCTCACATAGAAATGTGAATCCAAAGCATGGCTTGAGCTCACAATTATGACAACCAGAAATAAAAGAGTTAACTAATGCAAAAGAAATGCAACATATAACAGTTGGAACATCAAATGTTTCGCTAATCGCAACAAATGTCATGATTATATGAGAAAAAAATGACAATTATTCACTTTAATTAGCTTTGAAACCTCCACCTCCAGTCACCACAAAAGAATTGAACTCTCAGCAAATTTAAGTTATTGGCTTCTTAAAAAATTCAATCTTGCTACCTATTAAATAAGTAAATAAGAAACTATGCATGTACACTCTCACTACAAGTCCTTCGTGATCAACCAAAACTCTTTACTCTAGTTCAATATACTCCCTAGACTATAATATTAAGCAAAAAGAAAAGGCATTCTCTTGATCCAATGCACATTACTCAAGATTTTTTGCATCACAAAAACCTCCAAACTTATTCAACACATACCATCCTCTTATTAATAACAGTATGACACCTAAAACAACATTTTGTATCCTCTAGTCAGTCATCTTTAGCCTCGCGAAATTGGAGCATATTTTCCACCAAAAAATGCTACCAACACTTACCAAATAAAGATATCCTCATCGAGAGCTCCATAACTAACTTAATCTCATATTATACTAATTCGACATAAACCAATCCCAATTATTAAATAAATCGAAATTAATCAAATCAGATGCTCCAAAATCAACTAATTTTATGCCACAGTATACTTAATCCAGTATAAACCAGCATAAATCACCTAACCTAATGCCACATTATACTCAATCCAATATAAACCTAACATAATTGTCGATAAATCACAATTAATTAATCGAATCCGAAACTTAAAATCAACAAAATTAATGCCAAATTATGCTTAATCGAACATAAATCTAACAAAATCACAAAAATAATCAATCTTAATATATTTGGAAGTCGAAATCAAATCAACTAATGCCACAATCTACTGAATCCAACATAATCCTAACAAAATCATCGAAAAATCAAAATCAACAGAGTCGGAACTCGATATCAACAAATTTAATGCCGCATTATATTTAATCGAACATATAACTATCAAAATCGCCAAAATAATCAAAATTAATCTAATCGGAAACTCGGAATCAACAAATTGAACGCCACATTATACTTAATCCGACATATACCAAACATAATCATTCAAAAATCAAGATTAAGATATCGAAATCTCACATTACACTAAATTCGATCATCGTTCAACAGCAATACAGGATCACAGATGCAATACACGATAAAAAATTTTAAAAAATGATGAAACTCACATCTTTGAATTGAAAAAGAGAAAGATCGCCAAGGAAGGAGATAGTACGATGAGCCGATTCAATCGGAATAATCAACTGCACTAACTGCATCTCCTCTGATCTCATCAGATCCATCGCTGGCCAACTTCTTGTGTCCAACATTGCTCCGACCTCAATCTCTCTCCTCACCGGCGAATCGGAACCCTAATTTCACGAATATCAGCTCAAAATCTTCAGATTTTCATGAACTCTGAATTTTTTAGATTTTAGATTTTTTTTTAAAAAAAATTTGGAGTGAAGGTTGACAGAGCGACGAATGAGAGAGAAATGGAGGTTGGGATTCGAAGTCTGACGCTTTTCTTTATTTTATAGTTTGAATGTTGACGATACGACTATGACCGCTGAGCAGAGAGAGAGAGAGAGAGAGAGAGAGCGCCAATGAAGCGTCGATGAAATTTCCAAGTCGGAGCCTCTCTCTGTGCGCAGACAATTGTTTTTTTGCAAGTGGTGGACTGGTGGTTATTTTAACGAACTGGAGTCTGGAGGAACAAATTCCGAACTACGATACTACTCGTATTCTATGATTTTATCAAATGTTTTAGAATTTAACTTGTGTTTTATAAGAGAAATGAACTAATGGAGGGTGGTGCTTGAAGGCGGTGGTAGAAAGGGAGCAAAGACAAAATAAATCCAACCTTAAACTATTGTATATTGGGAAATTTCAAATATAAAGCTTTTATTATATAAATTTTTTTAATCCGTGTCATTTTTTGTGAATTTTTTCTTTGCTATGGTTAATAAGAATTTATTAAATATTACATACAAAATAAGAAAATGTATTAAATATTTATTTGCAATTCTTGGACATGTATCCACTCTATAGCATCACCCTAATTTTTTCATTTTACTCCACATATCCATTTTCATTTCCTTGTTTTTTGGCTAACCTGACTTTTTTTTTCCCCATAATAAAAACTTTTTTTATCAAACCTCTACTACTAGTCTTTGTTTTTCCGACTTTGTTTTTATTTATTTATAAGCGTTTTTTAAAAAAAAATTTGAAAAATAAGACACGTTTGAAAGTAATTTAAAAAATAAGCTAATTTTTGTTCGAAGTGAAAACATTGACCGAGGCAACGTTTTAGTATAAGAAAAATCGCTGCTCCAAGCAACATTTTGCATGAAATTGGAAATATGGGGTGAAAACTAGGGCATGGTCAATTAAAAACTTTGTCCAAGGCAACGTTTTAGTTTAAAATATTTCAGGAAACTTAGCTGAGAATCGGGTCGGTGGAAAACATTGCCCGATGCAACGTTTTTTGTTTAACTGAAATTGTTGTCCGAGGCAACGTTTTTAAGCCCCGGTAAAAAATAAAAAAAATTAATTTTTTTTTACCAGGGCTTAAAAACGTTGCCTTGGGCAACATTTTCACTTGACCAAAGACGTTTTCCACTGACCTGATTCCTTGGCAAGCTTCCCTGCAATATTCTAAACTAAAACGTTGTCTGGGGCAACGTTTTTACTTGACCAAAAACGTTGTCTCAGACAACTTTTTCTTCTGCCCCAATTTCACCCACCTCATTTCAGCTCCATGAAAAACGTTTTTCGAATTAACATTTTTTGCCCAAACCAGAATTAGCTTATTTTTTAAATTAGTTTCAAACGTGGCTTATTTCTTAAATTTTTTTTTTTAAAAAAAAAGCTTATAAATAAAAAAAAAATCTTTTTTTCCTCCATAGTGACTATTCTCTTTGAAAGTACGTTCATGCACAAGATAAACAGATAAGGCAAGATAGAATTCCCTTGTCTAAGTCCTACCTTAGGGGAAAAGAAAGATGAAGCTTCCCCATTAACAAGCACTGAATAAGAGAAACACACTCCATAATGCTTCTCTGTCCTCTAGGATCTTGTGAATGAAATCCACCTGATTCTATCATATGTTTTGTTTAGATCAATCTTCATCACAACAACAAAATCAAGGCCTTTCTTCTTGTGTTTGATCCAATGGAATAATTCAAAGCAATAACACAATCGTTATTCATTAATTGCCCAGAAAGATAGGCATTCTGGGTCTTGCTAACCAGTTCACTCATGCTTATTTCAACCAAAGGACAAGACATTTTGAGATGATTTTGTATGCAACATTGCATAATCCAAGTGGTTTATAACACCTTACATATTTTGGTCTATCTTTCTTGAGTATGAGAGAAATGAATGCTCTATTCCATTATCTCAAAAGAAAACTTCCATGGAAAAAGCTTTGAACTGCGCTAGTGATGTCAACGATGTGCCAGAACTTCTGAACAAAGAGCGGAGGGACCTCATCCGGTCCCGAAGATTTCAATGGCTTCGTACTTTAAGCTACTGCTCTGATTTCATCCATTGTGAAAGGAGCTTGCAAATGATAAAATGCCCTATTATTCAATGTTTGGCTGGGTAATTTATTGAAGGGATGACTACCCCAAATCACATTTTGACCATTTTCATCTTAGGCCCCGATCTAGAAGAATTTGATTAGAGTTCCATGCTTAGCTTCGAGCCAAAATGGGCCAACTTTTTCCTTACCGTGTTTGATTAAGACTAACTCTACGTAACCCAAACCAGTCGAATTTAGCCCTCTCTCGTTTTCTTCTTGTTAGGGTAATTGGCAACTTTTTTGCTTTTCTATTCTGGCCTTGTTTTTTTCTCTCTTTTACAATGGATCTCTTGTTTCGTGTAAATTGGCGGACTAGGAGCCAACAGTAGCTCAACGTCGTCCATCAAGGAAAAGCGCCAGCATTAGCTTAGCTTTAGCTTTAGTACAACTGTCCTACTATGCAAACAGTGATACGTACTCGTATTTCGTATCTATTCTTTAAAAGTTTCTTGTGCATGGAGTTGGGCAAATTTTTGTACGGGTACTTATCTTTGATTCCATTTTTCTTAACCATTTATATTAAAAAATATATATATTTCATTTTTAAAGGCACTTGTTAAATCACGAAAAAAATTTGAAAAAAAAACCCCCTCTGAGGCTCTGAATAAGTGAATAACCTAGAACTTCAATGATAAATAATCATACGAGTAGATTTATAGGCGTCCCCTATTGTAAAAGCATCTCGAATAGATCATGATTGAAGTGTCAACATATGTAAAGATTCTAACCTTAAATTTGATAAAATATACGGACCCTAGTCATATCTATATAAACCACGTACTAAAGCCTACTTAGCTTAGCTCTATAAATCTCTAGACTTTCTACTAGTTGGTGACTGCTTGCTTAATCTGAAGTTTCTCTTAGCTGATGGAGTACTACCATAAGGTTTATCATGTTGCCGCAAAAACTGAACCATCAAGTCTTAAGTCAAAGTGTATAGCCTTTACACGAAACTATTTTAAGCATCCTATTTATAATTAAATGTTAACTTTAATTTTGAAGAGGAGATCAGGAAGCCGGCAGATGGAACATTGCAACTTTGCAAGTGGTAGGCAAGATGCAGCGGCGCCGTATAGGCTAGGCTGAGGAAAGAGAGTAAGGACAAGGGAGGCGAGAGGGAGAGAAGAAAAAAAGTAAGACACAGGAGAAGTAGTTAAGCATTTGACAGTCTCATCATCGATTTTCTTTGATTATATGACACTTTATCCAGTAATGTCACCATTGAAGAACCTTCACTCCCCATCCTCTTTAATTATCAAGGTTTTGTTCTTCAATTCATTGTTAATGATATACTCATTGTTGAAATCTCATAATTAAATGAATAGCAATGTCATAAATTTTGAAATTCATCATTCTATGCTTAATATTGTAATTGATTTCTATTAATTGAAATTGATGATCAGATGATAAATTTAGGGAATGTTAATTGTGAGCTTACTATAATAAATGGCAACAAATAAACCTAATTTGATTTGTTTATTCATTTGTTCAAATGACCAAAGTTGATTAGTGTTTGTGTTGAATAGTGAGCATTAGGGTAACTCCAACATAATGCGTTTTAAAGTTATCTCAATGTTTTTTTTCCAAAAAAAAAAAAAAAAAAAAGATGAGAAAATTAGGAGAAATTGCCTTATTAGGTAACTTTGGCTCAACTAATTAATAATAATGGATTTTAGTTTTAGAGCTATTATTCCAAAATCTTGACATAAATCTTTTATACTACTATTATCTTCGTCACCTCAAGCTAAGAAAATAGAATAGTCTTTTCTATATGACAGTTGAGAACACATATACAACTATACAAGTATCTTAAGTGGCATTTCCTTTGCTTTTGGTTTAAGAGACTAATAAATGAACTCGATACATCTCTTTTTCTTAACACTCTTATCCCCTTTGTTTTGGACACATAACTCTTATTTGTTATCTTATCTTTTATTTTGTAAAAGTATAGATTATTACAAGTTAAATCTTTATAATGGGTAACTATTTTTAATCTTCGCTAGTTTTTTCTTTTGTAAATAGATTTACTAGTGTATGAGTGTACTAAATTATGGGCTGAATGCTATATTAACCTGTGTAATAGCTACCCTATGACAAAATTCTCATTAAGCAGCTTATCCAATACATGAAGTAAGTCAATAGATCAAGTCCAATATCTTAAGTCATGTTAATCCAATATAGAAGTGAACATCTAAAGATGAGACCACGCACGCTATACTCGACTTAATCATGAATAATACCACATATAAAATCTACAAAAAGATATGTTCACTCTTGGAATACAAAACACTAATCTTGGAGGATAATTCCCTAGATCTTGAAATAATGGCTTGACTTGAGTACTTAAAGGAATATCCTCATACACAAACCCTAAAGCTAGTAATCTTATTTGTATAGGTATTCATTATCTCTAAATATTTAAATGAGCTCTTCACTAGTCTTAATCCCTCGATAATCAATTGATTTTATTTCCATAAAGGAACAACTTGTATAATATCCACTCAGTACTCACCAGATGAATATTTTCCAGTTAAAATCGTATCCCATGCAAATGCTTGGATAGTTGGATCCCTTCAAAATCAGTAAGTATACAAATACCAAATCTAGAAAAGCGTAAAGATCTTCATTGAATCCCCTACGATAATAATCACACACAAGCCTAGTTAGACTAGCCCTCACACCACAAATCCACATTCAATGTTACTCGAGGTTATTATTAATTTTAAATAGAAAAGGAAAAGAAGGTAGTCGAGATATTATTGGTGTTGTGAATGACAAAGGAATTTGATGGAGGGAACAGAAGTTTGTCAAAATCAAACAGTTGAACACATCCCTTGACTTGCGGACATACGCATGAGCTACGCAACTCCTTACTAGTGTTGCTACAGTCCTTAACGTACAATTTAACGTCAAGGTTACCATGCATGATTGTCTATCAAACCAAGATTATCACCAGAAAAAGGAAAGGGTAAAAAACTTTGCTAGTCGCTTCTCATATGTCTCATTTTTAACTGTTAACTAAACATTAGTCGTCTAATGCACTAATTTATGCAAGTCTTCAAAACCAAGCCATTTCAATTGAAACTTTTATACATAATTAATGCATCAGAGTATTAAAAATAGTAGATCATATTGCTTTTGATGGATATGACTTGTAAACTTTTATCATTGATTATTCGATGAAATTAAAACTATAACATTATACATAATATATACGTTGATCAGATCACAAAAACTATAAAACAAGCTAAGGGGTTTACATGCATATATACGTACTTTTAAAGGTAAACTCCGTATATAAATTACAAACTATCAGACATCCAATAAATTTTTTGGAGAGTATGTTATTGAGTTGATCACCTGCCAAAGCCAGAAAGACTTCTCACTCAAATATCTACTCCTATTTTTCAAAACAAATTTATTCCCATGTTCTATAACTTACTTCACAATTTAGAAATAATTTAAGGTATAGTATATCGCTATGATACATAAACGCAAAAAAAAATAAAAATAAAATAAATAAATAAAAAGCTTACTGTATCAATTATCAAACAATCAATAACTGCCAAGCCAAAATAGCAAGGAAAAGACCAGACAACACATTAATTTCATCCAGCTACTTCATGCATCATTCCACTATAGCACGCATTAGAAGAGACTTTGCATGAAACTTTCTTTCTTTTCCTCTTTATTCATGGCAAACAAGCAATCGACTTTTTCATGGCACGTTTCTTCTTAAGCAATTAGAAGACCTAATACCAAATCATAACAAGCTAAATATCTTAATAGACCTCTACCATGGTATAAAGATCATGCTCACACATGTTACTAATTCACAAATCAAGTTCAATCAAGCTTTAAAATATGGGTGGTAGATAGTTACCTAGCTAATCGTTATTTTATGCAATTTTCTTCATAAATTGATCTTCTTAATGCATGTGAGGCAGATCCTAATCTTCAACTTAACTCTGCGACGTCCACTTCTCCAATGAACGGTTGGAAGGGGGTAATGATAATTAAAGGGAGCTGGAGGGGTATACTCAAATACAAACATGGGGAATTATGAGAGGGAAGAAGTGGAGAGGATCCTTGTTACATCTAATACCAAGTTAATTAATTTTAAAATATGTATAGTCCAGCTCGAACAAAGCTAATGAACTTATTACCCTTCTAATTTAAGCAAACTAACCACAAATGCACAATCAAAACTCTAAATACAAAAAATATTACAGAGTACTACTTTTTATTTGGTTTGGCTAATAAAACGTCATATATATATGAACCCCTACGAAAATTATTATTGCATGTACTACATGCTCTATAATAAGTTAATAAATAATGTTATCCTTATGAAAAAATTAAAAAGATTTAGCTTAGCAATCAATCATGAAGCAACATGCATGAGCCCTATAAAAGTTGCATGCCCATTAATTTTCACCAAAAGATCCTTGAAAGAAACACAAATACTGTTAAAAGTGTGCCAATCATGCTGGAATTTTCACAAATAAAAACTTGAAATATACTTATTTCTGCACCCTGCACTAGTTTTTTTTTTATTTTTTCTGTAAAAAATAGTACTTGCAAAAATCCAAGTCCTTTTCTCCCAAAATACTGCAAGTTTCTGTCTGAAAACAACTAACCATTTGACAAAATCAACTAATTTCAGAAAGAAAAATAACCCACCATCAGAAAACAGTTTGAGTTTTCTGTGTTAGTTCAAGTTATAGAGTGCAATCAAATGTGTGTCAGAAGAGAAAGAGCATAAGAGAGGAGAAGGGGGCAAAAAGATAGAGAAACTATAAAGATCAGAAAGATATGAGGAAAGTTGAAGATGAAATGCAAACAAACTACGGAAAAATGGAAGGAAAATAAGGATAACTATGAGCACATGATATAGGTCAGAAAGTTTACATAAATATGGAAATGAAAATTTTGTCCAATTATGTATATACATTTTTTTCTAATTTAATTTTTGAAGAAATAAGGACCAAATCTAGTAATCTATAAATAAAAAAAGCATCTTTTCCTAATAAAACATATGCTATCATCTAGCTTGTTTTTGGTACCTTAACTAGTTTAATTGCTGCATGCAGTATGTACCCTAATAATTATTTGTAGTTGACAAATGACAATATAATTATACAATTACAAACCCCATATCATCTCTCTCTTTCTTTCACTTTCTTCTACAACAAAAACAATCACATGCAATACTTACACACAGTTTTTAATGCTTCTACACGCCCCCAAGCTAAGCTAGACCTTTTCTCACGAAGGTCACATCTTTAAATTGCACGTCTTTTTCAACAATATCCAACCCATCATTTAATTCTTTTTTGGGACGCATATGTATACATAATTGTAAATAACACTCCAAAGTCCGCACTAGTATACTCTAATTAATACAGAGTACAAAATTGTAATGTGACAATTAAATGTGATCGAAAGCATTGAAGATGATCATGAAATATGTAGTTACAACTAGTCCATCTCCTCTTTGGTTCTTTATCAACATATGTGCCCTAATCATCAACTAAATCTAACTCCTTATTTAGTAAGATAGGGTTTAGTGCATAGAGTTGTTGCGTGGATAAAAGTATAAGTAGTGAGTTTATAGTGATCTTCAGTTGCTGAATTATATGAAAGTAATATATGTTCCATTACGTATATCAGACATTTAAAAGGTCATAATAATACTACTAACTTCGTTTGAAATATAAATGAATTATTAGCAGTCAGTCACAAACAAAAATACAGTGATCACCACCTCCTCCAGCAAACTTGTTCATATAGATAATCTTATCTACGTGACCGTCAATATGAGTTTGAGATTAATTAGCCTTAAACTTCAAGTGAGCATCCAAGTTTTGGTCTATATCCAATGGATGTTAACGCATGCCATTCTAATTAGAACTCTGTGTAAAGTAATAGTGTGGCAAATGTTTTGGTAAAAAAACGTAATAATAATAATAATAATTATAATAATAACAAAGAGAAGGAATTTTAAGGGTCATGTCAAAATTAAATGTCATGGAAGATAGTGTAGGAAGTAGTACAGACTGCAGTAGTAAGATTTATACGTCCGGCAAGCAGACGGATAAGCTGGAAAAAAGTGGCTGCCTCGAGTTCAAAACTCTAGAGCAGAAAGCAAAGAAGAATTCAATACCAAAGACTCAGAGAAAGATATCAATAAAATAAATCAAAACATGAGTATAACATATTCACATGCTACAAATTAGCCAAATCAAATAAACTACTGAGCATTGAAAATATTCAAATAAAATAAGATAATGAAATTGAACACTACATACTCCATTATAATTAGCTTGTCTAATCTAACTGATATTAGATTAATGAAGCTAAAGGAAATCAAATTTAAACATACCAATTAATGTCTTGGTGAATAATTTATATGATGATCATAATCATCATCACATCTCAACAATATTCCAATAATAATATTAGCAAATCGATCACTTAATGAAAAAAAAAAAAAGAACATTTCTTTTGGGAGACTAGCTTAGCTTGCTAAGTTCCCAATGAAATCTCGTAGAGCATCTCGCATAATAAACTACATTTCTCATCAACAAATGATGAATTAGCTAGTTAGCTTAATTAGCTTGAGAATGTGCGCAGGAAATATCGATATTCAAGATCTTGGGGGTGGGAAAAATTGCGTACCAGCTAGGAAAGCATTGATAGGAGTTGGATATATGGTAGAGCTACTTGTACCCATGGGATCGAGTAAACTAGCCGTTGCAGTGGTTGTCGTAACGGCATTGGTACTACCACAACCGACCGTGCCCATTAGATCGGTAGTGGTAGTAGCCGAGGTCAACATGAGGTTGTGTTGTTGAGGCCTACCCCCCGAGGAGCTCTCACCACCACCTGATGATCCTCCGTAGCGAGATTCGGGTCCTTGATCGTAGAGGATGCCCTTGAAGAGATGCCCACCAATGTTTACTGCTGTCTGATACGCAAATTGTTCTTCTGGATCATCCATAGGACTCACCTTAACACATCGGAATACTGCTGGAGAGTTCAACTCTGGTGGGAAATTGCCCACCTCTAACCCTAAAACATTAGAAACAACAACATTTTCAGTAATATTATTCATAAAATATATATAATTGTAACTGAAACACAAGGTAGGAATAATTATAAATGAGCAGAAAAATGGGTTTTTAATTATTTGTAGTAAGAATTCAAAAAAAAAAATTATGTATGTTTTGAGCTTTACTCTTGAACAGTATGAGAGAATAATTACTCAAAAGGGAAAGGGTAAAGCAAATGTTTGGGAGAGTACTATAGAAGTGGACTAGTAAACATGCAAATGATTTACTCTTCAGTCTTCCAAACATATGATAACAATTTTTATTTCTTTTTTGATTTAAAGATAGGATAAGAATTTGTTGGCTAGTATAGTAGCAATATCATCAAATTTTGAGTGACAATGTACATACATAGAATGACAAATGCCAAAAAAAAAAAATTGATCTCTAAGAGAAGAGTTTGGTTGAGATAGATCAAATCCATCAATCAAAGAAAGAGTATCAAAGAACTCAACCCCATCATTCTGTTTACAACTTTGTTGGTATTTACAAACAAAAGAAAACACCCCAAATATTAGATTAACAAAGTTAGGAAGGGAGTCCGTCCTTCCGATTATAGTGGTTTAATTACCTGCTGTAGTGGTAGCGAGGACGAGAGAGCTACTCCTGTTTTCTCGCGTCCTCTTTTCACCTCCGCTGCCACCTTCAATCCCAACAGATGATCTCATTATTTGCTGCTGTTGTGGTTGTTGTTGCTGTTGTTGGAGAGCAGTCAACTGCTGCTGGCGTTCGCGGCGTTTAGCCGCGGGCACCCACGTGCTTTTAACGTGAGTAGCACAATCAAACCCTCTGCTCTTACAACAAGTCCTACACCTAAGATGTACACAGTCTTTCTTGGCTTGGTTCCCACAATCTTGACAATTCATTCCCCCCACTCCACTCCCACCTCCTCCTAGTTGCCTAAACCCAGATGATCTACCACTTCCACTTGACAACACTGTATTATTATTATTATTATTATTATTACTACTAGTGTTATCCTGATACTCATCAAACCCAAAGATCCTCCTACTACTCGGACCCAGCACCATGGACGGCTGTGATTCCCCTAGAAAAACATGCTGTTGCTGCTGCTGATGATGATCTTGATGAAGGTGCAACTTGGGAAGAACATGGTGATGGTGGTGGACCTGAACGTATTGCTGCCATATCTCAAAACTTCCTTTTGGATAGATCTCCTCACTATTACTATTATTATTTCTGGAATAAACTATTAACCCTGGATTATTATTATTACTACCATTGTTATTATTATTATTATTTAAACCCCAAGAATTTTGAATTTGATTTTCAGAATTCTGCGGATTTTGTGAACTGCTGCTCCCCGGTGTTCCTAGTGAGAAGAAAGCTGCCATATTTTCATCAGATTCATAATTTAAACTATAAATATATTGACAAACAAATTATTTCACTACACAACACAACGCGCATAGAAAAAAGAATGGTTATAATTGGCTTGTTGGAAGCTAGCTAAGCTAAATTAAGTTGGAAATGAAGGTGAATATGATGTAGGAGAAGTGTAACAACAAAAATGAAAGCAAGAACTGCAACAGCGCCGCCTAGAGCAGCTCCTGCAGCAGTGTAAGAGCTAAGACAGCAACAACTGTAACTGCAACTGCGACATGAAAACAGCAAAGGAAAAAATTCTGGAGTTATTGTGTTAAAAAAAAAAAAAGAGAGGGGTCTGGGTTTTTATTTTTTGAGGTTTGTTTGTGAGTCTCTCTCCTCTTTACTGCTGGTAACCTCACTAGTAGTGCCACTTCACTACAGTTAATCTACCAGTGGGCCTGGCTGGATTTTAGTTTTGTCATAGTTTAATGTATGATATGATATGAGCCGTTCGATGGTTTATTGGATGGTTCATATTTTGCCACATGGCAAGGAATAACCTTTCGCGTCTTATTCGTCCTTCTGCACCGCAAAACCCGCTCTACTTTTTCTGACCTGTGTCGAATTATAATGGTTTTGATAGTTTAATCAACAATACGTTGAATTTTTGTTAGTGAATTAATGGTAATTACTCCGTAGTTTTGATGTGAATTTAAAAGTTTGTTTTGAAGGATAGGTTTACATTCGCTCGTAATGTTTGAGGTTATGTTTTTCTCATAAACAATTTTCAGGAAACTAATGATAATTATGCTTAATAAAAAAATTCTATCTATGAAAATACTAAGTTTGTCAAAATTAGGTGAGGTGAGCAGAACCTAAATATTTTTTGTGTATAACACGAATTACAATAGATTGTAAATTAAAAAAGACTGAGCGAGAGGATAACATGCGCTTATATCTCCATACGAGATTTAAGACCATTTACATTGAATTGTTGCCATTTCTATTAGTTTCACTTTCTAGGAACCAAGTATAACCGCTTAATTTTACCCTATAGCAAGAGCAAGTTGAGTTTATTATGTGGAATTCTACTTGGATAGGAAGGGCAACTTCCCTCACTTTGTGAAAGGTGTAGCTTTCCATGAAATTTCACATTTATACGCTTATGTTGGTTAAATTAATTCTCAAATTTGTGCTTTTCATGACGTTTTATTTAATGCATTTAGATGTCAAAAAAAAAAATCACTTATATAATAATTATATTTTTTAAAAAAGATGGCACATTTCCTAACCTTGAAATTTAACTTGAAATTAAAAAAATTAAGGAAATGCATACAAGTGATTTGATGTTAGAATAATAAACATATGATTAAAGTATTTAACACTTATTCTATTATTTTAGGTGTAAATTCTAATTCATGTTAAAGGAATTGAAGTACTCCTTACTCCCTAATAAGTCCCTAGTTTACAAATAATGTAAAAGGATGAAAAGCTTCCTAATTTTACATGCATGTATATTTATTGAATAACTAACCACTTGTCCCTCTATCCTTGAAAACAATGTCTTATATAGTCTTATATTTAGATTTTATCCTATCTCTAGTTTAAAAATATTTTATTTTATTTTATTTAAACTTATTTTATTTTATTTTAATTGAATTTATTTTGTCCGAAAAGTATCTGACATTGTCTTATAAAATATGAAACTATCGTGATAGAAAAATCTTAAAATTTTTTTTTTTTAAATTAATTTTTTTATTTTTTCTAAATTTATTTATTTTCAGCTTAACATAATTTATTTTATTACTCCGTATAGTAAATCAAATTAAGATGAATAGAAGACCCCTAATTTACCGGAACCTTTATAAAAAAATCTCTTATAATTGTAAAACACGCGTCCATGCATACATTCATGAAGCAAAGTTTGATCTTACATTCATATTACAGAATAATTTCAACTTATTAGTTAGTACGAACGTTCACTTAAACAATTTAATGTGATAATTTGGTCTTTGGCTACCTATCCATTATCAGCTAATTATCTACTTATTAGTTGAGAATAATTATTGTCATAATGAATTCTTATACTTTAAATTAGGGTTTTTAAGTCAATTAAGAGTAAACTATCGTCGCAAAATTAATTATATTTATATTAAACAAATTATATTTAGTTGATATATGATTACCAGCCCTAAAGTAAGAAGAACACTAAGCATTTAAGTTGGAGAGTTGAATTAAATCACAATATCAATACATATTAGGGTTCAAAAACATACTTGAATAATAACATTGCTATAGAATGATTATTGAAGAAATAAAATAAATTATAAAAAAAATATACAGGAGAAAGAGAGAATAATAGATAATACTTGAATTAAATTTGGAAATAAGGATTGAATCTTGAAGAAATACAAAGTGCTTTAATAATAAAATAAAAAAAAAGTATGAAACTAGGTATGAATAACAATGACTCTCTTGAGTATACAAAGCTAAGGAGTATTTATAATAAACCTAAAAAAATAGAACAAAATAGGAGAAAAGACTGAAATCCGACCTAGCTTGACGAGGCACGAATATGCCTCCTATTGCAACAGCAAAGAAGTAATGCTAGGAATTTGTAATACAGGGAGGCACATATGGACGTGTCGTGCCTCATTGAGGCATAGACATGCCTAAGTCCGCACAACAAATCAATGACTTTAGAAGCATCAAAAGTAAAGAAACACGGATGTGCCTCCTGACAATGTGCTCAACTCATCTTAAAATGGCTATAACTTAAGATCTTGACCTTTTGTTTAAGGCGTGTTTCATATCATTGGAAAGTTATTAAAGTATAACTTTCCATCCAATTAGATTCATATCAACATCATTTTTTGTTCTTGAGATATGTTTAGAACACTGAAGTATTATCAGTTTTCATTTTGAACCCCTTTTGAAATCATCATTGGGCCATGATTATCATGTCCTTTCATAGGTGTGCCAAACATATATGAAAATCATATAAAAATAACAAATGAACCAATAAAAGTTACATTAAAACTAAGATAAGTCAAAGCCATACAATATAACTAGTTTTAAATGCTCTAAAAATTTACTTAACTATATAAGCTTAAAACACGGTTGAATCATAACTTATCAATAGACTAGCTAACACGTAATGAATGGAGAAGTATTGATTTTCATCAATGTTAGTCAATCACTTTTAACCCTATCAAATTTGGAAATATATTTTCTGATGCTTTGCATCATAAAGCCCAAGTGATCACCTAATACTTTCCAAGTCAAAAATTATCTATGGCTTTAAGACATATGGAGTGCTATAAGACGGGGTGCTAAAGTCATAAATATATCATCACTAACGGCATCCTGTTTAAATGACACTTGAAATTTCTCAGTTAAACGAAGGAAACTCAAACTCATTAACACATATTAGAAATCAAAAATCATTCATTTCCAAGGATATATAATATGCATATCTTCTCTACCATTTCCTTGGTAGATTCTCCCATTTCGAATTATTTAATAACGAAAAAAATGAGCAGAAAAGTGAATTCAATAAAATTCAAGTTTATGAATTTGTCAAAATTTGACAAGAACTTGTTGTAGCATTATCGTTTGTAATATATAAAAGGAAGCATACGTCAAATTTTGCGCCTTCTCCAAAGGCAATACGCTACCGTATGTTACACATGCAGATAATGTGCAAACTTAAAGTACAATATAAATTTAATCTGATTGTTTAAGTGCGAAGTCAGTATCTACCGAGTACTACAAACTACGTACCTACTACCCCTCTGGGTTACTTGTTAGCCATCAATTCAATTTGTTAGACGTGTTCGTCAAATTCCAATTACAAACTTTGGGTTACATATTGAGGAGTTAGTCTTAGTGTACACATTTAGGTTGGACGTTTATTTGTTTATTGTTGATTGTGACGTTAATGCAAGTTACTAAGCCTTTTTTTTTATTGGCTCACACAAAGCATGAGTGTATTACAGTATCTAAGACATCCAATTTATAACGGAGTAGATAACAACGGAGAAATCCTAATCACTAATCAATTATCAAGTTATAAATTTAAAAAAAAAAAAAAAAAGAAGGAAAGAATCAAACGGCAGCTAGTGTCCCGGTGTCCCCCCCTTCATCGATCTTATGACACTGTCAAAGTGATGGAAGCCACCTTCATCGTATTGTTCCTGAATCCTGACATTTTTTCTTTAAGGCTGATTTTTCTTTCAGTTTCTTCTTCCCCTGTTAATATTGCAACCAATATGCAAATTTAGTTTTAATTTCTTATATTTATATTCAAGTTATTGTTTTGTAGTGAGTTTATCCAGTTTCAGCAAAATTTGTGCATGTACCGCAAAACGAAGAATTCTGAGTGTTTTTAGGTTGTTTTATACAGTAGCCAGTGGGTAGCTATTTACCTATTGGCTATTGATAGTTTGCTAGATTTGCTACATCCACTCCTAAATGAAGTCAACTTACATTTTATTTTCTTTTTTTCGACATGCATCAGTGAACATTAATGTGTATACGCAAGGATTACATAACTAGAAGGCTAGAAGTTGGGTGTACATTATTCTCTCAATTGGACTATATTATCCTTATTTTTTTTTGTTCGTATTGAAATATGCATAAAAAACAAATAAGTAGAATAAAAAGAAATAAAAAATCTTATATTATTATTTACGAGTATGAATTAATATAAAGCCTCTAAATTACAAATTGAAGTTTTCGTTACTTCGGATGAAAAAGAATAAAAAAATACAAAAAATTAGGTTCAGGTAACTACTTAATCATATGTTTGGCTGAAACAAAAATATAAAACACATTGCATAATTTTTTTTTGTTAAAGAAAATAAACTTCAATAACTGAAAACAAAACGCGCAAACCCACTACGTATCCTAAATGCATACATGACAACTCATAACTTAATGATTAGGTAAAATACAACAAAAAAACCAACCGTATGCATCAATGCATTGTATATGAAGTTCACAATGAAAGGAAACTTCCCACTTTCATAGGACCTCAAGTGCTTAAGGGTGGAAAAAAGAATCTTTTATGGTGTTTTAGTCATCACAAAGCTTCCATCCTATCTTTGGATGGAGCCTAAGGTTATTGGAAAATATGGAACTTCCATGAAGCATTAGTAAAAATGCCCCGCTATGTTTGAATAACCAATCTTAGTTGCAATTTTTTTACATTGTCTAAAGATAATGTTCTTTCCTTAATACGCCCATGCTTGCATAATTTGGTTTCTCACTTTACTGGTCGACAGGTAAAATAGGTAAATGATTTGTCGTTCGACATTGATCATACACAGGTAACTGTAGATACGTTTAAGGATTTGTGGATTTATTTTAAATTCAAGTTAGTTGTTTGTAACTCAAGTATTGGCATGATTGTAGTTGATTAATAAAGATGTTATGTGACTAATCTGAAAATATATGATCGTGAGAATATGCAATATAAATTTTAGAAACAAAAACAGAGGTAATGCTTTATATTTTTCTTTGATCAATATGGTGATGATATAGCCTATTTATGAAAGACTTTGTGGGAGCATTGTGCTTTGTTATATTATTTTCACTAATTGACACAATAATCATGTGTGTAAATTGAAATTTCCTTTTTCTATAAGGACTGGTGACTTCAGTTTCACACAATTGAATTTTAAGGCTTTAATAACTTCATTTTGATGGAGATAAACCGTGAGATGTCATGTCATGTGATGATGCAGACTGTTGTAGGGTACCTGGTTGTCAAAGGAAGTAATGTGGTTTTGTAATCTCCTTATTTTTCAGGTACTTTGAACATTATTTGATTAGAATTTGTTTTGTGTGTCCTGGTGGTCATAAAACTTTGCTGAATGTATGCTACAGAGTTTGTTGTATAACAATATAACATTTGCATTTTGTATGTGCATTTAGTTGGTTTGAATGAATTTTTCGTTTACCGAATGTGGGGATGGTGTGATATCTGACTAGCAATTGAATGTGTAAATGTTGGGATATTTGGAAAGTTATTTCACTCGGTTTTTCTTTTTGCTAAAGTAAATGTGAGGTTTTCAAATTAAAATACGAGAATTTTCGTTGCTTCGGGTGGAAAATATTTAATTAAAAAATAAAAACATTGCTTTGGTAACTAAAGAATCGTAGGTTTAGGTGAAAGTTATCTTATATAATAATATATGATTTTGTTTAGTATGGATTATATGGAAGTTATCTTTTTCAAATCTTTTATATTTCACCAAAGGTTACATCCCAAGCGATACCAAAGGATAACCCTCATACAAATTTGTGAAACTACCAACAAATTTTTTTCTCCAATAATACACAAACCCGATTTTCCAACAAAAACGGATGATGAACTACGAAACTATTGTTGAGGCACGCGTTCGCGGATGACTTTCATTGGCATTGTTGTTTTACTCATAGGCCTACCCCTACCCCTAATCCTAAAACTAAATATCTCTTTAACTATGCTTCTATAAACTGAAGACTCTTTGCAATATATATAAAAATTAATATTATAATATTAATATTATTTTTCAATAAATTGTTGACTACATATATTTTTTTCCCATATTTATTGTACCTGTAAAAATTGGAAACATAAAAGCAACAATGTGTATTACACTATTTGACAAAGAAGCAGAATTTATTATGGGTTGGAAATCTTCCTATATTAAAATCTTGGATAATAATGTAAGTCTATAATTTGTCAATTTTATTAAGATAAATACAAAAAATAACAAACATTCATTTTATCCTTAGATAGAAGAATCACATAAGTGTCTAATGAAATAAGGGTTAAAGCAATTTTTCAAAACAAATGAGAGGAAGAATTTTTTTTTTATCTAAAGCAATATATTAATAACTTCTAATTATTTTCCGAATATTAGTACTGTGTTTATTACACGGGCACATGCCAGTATATGTTACATTAGATAAACTTATGATATGTTACTATTACTTGAAATAATGGTTATTTATGATTTAGTTCATGAAAAACAAGGTTAGTTAAGTTAACAAGTAAATGCAAGTGAGATTGATCATCAAAACTCAACCGCTCTCATTTCATTCACGATTTTTATTTAAGGGTAAAACGAATAAGTAAAAAGAGTAACATTTTTGAGGATCCTGCATGGTAACTAATAAGGATAAACCGAAAATTCCACATACATCGTATTCACATGAGACTACGAGAGCGACCAAATGAATGATTGTTATGTTCACGAGCTACAGAGTTCTACTGAACCTCGGAGAATAACATTCATCCTCAACTACTTTTAGTTTTAAAGGGCTAGTGATGTTTTTATTATTAAATTTCACTTAATTATTACTTTTTGCGTCAAAATAATAAATATAATAAATAATGTGCCCAGGTTATAGAGTTGAAGAACCATCAGAACCAATGAACCATTGCTATTTTGCTTTTGATTTTTTTAAAATTTTTGTGGCAAGTTAACCCCAAATTTAAAGTAATGAAATTTGTCATTGGTTTACTCTATTGTCATGATATCAATTACGACCTACCCTTCACCCCCACCCCCACCCCCACCCCTACCCCTACAACTCCCTAGAATGCAAAACGCTCTTCTTAGAATTTAAATCAAACACCTTCACGAAAAAAGATGAAACTTATACCTATTAAGTTAAATTATTACTTTCTCTATTACTTTTTTTTGCCTCATTTTTTATTTTGGCTTGTCCCTTAAAAATTGTCCCATTTACTCAAAAACTTTCCATTTTGGGTTGTCGCACCAAAAAATTTCCATTATATCTTTAAAAAGTAATGGAAATTTTTGTACTTGGGGCAGAAAAAAAAAGACATAGGGATTATGATTTTACATTGATATATATGATTAGACTTTAACTATTTGTTAAAAAACTATTACAATGCTTTATTTTGTACGTATTAATGTATATATTAGCGTCATTTCAATGGTTGCTAAATATTGCATTTATTTTATTTTTTTTCTTTATGGATATATACTAGAGAGTACACACTACGGGATTATAACAAAATAACAGCTATAAGGATGATACACGTATTTACTTGACATGATTATACGCAATTATTTGACATGATTACACTTAGAGATGCTTATATATACAAGTAGTAGTTAAATCCCCTAGGAATTCATGTGTTTGCAATAACCTTAAATTATCACGAGCTAAATGTATACGGTCGTGTTATAGCTAAGCAAAAAGGTTACATACAAGATGGGCACCATGAATAGACACAAGGCAAAGAAAATACAAGGTTGGTCTAACTTTTATGGAACAGCACGTGAAGCCCTCAAATCACAAGACACCCGGTGATTTTAGTAGTTAAAATCCCTTTGATTTGTTCAGTAAAGTTAAAAATCAGCATCAACAACAAATTAACTATGATTAATTATTAAAGAAATATTAGTACGGAAATCATTTACGCCGCCTAACGCCACAATCAAGCCGTACACGAGGCTACACAAATTTTGTGACAAATAGATAGATTCTGGTCTCTCCATTCAAAGCACTTGAAAAACTTGTATATTTACTATTTAGTAGTGAACCCCATGTAAAAAATATTAATTTTTTTCTTTTATTTTAGCACGGGATTTCAGTCTATAAAGAAATTATTGAAAAATCATGTTTAAGGGCCCGAGAAAGAAGAATTTAGTCCCCCCACTTTCATCTTCGTATTTTTACTATTTTGTCTCTTCTTCTTTGTAGTCATTTTTCGAAGTGTAGCATTAATAATGTAATTCGGATTCAAGAAGGATAGTAAACAAATCAAATGAGTATTGATATTAAGGTAAAATGTTATTAGTCTTTCTCTTTGATCTTCAAGTCTTCATTTATCCCTGAGAGAAACCTTAATAAATATGTATGTATGTATGTATTGGAAAGCGTTAAAATTTTATTAATGGGTAACCCGCCTTTTAGAACCCATTAGTAAGTCTTCTTCTCAAGAGTTGTGTATATAACAAGAAGCTAACATGACTTCAAAAGTAAAAGTTAAGTGTGTCCCAGCAGTCTCAAGTCTTAACTAATTAACCTTTATTCAAGGCCAAGTCAACTAATCAAAACACACGTAATAAGTCCTCACTCAACAATAAATAATACAGAGTAAAACAAATCAAGATAGAGTAATATTATAATACATCTTTCAGTTTTAAAATTTGAATATATTGTATAGATTATAGTAATGCATCCCTTATTTCAAATTAAATATGTCGTCTATTCAACAATAATCAAATTTTTTCTGTCACTTGAACTTAGATATAAAATACAAGTATCAACATCTTTTTTCAAAAGTTGGCAACAATTTTAGTTTGTAAGAAATTAGCAACAAAATGTCAAATTGATCTTTTGCTTAAAACAACAATAGCATGTGTCGCATAACACTAATAGTTATTGGGTGATACACAAATTATTATTATTATTTTTTATTTCTAGAAGAAGCAACAACCAACAAGAGAAATACTCCGTAACGCCTACCTAAAAGTTGCTTACTCAAATGATGTTTTTGCCTTGTTGACTATACTTAACATGAGGATCGTGGTATTATGAATTTATATATAAAAAAATTCAACAAAAAATTAAGTTAAGTTTAGCAAAAGTAAATAAAATTTAGCAAAAAAAATAAGTTGATATCTTATATAGACTTTTGTCTTATGGTACATAACTTATTTTTATTCTTGTAATAAAAATACTAATTTTTATTAAATCTAACTTCTTTTTTATTTTATTTTTAAACTTAGTTAAATAAGTTGAATAAAACATAAATGAATCTTAAAGTATAATAATGCGTAAAGTAGTCGATTGATTACACGGGAGACCAATCTATTCATGTACGAAAGTAAACAAATTACAGCTTGCATTTAGTCTGTAACGCAACACATACGATCATATGATGAATAGTATATAGGGGGGAAAAAACTCTATAAAGGACATGAAATTATTGTATGATAGAAAATGTTCTTAGTGGTTGTATTAAAGTAGTCTGTATCATTTAGCCTTGAAACAACAAACATTCAATTTCAATAAATAATTCAATAAGTTTTTTTTATCACGTGATTGCAATTAGTTTGTAAAATAAATCATGGTTTTCAATTTTAACTTTGATATAATTGTAGGATTTGTACGATTTGCGAAATCTACATTAGTATGTGCCCTTCATCGTCTCCTTTGACAGTAACATTTATTCTAAAACACTTGAAATTCAATTCTATACGATGTACGTTTCAAACATACCGTGAAAAGTTAAAATCAAGTTCTAAATAAGGCCAAAACAAATTCATCAAAACTCATGTCTTCGGCATTTCAACCATGGCATTTGTTATATACGGAGTAGATTATACTCGTTGCATTTACATTACTCCATTTATTCTGAAACCATGAAAGTAGATTTATAGGCTCATAACATATCACTGCTATTTATTTTTGTTATTCTCGTTTAATTTATTTTTGTGTAGATATCAAAGCAAATATAAATTTTAAATATTTTTAATTGTGTGTTTCTTAAAATTATGAAAAGTTGATATTTGAAAAATATATATTAAAACTAATTTTTTAAAATCCATATGGTTATATATTTTTTATAAATTATGAAGGATTTATATATTGTCTAAGCTTATCTTTAAAATGTATAAATTTTAAATGAAAAAAATAAAAGAAATGGATAGAGTGGTTGATATTGGGACTTTCATAATTATAATTAGTGGTCAACTTTGCTTTCAAGGAACAAAGACGTGAAACATTTTGTTTCGTGGTTGAACCGACGAATAATACTTCTAGTACTACAAAATAAATACACAGATGGTGTTGGACAATTTTGTTTGTTTTGATATTAGAATAAGAAAATAAGGAGTAAAGTTCCTGAATTTTGGTGAAAGTATAGCAAAGTATTGTCGTTAAGGAGGGGGAAAAAAAAGAGTCAAAGGATAGAAAAAAAAAAGCTGTTAAGTTTTAATATTTGAAGGCAATTTATGATTGCTGCCCTTCTTTTGAGGAGCGTTAGAGAGAAATTTCTGGAGATTTTATTTCAATTTTTTTAAAACAAAATGAAACAGTAATTATTATTATTAATTTATTACTGAAATATATTAAAGTGAAATGATGTGAATGAGATGATTGAGGAGTGAGGAGGTGTTTCATCCTCGAGCCCAGTGTCTTCTTCTTCTTCTTTTTTTTTTTTTTTACCTTTTTATTTTGTTCCGTTGACTCTGTACAGTTATTCAGACTGCTCGAAATTACTTTTATCTGCCTAATTAATCAGATATACTTAAATTGGAAAGTCCGGGCAACACCGCAACACGAAGCAAGTGTTACAACTTACAAGGTGTGAATAAGAGCCCAGGTTTTCAACTCATACGGCTAATCTATCTTACATTCGTATAGATGAACATATTTTTTTACGACTCTAATTAAGTCAATCCAATTTAATCCAATTTTGGAAAAAAAAAACCCTAAAATGCCTATTTAATTCAAAATGTGTGAACTCAAACCCGACTAATGTCAACCCAAAGATGGTCAAATCTGAAATAGACTTCGCCAATTAAACTACAACCTGATTCAAAATCAACATGACATGTAAATAACTCAAAACCAATTCAATTTGAAGATAATTATTTTACAAAATATCAAGTTTTAAGTTTTAAAATATAAAATATAGTATTGATTGTAAAAAGGTTGTAACAATATCACCAATCATATGCAATTATAGCGATTAGACGATATGACAAAGATTGCAATGTTAATAACATTTGATACAATGAAGTCAATGATAAAACCATTATGCATTACATAGATAGCTAGCTAGTAGTGTAATACAGTGACACGTAAATAAATGTATGATACACTTGTTCAACATTATACTACTCATTAGTCATTACCTTATCATTTTTTTTCCTGTTTCGCAATTACTTATTGCCGTGACAACTTGAATACAATAATACATTGTCACTTAAAAAAAAACTAGCAATCATATGATAACAAGTAGAGAAATAATAAGTCATGATTTTTTATGATACAAGATTAATACAACAAAATAAAACACAATAGAATAATGAGTTAACAATAACTTGATTTTAAATAATACACGATATATAACATAATTTGAACTCAACACGTGACCCAAATTTCAACTAAAACTAAGATGACTTTAACCCCAAAAAAATGCCTTGTTCGAATTAGATTGACCCGAAATCATCCATCTTGGTTCAAATAAAAGTCCATCTAAACCTAAAATAAATAGTCTTAACATGTTAAACCCGAACTAGGTTAACGCACCCATGGTCATGATCAATACCAATCTGATCAAAACCCAAATAAGCAAATAACTAATTGAATTCCACCCGATTAATGTCCAGACCGAGTCAACCATTTTCCACTATGCATCCAATTAGTAATGAACCTGCTTTGTCGACCAGATTTGACACCTCTAGAGGTGATTTATGGAGTACAAGTTTTAGCATGTATTAGATGAGACATGTCACACCATCTCACTAGTATGACAAGTTGCTTTTTCATCTTCATCTCCTCCATCCCCCACCTTCCCAATTTCCACCATCGTCACCATTCGTCTCCACCACACTAGTAAGCATCATCACGATGACCTCTATCGTAACCACCATTTCCGTGATCTCTCATGCATCTTCATGACGACCACCACAATTGAATATCCATCACCTCCTCATTACGGAAGCCGCAAATTAAAATCCTCTACATCTGCCAATCATCATGCTCAGCCCCATCAGCAAACTAACGAGCTTATCTTAATCATCTACAACAAACAGTGTTCTTCATCTATCACTGCACCTGATAACTCTTCTTGATTTCGCACTCACTGTTACATGAAGTATGTCATACACTTTATCCTTCCAATTCCTAATCATTTCGGTTATCTCCTGCCGCCTCCAACTCAAGTGAGGAACAAGCTCAGCTTGTGTAACATCAATGCCCGATTATAATAGCAATGTGCTCCTCTTTTGTACAAACAACTTCTTGGAGAGCATTCCATCCATCTCATTATGCAAACTCGCAGTCTGCATAAGAAGCAATCAAAATTTATGTCGATATAAGATCCCTTAAGCGCATAGCAAGACGCAGCAGAGTTTTCCAGCTTGAATGTCACGCCAATCATATAAATTTAATATCTGAGATTTTTATTTGTATATCCAAGATAATAAATTTAATACCCGAGACCTTTATTTGTATATCAGAGATAATAAATTTAATACCAGAGATCTTTATTTGTATATATGAGATAATAAATTCAATACATGAGACCTTTATTTGTATAACTGAGATAATAAGTATATTACATGAGATCTTTATATGTATAACTGAGATAATAAATTCAATACTTGAGACATTTAATTCTATAACTGAAATCATAACTTTTATACGAAGGATCACCTTACTTAAATGAGCGCGGGATCGGATGACCTTTTATACTTTAGCAATGTCACACCACTCTACTAATATGACGATCTCAACCAATATTTAGAGTACAAGTTTTCCTTAAAAAAATTGTGATTAACAAAAGGGGAACATTATTAGAATTTGTTGATTTTAAGGGACATTGACATTTGCTCATAACTATTATACTCGGTGTATACTAGTCCGAGTTTTTTTTTAATTTGATGGTATAATAATATAATCTGATTACTGCGTGCATAGAAAGTCATTAAGTACGGAGTAGTATATATATATATATATATATTGAAGGTGAAGAATTTGACCTATATTAAGATAATGACCATCTATTTTAAAATATAATATCGTATAATATATAATTGTATGATGACCTATAATTCATAGGCGAACAATATGCCGAAGTAGCTAAATATAAGATAATTACTTCGAGGATCCCCTTACTAATAGTAAATAAAGATTTCTCAACAAATCAAAGTGTACATTATGCACTTTTAAATCGAATATGTAAGTGATTAGTGGAACCTAACCAGTAAAGAATCATTTTGATATTATTAGAGAATCCAACTAAAACCTAATATATTTGTAAATAAAAAAGTGATTATTTGATAAGTATTTGAAAAATATGTATACACCGTAAAGCATTTAAAAAAGGGACAACTCCCTACTGTATTATTATTTTTAATTATAAGGAGGATAATACCAGCAGAAAACCTAAAAATTAGAGAAAGCAGGAAAAATTACTCTACTATTTATAGTATGCAAGTACATTTTTTTCTTCATATACAACAAATGAATATTTATAGTTAACATACATAGTCCGCATTTGATAATCTAAGAAAATTATAATCCACTCTGTACTCTAATATTTGTATACAATCGAAAAGTTACATGTAAGTTAGTCACTAACTAATATTGCTATTTATAACTACTGTTAAAAAAAAATGCTCCTAGCCATTTTGCAACGAAGGTTAAAAAAAAATTAAAAAATTCAATTTGATGTGATCAATAAGGAGGACAAAGATAATGGAGTGTTCTTGCATTATACGTACTCCAGCTGGACTTTAAGGCTGCATGCATATCAACCTTTTGAGTGCGTTTTTCAAAATTTGAGTATTATGCTCTCTGTATTTTAAGATTTATTGAAGAATCTTGACATCTTTTTCTTTGCATTCCTCCTTATGTTTTAATCTTGGGCATTCCTTTTAACTTTTTCTTGTCCTTTTCTGGCTCTTAAAGACATCCACTGTTTTAAATTTCAAGTCATTTGCTGCGCAAAATCTGATCCACTTCAAAGACGACCCCTCTCTCTTATTCTTGTGTTTCCTCTTTTGGAAAAAATATGCATATATGTTGGTTACTCCGTAATAACTGAGATCCATTGACTGGTTAGAAGCCCTCACAACTTATTTAAAATTCTAATTATTTTCTGTTGATTTTGATGATTCAGATATTTCATTTGCACAAGTTAATCAAACTCTCGTCATATGCACAAGTTAATTCCATTTTAAGAAGGGAAGGTTTACTTATATCTAAGCAAATGTGATTGTATGTACGAGGTATTATTAACTCCCTTTGTCCTTTTATGTTTGACTCATTTTGATTAAAATGCCCTTATAAAAAATGATTAAATAGGGTAAATATTAAGGGATAAATAAAGTAGTAGATATAACGTGGTGTAGTGATTGCATAACCATGCAAGTTGATCGAATCATAGCTCTGAGTCAAATAAACAAATTAGCTAGTGAGTTATCATTTTGATCAATACTACATGATTCTCCTAGAAGTTGGTATAGAATAACTGAATAATACACCAAATTTTCAAAGTTGGGTTCAAACTATTATTTGAAAACCTATACCCCAATCGTTTTACAATCAAGTATCAAGATCTTTAGCTATAGCAATAACCTCCATTATATTTTACCTAACTTGTAGTGGATCTCTGCAACGATTATGGAAAATACAAGCTATATTGCTCATGAAATTTTCAAGAGAACTCATTCCAAGGCGCACTATTTCTTACAAAACTACGCCTCTAGTTTATTTCTCCAAATTATCGATCAACTAGGCAAAGGAGTACTTTGATTTAATTTTTGGATTTTCCAATTTAATTAAGAACATTTCATTTTACTCTAAATACTTTCTACACGGGGTACACGTACTTTTTTGTTTGTTTTATCCCCTTTCTCCTTGATACAACTATACAAGTGGTAGACAAAAGAGCAACGGCATGCACTACCCATAAAGTGCACTAAAACGAACAAAGACTAGTAATTGCTAACTTGTTGACCACCAAACACTATGTGTCAAAATTATAGGTTAACTAAGGTCATAAAATGCAAAATGTTTAATTTAATGTTTAAAGATTTAAACGACTACAATTAGTTTACCTACGGACCAATCAACACCAATGTGTGTTTATGTGGTGATCTTGTCATCATTGATTCCTACTTATATGGATGTTGTTCATTTTCAAGGTATATGTTACTTGAAATCTATGATATACAGTAAATCAGTGGAATACCTATTCGATATGTAACCATTATCAACCATCAGCCATTAACCAAACTTTTGAACGCTAGGGGCTAAAAGGGATGTATTTACATGCTCGCTGATATAATTGATTCATATTTCTATGGTGGATGTTCATGTTTAGGTTGTTAACTGAAATCCATTCCCTCCGTATTCCAAAATTTGCCCCCTTTAATAATTTTATATAAGAGCTTTTTTTATCAAAACGGGACAATATTTGGAATACCCATAACCATTATCAGCCATTAACCATTTAACCAAACTCTTGAATGCTAGGGCAAAAGGTTGCTCTTCTTTTCATGGGAAATGCATAGGAAGTGTACCTTGAACTAATGACGTAGCAAAACTAGAAAACACACTATCTATAAATGGAAACTACTGTTCACAAGGCAGACTCCCTTTAACCCCCAAAAAATTTTCAACTACATCCAATAATATTTTCTTTTTTTCAGGTAAATATTCAATTTTATCTATTTCATTTACCATTTAGTGTCAGCTACTCATTAGTCGGCAGGGATATGTGATAAAAAGGGCCCCCCCAAGTGATAAAATCATAGGAAAGGGGCCTACATCAGTGTCGTAGAGTGGGCCGCCTCTATGTGCGGGGGTCCCAATCATTAAGGGAGAGACTCAACACATTCACATATATTTTAAATCAAAACTGAAAAAATGAAAGGTAAAAGCTGGAATTATATGCTTCAGACTCTATGATAGGTTACTCTATGGGGTATATAATTGGGGCGTTGGGCCGTTTACCTGCCACGATGTCTGAATTAAGGTATAATACTAATAGTGAGTTCTAAAGCCACGTGCCTACTAACAATACCTAATCTAAACCCTTGGGCTTGCATTATCATTATCATTTGGTTAGAATGTAAAGGTTCTTTAAAAAGGGATCTTAAAAATCTGTGCTGGAGTGGAATGACTTGAAGACAAAAGGTTGCGTTTCGTTTGGGAATTGTATAGTGTGCCAATGTGGATTGTGGGGTTGGTAAGTTGGGTTTCTGCGCCCAATTTCAAGTTCCGGGTTCTTGATTGTGATTACTATACATCGCCCAGCAATCCGGCCAATACTGTAGTGTTGATAGGGCACCAATCTGAAGCCTTGAGCTAAAATTGAAAGAAGAAGAACCATATTGTATAACCAGAACACACCTTCATTTTAAAATGTAAGATGTTTCAAGTTTTATATTTTGTAAGTTAGTTAGTATCAATACAAGCCTAGCAATCATAATTTCCATTTTTGCTTTAAGATTATGGCTGTTCAAAATTGCCAAACTTAAATTCCAAAAGAATTCTACACATTTGCGCCTTTAATATCAAACTCATTTAGTCAAATCTTCATAAAAAACATTTATACAAAATTATACAAATCTTTCCTGACAACACTTTCGTATGAACTAGCAATGCAAAAGGCAAATATTAATTTAAAAAATATATGGCTTTTGAAAATCACATCCTCCAAATATCAAAGTTTTTACTATTCCGAAATAAACAAAAATACTTTACAGACCAGTACTTGTTGAAAGTGGGAATGGTTGATCAATTTCCACGGCCATTAATTATGTTTTTCATAACCTCATGCAGTATTCTAACCATCCCACAGTCAAATTCACCAAGTACTCCATGATAAATTACTCAAATACGAACACTTGCTATAGGGACGGGACTACTCTGCATCAAAGTTTCAAATTTTTTGCTAAGCTAATCCTGTACATGCGAAGCTCCTAATGGCTCGAAAACTTCAAGAAAAATGATCGGATAAGATGCCAACACATAATGTGGCTCTAGAAGACTATTATCTATAGTGCATTCATCGAGAAATATTAATATAACCACGCAATTCTTACTAAAGGGCTCAAATGCTCAATGCCTGTGATTTTTGTGAATTCGCGAAATCAAGATAATCCAGAAACTTTAAGTCGAACATCATATTCTTTAAAATCACTCTTACGAAACTAAATGAGAATGGAGCAGGACAATCTCTATACTATCTAATTTAAATTATTAAACAATACTGAAGAATATTAGCAACTAACTCCATTTTTTCGATAAGTAATCCCGAACATTATCTGCAACTAAAGATTATCAACTTCCCATAATCAAATACTCCGTAAGAGCTAACAATGAAAACGAATACCACCAAGGATATACAAAATCTGTTAATAAATCGCAATATAACAGTAATTTTAATATGATGAAAGAATCTATTGAGACAACAAAAGCTGAAAATAAAATCCTTCAAACTTGGTACAACTAGTAGGTTACCTATTTCCCGCCCACGGGACATTAATTCTCAAATCCAAAGAATAGCTTAGGAAGAATTTCTCATAGTTTATTGCACAAAATCACAGTTGAGACTTTAAACAACTAAAAAAAGAGACGACGTATAGAAATATGTGATGAGAGACAAAAATACAGCCAAAGTAGAGGGGATAAAGAGAAATACTTGAATGGAAAAGGCCGGAAATATAAGGAAACTAGACTCAATTTCGATTTCCTACCTCTTGGTGTAGAAATTGCATCTAGGAAATTCAGATCTATAGCCAGAAAGTATAATAGCTCCATCCACAGTGCTAATCATCCTACCTTACCTGAGTCGCAGAGCAAAGTAAGCCAGATGCATCTGCCCCAATAACTGCAAGTTCACAAACAGCACAAATCTGGCCTTCCTGATCTGGCACAAAACGGGAACTGCAGTAAGGACATGCAACATCCTTCTGACCTCGGTAAATGGGTACATATGTATGCCCACAAACCACAAAAGGATTCCTGAAATCATAGTTCAAGTCTGTTGAATCTTTCATGTTTCTCTCAGCAGCCAGGAGAACTTGGCGTGCTGTCTTGGCTTGGTTCTCAACGGTGGGGTTGGTTTCCAATAGTCGACGGGCAAAATTGGCAGCCGTGATTAGATTTCCAGCTTTGTAACAATTTGTCATAGCAGTAAGCAATGCAAGTCTCACATGAGGCACCTGAAGGTTACAGTGGGTAAAGTAGGCAGCTAATTCCTGCTGTCGAACTGGGTTGTCTTTCAGCTCCCTCCTCTTCAGTTCCATCTTCAAGCCCAGAACATACTCTTTTACTATGGTGATTAGTTCCTTCACTTCATCAACCTCTCTCCTTGATTCAACCACTATCAATGGAATTGTATGAAGAATATTGATAAAGGTCCGCAGGGCATCAGCCAACTTCCCAGAAGTTGTTAATTTATAACCAGCTCTAAGCTTTTCCTCCAATTGAGAGAAATTAAAGACAAGAGCAGGTGGACTCCTTACATTAGGACTGGATGACTCATTCCATCCCCTCTCCAGTGCCAGAGAAATCACAGGAGCAGAAGCAAAGGCAAGGAGGTAAGAATGGCTGGCAGAGAATAGATCAATAAACAGTGGTTTCAGTGGGGCAAAATTTGTTATTCCCAGTTGCCTGGTAAGCAAACGCATAGCAGTGTCAAAGCTGCCAGCTGCAACATATTCAGCAGCAAGTGATGACCTTTGGGTCCAAATTTGGCTCACTGGCATTCCTGGAGTAGGTGCAACAAAAACTGAAGAACGCCCATTACTGATCACCTTAGGAGTGTCAACTTCAGGAGGAAGATCTAGATCATCATCAATGTCCCATCCTACTTCATTACCATTATCATCATGCACTCTTTCCTCTTCCTCAGAATCAGCAATTATAACTCCATTTTGCATGTCCTCATCAATCTCCAAGGCCTCAACCCACTCCTCTGCAACTTCTTCATCCTCATCCTGTGCATCTCTCACATAATCAATGCCATCAAACATTCCCTTCATAACTGTCAACAATGGCCAGTTTGCCCCACAGCTTATGGGACTTGGAGGTGTCAAGAGAGATTGTGACTTTCCCTTAGGGATTTCAGGAATGTCATCCCCAAGTTCAGCAGCTAAATGCTCGACAACGTCATCAAGCCCATGGACTTTGGCAGTTATATAAGCAAGAGGCAATTGTCCAGCAGCTTCAAGAATCTTGACCCGCTCCTGAATATCACCAAGATAAAGAGCATTGTGGAACTGCCCCATAACATTATTCTTCACTTCTGCAATTTTCAGCATTTTGTTTAGTTTCTCCATGTTTCCAGTAATGAGATAAAGAAATGACAGCCTCTCAAAGTTCTTTGTCTTTTGATATGCATATTCCACAATGTCTGCATTACCCTGACGAAGAGCCTCAACCCCCAACCTATACCAATGGGTTTTGTCATCAATCACATTAGCAGAAGCAACAGCTACTTCTATATTACCACTTTCCAGGGCCAGGTTAAAGCGAGTCTTCTCATCCTTCACAAAGTGAAGAGCAACCTCTGGAAAACCCTTCTGCTGAAGATAGGCAATCATGGCTTGGCCACAAAGCTCGGAGCGCTTAATCATGCCCATAACCTGGTCAAATCTCTTCCTCAAGAGAGAGAGCTTGAAAAAATATTCAGTTGCATCAATGGAGATGACACGGTTTTTCCCATCTCGATCTAAACAAAATATGGTATTCCCTGACACTCTTGTGATGTACAGAGGAACATCAAGAGTCCGAATGATACCATTGTCCCCATTGGGAAGACAATATTTTATGTGATTAAGAGTTGTGTAGATTAATACACCATTTTCATCCCAAGTTCCACTCTTCACTCGGATGGTTTCATGAAGTGTGCATCGGTGCTCTAGTGTCTTAGTGGCTATAATAATCGAGTGTTTGCTCAACAGAGCGACACTTTCCATGTCATTTGACCAGACAATATACCTGACAAAAGAAGCTTGAAGTTCCCCAAGCACCTTCCTCTGCTGAGGGTCAAACACTAACACTCTATCTTCAGCCCTGCAGAGAAGGTTACCAGCTCCTGCATAGAATATAGCATCAATCATAACAGGAAGGGCGACCTTTTTCACAAGGTCATTCTTCACATTCTTCACTAATATTTGGTTGGTGCTCCTCTCCAATACAGCAAATTTGTTCCGAGCAATAAAAACTGCTGAACTGCCAAGACCTCTCTTTGCCTCTTGTACCAAATCACTCCTACCCCCGCCATCTTTTGGAACTATGTAGAGTTCATAAGATCCCCCATCTATATCAGAAGAAATCAAAATCGCATTTTCAGTTGGACTATAGGAAAGAGTTCTCGGGCTTTGGTTGAGTATACTTGAACCGGGTCTACGTATGGGGATGACTTGAGTATCCTTCTGGGTAGAAAACTCATAAACTCGTAGAAAACGATCCCTTACATAGTAAACAAGATCGCCACTAACCGCAAAAGCAGGGCGTTCTCTTTCCAACTTAAAGACAATCATTCCACTATCATGACCAGCAGCCAGAAGGTTCATCTCAGGATGTGCTGTCAGAATCCAGAAACGATCATGTTCCCTCCTAAATGTCTGGAGGCCAGTTCTCTTCGTAGCATCCCATACACGAATACTTTTGTCCTCTGAGTTTGAGACAATAATATCCTGCCTAGCATGAAAGAGGACGCAAGAAACATTATTCATATGCCCTCTCAAGGTGTCCACTTCCCAAGCTTTGGTATCTGCACATCAATCACCAAAAAGCCCAGTGTGTAATATAAGCTGTAGAATATTAAACATGGAACAGCATATAATAGTACTCAAAATTACAATGATAACATTTTTTGCGGGATGAAGGTGGGAGATTAAAATTAGAGATAGAATCTTCCTAACCAATTTCCAATGTTAGCCAATATGAAAAAGTTGAAGATAGATTTCTTGGAAATAAAGAGGCCTAGACATGGACGATCTATAGTAATCGTTTAGTTATAATCGAATCCATAAGATTTGATGTTTCAGTACAATAATTCTGCACTATATTCACCAAAAGATTATCTTCCAAGATCGATTTGGATAGAACATACAACAGTGCCATTCTCCTAAGCGTTTCTACACAAAATTATAGATAAAAACATTCACATCCATACCGTTCATGCGCCACATTTTAACTTGCCGATCGTCAGCACCAGACACGATCAAGGGGAGAGTTGGATGGAAAGAAGCCCAGTTCACTCCTCGATCATGACCCTCCAAGACATACTTAACAACAGCATCAACACCACCAAATAGATCAGTATTCATCTGACTTAACCGCAAGAGGTCATCTGCAGGAGAAACACCTTTCTTCCTCAAGGAACCAATATCCCAAACACGAACAGTCTGATCCAAAGATGCAGATACTACTAGGTCTTCCTTGGGATGAAACGAGGCACACATAACATAATGATTGTGTCCAGTTAAAACAGAGATACAAGTACGTGATTGCCAATTCCATATCCTTATGGTCTGGTCATCACTAGCACTGACAATCCAAGGAGATTCATGGTGAAATTGGACAGTTCGGATGTAGTCAAGGTGTCCTAGAAGAGTAAATAGGCATCTATGCAATTTATAGTTCCACACTTTAATCTTGTAATCATCCCCTACAAAGCCATAAAATAGAGAGAATCAAAAGATACAATATTGGATAATAGAGAAATAACATTAATCTCAAAAAAAAAAAAAAAAGAAATGGTATTAGAAAATTTCTTACAAAAGATACATTGTACAAGACGAAATCTATCAAAACAAATGCTACAGACCCAAAGCAATCAAGCCAAGACAAAGCACCATTTTGAAGTTCTCTTAAACATTTTAACTAGTAACAGGCTAGAGCATTGTCCTGTCAATTAAAAAACTTAAGTAGCACTCAACAAGGATCAGGTTGATACTCATCCCAAACAGCCATATGATCAGCAACCTATGTAAACAACATAGCAATCTTACTTCAGATCCATCAAGATTTCATAAATTCTAATCCAAGTTGAGGGTGTAACATGCCACCATAAATTGTAGCAAACATCCATTGTGATCAACATAAAAATCAGTGAATCACCGATCCACCTCAATCTTAACACGAGCGGATGTAACCAAGCATATCCCCAACTAGATAATTCCACATTTTCACAACAGGAAGCAACATATATGATCATCAAACAAACTACTGATCCACCCCAAATCCAGCAAGAACAAACATAAGCAAGCAGATCCTCAACCTAATAATTCAACATTTCCACCATAGCTAGCAACATATATGATCAACAAAGAAACTACCGATCCACCTAAATCCTAACACGAGCAAATAAAAGCAAGAAGATCCTCAGCCAAACAAGTCCACATCACCAACATAGCTAGCAACATATATGATCATCAAGCAAACTAGCAATCCAACTAATTCCTAACATGAGGTGGGATATAAGCAAGCAGATCCTGAACTACTAAATGCACATCAGAGAACCAAACATGAATATCAAAGCAGCATTCACCCTACATAAACACACCTCATCACTGGAACTTATTGATCTATACAACACATACTCATTACTTCAAAATACATATTGATAATCAAACTCGGCTACGATCCTTCCATACAAAGTCCAACAAACCTTAAACTAGCAAAACTACATGACATCAAATCATCAGATCTCTTAAAACCTTAATCAAATCGGAACAAAGTTAAAGCATCTACACATTCCAGTCATGAATACTTATGAAAGCATACGAATCGAATACGCAAAACGATAAACAAAGCGAAAGAAACAATGTGCATTTGATGGAGGTCAGAAGAAACACCTCCAGAAACGAAGAGAGGCTGAGTTTTGTGAAAGTCGACGCCGCGGACAGGACCGTCGTGCTCGTCGAAGCGATCAATGAGAGTACCCATGCGGTAATCCCACAATTGTATGACACCACTGTGTAAACTGGCCAAGATCCATGGCCTCTTTGGGTGGAAGCTCAGTCCCTTCACTCTATTACTCTTCGTCTCAAATTTCGTCAACATTCTTCAAAACCCTAAAAATGAAAGAAATCAGATCGTAGAGAGGGAGAGATGTAATTGGGCTACGACAGCGGGAGATTAATCTCAGATCAGATCTAACATCTAAGGGAGGTGACTTAGGAGGATTTCCACATTGAAGTTGTGACTTGTGAGTGTGGTGAGGGAATAGACTCTGTACGAGTTTGTGGGTTTCTTTGACAGATATAGATCTGATCCCCTTTGGGTTGGGGGTTTGGGTTTGGCTATCACTTATTGCTTCATTGATGATGCGCGTTGTATGTCAATATGTAGTCTATGTGCGTCCATCGGTTCATGAGCTATAGCCTTTATTCTTGAGGCTAGATAGGCCTATTGTCATTTCCTCATTTATATTCCTAACCAAGATACTATATCATTTTTTAAATTAAAACATTTGAAATTCAATTAAAATAAAAAATGAGATATTCACTTATTGTATAGAATACCATGAGATTCAAATTGAATCGAATATTGACTATGATTGATCATTAGTTCATGATCCGTACAACACACTAATTGCTTCTTATTTTGTTTGTTATATATTTATACATAGTACTTAATTTTCTTACAAGATTCACTATTCTATTGAAGCAAAATCAATTTTAATTTTCTAGAATAAAAACATATTGTAATACATTGATTTTATATTTTACTACCTCTATTTTTTCTTTCTATATTCCTCATTCAAAAATTTTAAAATATTATTATCATTTAAAATCCCTTTATTTTGGTCTAATATTCTAATTAGGTGAAAAAAATTGGCTAGGATCACTATCCTTGTGGTGTGTAGCTCATTGTTTGATTTTTTTAATTGTTTAATGTCATGAACTTTAGAAGTACCAATAATTATTTAATGCTCAATTCACTTGCATTATTTTTTTTAATAAAATCTTATTTTATTTTCTGATTAATTTAAATTATCATATAGTTTTAATGATATTTAATATTATTTTAATTTTTTTTCCTGATTTAAAATGAAAAGAAAAAAAAAAGAAAGGAGTATAGTGCATAACAACAATTCTCGATAATTTTGAGTAGTCTTTTAATTTAAAGTCTTTGTACACCAAACACAAGGAAGAACCCAACTTTAAAGTTTAAATACGTCGTGGACTAATGTGTAAGCCTGCATTTCAACTTGACTAATTTGTATACTATTTTCACGAGCCCATGGGAAAGGCTTCATAGCCCAATGCAAAAGTCCGTATTTGGGGTAATGCAAATTTATTGATGAACTTGAGGGTCACAAGTCACAAGTCACAAGTCACAATGGAGGTGGAGTGTAGTCCAACATTGCAATAACAGTCATGCAACTCTTCTCAAGGCTTTCACTCAATCTTTCATAGTTTCATAGTCATATTAGTCGAAGAGTTCTTACTTGGGAGCTTGGGCCCAAGACTCCAAGAGGCATGCACTTGACTGGCAAAAGAGCTTAAGCGATAAAAGTTTATGGAGGTGTTTGCATATTATATTAGAGGTTTGATCAAATCAATATCTATTTATTTAATTGGGTTAAAAGAGGTTTGTAATAGTACTAAATCTCTAATTTTCTGTGAAATATGAGTAAATTTTGGACATTAATCTCTAAATTGTTAATTGAAACGTCAACAATTTAAAGATTTAGGAAGCATAATTTCATAGACATTGAAATATAATTCTCTAAGTTAGTTTAAAAACTTTCGTGAGAAAGAAAAATTAATTTCTTTAACAAATTAAATACAAGAAAAATAAGATTTACTCCATTATTGTAAATTAGAAAATTATAAAAAATTGCTATGAAGAGACTCATAACCAAACATGGCTTAGGTCTAATTCATCTAATTACGTTGCTTTTCAGCCTTTTCCCGAAAAAAAAAATTGAGAAACTAAAACTATCCACACTAATCTATCATGTAATAATAATAATAATAAATATACAAATATATAATTGTGATTTGTGACTTTGTGAGACATTTTTCACACTAAATAATATATTTTCAGGGACGCCTTTTATAATGAATAACTAAAATAAAAAAAAATAAGTTGCATTTGTGAGCAATATCATCACCTTAACTGGTTCCCACCTACTCACCTAGTACCGTACTGGCGTACTCTACAAAACTCCTTCGAGAATCAAGTCCACCTCAACTTTCTCCACTCTCTTGTCTCTATGCATTTATCAAGTTGCATGCTTTACATCTTCTTCTGCCAAAAAATTTATTTCCATGCCATACCCTTTTTACATCTTTTCTTTTGTCTCATTCACATAGCTTTTTCGGTTTTTCCTACATACATATATATATATATATATATATATATATATATATATATATATATATATATATATATATATATATATATTCCACACCCATTACTCCATAAATCACATGGCTTGGCCTTCAAAAACCAATACTACATATTCTTCTTTCAACCCATGCTCAATAACTCATTTTCCACAAACTAATGGATGTCCACTCTCTACCCTCCCTGCCTCCACACCCCACCTGCATCACTATGAATACTGTCGCCGGCTCTTCAGATCACGATCATCGGTGCTTCTCCGTCGCGATCCGGTCAATATCGTCCATTATAGCAAGGTTCCATGCAGGTTACTTTAGGATAACATTATCCCTAGGAAGCCAAGCCTTATTATGGAAGAACCTTATTGAACCAACTAGCCACAACACTATCAACCCATTAATCCAACACATATTTCATAGATTTCACCCTATCACCTTCGTGACATTTTGGGGATTCTCTCTTTTTATCCTTGTTCTTCTCTCTTTAATCTACCTCCTCCGTTGCATCTTCTATCTTAACATGGTGAAGGCCGAGTTCCTTCACCATGTTGGTGTAAATTACCTCTTTGCCCCTTGGATTTCTTGGCTCTTAATCCTGCAGTGCTCACCCTGGCTGGATCAAAACACCGGGGTATATTTAAGCCTCTGGTGGGCCTTTGTGGTTCCGGTGATTGTGCTTGACGTCAAAATTTACGGCCAATGGTTCACCACCAAGGGACAAAAGTAAATCAATCACAAAATTATGCATCAACTTGGAATCCCAGTCTCATTTTTGTGTATCATATATATATATATATATATATATATATATATATATATATATATATATATATATATATATATATATATATATATATATATATATATATTGTCCCACTTGTTTTTATTGATCTTTATTTACAAAAAAATTACATTTCTATAAAAAAAAAGTTACATAAATTGTAGATTCAGGGAAAAAAAAAGTGACAGATATTGTGGTACACGTAAAATGAGACTAATTAAGTATTTAAATTCTGTTAAAATTAATGATACGAGGAATGTGATTGAACTTACTAGTTTGTGGTTTTTATTGTTTGATGTACAGGTACAATTTGACTGAGGTAGCTAACCCAACTAGTCAGATGAGTGTGATAGGGAACCTAGTGGGGTCCACGGCGGCTGCACGTATGGGGTGGAATGAGACAGCAATGGTGCTATTCTCCCTAGGAATGGCGCATTACTTGGTTCTCTTTGTGACTCTCTATCAACGATTATCGGGAAGCGACAAGCTTCCGGCGATGCTTAGGCCGGTGTTCTTCCTCTTCTTCGCGGCGCCCGGGGTGGCTAGCTTGACGTGGAAATCAATATCTGGAAAGTTCGACACAGCGGCGAAGATGCTGTTCTTTCTGTCCATCTTCCTCTTCATGTCTTTGGTAAGAGTTTGCGGCCTCTTGTTTTCAAAGTGGGGGACTGGGGTCAACATATTGACCATTTATCCCTTTACAACCTTGCCTTTTGTTATACTTCTTAAATGTCTTTGAAACGAGGACTAAATTAATGCACTTAATTAAGCAAGCTATAATCTAAAGACAGAAAACACCATGGCTCTTCCCTTTTTTATTATTTTTGGTGGCGAGGTTGGTGTCATTTTTCGCATGGTCTAGCAATTTTATATTTATTATTTTTATTAATTTTGATGGTAGCTGTCTAGCTAAATATTAATACCCGTAAAAAAAAACAAAAGCTAAACATTAAAAAGAAAAAACAATTACTACATAATAATCTCTGAAATCAAATACATCGTATAAAGTAATATCTAGAATTATTATGTACGGTAGTAATTTTTATATTGGCTCGATCATTTTGAAGGTGCGTAGTCCGTAGTTACAGTATTAATATTATTTGCACCATATAAAAATGATCCATGCAAGCTGCGAAAACTGGAAGATGGTACGGCCCAGCTGATCGAGGCTACCGGCCCGACAAAGTTGTCGTCAAGTACATCTGTGTGTATGTAGGCTAGTCGAATTTTTGCATGAAGTTTATTTCCTCCAGTATTTCTCTAGCAGGCGTATTGTGACCAATTTGTAACCAATTTGTGCATTTAGTGCTAAAACAATATGTTAATCTAGCCCTGAATTGAGGGGAGTATTGTGATCATCTAATAACAAATACGGAGTAGTATGTTCAAGCCTTGCTAGTAAAATAATGTAGAAACAGCAATGCATGTCATTGAAGTTTTAGCATACGAAGGAAGTCATCTTAATCAAGGAACATTTGACAAAAAAAAAAAAACGTAATCAGTTAGGAACTATGTAGTATAGTTTCTAGCTTAGTTAACATTTTTGGTTTTAAGTAAGGTGAAGTGCTAACACTCGGGTAGCAAGCGGAAATGCCAAAGGATAAGCCAGGAGAGAGTTGAACTAACCCGGGCCTCACACTTGAAGTTCAGAAGCATGGACCAACGTAACTGTCCAAGTCTTCTTCACTAGTCCCACCTTACAGTTTGGGCACGCAACTCTCTAGTTTGTTACCACATTTTGACGGGAAAAATCACGGTCTAGTTGGTAGGCCAAAAGTTCAAAACATTTGAATAATTAGATAATTCAACCAAAAGTTGGACATAATGTTTTGAATTCTCATGTACGAAGAAGATCTTATCATTCTTACCTTGATGCTAAGTATAAAGTACCCTTGAATCACTGTTTAGCCTAATTAAGACGACTTATCACTCGTCACGCACGTTAAAGTCGTTGAACAGCATGCAAGATGTTTGATGTATACTTGTCGGTGGAAAACTGGAAATCATTGCAAATCTGCCACAATTTTTCACATAATTATAGAACTGTACTGTGAGTCCAAATTGTTCAGCTACATTGTCCAACAATTCCAGCATGTTTACAAAATAAGTAATCCGGAATGTCATGTTACTCCAAGCAAATTCATGTTTTTGAGTTTCACATATCCTATGATGTAAAATCATCAACTAGCCAAAAGCTTTAGGATCAACGGTACATATTTTTTTCTCTTTTTAAACTTTATTGCAATTATTACTTTGTTATCAGTCATTCGTATCGTTTATATGGAAGTTTTATATTATTTATATAAATGAAGGTTGTCAAATGTTAGGGATGCATGAAACATATTCATATCAGCCACAAACCGTAGTCTCTAAGTCGATCTCTAACAATAAGTTAATTGTTGATCAGTACATGCATATTGATCATTTCTTGTTGAGATCATGTGCACAATGTGCTTATTTTAGGAGGCTTTCCTAATTCAAACCTGAAATCAGTATATTGAAATTATATATGTATTAGATATAGAAACATAAAATATATAAAAAATAGAAAAACTCATATCAGATATGAACATTTGATATCAGATATAGAAACAAAATTACGAAAAAAATATTATATCGGGTATAAATTAGGAATTTCTGTTTTTTTTTTAATTATTTTATCAAGTTCTACTGACCCTTACCAAAGTCACAAAAACGGGCAGGTATGCAGGCCGTTATTATTCAGGAAGGCGATGAGGAGGTTCAATGTGACATGGTGGGCATATTCATTCTCAATCACAGTCTTAGCAATAGCTGCCACAGAATATGCTGAGGAAGTTAAGGGAAAACTAGCCGATGTATTAATGCTGATTTTAGCATCATTATCAATGTTGGTCACTTTCATTTTGGTCCTTCTCACACTATTCAACTCCAAAATGCTATTGCCTGTGAATGATCCTTTGGAGAGTTCCAGTGTTGTCTCCCCTGTGCCTGATAATCTACCAACTACAATTACAACTCCTATGGAAATCGGACGGCCACGTTAAATTGAAAAGAGCTTTTGAAATTTAACTCTTTATTTTTTTTATTTTTTATTTTTTTTATAATTTGCTAGCCAGCTAAGTGATTCGAGTCAAATTAGGCTTCTATATGTTAGTCCTATCATACTTAATTATTTCATCTATTTGTTACATTATCATATAAACTTAGTGTACGTAAGTATATACTTCGCATAATCAATTTTGTTGCTCTATCGAAAAACTGAGTCCATGCCTTTTTTTTTTTTTTTTTTTTTTTTTTTTTTTTTTTTTTTTTTTTTTTTTTTTTTTTACATACGCTATCGATGCTTTCTGAAGTGTACGTTTAGTTACGTTGTGAAATTCAAACTTTGTGACCATACAATGTGGCCTTAGCTGTTATGAATCATAAATGGTCAAATGTCTCTACTATTCCGTATAAGCTTTGCGTTCATTACCCTAACGACATGTCATGATAAGAGTAATAAACAGTGGTACGACGTAGTAAAAATAAATCCGTAGGGCATGCAAATTTACAAAGAAAAAATAATTTTTCAAGTATATGTTCTCCTTAATAATCTGTATGCCAATATCTAGATGTGTTACTGTTATCTAAGCTACCACTAATTAAAAAATATTAGTTATTTCAACATCAAATCCATAAAAATAGAGTAATAAATCAAGCGGCAAACTACTTCCTACTTCATACGTAGTATCTGCCAAATATTAGCCATAAATAATTGAAAGTCTCTGCATATCAATCCATTCATAGGAAAACTTGTCATTTGGATTTAATTACAGCAATATAATTTTAAGAGAAGACAATCTCAATTAGATTTGTTTCATATCTTACCTAGATTTGCAATGATCGATATTAGATATCTTAATTACGTTAAATATCCTGATTTGTTGGCCTACATTTAGCACCAAATTTTATAATGTAATCTGTGTATAATCCTGGTATCTTCTTTACAATAGAGCTGCCCATTTGGACTAATGATGTAGAAGGGGTAATATTATAGCATGGGTATTGCCGTTGTTATTTGGTGAAGTTTTCCTCTCAATTAAGAGTCTTGGTATCTTAGTTAGAAGCCTAGCTAGAAGTTCTAGCTTGGTGTCGGTAAGATTATAGTTGGGACCAAAATAAATTATTTCACTCGTAGCCTCTATGGAATAACATGATCAACTATAATTTAATTACGGCCTAATTATATGGTGACATAGCATACTCCGTAGTTAATTTAGCATTGTAAACAAGTTGGCTCCCGCTTGTACTGTGCATCTAAGACCTATAACTTGGAAGTATAATCTAAACTTCTCAAGCGATGGAGGGAAAAACCCTAACATATATACTTTATGGCCAAAATTACAGTAGTTCACCGCACAAGTCACAACTCGATCTACGCATTTCTAGACATCATGGTATATCAATCATTGAGCTTACAATCCGAACACATGTACATCTTACGTTGTACACATAAATCATTCAAGTTTTCTCAAGTGTGAGTTCACGTTGCGTGGATACGAATATTGGTCATACTAGTTACGTTCAGTTATTTTAGTCTAATAGTATGTATTAACTAAGGTTTCACGTGTATGTATTATTAGGTTTTAAATTTTCTGTCTCGTCATTCTACTAGACTTACGTTATTGTATTTATGACTTTATGTACTTCACAAGTCAACAAATTTAACAATTGAAGAGTACTCTGTACTACGCTAACTTTACGGAATTTGAGTTTAATAGGGCGATCTCGTTACTCAAGTAGTGCTCTTAGACTCTTAGTCATCCACTATAATTTGAAGGTCTCGATGAATAAAATTTTACAAGTAATTTACAAATCTTTAAGTTATATCTACACTAAAATATTTGGGCTTTGTTTTTTTTTTTTAAAAAAAACACTCCGTAATCCTCGTTAGATGACCAGTACTTGTTTTGTACTTTAGAAACAAAAAAAAAAAAAAAAAACATAAGTTGAAAAGATAGATTGGTCAACATTTTCCAGCTGTGTTGCTTGCCAGTTTGGCGGATTAATACTTCGTACTACGTATATGGTTTTAACTTTAGCTTTTGCATGAAATTGACAAGCAATGAGGATCGTCATGCCTAAATCTATGTCTATGTTATATTGTTATGCAATAGTAAATAATTAACCAATAAAATTGCAAAATTAATTTGGTTTTGTCTGCCCTAGTCCGGTATCCATAATCATCAACATTTAACTAATGAATCAAATATATATATATATATATATATATATATATATATATATATATATATATATATATATATATATATATATATATATATATATATATATATATATATGAGCAAGTTCCAGTAAGAACTCCTAATATATAAGAATTTCTTGTATATGAGAACTCATTTTTAGCCATTAAATTTTTAAATCCAACAGTTTAGATACATTGGTCATCAAATGGCATAAATATAATTATTGAAAAATTATTAATAACTAACAATCCTATAAAATGCAACTTCCCTTTATTGTTTAAAATATGCCTTAATTTTCGCAACTAGTATCAATTCTGGTCAAATTGATTTTCCGAAATCATTTTTTTGGGTGCAAAACTTCCAAATTATTATATAGTTGTCAAATAATACAATTTTCCAAATTGTTCAATTGTACTAATCTCTATAATCTTATAGTCAAATAATTATTGTAAACATGCATTCTATAAACATGTAGTCATTCTTCATTCTTTTCAATTGTACTAATTATTGTTACGAAATATTTATCAATTGTACTAAATTCTATATCGTAATGTTCTGAAAGCATTGTATATTTTATTGTAATGATAGACAATCCTTGTAAAAGTACAGAAAACTATTTAAACTTTCTAAAAGTATATACGGTTGTTCGTAATTGGTATCTTATTGTTCGATATAGAAAACTGTTTAAACGTTCTAAGAGTATATGCGATTGTTCATAATTGGTATCTTATTGTTCAATATAGAAAACTGTTTAAACGTTCTAAGAGTATATGCGATTGTTCGTAATTGGTATCTTATTGTTCGATATAGAAAACTGTTTAAACGTTTTAAGAGTATATGCGGTTGTTCGTAATTAGTATCTTATTGTTTGATACGTAGTATATTTAATCAATAGTTCTAAACTTATATTTCGTTTATCAGAATGAACTGAAAGCCCTGTATACTATATTGTATGTTCAAGTTGTAATTCGTTTATGTCCTAAAAGCCTTGTATAATATTTAGTATCCTATTGTTCAATAATATATCGTAATGTTCAAGTTGTACATCGTTTATTTGGTATACTATTTTTCAATATATTTAAGCAATTGTTGTAAAGGTATATGCAGTTGTTCATATTTGATATACTATTGTTCTAAATAAGTAATCGTTTTTTCTAAGATCAAAAGCGGATATTGTATGTATCAAGTATTCTAAAATTTTGAACTATTGTTCTAAAATTTTAATTCATGTTATTGTTCTAAAATTTCGTATTATTGTTCAGAACATGTGACACACCTATTACATGTGGAAGTTCATATTACATTGAATGGAAACGAATATTCTGAACATTAAGAACATTGAATATAAACTAATAGTTAGAACATGTGACACATATAATTTTTTAATTGGTTTACTCCTACTATAACATTTAATAGTTCGTATATAAAAATTAAGAACATTTGTTATAGTATGTAGAACATAAAACCAGTTATGAAGAATATGTATATATAACAATACGTTTATTTCAAAATATTTATAAACTCAATTTTTTTTTATTTATAAAAAGGAATAGATCATTGGTCAAAAGCGGATGTTCTAGTATGCATCATTTTTAATACTATTGTTCTATTAAAACATGTTATTGTTCTAAAATTTCATATTATTATTCAGACCTAGTGACACATATATTACGTGTGTTAATTCATATTACATTGAATATAATCGAATATTCCGACTAGTATTCAGAACATGTGACACATCTATTGTTCTAATTGGTTTACTCCTACATTAACATTTAATAAGTCGCATAATTAAGTTAAGAACATTGGTTATATTATTTAGAACATCAAAACTCAAAAATAGATCACATGTTGTCGAATAAGATTATATTCTAAATTTTTTGATCTAAAAAATAACTTCAAAAGCAACCACGTTTATAAAAAAAAAAGGAAGTTTCTCTCTAATTTTTTAGTGTGCCTAAAAATACGCTACATTTTACAGTAACTGCTGCAACCTTTTTAGCTTCCTATTCAGAGTTTTAGACTTTACAAATTTCTCCCAACTTGTCAAATCCTTCAAACCGTCAACTGCTAGGGAAAAAAGACTAAATTTTCTATTGGAAATTTCATTCAAAATTTTTTGCTTTCTAATTCAATTACTAATGAAGACAGCAACAAACGCCATGGAAGAAGTAACACTGTGCATTAGTCCATTGAATCCAAGAAGAAGAAAATTGAAAACCTATTGTAAGTATATTTTTCATAATTTCTCAAAAAAAAAATGTTTTTTTTTCAGGCAATTGCTTATATAATTCTAATAATTATTTACTTTTTCTCGGCAAAGGATTAACGAAGAGACTTCCCCCATACTCTCACTGCCCCCAGTGGGTCTAGTAATAGAAGAAGACGAAAAGTATGATTTAGTTTTTAATTTCTTAGAAGATGATGTTGCTCATAATATTAATATACAATGTTCTAAATTTTGTATGATGTTTGTTATTTCTATCCTAATGTTTTGCAATAATATTGTATGATGTTCTAAATTCCTAACCTAATGTTCAAAATATTATAATACAATGTTCTATTATTTATATTTTTATTATTTTCTTGTGTCCTGAACTCCACTTTTTACTTTTTGAGTATTAATGTTCTAAAGATTAAACCTATTGTTATATTTTGTTGACTTATTGTTCTACAATAAAAAAAATATTATCATGAAGAACCATCCATGACACACTGTAATATTGTTTTAAAATAACCTATGAATTATTCTTTTATGATGTTCTATTATTTTAGTCTAGGCTTCTATATATTTATACAATGTTCTAAAATTATAACTTATTGTTCAATTCGTGAATCAAAATTAATGTTCTATTGTGATATCATATTATGTATATATGTAGTGTCATAAATTGTAACCTGTTGTTGTATTTTCTATATGTATTGTACTATATACTTTACCAATTGTTCTTATTATAATATATTATCTTATACATCTTGTATCCTTAGTAGTGTTCCTTTGAAGAAAAAGAGAAGAAAGGAACAAGCAATTATCGTCCACCCAAGTCAGGAAAATCAGCAAAAAAAGGAAATATCAATTGTGAAAAACAATTGGACATTGTTGTAAAACAGTCCAAAGAGAAAAAAAGAAAAGATGTACATGATGCTAATGTATTAAATCAGAGAGTTCCCCCAAAGCAATTTATGTCTGTTGTCTTAAAGGACATATCAGAGCAACACAAGAACGCAATTAGAAGAATTGGCTTTAGAGGATTTTTAAACCTAGATTTAGACCACATAAATCTAGTTTCTGTGCTAAATTGATCAAAAGCTTTGACCCGGATAGGTCAACATTGGTACTCTCACAAGGCAGAGAGATACCACTTATTGATGAAGATATTCACCTTGTATTTGGACTACCAATTGGAGGTCAGCTCATTTATGAGCAAATTGATGAAGATGAAGAAGCCCAAGGTTTCTTACAAAAATGGAGGAATATGTTTAGATTGAAAAATGGAAGTCCTAACAATTCATCTCTAATTTCTGTAATTAAAGAACAAAAGAAAGTTGATGTGTGTGATGAGTTTCTTGTCAATTTTATAGCTGCTGCCATAAATTGTTGTGTTAGATCAACAACAAATCAAGCAATTAACTTCAAATTTTTACATTGATGCAAAGATATCAGCAAAATAAACACTTTTGATTTGTGTACCTACACTTATAAGCACATGTTGCATTCAATTTCTGAATGGCAAGAAGGGTTATTATTTTTCACTAGACCTCTCCCATTTTTTATGGTAATACACTTACAAACTGGTGTTCCGTTGGTTATAGTATGTTTTCTGAAACATAAAAGTATTGGTCCAAATAAATGTTAAATTGTTCAAAAAATGCAGATTTCTTATTTTGATAGACTTCAGAGAGGAGATGTTCACCCCCCAAGAATATTCCCTCTCATTTATGTTTGGAATAAGGATTTTATCCAGTCCAGGATGAAGATTAAGATGAAGAGGGGCTTTGGAAAGGGAATTGTGCTTGACAGAATAAGCATTAAAGAAAATAATCCTGAACCTTCCACATCAAAAGCCTCTACAAACATGCTGGTAATTAATCTAAATTATATTAATAATGTTTCATATTATATAGTTGATGTTCTATTTTGTATATATAATGTTTAGTATTATTTGTTGATGTTCTTAATGTTCTTCACTATATATCTATTGTTATAAATGTGTGATCAATTGTTCTTAATAATAAACTTAATGTTCACAATTACATACTTACTGTTATAACAGCTTGAAAATGTAACAATCTATTGTTCTCAATAATAAACTTGTTGTTTAAAACAACATACCTAATGTTATAAAAAACATCATAGCTACTGTTGAAAAATTAAGACCCTAGTGTTCAACACAACCTGCAGGTATGACCTGCTATTATAAACTTTTGAATTATTATTCTGAAAAAAAAATCATAATGTTCAAAACAAGATACCTATTGTTATATTATAAAACATGTTTATATGACTAACTTGATTATACTATTGTTCTAAAGATATGACCTATTGGTCTTAATGTTTTTCACTATATATCTATTGTTATAAATGTGTGACCATTCATTCTTAATAATAAACTTAGTGTAAAACCTATTTTTTATTGTTCTATTATATATAACAGTTGTTCTAACACATTCACTGAACCGCATTGTTTTATAGTTATATTTAGAAAGTTTTGGTAAGTTGGCTAAGACTATTGCTGCCAATGTCAACGAGATGTATACTTTGATTGACAAAGCTAGCACAATATTTGAAGAAACTTCAGTACAACAAGAGATGAACGTTTTAATTGATAATATATGGAATAAGTATACATCAAAGAAACCATCTATGACCCAGGATGGGGACAAGGGTCCAACTATTCTTAGCCAAGACCAGTTGATGAGCCAACATTTATGGTAGAGCTCAATAAAGTTATGGGGAAAGCATGGACAAATTGTAAACAAAAGGACAAAGTCAATGATACTATGATTCCAATTTCTTTCACTCCCCCTACTTTTAATATATTCACTGATGCACAATCATCCCAACCTTTACCCTTATCCCCCCCCCCCCCCCCCGCCATAATCCCCAACATTGCCACCATCCAAACCGTTGCCCCCCTTTAACCCATTACCACCCCTATCTTCAAACCAATCCCCACCATTGCCTCCCCCATCACATCCATTGCCTCTAAAAGTATCCCCAACATTGCAACCTCTAACCTCATTGCCACCATTACCACCTTCACTACCACCCAACATTGCAACCTCTAACCTCATTGCCACCATTACCACCCTCATTGCCTCTAAAAGTATCACTAACATTGCAACCACTAACTTATGTTAAATCGTATGCTTATTTGTAAAAGGAATTTTTCTAATCTAGTTTGAAATATTGTAAATTTTGGTCATGTGTACAATTTTTTTAGTTGTCGTCTTAGGCGGAGTAAAACACGTGAGATTTATTGTGATGTCAAGTGAAATATGCTCTTATATTGGGAAAAAGTTCCTCCTTTTAATTAAGTTATAATAGCAGTAGATAAATATTAGTAAAATAAACCACTTACATGATCCAATTGGTGATGTGAATGGAGATAATGACGGGGTATCGAAACAAGTATATTGCATGTATAGTTGATAATAAGTTGAGTTTGAGTGTTGGGTACCTAGATTCAATCTTATATAGTTATATCAACCCAAACTCAACTTTGAGTAGTTTAGTGGGATTAAAAATTTCAAGTTTTATATATATGTAAATTGAAAAATAATGTTATTGCTTTTGTAGATAATATAAACTATTATGATTACATAAGTTACATTTGATTAAAACTAGTCAATTTCTTGACATATGTAGATGGACTGGAGATAAGTATATTTCACGCATGCATGAATTAACATTTTTAATGAATGGCTATTTTATCATGGATAAAAGAAGATAACAACACCATGTCACAGATACCTTGAATCAACTTGTTTTATCGATGAAGTTAACAATTCAACCAAGCTAACTAGCTAGAAGATAATTCAAAATAAGCGCCGCGGCGAATTGAGCAAGTTAATATCACTACTACTACTACAATTTTTTTTTATAATATGATGTTTTTGGGATGTAATACTACCAAAAAAAAAAAAACAGGCTGTCCAAAGTATTAAAGTTGTTTATTATGGAGTGTTTCAGGATAGTGTGGTCTAAGCTACAGTGAAATTGGGTGACTTTTTTTTTAAATGCCGCCCAATAAATCTCCAAAGCTAAATTTGCCATCCAAAATGTGTTTCATTTGATGGGCCTTCAAAATTGAATCATTTGACTTTTGCAATATTTAAAACACGTTTTTATTTCTAAATATATAAAGCAAAAATATGAAAATTTAATATTTTAAAAATTTATATTGATATAAATACAATAAGATTTTATTTAGATATATTCTTTTTAATAATATAATGAGAATTTATTTTGACTCTATATTTAGAAAATAGGGTAATATTTCAGAGAAGGAACGAGTATTTCTAAGGTACCATGCAAGTCTACAATAACCCTAAACGAAAGATCACATGATGGATGACCTTGTGTTGAGTTGCTTGACACGTACACGACGTAAAAAAAATAAAACTGACACATAACAATTCACCAAATTATACATTGCATAGTGTTCAAAATCTTTCCTTGGGAGCCCCACTCAAACCTTAAACCATTTCAGCAAGTATTTCCAATTATGGAAACTTTCTCAGTCTCTCCACACTTTTCCTGACCTCCTTGTCTCAATTATTATCCTCAACCTCCTTTAAGAAGTGGGTGAAGAATCATAACTTTAGAGGAAAAAAAATTTTAGAGAGAGATCATTGAAAAATTTGGAGAGGGAAAACGAAGCTTAAGAAATTACAAGAATGGCTAGAGGAAAGATTCAGATAAAGAAAATAGAGAACCAAACAAATAGACAAGTGACTTACTCTAAGAGAAGAAATGGGCTTTTTAAGAAGGCTAATGAACTTACTGTTCTTTGTGATGCAACTGTTTCTATTGTGATGGTTTCTCACGCTGAAAAAATCCATGAGTTCCTAAGCTCTGGTACCACGTACGTGCATCGCCTTCATTAGTCGAGTTAATAGTGCAATTTTCACTTGTTTAGTCTCGATTATTTGTTATTGGTGTTTAATTTTGTAGGATGAAGCAGATTTATGATAAGTATCAGGCTGCTAGGAGGGTTGATCTATGGGCCAAGCAATATGAGGTTTGTACTTTCTTTACTTATTTTGTTGTTTTCTCTTTATACTTCTCTAAAGATGTGATTTTTATTGTTTTAAGTTGCGTTTTCTTTAATATTAGTGAAGATTAGCATGTGGGTTATTTCATTCGTGTGATTTAACAACTGGTATAATGTTTGAGTTGTAATTTTGAGTATAGTATTAGGGTTTTGTTTCAATTTGGACTAAAAATTTAACCCCTGATTTTTTGCTACTGTTGACGAGAGTAAAAATGTTTTCTTCTATTTCTAATAATTATTTTGTTGCATGATACTACTGCTTTATAATTTACCAGATCTTGGTGTTTAAGGAGTTATCAAAATCAATTTAATGAGTATAGTTGCATGTGAGAAGTTTTGGGGTGATTCTTGGTTATTTTTAAGGAAAGAAGAGATATTACCCGATGCTAGCTTTGTTTTACAATTAACAATCATTTCGAGGTTTCAATTATAGTCCCTTACTTGGATTTGCTAATTCTAGTATACATCGGGGTGTAGTTAGATATTGGTACCTGAAGGCTAGTTTTTCCGCGAGCGATGTAAGTGGGGGTTTGATGTATGGAATCACACTGTAGTTGCATAGAAACTTGTTTGGTCTTATTCTTACAATTGGAAAGATAATTTTCCTTAACAGAAAGATTTGATGATAAATCAGAGCCCTTTTTGAGCTTATCCATACAAGGCCATAATTAGAAAGTTGGTGTTTCCCTTAAACCTTTAATATGACAGCTGATTGGCCTATCTTTGCATAAAAACAAGGACTATGTAGCAAAGTATTTAATTTAGACATTTGTGATTTACTGTTGTACTGTTGAACCATTTTATTTAGGCTCTTTAAACCTAGTTTACAATGGACATGTAGGGATGGGGGATGTACCTTAAAAATCATACAGTTTCTTATATTCAATCCATCTAAAATTAGTAGACTAGTAGCTACGTCTACAATACCGTATTGTGATATTCAAAGGAAATCTTCATGTTATACTGATCATTAATTAAACTTTCCAATTAGCCTCTAATTATTAAGTGACAGGAAGAGTATAGATTTTGACGCAACTTTACATAGGTTTTTGTCAAAGGGAGCTTCTTGCATGGTTAAATGCTTTGGTTTGTTTATGATTTAGTACTTATTTATCTGTCGTCCAAAATAGCTTGGTTTTGAATTGGTACAGTTGTTGTGATGAAATCTAAATTGAAGAATCGAATGCTGTATTTTAAAAGCAGTCTTTTAGATCATCTTCAAGATGAAACAGTTCAAAGACAGACTCAGTACTTTAACAGTTTACTTGTTAAAAACTAGCTTGATCAAGCTGTATCTATGCGCAGAAAATGCAAGAAGAGCTGCAGAGGTTGAATAGGATCAATAGGGAGCTTCAAAAGGAAATCAGGTGACAACCATATATCTCAATCTCTCATCTTCTATGGATATGAGCATATAACTTGTGTTCTGATTACACTAATTTTGATTGGAATGTGTGTTAATTATATTGGTAGGAGGAGGATGGGGGACTGTTTGGAGGATTTGACTTTTACTGAAATGCGTTGTTTAAGGGAAGAGATGGAAAAATCTGTGAATGATATTCGCGTACGCAAGGTCTAATCTATAAACTCTTCTCTCTTTTCGGGCTTTCTATGTTATGCAAATTGACGTCCTATCAATCATCTGAAATTCTAATTATGCAAGATACAAAGAGGATCAGAGATTTGTTAAAGAACTACGATCAAATTGTAGAAAGATAAGATGTTACAAAGAGATTAGATATGCTACAAGATAAGATTAGGAAAAGATAAACTAGGGAATAAGATAAATATTGGAGTAGGATAAGATTTACAGTGATTGTATTAGCCTGAAACTCAAAGAGGAGTTAGTATAAATACGTGTATGTACAAGAACGAAAACATAAGAAATACAACAACAATTATTCTTTATCATATGGTATCAGGAGCCAACGGTTTTTCCTGGAAAAACACAATTTTTGAGCTTCATCATTTACCCTAACTCACCTTCAATGTCAGAAGACAGCAAAAACCAGAACAAGGAGGTGATTGAATCACCAGTCACCATAGATCAGTTGTGGCAACTGCTACAACAGTTAAAACCCAACAAAACTGACCCAGAGACTAGCAACCAACTAGTAAGTTTGAGTGAAAAACTCAACCACACGAACTACACAAAGTGGGCCAGACTTATGCATTTAGCTATTAGTGGGCGAGGCCGGCTCAATTACATCATTGCAGCCCCTCCTACAACTGATGATCCAAACTACATAAGATGGGCACAACAGGACTCAACTGTTTTCTCATGGATCATAGAAAACATTGAGTCTGATCTAGTCCAACAATTCCTCGATTATCCAACAGCAAAGGAACTGTGGCAAGGCATCAAAACCTTGTTCAGTAGCGGACAGGACGAACTCCAGGTATATGACCTAACAGTTCGAGCGAACACGATGAAGCAAGGAACAGATACTATCGAGGTGTTTTATGGGAAATTGGTAGCCGTATGGAGGGATATAGACCGAAGGGTACCAAATCCCATGAAACACCCCGAAGATATCATAATTTACAACGAAATCATGCAAAGGACCAAGGTATATCAGTTCTTATCAGGCATACATGACACGTATGATCAAGACAGACATGACATACTCAACAAAATGCCCCTACCATCAATAGAAGAAGCATACAGTATAATTCGAAGAGAAATCGCACGGAGGGCGATACTCAGTAACGAAGATCAGGCCAAGAAACTACCTGGAATCGGAAGTGGTCTAGCCACTCAGTCGAAGCCTGCAAATCCCAACCCCGAAAAGAGGAAGATGACAAGGCAGGCTTAAAGTGCACTTACTGTGGTGGAAGGAGGCACACCCGAGATGGGTGTTTCAAATTAATTGGATACCCCGATTGGTGGGCCGAAGCACAAGCACGGAGGAGTGGAGCAAAGGCCGGCAAACCCACCTCCTCCGACAGAAGGAGACTAGAGGGACAGAGAGACCCAGAGAGAGGGAGCACATACGAAACAGACCACCGGAGACCCCAGACCGAAGTCAAGGAGCCTTCGGAAACAAGGCTTAACTCCCGGAAATCCAAACTCTAAAACCCCCGGGGTGTGTAATTTAACGCAGTTTAAAACCCAATGGGTCTTAGACTGTGGAGCCACTGATACAATGACTTATGACCCCACCGATTTTATCCTTTTCTCTAAACCAAAGAAAACGTCTATACAGACTGCAAGCGGGGAATGCATTCGGGTTGAGAAAGCCGGAACGATCAAAATCTCTCCAAACTTGATCTTGGAAAATTGTCTTTTTATTCCTCAATTATCTCATAAATTACTTTATGTGAGTCAATTAACAAAAGAACGCGACTGCACTGTTCTAATGAAATCCGATGTTTGTTTAATACAGGATCTTCAGACAAAGACAATCATTGGGCATGGTACTGAGAGAGATGGCCTGTATTACATGGATGAGATGTTTCAACCGGGTAACGCAGCGCTTGCTCGTGAGTCAGTAGAACTTCAACTCTGGATGTGGCATCGTCGTCTGGGTCATCCATCACTAGGGTACTTAGAATATCTTTTCCCTTCTTTTAGGAATTCGAAAATAAAATTAGATTGTGAAGCTTGCGTTTTAGCTAAGAGTCATAAACATTCTTATTCTCCTAAAACTAGTCTTACTGAAAAGCCGTTCATGTTAGTTCATTCGGATGTCTGGGGTCCTGCCCCTAATTCTAGAACACATGATTTGGGATATTACGTACTATTTATCGATGATTGCACTCGTATGAGTTGGGTCTATTTTATGAAACACAAATCTGAAGTTTTTCATATTTTTGTTGACTTCTATAATATGATTCACACCCAATTTCAAACTCGAATTAAGGTTATCAGAACCGATAATGGTGGAGAATACGTAAACTCTAATATGAAACAATTTATCTCTACCCATGGGCTTATCCATCAGACTACCTGCCCTGACACTCCACAACAAAATGGAGTGGCCGAGCGGAAAAATAGGACCTTACTCGAGATAACTAGGACAATAATGATTGAATCGGGGGTCCCAACCCGGTTCTGGCCCGAAGCTATCTCCACCGCAAACTATGTCACTAATCGATTACCCACGAAACGCCTAAACTACAATACTCCCCTTAATGCCCTAATCACCTTTTTCCCAATACCTCCTACTCATTCTCTTCCTCCCAGAATTTTCGGTTGCACTGTGTATGTTCACCTTCCGAGTCAGAGTCGTCACAAACTTCAAGCAAGGGCTGTTAAGTGTGTCTTTGTGGGATATGGGGTACATCAAAAGGGTTATAGGTGTTTTGACCCTGTTTCAAATCGTATGTTCACCACTATGGACTGCGAATTTTTCGAAACAACCTTTTATTATTCCCACTTAAGACGTCAGGGGGAGACGGATTCTGAGATATCTTAAAGGAACACCAGGAAATGGTGTAATGTTTTGGAAGAATGATCACTTAAAACTTCAGGCATATACCGATGCTGACTGGGTAGGTGATCGAGATAGCAGAAAGTCAACGTCAGGATACTTCACTCTTGTTGGAGGAAACCTGGTAACTTGGAGGAGTAAGAAACAGAAGGTCGTTGCGTTATCCAGTGCTGAAACAGAATTTCGAGGAATTGCAAAGGGAGTTGCAGAAGTTCTCTGGCTACGGAAAATTCTTACTGAGCTTGGTTTTACTCCGGAGACTAGTTGTGAGATATTTTGCGATAACAAAGCAGCAATCAGCATATCAGAGAATCCAGTTCAACATGATCGGACTAAACATGTTGAAGTTGATAGGCACTTCATCAAAGACACTTTAGAAGCTGGAGTGATCAGTCTGCAGTTCGTTAGGTCAGGCGATCAAAGGGCAGATATTTTAACAAAGGCTATTGGAGCTGGAATATTTGAAAAGATATTGTGCAAGTTAGGTGTTGGTAATCCCGCAACTAACTTGAGGGGGAGTGTAGAAAGATAAGATGTTACAAAGAGATTAGATATGCTATAAGATAAGATTAGGAAAAGATAAACTAGGGAATAAGATAAATATTGGAGTAGGATAAGATTTACAGTGATTGTATTAGCCTGAAACTCAAAGAGGAGTTAGTATAAATACGTGTATGTACAAGAACGAAAACATAAGAAATACAACAACAATTATTCTTTCTCATACAAATTATGCTTTGAATTGGTTTTTTTGGACTAGTGTAGAAGATATAGTATAGAATGTAGCTAATCTGATAAAAGCATGGAAGTTTAGATTTATGTATTGTTGTTTTGCATCATCAATTCTTCTGATTTGGCATAATGTAAATCTATGATGTGAGTTGATCATTAAATGACTTTGCCATTTTGTTTTCGTATAATAGATGAAGAAAATCGACAATCAGATTGATACTACGAAGAAGAAGGTCAGTGGACTTTGTTTTGTTTCTCAATTAGTGAACTTTGTTGTTCTTATTCATGACTGTATGCCAATGTGTATAACTAGGTTCGTTCTTACTGTTTTGCATTCTGTCCTAGGTGCGAAATTCTTCTGTGGTACATAAGAGCCTCCTCCAAACATTTGTAAGCATGTCACCCTATTATTACCTTGTACTTCCTGATTATGTTCCCATTTCATTTCTCTTTTCTTCTGCTGAAAGTGACTGTTTTACTTCTCAACTCTGTAATTACGTAACATACTTCCCAAAGAATGTTTGATTTTGTCTGACTGTCTACTACTGAAATGGACTGATTTGCTTCACTAGAGTAGTGACATTTTGTTTACTCGTGACCTTTCATCTTTGGCAGGATATTCTAAAAGATGAATCTCAATATGGATCGGTTGACAATGGGGATTTCAATCATGTGCTTGGATATAACGATGGCTCCCATATACTTGCTTTGCGATTGCAGCCTTGCCAGCCTAATATTCATGTTGGTGCAGGATCAGGGTCATGTGTAACAACTTACACTGTGCTTTGAGGTCATTCAGGACCAGCAAGTATCTCGTAATAATAACCTCTGGATCTACTCGTTTGTTTGTGTTTGTACTCTTCAGTAGAAAACGAAACCAGGCAGTCTCTTATATTTGCCGTACAACTTATCAATGTGAAGCTAAAACTATCGTCTCAACTCATGTATTATGTTTGTTTCATTACTATATTGTTAGTCAGAAAGTTAAGTACTTGACTGAGATATTATCTAGATGTGTAGAAACATCTCTGCATTTGAAAGAAAGGTGTGAAAGCTTGTCAGGGGGATTTGTTATATACTTAAATTGTTTAAAAGTAACTTGCTGTTTTTGTTTATGATATACTACTTATGATTTGTACTCCTTCGTTTTCTTTTTTGTCTCAAGTATAAAAATCTAATCTTTTTTAAGATACAATGGAAAATCTTAGGTGAGACAATTTAAAATGAAAAGTTTATACATAAATGGAATAATTTTTTGGGGTTAGACCAAAATAAAAAATTGAGAAAAAAAAAAGAAATAGAGAAAGTATTGGGTTGAGAGAATTTAGATAACTTTTTTGTTGTTAAGGTGACTTGTTTTATTTTGAGGAGACATGTTGATTGTCTGACTTTGTCATTAGTTGCACCTTTGCCTTGATTTGAGAATTGCTTTAGATATACCAATTCAAAGCACAACATGTCGTAGGCTCGCAGCACATCTGACATGAGGCACTTAGGCATGGACTAAGGTACTAAGCATGGCTACTGTTGTAGTTTGGGCCGAGATAGCTGCATTGTCTACATGTACTGACCATGACATGACTTTTGGCAATATTTTCATACCTCTTTTTGACCATATTTTTTCACTAATTCAGTCTTATATACTCTGTTAATAATGACAAATACTCCATATAATTTGAGTTTATCTTAATGCATGTGTTTGAAATTCGTGCTATGTTATTATTCTAAATGGCAAAATACCATATACTCATGTATTACGTAATGTATGGACAGTGCACCCGGGTGTACTATGCGCATGGTACACCCGATCCAAAACGCAAGTTGCAATGAATAAAACGCATACTAAAAATACATGAAGTGCATTGAAAATGTACATAAAATGCATTGTAAATGTACATAAAGTGCATTGGAAATGTACATGGTAAATGTCAATTTATAACACAAAGCCAGATGCAAGTTGGGTCATTGGGGACTCAACCCATTACCTGTCAGTCTATACTTCTGCAACTGCCACCCTACTTTTACGGGGAAGTGAAGTTATAATAACCCTACTAATAGACTTTTCCATTTTTGAATCACTAAATCTTTTCCTTCCCTCCATAACTCAAACTTCAAACAAAAATAAACAAAGCCAAAGCATTCCACCCGAACTCCATTGAAGTCATCCATTTTTCTTCAAATCTGATTTTACTTCTTCAATTACTCTATTACAATTATGGGCTAGTCTAAGAAGAGGTATGTATTTCTATTTTTTTTTGTTTTTTTAATTTAAAATTTCGTCATTACCATTACACATATGAAATGTACATATAATTATAGTAATGTATTCCACATATGAAATGTACATGTACAAGTCATAAAATATATATATCTCAATAGTGAAATGTACAAGTGTCATTCATGAAATGTAAATCTATGAGCCATGAAATGTACATATACTAGTTATGAAATGTACATGTATGAATTAAAAAAAATACATATATAAATCAAAAAAGGCACACATTCAATTCCTAGACCAATGACCTTGTTTCCCATTTATGAAATGTACATGTATAAGTAATGAAATATACAAGTATCAATTACGAACTGTACATATTTCAGTCAAGAAATGTAAATCTATGAGTCATGCAATGTACATTTATCAGTCATGAAATGTACATATATGAAGTAAAAAATGTACACATACAGTTTCTCATCTCAGCAAAATTTTCTCCAAATCTGATTTTACTTCTTCAATTACTCTATTACAATTATGAGCTAGTATAATAAAAGTATGTATTTCTAATTTTTTTTTATTTTTTTAATTTGAAATTTCGCCATTACCATTACACATATGAAATGTACATATAGCTATAGTAATGTATTCAACATATGAAATGTACATGTTCAAGTCATAAAATGTACATATCTCAATAGTGAAATGTACATGTGTCATTCATGAAATGTAAATTTATGAGCCATGAAATGTACATGTACTAGTTATGAAATGTACATGTATGAATCAGAAAATGCACATATATGAATTAAAAAAAAGTACATATATAAATCAAAAAAGGCACACATTCAATTCCTAGACCAATGACCTTGTTTTCCATTTATGAAATGTACATGTATCAGTCATGAAATATACAGGTATCAATTACGAATTGAAATATACATGTCTCAGTCAAGAAATGTAAATCTATGAGTCATGAAATGTACATATATAAAGTAAAAAATGTACACATACAATTTCTCATCCTAGCAAAATCAAAAATCGAGATTCTTAAATCTTAATGTACACATTTATCATTACCCAGGTTGCATGTGAAAATGAAATCCCTGTAAAATCTCATCCCATTGTCATATCTTCCCACTTTTCTGATCCCACTGCCATATCTTCCCACTTTTTTCTCCCTCGGTCGCCTCAACATTTCCTTCCCCATGCCACTTCTCTCTAGTGCATGTGACACCTTGGCACGTAGGATAAGGTGCACGATGTGTCCCATACACTCGAGTGCACCTTCGAATTTACGTGTAGTACGTAGTAGGATTTAACACGAAGCAATGGATGGATTTTACATTGAGTAAAATGTTTAAATAGAAATATTACACATGGAGTATGAATTATGATTTTCAAAATTACTTTCATAATGTAAATCTGTATAAAAAGGAAACGGTAGATATGGAATCGAAATATTGAGGAAGATGTATGTAAGCATATGGTTTAGGAAAGATATTAGAGAACAATGGAAAAAAATTGTAAAAATATGGTGCAGTTATATAAAATAAGATATTAGATCTGATTAGTTTATGTCCAAATATTGTGCCTACTAGTGATAAGGAGAATTTAATAGTTCACATTCCATCATGTAAGATATTGTCCGCCATAAATTGTTGATAGATTACTTGAATGGTTTTTTGCTCAACTTTCATCATACTACGGAGTATTTCTAAAAAATATTCGTAATATAGATAAATTGATATAATAGTTGGTTAAAGTTGTGTTTTACTTCATCTGTCTTTTTTTACTTGTTATATTTACATTTTGGGAGTTAAACTTTATAAACTTTGACTATAAATTATGATTATGTTATAACAAATAATATATTTGAATGGTATTTTGTTGGATACATATTTAAGTATTTTTAGAATATCAAGTTTTTATAATTTTTTATCTTATGAATTTAGAGAAAAATTGTTTTAAGTTGTGTATTGGAGACCGTAAAACGTCAAATGTAGCAACTAAAAAAGACGAAAGGAGTAGTAAAGGAGTCTAATTAAAATAGAATAACTAAAATAATTTAGAGGGATTACATTATAATTTGCCTTTTTAAAAAAAGTTTTGATCATATAATTTCCTGTGTTTTAATTGTACATTTCCTTGCTAGTTCTTTGATGTTTTCATTACTCTTGTCAGACTTTTGAAATCTCTCCTATTCAATGATGCCCTAATTTGAAATATATCTTTTCAATTTGCTAACTTGTCAAGATTAGTGATGCAAGCACTTCTAATGGCTAGATATGCGATTAAATTCCAAATGGCTAGATATGCGATAAACTTCCAAATGGCTAGATATACGATTAAATTCCAAAGGGCTAGATATGCGATTAAACTCCAAAGGGCTAGATATGTGGTTCAATATGTGAGAATTCAACAAATTATATTTGGTATGCATTCTATCATACATTTGAAGTTGTAGAGAAAAGAGAAAATTCAAGGTTATAGACGATTCATATAAATGAAGGTTAAAGAAAGCTATAAAAGAATTTTGGAAACTCACTTCATTTTTGTGAATTGAGACCAACAATTAAATTTTTTAGATCTTTCACTTTAATATATCCGACTTAAAAATTAAGACATATTTTAGAATACAAAAATACGAAGCTCAAACTAATCTATAACTATTACTAAAGAAAAATCTTTGTTGACGTTATAATCACCATATGTCAAGCTATTAAAAAAAATTTCTCGCATTTTCTTAAAGATGATGTCATCTATTTTTTCTACTTACATTAATATTAGATTGAAAAATATTATATATAGAAAATTGTGTAACTATATAAATTTCTAAATCATTTAAAACTACATTTATTTCTTCTTTTCATTTTATTTTTCCTCTCTATCTTTTTCTATAATAATTTTTTTATTTAATGAGATAAAAAATATTATTTCAATTAAAATTTCTACATTAATTCTATAAAACATATAAATTTTTCACTAATAAGTGAAAATTTCCGTAGAGACTTACATAGCTTTTTATATCAAACATCACCCCAATGATATTCTAGACCCCATTCAATCAACCAAATCGTTGCCTTGGTCCAAGACTCCCATATATATATTACTATCTCTGTTTATCAAAAGATGCAATATTTACCAAATTTGGACGCTCAATATAAGATGCAACAAAGTTACATTTTACCATTTTGAGTGATTTTTTTTAAATGACAAAAATGCCCTTATACATTACCAAATTTGATTACTGATTTAATTAAATAACCCTAAATCAAATTATATACCATAAACCTATATTACTACACTAACAATTCCCACCAAAATTGATCATCTTCCCACCCAACTCCATCAATACCTATTGACAGCTACCCGTCTCCCAAATCCATCTACCCATTACCCATCTCCATCTCGGCATTTGCAAACCTTAGTTCACCAAAGATCCCCAACTCCATCTCCATCTCCATCTCCATCCCCATCACCCTATTTCACCGAAGATCTCCATTTCCATCTCCATCTCCATCTCCATCTCCCTATTTCACCGAAGATCTCCATCTCCATCTCCCTAGTTCACTGAAGATCTCCATCTACATCTCCATCTCCATCTCCATCTCCCTAGTTCACCGAAGATCTCCATCTCAATCTCCATGTCCATCTACTCTATACCTAAGATCTCCAGCTCCATCCCCATCTCCCTGTCAAAATCTCCATCTCCAACTCTAGATCTCCTCTGTCTCCAACTCCATTACTCTATACCAATCTCCAAACCCCATCTACTATATACCCATCTCCATCTCCATCTCGTCATTTTTGAACCCTAGTTCACCAAAATCCCCTACTCTATACCCATTTCCAGAATATGTATAATCTACACCCACTTTACCTTGCATTATTCGAAACCAACGATGAGGTTGAAAGGGGCCTCATCGGTGCTCTCATCGGCGCCTTTGACCTAGGTTCATCTTGGCTGGAGATCCTGTATAAGTCAGGCAAACGTCGTGACATCTTGAGTGCTTATTCGTTGGTGGCATTAGGTGATGTGCTTGGTTATACGAGTCCTACTCCAGCTGTTGACATTAATAGCGAGAATTTGTGTTTTGGGCTTCGAGATAAAGAATATGAGTCATTAGGTTTAGGGTTTGTGTTAGGAGGAACATCTGGGTCCGTTTCTTCGTCTAAAACAGTGAATGAGTCCCTTAAAAAACCTAGATCTAAAGTGGTTTTCAAGTCCACTCGGAGGGTTTCTTGTCTCACACTTAGAAAAATCCATGGTGTTGGCTCAAGAATTTCTTCAATTAATGATGAAGTGAAAAAAGAGTCCCCTTAATTTGCTGACTGATTTTGCTGGGTAATATTCTCCAATACCTACTGTATTTTTTTAAATTTATTTTCATTTTAAATGTGGAGGATTATGTGTGTATGACGTGTATGCCAGCAACATAAGTTGATGGCGAGGTTGGACTATTGTTGTTGCATGTTGAGTATGGGTATTGTGGCCTAATGAGTTGTTGTTGCATGTTGTTATGGCCCGTTGTTGCATGTTGTTGATTATGGTTGTTGATTATTATGTTTGTGGCCTTGGTAAGTCTTCTTATGGCCTAGTGTTGCCTGTTATGGCCTGTTGCTGCTCTTGTTGTTGTTGATGGCTTGGGTTTCCTTGTTGTTATTTATGGTTGTTGATTATGTTATTGGGGCTTGTTGTTGCCTGTTGTTGTTGTCATCTGTTATCACCTGTTCTTGTGGGTAAGATGGGATAAAGGCCCACCACCATTATCAAATTTTGCTAGGAGTCCGTATTTTCCATGTTCGTTGCATCCTTTGATAAACAGAGGTAGTATATTGAGTCTCATTTGGTGTTTGTGCTATATTCAGTCCTTTAATTTGAGATGTAGATGGAAATGGGATGGAGATCCATTTGACGTTTATGCTATATTGAGTCCAATTTAGTGTTTGTGCTATTCAGTTCCTTATTTTGATATGGAGTTGGAGATCTATTTGGTGTTTATGCTATATTTAGTCCCATTCGGTGTTTGTGATGTATTCACTCCCTTAATTTGAGTCCCATTAAGTGCAAGGTAGTCTTATAGGTGTATTGAGTCTCTTAATCTGGGTTTGTCAGTGACTAAACAGTCCAAATGATGAAGGGACTCAAAAAACTTCTTACATTATCAAAGTTTAGTTGCTCCAGTTATAGTGTATCACACTTACTGTCAAAGCAACAATATTTGATATTGTTTTAGAAGAAAAATAACCCTCTGATGGACTGTTGTTGATTGTTGTTGACTACTTTTATTGGTTGTTGTTGTTGTGGCCTATTGTTGTTACCTATTGTTGTGGCCTAAGCTAGTTGCCTATTGGGGCTTGTTGTTGCTTGTTGTGGCCTATTGTTGTTACCTATTGTTGTGGCTATAGTTATGGTTGTAATTGTGGTTGTAATGTTGTTGCCTGTTCTTGTGGCCTGATGTTATTGCCTATTGTGAGGAAATGTTATTGTTCCTTATTTTTGTTGGTTGTTGTTGTTCCCTGTTGTTTTTGTTGCCCATTGCTGATGTTGTTGCCCTGTTATTGTTGTTGCCTGCTGTTTTTGTTGCCCATTGTTGTTGTATTGAACCATTGTTGTTGCATTGTATTTGGGGGACTGTTATTGATGAATGATGTGTATATGCTGATAATCACTAGTTCATAATGGAAACATTTTGGACAATGAAAATTTTATGCAACATAGTTTGTGCTATATCGAGTCAGAATTGGTGTACCGAGTCCCTTAATTTGTGTTGGCCATAACCCAAGTCCGAATGATGAAGGGACTCACCCACTTCTTACATTGTCAAATAGTGATTTGCTCCAGTAATAGTGTATTGCACTTACTGTTGAGGTAACATTATTTGATAATGTTTTAGAAGAAAAGTAACCCTCTAATGGACTCGTAAATCAAAATAAATGCATTCAAAAATACTTCAGCCATATCGAAATTGATTTACAAAATATATAATAACACTACTGCCTCAAAACTACACATTGCAAAATACAAAAGTACACCTAACCAACATGACAACAAACATTGAGTCCCAAATTAAAATGTTGGTTATGTGTGGCAGTATTGTTTTCCTATACATACTTCTCATATCTAGTCTGCATCAACCTCAAATTCCATTCCTCCTTGTTGGTCTTGGTTTGTTTGAATGAAATTGTTGTTGAGGAAGTTAACTGCTTGGTTTATGACTTCCTGACTAGCTTCTAGTAGTTCGGGTAATAAGCCAAGTCTTTCCAACCTTTGCTTCCCCATATGTGGAATCTTGTACTTGTTCCCTCCTTCCACTTTCAATATTTCAATCATGTAACTTTGTAATGTAATCCAAGTGTGGTTGTTTACAATTGGTTCAAATTCATCATAGGCTTCCTTCACTTTCTCAATCATTTCATCCAAATTTTTAGGGAAAGAATGGTGTTGTATTGATTGAATAACTCTGAAAATACCCAAATCTAGCACATTTAAATCAAGTGACTGTGCGGGTTGGAAAACAAAGTTGAAGTTGAAACCCCCTTCAGTAATTGCATTAAAAAATTCTTCATCTTTAGGCACTTGATGTGGCCTAGCATTATCCCATTGGATCACCACATCTTTTGGAATCTCCTTAGGCCACTTGCTTTTGATAGGTGGAATAACTTCATTTAACAACATCTTCCTAATTTCTTCTCTGTTTACGTTTTGAATGGCCTTCGATTCTATTGTTCTTGCAGCCCTATTTTCGCTTGATTTCTTTGCTACTTTCTTGCTAACAAATGGAATGATCCCATACTTCCCATCATGAATCAAAGTCCCTTGTGCATCGTATAGGGGTTTTCCAATAACACCCATAAACATTGCCTTAGTCTTAAACCGTCTAGATTGTTCACATCTGTAAGGATCGTCTTCCTTTGGCAACAGATAAAATCTTCTAGTTTCTGGGTTTAAAAAAAACCACTTCTCATCAATGTGAATGACATTACTCATGTCAATGAAGGTAGGGTTTGTAGTTGTTGCTGGTTCTATGTGTGACAAAACCCACCTAAGTCTTGCCATCTTGTGATCGAATATGAGTCTTGGCTTGTTGGTACTTGTATGAGTCCTGAGTATGCCCCTTGTTTTCAAATTGTGAAGTGAAGAATGTGATATTTTAAGGGCAGCCGCATACTTTCTTTCTGTTGTTATGAGGTACAGAGGAACTGACTGTAGGAATTCATCTATGTACTCTCTTCCTTTTACACCAACCTTGCCCAACTTCTTGCTCCTGACATCAATAACAGTCTCTTGGTCCATTTGCTTGCATATGTCATGATATAATCGTGTCAGTGTAGACCTGTGAACCCTAAATTGCCTTGCAAGTCTTGACAATGAACCTCTTGGCAAGATTTTGTTGTGCATTTGTGCTAGAATTTCATCAACGATCTGTCTTTTCTGTGCAACTGTAAGTTCGGGCCTTCGTTTCCCATGAACCTGATTTCCTTCACCCCCTAAATTTACTTCTACATGTGTTGTTATATTCTCTTGTCGTACATTCTGTGATAAATTTATGAAGTCCTCATTTGGGCACTCCAAATGAGGACTTGATAAATTCTTCTTCAAGTATCCGCCTATCAATACTAAAGAACATTGATTCATCCATATTGATTTTGTGAACATAACACCATAATGTCAACATTGATTATCAGATTAATTATATATTGAATATGTGAACATTGATTATGTAAACATAACAATATAATGTGAACATTGATTATGTGAACATTGATTATTGAAAGTTGATTATGTGAACATTGATTATTTTTCAGATTATTTTCTGTAATTATGTGAGGAATTTTACATAATGTCAACATTGATTATTTCTCAGATTATTTCAAATTATGTTGTCCATGTACATGCATTCTCTTCTTCGTTTTTTTTCCCTTCAGATTATGAAAGGGAGATGGAGGGACTTGAATACTTACTGTTGGAGCATGAAGAGCATAAACCTTTGTTGGTAGCTGTCAAGAACCACCTTTAAGGGTCTTTAATGGGAAGTCATTTTGTACTTACTGTTGTAGTAGCTGGTAGTTGTTGCCTATCATGAGAAGAATTGTTTTTTTGCCTTTGATTCTGTACTTTTTATTTCTGTAATTTTTTTTTTTGTAATTAAGTGGACAGAGATGTGAGGGGCATTCAACCTCTTTAATGTCGTGGACAGAAGTGTAAAGGGTCTTCATTGAGTGTATTTATGCGAATGGGAGTTGGAGGGAAATTGATTTTTTTTTTTTTAAATATTGACTAAAAATTTGGAGGGAAAAAGACCCACACCACCTTTGATACAATCGTTATTACCTCCCTACTTTATTACATTCATATATCCTAATTACAATTACCAAATTTTGTCTAAAAGTCGGTATTTTCCATCTTTGTTGCATCTTTTGACAAACTGAGGTAGTATATAGTCTCCATCTCTAAAACAAGAATTCCGTCACCAAATATCTCTGAGTAGGCTACTTACGTGGACCACCTACTCTACTCCTCTCCAACAGTGAAACATACTGCTCCCTCTCAAACGCCATATTTTTTTTTTCACAATCACTCCGTTTCGAAACGAATCCCGTTAGTGTAGCTATTTCTATCTTTCTGTCTCCAGCCTCCACTACTGTCCCATTTCCTCTGTCTAAATATTTGAGCTAAACGGATCGTTTCACTCACTCTCTCTCCTCAAAACCTCCATCAAACCCCGCGAAAAACCTCCATTGACGAAGGAGGAGAGGGACTGAGTGTTATATATTATGGGAGCTCTTGCGCTTCCCACTCCATGGATTCCTGAAGATGACATCTTACTGAAGAACGCAATCGAGGTACCACTCTTTCCCCCCCCCCCCCCCCCCCCCCCCCCCCCCCTTTTTTTTTTTGTGAAATAAAATCACTCAATTTTCGTCAAATTAATCGTATTTTTCATGAATTTGTTCATTATTCGCTATTCATTTTGTAATTGATCAATTTAATTTGATTGTTTTTGAGTTTTTTTATATTATTGTTGTGTGATTTGAATCATAATTCTTTATATCTGCTGTTTTTGTTAATTTTAGTTTCGAATTGTATATTGTTGTAAATCTATTTGAGTTATTGATATCGTTTTTGGTTGTGATCATAAAAATAGTGGATTTAGAGTTGTAATTAGGGTTTAGGGTTTATGAAACGTGAAAGTGAATGAATTGTTGCGTATTATGATTTTTGAAATTTGAATGCTTTGGTTTGTTTAGGCTGGGGCATCCTTGGAATCGCTAGCAAAGGGGGCAGTGCAGTTTTCGAGGAGATTTACGATTAAGGAGTTGCAAGATAGGTGGCTAGCGCTACTCTATGATCCTATTATCTCGACGAAGGCTGCTGATCAGATGGTGGAGTTGGAACGTTCGGCGAGTACCCTTGCTTCGAAGTCTACCAAAGCTAGTGATAGTTCGAAAGGAACGAAAAATGACCACGGGAATGGTAAGAGGAAGGTTGAAAGTGTTCGAAGGTGTTATTATGCAATGAGGAAAAGACTGTGTAGTGAGCCGCATAATCAGGATGATCTGACTTTTCTTGCTGGTCCTGGTGATAATTGTTTTATGAATGGGGTTGAAGCTCATGTTCCAGAGGATATGCTTGGCGATCCAATGGCGGGTCATTTTGCGCTTCAGCATGCTAGTTTTGATGGATTGGGTCATGCCTTTTCTCAAGTTACGGGGGATGGTGCTCTGATTGGTGAATTTCCTATTGAGCAACATGGTTCATTTGGGGATCATATTGGGCAAAGCAATATGGTGGGGAATGAGATGGGTATAGTAGAACCTTCTGGTTATGGTATGTTTACAGGAAGTGCAATTCAAGCCAATCCTGATGGTAAAGGCATTATATGTTCTAGTTTTGAAGAAAACACAATCTTCAATCCGTCAATACCTGGTTGTGAAGCTCCATTTGAACATTTTCACTACACATCTCCACCGCCTGCGATGCCTGATTGGAAAACAATGGAGGGTATGTCAGTACCCCGATTGCCTGATGATATTAGCATTAGGGTGAAGAATATACAATCAGGAGAGCCATTTGATATTCCAGATGACGAGGATGGTGAAGGAGCATCCGAGTATGAAATGCAATGTGATGGTGACTTTAAAAATCCAAAAGGATGCAATAACGGCATTTTCTCTGCGTTGAACGATCCTCTTTTCAGTTTTACCGGCGAAGACGAGTTGTTTATTATTGATGAGAATTTTGATGGTCTGAAATCACTCTTGTTGGACTCCCCTAATGGCGCCATTGATGACAGATTACCGGATGTACTTGACGAAGGAGACCCGGCTGCTTCAGACGTATTTATTGATATTCCGAGCAGTTCATGTCCAGAAGGAAAGAATGATGCTGCTGATCCTCTCATGGGAGTCATTAATCTACAAAATTGTTCAGACGCTCAAATGGCTTCAACTACTGCACGTGTCGACTCTGAGTTCCCAGAATTTATTAATGGTGTTATTTGCTGCACATTAAACACTGAGGACCCTGACATTCCATGTAACAATGATATTGTTTTTCCTAATAAGCCACGCCCAGCATCTGCCAATAGAAGAACTCAGAGTGAGGCTAATAACTCATCATTCCTGGGTAAGGATAACACAGCCACTCAATCCATTGGAAAAGCTTTTGGAACAACAAAAAGAAACCAGAAACGATTTGGAGAATTACATGCAGCTTCTCAGATGCGAGGTCCAGATGTGGTTCCGAATTGTGCAGTTGATGAGCCTGTGGTCAAATTTGAGACACCAAAGGCTGAAGCATTTAATGTCCCCAGGATTTCTAGTAATGGTTATGGTGTTCCGTGCCAAAGTAGTTTGGTAGTTAAGAAGGAACCTTTGGAACTTCCACTGGCTAGACAACGTGCCTGCAGTTTTGCTGAGAAACCAAGTCAGATTGCTGATTTTATCCGTCTACAACCTGCTGTTGTGGGAACTAGTCAGGGAGCTCATACATCATCAGCTGTCAGAAGTCAGGAATTGCCCACTCCGGGTTCTGTGGTTGTTATGGCTGCAGAACCTGTTGGTGAGACATTATTATCCGACCCTGAAGAGCAGTTTTCTGAGAGTGATACTGAAATTCCTTATTATTCTGATGTTGAATCTATGGTACTATTCAATTCTGTGAGCACTGAATGCTATTGCTATTAAATATTTCTTTCATTAATCAATTGCTTCTTTGTGCTAGATACTTGATATGGACTTGGGTCCTGAAGATCAAGATTTTTTCTGCAGTAGAGAAGGTACACTGCATTTACTGTACCTCTTTTATTTATTTTCTTACAATTACTAATTTTTTATTTTCCTGTAAAAATTGTTATTATTATTATTTAAATGCTAGAAACTGATTGCAAATTCTTCTATAATGGTTTGTGCATACGCTATGTTGTTTATTGTTGGGACTGTTATTATGATGGTCCATTTATCTCTAAGACCATTGGTTGAACATTCCCTGGGCTATTCATGGCATTCTCTTTGCCCTTGTCAATCACTTATATTTGAAATTTTTTTATCAGAAACCTTTAAACTTTTTCCTGTTGTGGTCCTACCTTGGAAATATATCTGTCATGGTTAGGCATGGGGCATTGTTCCGCTTAAGGAAGATGCAACTTTTTTTTTCCTGTTGTTATCTAGGCTTTTGCAGAGGTATGATTGTAAATTCTGTTGAAGGATTAGTTGGACTTTCTAATTGCATTCAGTAACTCATGTGTGATATTGTGATTAGTGATATACTGGTCTCACATCTGCAATATACGTCCATCGTCACCTGTAAAAAAACATATCTGCTATTCCTTAAAAATTTCTGAGGATATATCTCGTCCTTTACCATGCTACTGCCTTGTATATTCTTTATTTTTAGTTTGTTTTAATAGTGATTCTTTCTATTGTCAGCTGCGAAATATCAGCATGAAGATGTGAAGAGGGCAATCATAAGGCTGGAGCAAAATGCCCATTCATACATGCAGAGAGCCATATCATCACATGGTGCATTTGCAATATTATATGGTCGGCATTCAAAGCATTATATTAAGAAACCTGAGGTACTGCCGTGATCAGTTTTGGTTATCTTCCTTTTCGTTGTATGAAGTAAAAGTTTTGCCACTCCTTTTTAATGTATCTAGTTTACTTTTTTTGCCTTATACTTTACTTGAATTACTTAGGTCTTGTTAGGGAGAGCAACAGATGATGTTATGGTTGACATAGACTTGGGGAGAGAAGGGCGTGCGAATAAAATTTCAAGGCGGCAGGTGAGACATCTTTTTACACTTAATATATCAGAAATCTCATCCTCAAAGCAATATGGTGTATGTAATCTTTAGTCCTTTTTTTTTTGAGCTGAGTATATTATCTCTTTATGTATTTATTTGTGGCTATGCCTAGTTTGTTCGACAGTTACCGTGTTCCTGAGAGTTGAACCATCAATGATAGATAGGGACTATTCTGACAATCAAAACATGTGTTCTGCATCTTATTATGGATCTGTACTGTGGCTTGGAAAAGAAAACCTGATTGCATAACAATTCTCAAAAATACGATCTTTGAAAATAATAATGTATTCTCTAACCAGTGCACAAGAAAACGAAAATGAATCAATCTTTTAGGTAGTCAGTAATCGCTGGAATATTAAAGCATCTGTTTTATATATGCTTTGAGTGGATGTCAGCTGTCTCATTACACGAGTAATGTTGATTTATCTATTGTATTTTGTACCACAGATGTATTGCTTATAGTAACTGAAAAATAGGTTACTAGAGAGAAACTTTACTATGATTTATGAGTGAAATACTATAAAATAAATTTAATAATTATAACAGCTGAGTGTATTGCCAGGTTACTTGGTATTACAGAATGTCAGAATCTGATACTTTAACTAAACCTGGTCCCATCCTTGAAACTTCAGTACTTGTGCTCACATAAGGGTGTTACTTGTTTGATTAAGTGTTGTTTGTCCTTTTATTAATCTCTTCACCTCGAGTACATTATGATTTTGGATGTTCATTTGTTTATTGTCCAGGCTTTTATAAAGATGGACAAAGAGGGAGCTTTTAGCCTAAAGAATACAGGAAAATGTTCAATATATGTGAATAGCAAGGAAATCTTCCCTGGACAAAGCCTTGGTTTGCACTCAAATTGCTTGATTGAGGTATTTAACTACTCTCCTCGTAAATTGTGCACAAAAGTTTCCTGTTCTCTATATATTTGTATTGTCTTCTGATGAAGCATTTGTAACTCAATGCTTTTTATGATGTGGTGTTTCTAAATTACTTCTCCCTCCCCTCCCCCATTTTGGAGAGAATTGTTTTGTGCAGAAAGGGTAAATTGTGGAGAGATTTTCACTATCTGCACAGCTAGACCACTTGGAATTTTTTGAGTATGTTAGCCAATTATTTTGACTTGACCTAATTAGTTGATTGAATAACCCCAAGTGTGATATGATTTCCACCCAAATTCACAATCCTGTCTTGCCCTCTTGATATCCCCTAAAAAATTGATTAGGGATCTGAATTGACCTAAATAGCCGGGCCTTATTTGGCCGGTATCTGAATGGACCTGATTTGACATTGACTCAAGCTGATAATGATCGGCTATGTTGTACTGGTACGAATCCAAATACGGATACGACTACGGGAAAATCAAAATTTTTAGATATAGGTACGGCAAAAAATAAAACATAAATTATTTATTGCACAAGTTAAAAGTCATATCATACAATGGAGATGGAGCCCAGGAATATATGGTGTTTGCCCAGAAATAAGAGCATATTGTGTCACTGATATCATACAATGGAGATGTAGCCCAGAAATATATGATGCATGATACATATGATATCACACAATATGCTCTACTGTTATAGTATGATGCATGGGATGGGCTTACACAATATGCCCAAGTTAAAAGTGATATCATACAATGGGTTGATGGGCTTATATGAGAATTTTGTTTTGTTTTGTTTTTTGGGGAGTTGATGGGTTGTGCAAGAAACCCAAATCAATTGGATACGTGTTGGGTATAACCCAGCCATACCCGATACGTACCCAGCCGTACCCATAGTCAACCACCCGTACCCGAACCATACCCGGGGGGTCTTGGAGACGTACCCGTGCTGTACTCGGTACGTACTTTTATCGTGTATGGAGTACGGGTGTGTTTCGGCGTACCCATGCATCATAGATGATCGGAATCTAATTGAGTTGAATTCAATCCCAAACTTGAATCACCTAAATTTTTTATCTTTTTTTAGCTGCTTAATTTATGTGGTCCTAGAGACTTCATTGTATTGTACATTTGTACATGCTGAGGAACCTTGACGTTGGAAAGGAATAAATCAGTTAGATGAAATTGAACAAGTTACAAGCTATGATGGTTTAGTAGAACAATTCAATAGTTACACAGTTTCTGTTTGATAATCATCCATATTTTTATTGACCCCATAATACACCCATTGACATTGTTTGATTTTCATTGTCTCCCCATGACCACCACCACACAATCGCACCATTAGACACCACTCAACTATTTCATTCATCGGCTTTATTAACCATCTCTCCCTCTTCCTTTCTTCCTCATCCCTCGGTTTACTTTCATTCCCATTACACTGTCCCTACATTTCTGTGTTGTTCCACGGATATGGCTACCTATGAGACTCCCTTGTGCCAAGGTAAAGACCGTGAAATACATTCCTTGGCAATAATAATAGTAGTGTGCCTATTTTCTCTTGTGTGCTAGTCGTAAAATATTGTAAGGCTAATTAGAGCGGTCTAATGCCATCACATGGCAAAGAAAAAAAATTACCCATGACACTACCCATGATGATGATTAAAGAAATTAGATAGGTGTGAGGACGTGGGGGATAAAGCTGAAATTTGGTAATTGTATTTGGATACAAACCAACTCATACACAGAGAGTAGTGTATTGTAGTACATATGGCTCATTTTCACTGTTTCTGTTCCTTATACATGGAGTATGCGCAAGCATGATATGACAATGGGAGGGGAGAGAGATGAGCGTATAAGGAGGAAGACAAGGAAGAGAACTAGAGAATGGTAAGTTGAACTTACTTTAATGAGCGAAATAAATTTAACTTACAATCAGACATGGGTAAAAAAGCTATGGTACGAATCGAATTAATTCCTTATTTGATTTTATTTCGATTCGTTTCTTTTTCAGGACGGGAACCTGACTGGTTTTAATTTAAACGGACTATCCTATATATTAGTAGTAGCTGCATTAATAGTCTTTGCATATAATTTTTTGGGTAGGTTCCATTACAGAATATTACTTAAAAGGAGTGATTTTTGGGGTGAGGTTTTTTTAATTTTGAGATGATTCATCTGACTGTAAAGTTGAATAGATATTTTCTGGTGATGTTTGCGTTTCTGTGTTCTTTTTTATCGTTATGTTCATGTTAACAATGTGTTTCAGTTACAAAATCAGACTACTAGGGTAGTTCAAGATGTTTACAAAATGCGAACTGAACACTAATTTTGAATTTATCTGCAGATTAGGGGAATGCCATTTATTTTTGACACAAACCAGACTCGTGTTAAGCAATATTTGGATAACGCTGCCCGAAAATTTGAGGATAGTAAGCTCAACATTGGAAGGGTTGGATGACCATTGGAGGTGCATGTTTTACTGCACTTTCTTGGTTTATTTTTATAGGTCTTAGGTCTTTGTATCTACCCTGCTGACATCGTAGGATTAGCTGGTGTTTAGAAGCTGGCCTGTAAATTGAATGCTTGATTGGAAATAGTTGGACAATAATCAATAGTTATTGTCTTCATAAAAATATAAAATGTCTCCGTTTTTTGTGCTATTGCTGCCACCATCTTCCTTTCAAAGTGAAATTAGTTCCATTGAGTCACTTTGTCTTCTAATATACATCTAAAACTCAGAAGGCAAAGAGCATATCGTGATCTTTTTGAACACTGTATATGGTCTTGGTTCATTGTGATGCTCCTTGTATCTGAACACTTCGAAGCGTGTAATGATGAGAAGCTCACCTTGTGTAGTCCGAGGTAGAGATGGTTCGGAGTTAAAAATTTTCTTTGTTACTCTTTTCTAAACTGAATAGAGGTTATCATCTTCGTTATCGATTGAGGTTGAGGAACTCTTATTTGATGGCGGTGAGGTTCAGGGTCCCTTGTTTTTTGATAGATGAAATCAATTAATTTTTACTATTCCTAAATGATTTATCCACTAACCCAAAACACTCAATTCAATCAATTTTAAAACTCCTACAATTGGGTCCCAAAACTATTTAGGGTTTTTTGACTACTGATTATAAGGTAATGAGTGGTACCAAACCTCTTCATATGACCCTATAAATTATTTATTATCTTTCTTTCAATTTTTAAAATACTGACAAGATTTGATTATGTGGGAGAAAAACACCTTAATATGTTTATCATTGGTCTTATAGGATCATATTAAACCATAAGAGTGGTTTAAGCAATTTATTTTAACTCAAATCACCCATTTTAAAGACTTAAAATTTCTACTATTAGGTCATTGATCTCGTTTCTAGTGCCTTTAAAACCGAATATCAAGTATTGACTTTATTTTTGGAAACATTGACCACAATGTTCCAAACTATTGTTTCTCGCTTTTAATCCCAACTACAAGTTATTTCAAAATAATCCCCAGTATTGTTAAACTTCTCCCATATAACTTGGAACTTGCTAAACTAGTAAAAATAAATTAAGGAGTTTAATTTTGCGACTCCTTTGCTTGTAATCCAAACTACACATTTGTTGGGAATAATAAAAACAATATAACATCCCATGTCCCTTCATAGAAAATACAATTTTTTTTAAAAAAAAGAATACTTGGAGAAATACGAGAGAGTTACTGTCATATGATAATGTAAGATGATAACTATTACTCAACTATAATTAAGCAGCGGATTAAGTAGGTGAACTACTACAATGTATAATTCTAGGTTAAAGCACACAATGGTGATAATATTAATAATATACAATTGCTAAAGGTAATTTCTATTAACTAAAGTAGTGAAAATTCTCCATAAAGTCCCCATGATATGGATGTACATTTTATTATTTCCGTCCAACCTGTCCAATTATTCATATTAATGATTAGGGAAAACCAAAATAAAACAATTTACAAATCTACAGCGGCCATTGGTGAGTAAAGAAACTACAAGGCATTGTCAAATTCAAGTACAAGGTAGTGTAAAGAAACTCTTACACCTGTTGTTCATTCACGACTACAGGTTTACCATCAGCTATCAAAAGGGGTACCTTCCCTCTCAGGCTCTCAGCTATTTCTTTCATCTTAGACATCTAATCAGTAACTCGACCCTGAGCAGCTGTAAATGCTTAGATTGAAAATTTGAGCATCCCATGTTTTCACTGTAATCACATTTACTTCTGCTGCATACGGACATCACAAAGAAACTTCTTTAAATCAGCTTTGAGGCCTTCAGCATAAGCATCTTCCTCCGCATGCATAACAGCAGAATACTTGGTTTTTCAGTTCTCAAAGCTCTCCTTAGTTAAGAGAAAGCTGGGAGAGAAGCAGCATGAGACCTCCATCTCCTGCAGTTCATTCAAGATCGATTGTGTCAAACTCCCTTTGGAAATCACAGGGCCATTCCTCAAGACCCTTGACAATGCCTGCTGCGTTGTTTGGTACAGTTTACAATTCAAACTATTCCAATATGCGCAAATAAGACTATGGACTCGGGTGTGCAGTGAAGCTTTAAGTTGGATAATCTTCAAGACTCAGCTTCTAATCTTTATCCCATCGTATTGAAGCTTGAACTCAAGGACAGACTTTAAAAGTTGGACATGGACTGCTAAAACTTTTTATTTTGTTTGAACAAGGACTGCTAAAACTTATGCAACATGTAAAAACTAGGAATGGGAAATAACAAAGTATTTCCTACTGAAGGCGTATGTTTAATGAGTTAAATTGTGTTTTTTAATAGAAATATATACTAATAATCCTTTATAAAATAAATAATACTGGTTTTTAATTAATTGAAAGAAAGCTTTGAATTTTAGGAGTCAATTAATTGACCATCTTATATTATTATTTAAGAGACACAATGAATGTGAGGCCTCCAAAAGCCAAAAGGAGGTTTGTCGTTGCTTCGGGTAAAAAATATATAAAAAAAACATAAAAATTAGTTTCGAATAACTACTTCATTCTAGGTTTGGCTTAAATAAAATTTAAAATCACATAGTTTTGGTTTAAAGAAAAAGGAAATATTATATTCAGTAACTGCACACACAACCAATAACCCACAATTAACAAAAATTAATTTAAAAATAATAAAGGATAAAGTTCAATAACTGAAACAAAAACAACCTTTCAAGATCTGATCAAGTGAACAAATTACCCATAACCCTTTTGAAATTTAAAATCTGATCAACAGGATAAAATTGCTTAACTGAAAACAAAAAAACTAAAACTTCACCCCTTTAATTTTTTTATCTAAGTTCTGATCACGGCTACTCTTGCTCCGGGATCATTAGAGCGATCACTACAAAATTGCTCCCTAAAAAAACCTCAAGAAGCCGCAGAAGTCCGGTGGTTTAGGGCGGTCATCACCATCATCTGATTCGCCGGAGATAAGTCATCCTAGCCACCATTGTATGCGTGCTTTAGGGCAGTCATTACCATTGGGAGCAATGCCTTGATTTAAAGGTCAATTTTTCTTTTTGGGGTTCCATTTATGTGGGGTTTTATTTCAAGAAATACTACGCAACTGATTTTATCTATTTTTCATGCCCACTGTTTATATATTTTTCTTTAATGTTTTATATTCTTCCTTAAATGGAAACTTTCGTTCTTTCATTTTCCGCCATGTTTGTACATACCTGCAAGAAACCCAGTTTAAAAATGTTATTGAATGCAATTAATCTCATTTTTATTTTTTAAATAATTTGCATGCATCACATTTTTTTATGAGATAGTAAAGTCATTAATTTGTTATGAAATGTCTTAAAATCAATTGCTTAAATGTCAAGTTTCAATATTTTCCACTACAAACGTTTCATCTTTTTTGTAAACAACAAAAGAAATGGGGTTTGTTGGGGTTGGTGGTTTAAAGTTTGAAGTCATATATTTGTTATTCTATTTTAGCAAGTAATGTATACGTCTGACACACATATCTAACATGTACTTTTTCTTTTGAATGAATCTAACATGTACTTAATAATGTTGAAATTGTGATAATGGCGGGCAGGGAAGTTATATTACATAAACTGGAGCAATGGGATGAAAGCAAAAGAAGATCCAAGAATGACCGCTAGGTCTGCTATTGATTACAATGGTGATTATTATTGTGAAGAGGAGGGCAAAGAAGAAGAAGATGACGATGATTATGGTGATGAAGAGGATGAAGAAGATGAAGAGAGTAACTGCTACAACAGTGAGAGTTCCTCTGCTAAATCGTCCTTGTGTTCGAGCGATCGAAAGGAGAGTTACAGATCACTCAAGAAACTAGAAGAAGAATTGAAGCAAGACTCGGTATTAGTGGTGGCAGGTTGTAAGAGTTGCTTAATGTACTACATGGTGCCTAAGCATAAGGAAGACTGCTCCAAATGTTCCGATCAGCTTCTTCACTTTGTTGCCAATAATTAGATCAACTCTTTTTCATTCAATTCATGAAACAGATATTAGCACTACTACTACTACTACTTCTACAAGTGATCGAGTTCATATAATCTTTTTTTTATCCTATAGTTTTTTAATTTGGGTTTGGATTGGATTGGATTGAAGAACAGGCAGCTAAAATTAGGAGAGAGAATTGGCTTAGAGTTTGTTGTTGATGGGTTACTTGATATTTTTTTAGGGGAACTGTGAAGTAATAAGGCGACAGAAAGGACAGTAGAGAGGTAAGTGTGTTTGAAATTTTATGATAAAAAGGGGAGTTAGATGCACAACGGTAATTATAAGGGATAATTAATCAAAGCAGCATTTAATTCATTACTTCCCCACGAGATTTTTATTGTTTGAAGGTCCCTTTATTCATATTGACTTGATTTATGTAAGTTACCTGCAACATGGTTGTTTAGTTATTTTTGGGTTCCCAAATTGCCATTATATTTAATTTTTTTACTGTATTAATAATTCTCTAGTACACTAGGACAATATTAGTGTATTAGTTGGCCTGCGAATATTCATGAGAACCAACTGAAGATTTAAATAAAATGGTATACAAATTGGTTGAGAATCTAACCACAAAGGTCGGTAAAAAAATAAAACCAAACCAAACATTACAAGTCATTTCATATTCTATACTTTGACAAACACGTAAAAATAAATTCAAAAAAGACGAGGACAACCAAATCCATGTAACCAATAAAAAATTGGAATTGCGCCATGCAAAACATAAACTTGATAAACTAATCATTAACAAACTAATGAAACCCATGACGAGACACCAAATCGTTGAGATACATTCAATAAGATCCCTATAAAATGTTATTTTTGGTGGCTTAGAAATTGTTATTAGTTGGTACATTCATACTACATGAAGATTTTTATTTTTTTTTTTATCTTAAGAAACATAAAAACAACTATAATTCATGAAATTAAACAATTGTAGTGTTTATCATTTAGTCTACATTTATGTTAATAATCCAACTTCTTCAATTGGATTTACCAAATTAATGCCGTGATATTGTACGAGCACATATTCGTAAGAAGTGTATTTAGAAGTCATTTAAATATTTAATTGGCCATAAGAAGTGTATTTGTTAATTTAATAATAAATAGTACCTCTTAAGCAAATTACAAATCACATATGAGAATACAAGTAAGCGACTTGTTTGCATTATGAGAGAAAATTGCTTATACAATTTTTTATAAATATATTTTTTAATAGTAAAATTAGTTTATCAGTAAATCGTCAAATAATATAAATTGGAATAAATAACATTTTCAGAAAGAGACAATTTTTGAAAATAATTTGTGGCGATTTCGTCGATCTGGTATTAATTTGTAAACAAACCAATGTTATAATTACCGGGTACTTCACCTATTCCTAATTTTTTTTTATCTTTTGTAATTTTTAAAATATTTTTAGAACAAAAATTTGTGTTAGACACTATTAAAAAAAATGATTCTAAAATAAAAATATCAAAATGTATATAAAAAGAGAACAAACGACAAAGATCTGGGAAAAGGAAAAATCCTTTTTTAGGAAATAAAAGATCTCGATCTCGACAACAAAAATACATAAGCGAATTGGTAGTTGAAGGCTTCGAGGAAAGGAAGGGAGAGTGCGAGTGTGATAAAAATGGAGTCATCAGGAAGATGGGCAGTTGAAGAAGATGAACTTGTAGCATGTTGTGGCAGCACTAAGTTTGCCAAAAAAATGGCAGCCTTATCCCCCTTTTCCAGTCTTGAACATGCTGTTAAATCTGCTAGAGATATCTGGTTCAACCAGGTCTGTCTTTCCATCTTTTTCTCATCTGGGGTTATCTCAATTTCTTCCTTTTTTTGCAATTTCATGCAAAATCAAGTACCCAATAACTCGAAAGGATACAATTCGAGGTCTCACCGTCAAGGCTCTCTTAAACATTCATCCCTTTTCTTCATTGCAATGTTAGATACTTAATCTTGCTCTTCCAATGAAATTTCCCAGTACCATCAACTCTACAATTTTACAATCTATAATCTTGATTTTGTGATGTGGGTTTCAATTCATGGATTCCTTCAATTCGACTGTATGTTTGATTGTAAAGTTCAATTCTTGTTCCCTGATTACAAAAACACAGGAAAATTGAGACTTACCCAGTTTCGCAAGTTCCATAAAAGATAAGAAAATGAACTGAGATATCATTGGTGTGTTCGTAGAATCAGAATAGAAAAAAACATGTGTTTGATGTCTCATCCTATGGTACGGATGCCTATGTTAAGCTTACTGGAACTTCCCGAAATAAACCTAATGTTTACGACTTTGGTTGTCCTTACATGTAAATGTTTGAGGAGCTTCGTCGCAAAAGACCCCGAATATATCCTTTCAAGTTATTGAGTATTTTAAGTTTTAAAGCACCTGGTTGATCCCATTATCATATCATTCAAAGATTATTGCTTGATTTGTTTGTTGATTGTGATTTATTGCAGGTTGATATTTATGGGTGGCTTGAAGCTGTCTCCGCTCATCCTCAGATTGGGCAATCTCCTTCCTCTTCACATGGTAGTGAGACAAGTGTTCAGTTGAGTGTTTTGTCTTTGTTATTGTTTGTGATTGATTTGAGGTTAATGGTTTATTAATTGAACTGATGATTTGATGGGTGTTGGAAATTGCTATGTTGGATTGATTTGTTCAATTTGATGATTTGGAGACTTGTTATTACTGAGATTATTGAGAATGTGAGGGGATATTACCCATGTGGTTTGTTTGTGGTCCTGAAGAAATGTTGTGTGTGTGTGTGAAAGATTAAGCCTTTAAGGTGAAGGGTTTGATGGAATTTATTCTGCTTGTACTTTCACTTTCACCCTGTCACATTGATCATGATCATGTATGGGTGGCATGATAGTAGGATTAATTTGGCATGATCTCTTGGAGCATTCTTTTACACTTTGCTTTGTTTGTGTTTATTTTTTTTTTTTTATGTATATGCTACATGCCTACATCCACTAACAGTTGCATGAATATATCGCTCGGTAGGTGGAGCAAAGGAGAGCAGTCAGCTGCTATGGAATCAGCTACTTCCACTTCATTACGGGTTTGTGCTCTGATATGTAAATTAGTGACAGTGTTTTAATTGAAGTTGATTAGATAGTGATCTGAAATTTGGAATTTGAATTAGTTGGCCAGTTGAACATGAGAATAGACTATATACTTTATTATTTGTGCTACATAACCAGACCATTTTGTCATGTATCTTCATCTTCTTATGGTTCCTGAATATGGTGTTTATGTCTACGTAGGCTGTCAAAAGCTAGACACTGCATGAGTGAAGTATAGGTTTGACAAAGGTGCAACTATTTATGTATGGTGTTCTTACTTTTGTTTTGCAGGATTTGACTGAGTGGAATGCCCGGTACAAGGAAAAGTTTGGATTTATCTTTCTTATTTGTGCATCTGGGAGGAGTACTGCAGAAATCCTGTCTGAGTTAAAGGTAAAGGTCCTTTTGAATTTTTTGTAAAAGGAAGCTTTTTCTTACAGCCAGTCTCGTAAACTCAATGGTAATAGGAACTGAATATGGGGTGTAAACCATTGAGAACATAGGTTTTGTAAGTGGAGTGGAAAATTCTTGAATTCCATTGGATCATCTATTCTGAGTTTGAGGACATATACAACGTGACTGTACAGTATGTTATTGTTCTACTGTTAGATGGGATTATTTAATTTAGTCAACTTTTGCCGAAATTAGAACACTTGCCAAGCTTCAGAGATCAAATTTTGGAAATAACAGTGATTCTTCTTTTAAATTTGTTTGATATGGTGCTGGTCAAACTTTTTGTCTCAGGACCATATAGCATAAAATTATCTTTGCTTTCCCTTTATTAACTTCCAAAGAATAAAAAATCAATCAATGTGGCAAAGCAGAGAAACTAGTGGCAAAAAGTGTATATATTACTTCATAGTTTCATATTGTATACATACTTCAATGTTAAAACCAAAGTGTTGTGCTAGGATTCATACTCTTGTCAGAGTATGTTCCTGACACTGTTTCATAAGATGAATAGTTACATAGCTTGCACATCTTCAGTATATGTATTTTCTGGAAGTTGTCTACATGTAGTATGTATGCATTTGTGAAACCATAATTCTTTGCAAAATAAGCATTGGCTATCTCCAAAATGTAGCAAAGTTTCTGAATAAATATGAAACATATAAGAGAAAATTTGTGGTAGCATTCTTCCATTTGAATGTTGGCATGTAAGTCATGTAGTTTGTTCGCTTTTGAAGTTGATGGCTTTTGTGTACTAATTTGCAGAAGCGCTACTCAAACAGGCCTGTGATTGAGCTTGAAATATTAGCTCAGGAACAGATGAAAATAACTGAACAGCGTCTTGCCAAACTCCTCTCCGCAAAATCAACCACTGCTGCGGTTACTGAATATCAACCTGTATCTGTTGCTGCAAAAGCCAATGGTAATATGTTGTTAGAAATGCTTATATATTGAGATTGTTGTTAGTTTTAATGGTTAGATTTATTAGCCCATAAAGGAAAAAAAAACTTCGAGGCACCTTAAAAAAATGATACCAAGTTAGCACTAGAAAGATCAATGAAAAGAAAGAATCTGAATATGAAAGCTTTGAGAAAGACTGAGTAAAGAAAAATTTTGAGCTGCCTTGAACATCATAGACTGTGTCTTGAAGCAAACCAGACCTTGTTTTGCTCTAAAACTTGAATAGCTGTTCATCTTTGAAGGTTTGAGGCTCATGACGCTATTTATGACTAATTACTGTTATTAGCAATGAATGAGTCAAGATCAAACCAAATTACCCACAAATGCTCGTAAGCCACAACTGAAAAGTGCTGATGCATGAGGCTCCCAATAAGAAATAACCTCAGGGAAAAGGCAAAGGATAAGCTTTCTTCACCAATAGACAAAAGATAAGCCTTTGTATTCTTTCCATACATCCATACTTCTGATTTGACCTTCTATTCTAACCCGGAAATAGCTGTATGGTTGCCACTGCTGTGGTTCTGGACTCAAAATTACCTTCCTTATATTTCATGTGACTGAATTAATTGACCAGAGTCATTGCTTGCCATTCAGTTCAGTCAGCGGCAAAGGATGGGTTATGAAATTCTGTCCAGTTATGGACTGTATGTTTATCCAAAGATACTGACTTGAACCTGTTTATGCTGCTTGAGGTTGCAAACCCAATCCCCACTCTTGACTAGCCATCTCAGGGTGTCAGGACTTCTTACCATCATAAACTTGGAATGTAAAAGATCTCATAAAAGATGGATTCTCTCAACTCCTCCTTTTCTCTCAAGCACCCAAATCCCTCTAACTACATCAATTCTCAACCCTCGATAGAGGAGTTGGATCAACTAAACCGTTCCAAAAAGAAATCCAAACATAATATCAATCATCTCATCAGAGACAACTCTGATGAACCCATGGCTGAATTTATTGAGGGAAATAATAGCATTCATGAGAATGCAGAAACTCAAACACATCGGCGCATGTCTTTCAAGGATATGGTTTGTGCCCATAGTTTGCCGAACAATTCTTACAAGGAGGCGGATTTATCTGTAGAAGATGGAGATGACATAGTTTCAGATGATGATCAAGCGCCGGAGGAAGTGATGAACGATGATAAGTGTCCAGTAATCCTCTTATCTAAGGATGAGAAAAAAAAAGATTATGTAGCCCTTGGAGAAACTCATTAATCATAAAAATGTATGATAAGAAAGTGGTCTATATGGCGCTAATGAGAAAGCTCACAAGGAAATGGGATATCCGAGGGAGAGTTGTCCCTTACGGATATAGGATGCAATCATTTCATTGCCAGATTCACAAGCAAGGAAGATTATGAACATGTGTTGTTACAGCGTCCATGGATGATTGATGATAGTTATCTAACAATAAGGAAGTGGACTCCAAATTTTATCCCGGATGATGAAAGCATAAAGGTCCTGACTGCGTGGGTTCGTATCCCTAATCTTTTAGTGGAATATTTTGACACATCATTCCTTCATAAAGTTGGTTCGAAAATTGGAAAAGGGGTGAGAATCGACAAAAACACTGAACAGGCTTCCAGAGGACAATGTACTCGTTTAAGCATCGAAATTGACCTCTTGAAATCTCTTTTGTCGAAGTTTTGGCTGAAAGGGAGGATTTGGCACATTCAGTATGAAGCGCTTCGTATGATTTTCTTTAAGTGTGGAATGATAGGTCACATTAATGAGGAATGCAAAAATAGGAATGTACCCAATGATAATTCTTTACTCAATGAATTTGGTGGGCCTTCTGATAGCACCAGTGCTAGGCATCCTGAGGGCACCTTAGGTTGCAGGGAGGACTATGGAGATTGGATGCTGTTAAAGAAGCCGAGATGGAGAAGGGAAACCAAGCCCAACAAAGACCGAAGAGACCCGCCCATAGCCAGTCCAAAGCCCGTGCCAAAAAATGGAGAGATTCTAGGAGAACATCTAGGTAACGGTCACAAATTAATGGAAAGTTTGGGAAGCAAGAATAGCGGTTCAAGATTTGATATCCTAGAGAGCTCAATTCAGGCGCAAGAAAAGCCAGGTCAAAGCTCAAAGGGTAACTTTCCACAAAATAGGGATGCCCAAAAGGACAATATCATTAATGTTGTTGACCTTGGGGATGAATCGCAAAGTCCATCGAGAACCAATCTTTCATTCAAGGAAAAAAATATGTGCATTAAAAAAAAAAGGCCTTGAAACCAGTGGCCAAAGTGATTAAGGAAAAGGCGAAAGTATTGGGTAAATTTCCTTCCAAAGCCATTTTAAAATCGAATTCTAATGCCAATAATACTCCGACTCCTCCACAACATCAAGGAATCTCAACTGGCAAAGAAAACCTAGAATTTAACACTAAGGTCAATTTGATTCAGTCTTGCAAGACTCCAAAACTAGTTGAACCTGTTTTTACTATTCAAGATGAACCTTTGAAGCCAACTTCAAAGGATTCCGATTCCAGAGACAACAATCCTCTCCATCCCAACAGACAAGACTTTGTTCATAGGAAGGTCAATGACAAGGTCGTATCTGCTTAAGAGCTAGCGAAGTTGGTGATGGAAGCAGTGCTACCCAATGAGGTAGCTATAGTTTTAAGAATATTAAGTCAAGCTTATATGACGACCCTTTTAGAGGTTCCAATAAATCTCAAAGATACTATGCCTGACTTACGCCATGATGAAGTAGCAATCTCCTGCATGGTTTGGAATGTCCAGGGAGCAGGGAGAAATTCTTTTCTTTCAACTTTAAAAGAGGTGGTTTGAATTAATAAGCCTAATGTAGTGGCATTAGTGGAAACTCACATGGGGGAGATCAGGCTCTCAAAATAGCGAAGTTACTCAACTTTGATGGACATATGCATGTTGATGCCCAAGGTTTCAGGGGGGGGGGGGGTATCTGGGTATACTGGAGTAAGTCATTAGTATCGATAGAGCCCATAATGCAACATGATCAATTTATAAAAATGGAAATCAAGAGGGAGGGTGGAGAACCCTTGTTCATTTCAGTGATTTATGCAAGCCCGTACCCTTTGAAAAGAAAAGAACTATGGTCAGAACTAGAAGCTTTTGCAAAAGACAACAATAAACCATGATTGTTGACTGGAGATTTTAATGAAATAAGGTATGAGTGGGAGAGAAATGTGGTAACTTTAGGGAGCGGGAGAAGAATGGCTCGTTTTAATGAATGGATTGATAGTATGGAGTTATTAGAAATAGCATTCTTAGGTAAGTCGAAAGACTCTAGAAGAAGCGCAAGGTTAGATAGGGCATTGTGTAATGGTGATTGGGCTACGAGAAATGCAAGGGTGGCAGTGAGACATCTTTTGGCTGTTGGCTTTGACCATTGTCCTATCATTATCTCACCTAATGGTTTTGTCCCTTGAAATGAGGTGAGTAAACCTTTCCGTTTTCAGGCTGCTTGGATGTCTCATGAATCTGTCGAGGAAGTGGTAAATGAGCAATGCAGTAGTGATGAGCCTCTCATGGAAACGCTTGAAAACCTTGCTAGTTATTTAACTAATTGGAATAAAGAGGTTTTCAGAAATATTTTTAGGATGAAAAGAAAGCTTTTAGCTAGGATTGAAGGGATTCAAAGAAAATTGGCCACATGCTTGAATGGAGGGCTAATCAAATTGGAGGCAAAATTGAGAAGAGAGTTGGAGGAGATTATACATCGTGAGGAACTCTTATGGTACCAAAAATCTCGGGTGGATTGGATCAAGGATGGGGAGAGAACCACGTCCTATTTCGATGTGAGTACTATTATAAGGCACTGACGCAACAACATTCTCTCAATTAAGGATACTAAGGACAACTGGTGGTATGACAAAGCAATTATTAAACAACACTTCAGTGACTTCTATGCCAATTTATTCATAGATGATGGAAGGGAAGATTATTTTGATATCCTCTCGGACGTTTTCCCTGAGTTGTCCATGGATCATTGGAGATTGCTAACCAAGCCTTACATTTCGATGGAGATCGATGAAGCTTTAAAACAAATGCGCCCGCTAAAAGCTCGATGGCTTCCAAGCCCTCTTTTATAAAAAAAACCGGGAACTAGTTAAGCAAAAGGTTCATGAGACTGTTTTGGATGCATTAAATGGGAAAGGCTTCCCAGTTTAGTTTCGTTTAATAATACACAGATTGTATTAATTCCGAAGGTGGATAAGCCGGAAGTAGCCTCTGAATTTCGCCCCATCGGGTTATGCAATGTCTCTTATAAGATACTCTCGAAGGTCCTAGTCAATAGAATCAAACCCATCCTTCCTACGCTCATTTCCAATTCCCACGCAAGCCTTGTTCCAGGGAGACAGATTTCGGACAACATAGTCATTATGCAAGAAGTGCTTCATACTATGCGAAGGAAGCAAGGGAGGAAAGGGTACATGGCCATTAAGATTGATTTTGAAGAGGCCTATGATAGGCTTCGTTGGTCTTTTATCAACGATACTCTTTGAATAATGAATATGCCTGTACTCATGGTGAGTGTGATCATGGAGTGTATCACCTCTACTTCACTTCAGATTCTTTGGAATGTAGAGCCATCTTAGAAGTTCCAACCATCAAGAGGCATTAGGCAAGGGGATCCCCTTTCTCCCTATATTTTTGTGATGTGTATGGAACGTCTCTATCAAACCATTGAAGAGGCTATAGTTGGAAGAAGATGGAAACCTATTAGAGCAGGTAGAGATGGGCCTTTGCTATCTAACCTGTTCTTTGCAGATGACATTGTTCTTTTTGGACACCCAGCAAGCTCATGCTCAAGTGGTGATGACATTGTTCTTTGTAGACGACATTGTTCTTTTTGCTATCTAACCCTTAATGTTTTGCCTTCTTATGCTATGCAAATTGCTAAGATTCCTAGAGTTGTTTGCGATGAGCTCGATTAGAAGACAAGGCAATTTTTATGGGGTAGCGATAGCTCAAGGAGGAGAATTCATTTAATCTCCTGGAAAACCATTCAAAAGTCAATTGACCATGGAGGACTTGGCATTCATTCAACAAGACAGGCTAACTCAACTTTTCTTGCGAAATTAGGATGGAGGTTATTAACCGAGCCTAATTCTGTATGGTTAAGAGTTTTGAGACATAAATATTGCAAGGGTCGGTGTGACATTGATATGTTTGAGCATAAGGTTGGAGCGTCTAATGTTTGGCATGGAATAGTGGAGAATAATAAGGTGATTTCTAAAGGGGCTCGGTTTGCTGTTGGGAATGGAATACAGACCCTTTTTTGGGATCATTTATGGGCTTCGAATACTCCCCTTAGAGAGCAAGCCTTGGGAATTATACCCGAGGAGATAGGTGGAGCTACGGTGCAGGAGATGTGGGTGGAAGGAGAAGGGTGGAATTGGCAAGCTTTTGCGCATCTCCTCCCTCAACAGGTTTTATAGGAAATCCAAGGCCTTGAAGTCAAGGAGGATCCATCGTTGGGGGAACTTCTCTACTGGAAGAATGGCAATAAAGGTTGAGTTACAATCAGGTTAGCAGTTAGGATTATGCGTAATGAAGATAGTGATCTAGGTGATGAACTCTCGAATATGGTGTAGAAAGCGCCGGTGCAATTCAGAGTTAAGGGTTTCCTTTGGCTTGTCTGCCATGATAGGATTTTACATAATTACAACTTATTTAAACTCAAGCTAATAGACAGCCCAATTTGTCCGAGATGTGGGATATTGGATGAAACGTTACATCATGTGCTGAGGGACTGCGAGGAGTCCAAGGTGTTATGGCAAAGTCTTCATGGACAAAGGAGAATCAACCATCTTTGGCAAGGAGAATGCAGAGGTTGGATGGAAAAGAATCTTGAGGATGAACCAGTAGAGGAAGAGAGCAACTAGCCTACTATTTTTTTGCCTCACCATCTACTAGATTTGGAAGTGTAGAAATTGTGTAGTCTTTAATAGGAGTCATAAAATTCCTGTTAACAAGGTAGGTTTTTTGCGGGTAAAGGCGAATGAAACAGCAAGAGCTCTTGGGTTGGCCGAGTCTATTTGGAATGTGAAGAAACTGGAGAAAGTTATGGTGAGCGTTAGATGGCAGCCTCCACCGGAGGGTTGGTATGTTCTCAACTCGGATGGTGCAGCAAAAGGCTGTCCAGGTGAAGCTGGTGGAGGTGCAATTATAAGGAGTCATGAAGGTAAACTCATTTCAGCAATCTCAGCAAATTTTGGAGCAATGACTGCTTTCAAGGCTGAACTTATGGCCCTTAGCAAAGGGCTTGCTCTAGCCAAAGATTTAAACATTGATAAACTAATAGTTCAATTGGATAACAAAGCATGTGTGGACCTCATGCTTAACAATGAGCAGACTAGTGCAGAGTATTATCTTTTGGTGAAGCTATGTCGAGATATGATTAATACTGAGGATTGGGCTATCCGTGTGATCCATGTTCTCCGTGAGGGGAACTGGGTTGCAGACTGGTTAGCAAATGAAGGCGTTTATCAACAAGCAAGGATACAGTTTCTCAACTTAGCCCCAATGGAGCTTAAAATAATCTTAGAGGATGATTTCAGGGGCTTGCCTTCCCTAGATTAGTTTCTATTTAATCTGTCTCTTCTTCTTGGAGCTCCTGTTCCACTTTCGCATCAAAAAAATAAACTAGGTTTGCAGACTTATTTTGGACCCAGCAGATCATTATGGTTGCTCTTCTTTTTCAAAGTAGTTGTTGCCACTGATTTCATCCTTGCTGTTAATGTAAAAGCCTTTGTTTAGTTCAAAAAAATCATTAAAACTTCTAGTTTTCTCATTTTTGTTTAGTTCAAAAAAATCATTAAAACTTCTAGTTTTCTCATTTTTGTTTAGTTCAAAAAAATCATTAAAACTTCTAGTTTTCTCATCACATCACTGTTTTCTCCAAATCATAGGACAAAGAGAAGTCTTGACTCTGTTGAGTAATTGAGTCATGTTATGTAGGTATGGGATAAAAGTGGATCTTCCCTACCTCTCTTTATCCCCTCTTTATCCTTTTCCTGTTGTGCGTGTGGATGGGTGGGGGAGAATATTGTTGACAGTTGAAACCAAGAAATTGGCTTCAATCTATATTCCTGGTTATGTAAACCGGGAAGGTGCACCATTTTGGTAATCCTTTTGACATTGTAGTGCTTAAGATCCGTACTGTCTTGAAGAAAGAAGTAATTATGAAAGGCAGTGTAAATAAGAATTTATTCCTTGCTGGTTACAGCCTAACATCATCGTACTGATTTCCACATGAGGTTCAATTCCCTTTCCTCAGGCTGGATCAGCTCCAGGAGTGGTAAGAATTTAAGGTTGTTCTTCGTTAGGGAAGGGTAAAGATCATCCTTCTAGGTTTCTACTTTGCAACCTTATATGTAACAAATATTTAACTAAATTGCCTTTTAAATGCCTGGAAATGTGACAAATCAGCTAAGCTATCAGTTCCTGTGTACCTGTCCATTTGAGTGACTCAGCACAGAAATTCTCCAAGTGTGATTTTTTCTCTACCTATGAACATAGCAAAGAAAAATTTGTGTGTTGGTCCTACATTGTTCTATTATTTTTACATCCATCACTATATCTATTAATCTGATACAGGCTGTGTTCCCAATCCAACTGTCAATTTTCTGCACCTGTTGAAGTGCACTACATATGCCTGACCATGGCCTAACTCATGTTCCCTGTGACCAAAAGTACATCAGTAAATTGTCATACCATTTACAATGCATACTCTTGTCTTGGTTTCTAGTCACTTTTTAAATTGTTCTCTTCTTAGATGAAAGAACTGTGAATAATCTTATAGGAGTACTATTTAATCCTTGGTGCTTATTTTTGTACTATTGACTTGTAGAAGATCGCCTGAGCATGATCAATGCTCATCTCATCTCTGCATCTGATTCTTCTGGAGGGAAAAAATCTCAAATTCCTAAGAGGAATCGACCACCCATAACCACCCATGTCCTTGATATGGCACTAGGTCGTCCTGGGGCAGGAATTGATGTACAGTTGGAAGCATGGAAGGGCCCCGAGCCTTGCCCTTCCTTTCCCGGCTCAGATCCAAGTGGTTGGGCTCTTGTGGGATTAGGTAAGACTGATAATGATGGTAGAAGTAACCCGTTAACAAACATTGTTGATGCAGTAAGTCCTGGTGTATACAGGATTAGTTTCAACACAGGAAAGTATGACCCCTCGGGGTTTTTCCCTTTCGTCTCAATAGTATTTCAGATCACAGAGTCGCAGAAGTTTGAGCATTTTCACGTTCCTCTTCTGCTAGCTCCTTTTGGGTTCTCTACTTATCGTGGAAGCTAGAAACTCTTGTGGGTTTTCCGTCACTAGGCAGCCAGTGAACTTCTGAAACCTATAATTGTTAAGAGTGAAGGGACAATCAGTTTCGATTTTGTTAATAATGTATTCCACTTTGTAAAATCTCTTCTGCTAATTCAGAGTGCCATTGTTTTGCTAGAAATTAGTCTGATATTATTACTATGGTGTATGGTTGAATGGGTTTCTTATCGATGGGAAAACACACTTGATTATGCATATCTGCATATGTTGCATTTCTATAGAAAACGAAACAGCATTTGTTGAGAATTGGTACTTATATTCCTTAAGTGATGAGGATAATAGATCGAAACGATGACCATAATTAATCCTTGCTGACAAATTGAATCTACAATTCTTGTCATAGCAAATGGACAATATCTATGTTCAATTATGCGATGAAATCACAACTCTTGTGTTTAGGTGATAACAAGCTGGTAGCAATCGCAGCTTGTGCACCATTTTAGTGTTCATATCCAATAGCTTAGAGAACTCCTAAGTTAATGGTCTTCAAAGGAATATTATCAGTATTTCTTTTTTACACAAATTTAAACATTACAACTTGACGGATAGAGAAACCTAAAACTATAGTTGAGCATATAAAATGCACGCCGGCATTGGACTAGCTACTTGCAAAAACCAACTTTGCCTGTGTGCTCCATTATCATCGAGGATTTGAGGTAGGAACTTGTGTATAAAGCTGGGCGATAACTTCGGGAACCTACTCTGCTTGCACATTCATGGGGCTGATTCTTTGATTTAAGCAGTAGGAGGAAGGACATCTGACGACCAAACTGTAGACTATGTAATGAGCAATCCCAATGTCCTAAATTAATGCTAGACAATAGAGATTCTTGGCTTATCATAACAGACCGAGTCTCATTTCCTAATGACTTGTATCTCTAATGATGGGTACACTTGATCTCTTCTCAACTTAGGAGAGCACAAGCTTCGTTGGAGTGCTATCAACTCCCAAATATTATTAGAGAACCTCTTTCTGATAAACATTTTCATAACAATGATTTTATTTGTAATTGCTAAACAAAACTGAGAATTAAACAATGTTAATTCTCCACTTTCCCTTTGATTGTCCAAATTAGAGGCTACAACATTTTATATCACGCGGCACTTCAATCCCTTCACATATAAGTAAAAGTAGACATATATGATATATGTTAGCACGAAATCATCGTCTAAATCATCCTAAAACAACCTTCACATATTCATTTCCCATCATATTATAGTAGTACAAATGTAAAGGAAGGATAACAAAATGTTAAACCGTCTAATTATAAGCTAAGAAAATGACAACATAAGCTTGACCAGAGTAATTTGTGCCACTTTGCTTACTTTAAGATAATATCGTCTTTTATAGGTGGTTCTGAGCATGTGCAAGTTGTTCGATGGAAAATGCCCCCAAATTTAAAGAGCCTTAAAATTCAGATATATTTGTATTAATTTTGTATAATAACATAAAAGTGTAGTTAGAATAGTGGTTTAAATACTTATACTCTATATAAGAGGTATTAAGTCCAAGCCTTTACTCCAACAATTTTCTTATATTATGGAAAATAAAATAGATAGTATGGCATGAATTTTTATATCAAATAAACATTAGATATTTAATTTATTGAATAAAAGGCCCAATATTTTAAAGTTAAACAGGGCCTCATATATAATATGCAATTCTTACCCCGATCATATCGTCTTTGTTAGCATACTAATGGACAATCAGACCCTCTTATAGTAAATTAGTAATGTGAAAAAAAAATGTAAAGACGTCCTAAAATGGACCAGTGATAGTAACTCAAGTATCATCCAGCTGTTATTCTGATAATTTTCTTAATAAAGCATGAAAAAAATTCTAGTAAGGAAGGTGGAATGCAAGAATTCTTACCTACCCATGCATTTGGGTGTTTTTTAGCTACTTGGGGAGACGAAATTGTGACATGGCTGGTTGAGGTAACTTTTGGGTTGGCTAAGGTGTTGAGTAGGAACCTATTGAGGACCATACGTAAATTCATGGTGGGCTACTTGGACGATAGGTATATTACTTTTAGGATTCCGAGTGAAGTAACCTACTACGTAGTTTAGTTGTTCACCATCAGACATCTAATGAACACTGATTTTAGAGAATGAATTTCATCTTTCTCTTATAATTTGTCTTCACTTAAACTCTACTACTTACGTTTAAGGATTATTTTGTCAAACTTAGTGTGTGTTCTCTTCGATCCATCAATTTTTTTTGCTAAATTTAATTTATATTTGCTAAAACCTATGTAAATAAGTTGAGAGGAATATAACCTTAGCCTATTTTTCACCTGTTTTAAAAATATATCATGTAAGGTAACTGAAGCATAGTATAATTTCTTCATCAATAAAAAATTATACGACATCTATAAATAGAATCAAAATTAAACAAATACATAACATTTGGAAGTAGTTTATCATCAAGAGAAAGTGAGAAACACCCTTACACCTTCATATGAAGAATTTTCTCCGTATTTTATTAGCTGTTCGTCAGCACCAAGTTACAAAGAGCCAATTTATAAGCTAACAAAAAGACAGCTTACATATCAAAAAAAAAAAAAAAAAAAAGACAAAGCCAGGCTTGGCCAAAAGATTTGCAACCTTATTCTAACTTTGGATAAAGTGGTACTGATATTTCATGCTGTCTATCAAACCTCCTCTGGTACTCAGTACACAAAAGTAAATAGCCTACTTATTGGTAGGTGTTATACTTCGTATAACCTATTGTTTAATAAAGTAGAGTTTCATCACTGCAAAATTTTGCCGTAATTATGGTCGATTACTTCCTACATTCTTTTGATGCGTTTCCAATTTGTATACATAGTACTTCCATCATTTTTAATAATGTGCTCTATCTTTATATATTTATTTTATTAAATTTTATCGTAGTAAAATTAATAAGAGAGAAAATTAGTAGGATTATAAATTTGTATATGAGAGTAAAGATGCAACTTTTACGATTATTAAAGATATGATATGATTTTAAAAAAATATCTATTTTTAGTATATGGGACAAGTAATTAAGAATGACCATTATCTTCTAATATATTGAAGCAATATTCTGTAATTTTTAATGCTTTAAATTATCTTATACGAAGTATTTATTACTCCGTATAATATGACAATAATCAAAAGAGGGTTTTTTTTGTAGTAAAATAGCTTCAAACCATTACTTTAGTATAGCAAAATTTATAAATTTAATTATTAATTTCCAAAAAATGAAGTAATTACTACAACCGCAGAACGTAGTTACTTATTTGCGTGGTTAATGTAAAAATTTAGATCGCAAGTCCTCGCTTATATGCTGAATAAAAACCTAAATAATATTATATTGTTAAACTCATATTGTAACAAAAATAATGAGAAATTAAAAATCATTCGTCCACTGCTCCCTAGCGTAAACATAAGTGGTGATGAAAAATGGAAGACGTCCTATATATAATTGACAACTGATAGTTACTCATCTAGTATCTTCCAGCTAGCTAGCTAGCTGTTATTATCATAGACTTCATTCATCCCGAGTTCCGAGTTCCGAGTTCCTAGTAATAAAACTTCAAAAGGTGTACGATTGTAAGGAAGCTGGAATGGGACCTGCTTGTTCTAAGTTTCTAACCTTTTTTTTTTTGGGATGGCTATGTATGGTAGTGACTAGTGAGGAGCTTGAGTCTGCAGTTGCACCAATGAGGTTTATTCATGGTGTGTGCAGTAGCACTTCATTTTCTACGGCCTGCTCTTACAGTTCTACTGCTTTAGTCGTTTTCTTTGGGTGTGGAATGTTTAGTCCTAGGAATTTACCATTGTTACTTTGCAAGGACTAACATTGAAAACTTATTATTGAAAGGTTATGTTGTTTGATTTGTCCTGCTACGTTACGTTATAAATCAAGGTTCATAATTTAGAATCATATAGTCCAAACATAGAGAATACTCACTCCGTCCATAAAAATCGCTCAATTTTATTTATTTATTTTGGGTTAGTTCTAGCTCAAAAATTATCCCATTCCCTTTGAAAATTTTTCATTTTGTGTTTTCTCAAAAATCTTAAAAAAGTTACTTTCATACTCGAGGCAATGTTTGGGGATGGAAGAAGTATTAGCTTAACTATTAACTTAGCAATGAATTACTATGAATGATATATAATTTTACAACTAATAATTAATAACTTCTTTTTTTTTTCTTTCTTTTTTGTCACAAATTCTAAACTTAATTAATTAATTTCATCCAAGTCTTCAAGAAATTAGATGAAATGCTTTAACCGAAGTATATATGGATTCTTGATTTCTGAGATAACAAACAAGAATAATGTGACATTCAATCTTGAAGTGTAGGATTGAGTAATAGTCAAAAGTATTGGGAAGACTGTCAACTTGGAGTTGTATACTAATATCTGGCCTTTGGGAGCGTCGACAGCTACGGATACTTTGATGCTTGATAAAACATCCTTTTGGACGTTCTTGAGCCAACCCTTATACGTAGCACTGCGTATCGAAAAATTTAAGAGAAATAAGAGTACGCAGTATAACATGCTCGTATTAATATCCTCATAAATAAGAAAAATAGGTACACAGCCTTCTAAGTTGTAACATAATCTATATTATTGTCGAACTAAAAGCAATGGTGTAGGAGTTAGTTTAACCTTTTCCAGATGCAAAAGTATTTACTTAAGCAGTCGAAATTCACAGGATTCATGCACGTACGCTAAAAGCAAAAAAAAAACTGCTTAATATGACGAATAGTTCGCTTATTACTTGATATGTCAATATCAAAATAGCCTGAAGAACACACCAATTTAGTGAGTTCAAAGTTGACCAAAAACATCAAAAAGCGTACAAGACGAACAAAAAATGGATCCCATGTAATCAAATCCAACAAAACCACGTTTCTTTCATCACTGCGATGTGTCTGCTTATTTTAAGCATGCATCACATCAAACTCTCAGCTACGCAGTATTCTTCCAACTGGCGGTCTAGCGGTGCATTCTAATATTTAATTAGTTAATCCCCTTTACTTTGCTCTATATATACAACGGTTTTGCTCACTCTTTCAAGTGCACTCTCCCAACAACGCTAATATCATCCTCTTCATCGTTCTTAATCTGTCCTCCTCTCCAATCTGAATCTACCCCACATTTCTTTTCCCAATTAGTTTCTTTTGCTTCTTAAGAGTACATCAACAGCACGATATCAATGGCTTGCTTTAACATTTTCCTAAAGGTACATATATATATGATCACTTGTTGTTTCTTTTATGCATAATATTGAACAGTTTTTGTTAGCATGTTTTTGATGATCATCGCTTGTTCTTCAATCTACATGAATCAATAGAGTGAGGATTCATATTAATCTTCTTAGCTTGTACTTAGGTACACTGGGGTAAATTTAAGGACGAAGTACAACCAAATAAAGTACGTAGATGAATAGCGCAGTGATTAATATAGAATGGTACGTGATTTTGGCCAAACTTTTAAGTGGTTTATATCTTTATATTCTTCGGAGTTTGGGGAAAAGACCCAAAAATGGTAGGGTAATAAGTACAATAAAATTAAGCGTAACTGCCAACTATTTTATTCAGTGAAGTCGACAATGAATGGGCGAGCCTAATACTTGCTTCAAAATCAGCAGCAAGCTATATGTTCCACGTGTGCTACTCATCTTAGAAAGAAGCCATTTGTAGGCTTAGGCATCCAAACACTTACGCATGATTTAGTCTATCCAAGGCAGTTGTTACTAACTGTAAACTAGAGTTTGGTAAGAGGGATGGGGATAAAAATATTAAGGTAAAGATAGCTAAGGAACTCGTAAATGAGATGAATAAATTGTGGTATTTCTTGTTTGTGATCAAAATATTTGAATATATAAGCTTCTCCGTATGTCTAAACTTTTTCGTCCCTATACGTTCCTATCATTACAAATGTTCGCTAAATAATACTCCGTGACTGTAATAACACATTTTTTACGTACGTTCTTTACCAGGAAAAGATTAGAGATGAAAGTGAAGTACTAGAATGCACTCTTGATGGAACTGTTGATCGACACGGTAAACCAGCAATACGTGCTAAAACTGGACGATGGGGCCTCGGTATTCTAATCTTAGGTAACATTTCAGACTTGATTTATTTTTGACGCTTAATTTCTCTCTTTGTTATAAAGGCAACATAGTATGAAGTTCTTACCTAGTTTCTGAATGATTGGTGATTGTCATTACAGTGAATCAAGGACTGGCTACATTAGCTTTTTTCGGCGTAGGCGTAAATCTCGTGTTGTTTCTGACAAGAGTGGTTGGACAAAGTAATGCTGATGCTGCAAATAACGTTAGCAAATGGACTGGAACTGTTTATCTCTTTTCCCTAGTTGGTGCCTTCCTTAGTGATTCTTTCTGGGGTCGATACAAAACTTGCGCCATTTTTCAAGCGGTCTTTGTCCTCGTAAGTTTCTGTATTAATACTACATCTTTTGTGCTACTGCCTTACAGTTAGACGTGTAAAATTTGGGATTATGCCATGCCCTTTGTGATTTCTTATATGCTCGTATATGTATCGGTAATGCTTATACATCTAATAAGTAAATTTCAAGCTGCAGGGGTTGGCATTATTGTCACTATCATCATACTTATTCCTACTTAAGCCTAGAGGTTGTGGAGATGAGCAGACACCATGCACCTCTCACTCTGGCTTCCATATAGCACTCTTCTACATCTCACTATACATGGTGGCTCTTGGCAATGGAGGATACCAACCAAACATCGCGACATTTGGTGCTGATCAATTTGATGGAGAACATCCTAAGGAAAGCAGTTCCAAAATCTCCTTCTTTAGTTACTTCTACCTGGCCTTCAACTTAGGGTCCCTCTTTTCCAACACCATATTAGCCTACTATGAAAATGCTGGGAAGTGGGCAGTTGGATTTTTGGCTTCTGCTACTACTGCTCTTATGGCTTTGGTTCTTTTTCTTGGTGGTACGCCCTATTATAGGCACTACAAATCCCAAGGAAATCCAATATCTAGGTTTTGCAAAGTGCTTGTCGCTGCCATAAGCAAACGGAAGGCTCATGTGCCACCAGAAGGTCTTTATGAATTGGATGCAAAGACATATTCTAAAATCGGAAGGAAAAAGATCACTCACACCGATGGATTGATGTAAGCTTTCACCCTCCTTTTCAACATATTAGAGCATCATTAACTGGACATAACAGGCTAACAACATTCACCAAATCTAGATAGTTCAGCATATGTTTTTGTTTGTTAGTAGCAAATTTACGATATTTGGCTCATTGTAGGATTTTGGATAAAGCTGCGGTTTTTACTTCATCCTCGGAACGTGTTTCCTCCAACGAGCATCAGAAATATGATGAAAGGAACTTGTGTACAGTAACACAAGTTGAAGAAGTGAAATGCATATTGAGGCTCCTACCAATTTGGGCTTGCACTATTATGTACTCTGTAGTATTCACTCAAATGGCTTCCCTCTTTGTGGAGCAAGGTGCCGCAATGAAAGCAACCATTGGAAGCTTCAACATTCCACCAGCCAGTATGTCTGTTTTCGACATCCTTAGTGTTGCGTCCTTCATCTTCATCTATCGCCGTGTTTTGAACCCTGTTGTCATCCGACTAAGGAAGAGAGGTCTTACCGAGCTTCAAAGAATGGGGATTGGGCTCATCTTTGCCATTCTTGCCATGGTAACAGCCGGAACTGTGGAGGTTTACAGATTGAAATATGCAACGAAGGATTGCAAGGATTGCAAAGAAGCCAGCACTTTAAGCATATTTTGGCAAATACCACAATTCATGTTTGTTGGAGCATCCGAGGTTTTCATGTATGTTGGTCAATTAGAATTCTTCAATGATCAAGCACCCGAAGGATTAAAGAGCTTCGGGAGTGCACTTTGCATGTTGTCAATGTCATTTGGGAACTACATGAGCAGCATAATAGTGACCATACTTATGAAGGTAACTACACGAGGCGGTATGCCCGGGTGGATTCCAGAAGATCTAAACCAGGGTCATTTAGAGAGGTTTTACTTCTTGTTGGCAGCTCTGACCACAATAGATTTTATGGTGTACTTGTACTATGCAAGTTCTTACAAACATGCTCAATCTGAAGAACTGAAAGAAGGGTGTGAATGTGAAGAGAGCGTCCGAATCGATGTCTAGAAGAACTTGCGATTTATGGGAAGGGGAGAGACTTTCTTCTTCCTGTTAAGCAACGACGAGAAAATTAGCAAGTTGAGGACCCGAGTAAGAATATATACGAGGATGGTTGCGCACTAAATATGCAGTGTTGTTTTGGACTATCATCAAGATGAAGGGAAGCAACGAGGAGGTATTGACAACTGAAAATGCTGAGTTGCTTTCCCAATCGATGACTTGTTTAGGAAAATTTGTACAAAAATATAGCTAGTTTCCATAATTGGTTGTCTTTCCCTGTATTATATCAATATTTAGTAGCTAATGCAGATTGAATTGTGGTCGGTTGACATTTGCGTATTGCAGTCCTACGCAAGCTTTAATGCTGTTTCTATATCTTGTTACTTGTAGTTACAACTGAAATCAGTTGCCAATGTGATTGTAACAAAATCCGATAAGAGTCACGGTGGAATATGCTAAAATATTATCTTATACAAAAGTCCAGAGTAATAAAAAAAAAAAAATTGCTTTATAATGAATCAAAAAAGCTTTCATTAAAGAATTATGCCAATCTGATTATCTGAGGAAAAATACAAATAATACATTCTACTCTTGACACCAACGTGATACATCTATAGCCAGCCACTACTTACAAGGCTTCGAAATCCATGGCTTGGGAGCCTTAATAAAACTAACCACTTCTCCAATACGAGAAAAGAGGAGAGAAAGGAAGCCCAGACTACCCCGAGTAAATACAAATCTGGCAATATGCCATCTGAAAGCTAGACCATTCAAGGTGCGAGAAACAGAATCTACTCATCTACATTCATGCTCATTACAAAACTCAACGGACAAGCAAAACACCAATCTCGAACAAGGCTTTCACAGTAATTCAGAGGGGTGGGCAGTGAATGAAAAGAAAATTGAAGGCATACAACATTAAGGCAACGTAGGTCTGTACACCTATCAACAGAAGGCGAATGAACACTCCACTAATTACCCCAAGCCAAAAATTTACAACAGACCCCACCGACCTGTGCTATTATGGACTTTAAGTACTTTCTTTGAAAAGGGATGCACTATATGTTCATGAAATACCCAATATCCCGATAACGAGTCACTTTGCTAGCAATCCATTCCAATAGTCTCACAGGGTCTAACACAAAATTTCTGATACTCTATCCTGCGCATCACCAGGAATTTCTCTCCCTGGGACCTGGATATTAAGAAGATTAGTGTACCTGCCAGATAAAATTCAAAAGTCAAATATCACTGAGCATCTTTAAATCAGTAACATTAGATAGTAGCAACATATATTGCGATCACACTTACTCTTCTGGAGTAAACAAGTTCTCATGCTCCGTGATAAATGCCAGCAAAGCCTGCAAAGAGACACAGAAGTTATTTCCATGTGATCAAAGCACTAAAACTACTCCATCTGTCAAGATATAACCACCACAAACTATATTTTGGGATATCCAGAAAAAGTTGTAAGACCTTAAAATCCCCATGTGCATTGATTGAATAAGGGTGAGAGGGTGGGAGGAAAAAACAATCACAAAAGATAATGTAAAATCCACTATTCCCAAGTGAAGATATAGTTCCACACGCAATAATCCAAGATGAGTACCTCAAACGGCATGTTTAGGAGCTCAAAGTAAGTCCGCACACGGTCTAATCTCAGTTGCACAGCTTCACTATCAATTGAGGGAATAGCTGCTAGTGCCTGAACCAGAAACTTTAAGGTGAGATGGCTTCCTAAGGAACATAAGTAGAACACAGAGGTCTTTTGGCAATATAGAAAAGAAAAAAAAAATGAAACCTCTGTAAAAATTATAAAAAAAAATAACAGGATATGATCATAATTCATCTGGCCTAAAGCCAGGAATCGCTACAGCTAAGGAGAAAGCACAGAATAAAATGCTCTGTTCAGTCAAAATCATGAATCTGCTAACAGAGGATGTTCACAAAAAACCACGCTTTTTTTAAACTGAAAAATAAAATCCAAAAAGGTCAAAGATGTCAAGTAATATGATCACTGGAACACGAAAAGAAATAATTTAACACCACATTGTGAACTGCAGTTGGACCCACCTGTTCCAGCGCAATTGAATTGCGGCATATCTGTTGGACTCCAAATAGATTAATTGATTTCATATCGGCCAAAGCCTGAAAAAGCAATAATTCACTAATTACAGAGAGAAACCAAGAAATGGATTGGCACTTTGGCAGGGTCATGCACATTCAAAGAGAATTAAGCCAGCAAGAAGAGCTGCACTCACCTTGATTGAAGTGTGCGCTGCAACGCCACATATTCCACCAAAAATGTAATTCTGCTTTATCTTGGAGACAAAAGGAACAATTGCTTCATCTCTGCGCGTTACCTGTTAGTGTAGTGTATCCAACAAAAAAAGTTAGTACAATTAGGTCAAGTCTACAGAATGTCATAATCCAAGCATTTTTACTTCTTTTTTGTCCCCTTCTTTTCTCCTCTTCAGTCATATAAATACTCTCTAAGCAAATATTTCCAGGGAAAGCCATACATAATGGCGCAGGGGCTAACTAACCGATGTCCCAAACTAAACAACATCAACAAATGATATACTTTCCGTCCTCCGCTTTGATAAAATCGGTGTTAAACCTTCTTGATAACACAGATCAAATTCCCATAATTTTTTACTTGAGAGACCACATAAAGATCATTATAATGCATAAAATGAAAATACCAGTATGTCACATGATTGCATACTCCAGACTCCAGTACTCTTAAAGGATTAAAAACAACTCATTCACAAGAAATATGGAATGCATAAGGAAACTTTGCATCTAAGCCAGTAAATTGTCACTAACACAATGTCAATCAAATTTAGTAGTCCAGAGACTAGTGAAAAGATATAAGAAAATTACTTACCTCAATGCTCACCTGCTATTCAGAATACTTTGCATGTAAAATTTTACTCCCTCCAACCCAATCGGATTGCCACATATTTTATTGTTGCCAATTTAATTTTTGTATAGGAAAAGTAGATGAGAGAAATTTGGAGAGACCAACTTAATATGTGTGAGAGTAAAGTAGTGGTCCCATAACCATTTATAGAAATGAGGCAAACTCAATGGGACACCCAAAAGAGGAATATGGGGCAAATCTAACGTGACAGAGGGACTAAAGCAATTTTTCTATACTATATTCAAAAGTTCAGGAACCACAACCAGAACGAGAAATTCAAATTACATGCCAGGGAAGGAATTTCCACAACAGTTTAATAGCAAGACTAGACAGAAACATACCTGTGCAGTGAGAGAGATGATATAATCATCAGGTTCTTCAGCATCTAAGTCATCCAGATATTCTCTTTTAGTCATCTCCTGTTCATAGTATATATTTGTCAGCTAGGCCTACTACATAGAGTATATATTATCATTCAAGAGCTTATAAATAAAATTTTATATTGGTGACTGAAGTAAATACATGCCTGCATATGGAAGACTGTTTCTAACTGCATCTCCACACGCAAGACTTTAAGGCAATCAATAGCCAATTTTCTGTAATCATCAGCAAACGAAACCAGATCCTTAGAAGGGGAGCTACTGACTTCACTGCGGCGGGGTGTACCCTGGTTCCTCTCCACTTGATTACATGCAATGGAGAACGTTTTTCCAAGTCTGCACAACAAATGAGAATTCATCATGCACAATTTATTTTTGCTTTGTAACTTCTACCACGGATATCAGGGAACCACCAGAAGAACATGACCACAACAAGCAAGACCAACAATCATAAATAGGATTTTTTAAAAAAGAAGCATCACTGATGACAACAGTTTAAGAGCTCATTGCATTCCAAAAGAAAATCATAACAAAAATGTTTCTGCAGTGCCAGAAAAATAGACTTGCCTTTCAATTGAATCTGCAACATACTCCAGGGAATCACTTAGAGAAGCCAGGAGAATAAGTTTATTATCATCACGAATTAGATTATCCTGCATGAGAAATTTGATACCAGGTGCAACCTTATCAGTGAATCTTCCAGAAATCCATTAAAAATCTATGCCAACTTCGCAAACAGTTCAACAAAACACAGTCATTCCCAGCTCACTTTATTTTTCCATTTTTTTGAGATTGGGGAAATAAAAGGCAAATTGGGGGACAGAAAAGGGACATAGGTTCATTACAATGTCAAGAACAATACAAAACTAACACAGAAGCACCATTCAATCTACACCTGCTTGATTGGTTGTAAGGAAAGTAGCACTTCACTCATCTGTTTTTCAACTTCAATCCCATAAGCATCAGAAGGATTATCATTCAGACAGTTCCGTAGACATGAACTAGCAGGATCAAGCTTCATTAAGCTTTCAATATCATGCCTTCCAATCAGCATGTAGCTTTGTTTCTCAAGAACAGCCTGAAAAAGAACCAACAAATAGAATGAGTAATGCTATCTTATTCTTAATTCATTCATATGAAAGCACAAGCACTCATTGTAATCAAAATGAAAGACGTGCACATGTTTGCAACACAGTTAAGAATGTAAATAAGTATTTGTATTATAAATAGTTAAAGCTGAGCAGAATCTTCACAAACCAACCCGGACTCTAAAATGCATCTCAAATTTTCTTCCTAGCATCCTCGATTTTATCAGAGTAATGTTTAACTCTCCTCCACCCAGCATCTGCATTTGGAATTTGTTTACTCGTAATTTGCCTAGTATCAAATTTATATTTAAGTTCCCTGTGTAAACAACCTGCACTTTCTGCTCTGGTTTCTGGAGAGGGAATCAGGGGTGAAGAGATCCAAGGTATAATACTATAAACTGATCAAGTTTATAGGACTTCCATGGTATAATACTATATCAGTATATCCCATCAGTACAGCCGTATGTTTTATTCCTAACCAATTCAAATCATATATTATTGAATCCACACCATTGATGAAAGAACAACTAGTCTCCTCATCCATAAGATGGGGAAACATAGAATCACGTGAAGGGATTCAGAGAGGGAGAATATTACCCAATCACAATAGGGTTTACACTAGTTTATCAGCTTTCGTATTCAGTTTAGAGAGTAAGTAATTGAATACATTGGATGGATATGCTTCTATTTTATCCCAAAGCATGAAACAGCAATATGGAAAGAGCCAACAAAATGCGAGAGTATAGAGGAGAGCTTCATCAAAGGGGATCAACAGAACACGTGCTATAATATCAAATTCTAACACTGAATTCCTGTTCCACCTCTATAAGCAGTAAGTCCATTTACCTAACTTTGCAGTAAGTCTATTTACCTAACTTTCAAAAATATCTATTTTGATTCTTCCCTTAATGCCACTTTCTCATTTTTCATTCATTTCTTTTCTTTACATGAATTCGGCAAAGGAAGTACAGCACCTACCATACGACACACTACATATTACATCAAAAACACCAAAAAATAAAAAAAGATAAAAAACAGCAAAATAACAAGGGTACAAGAAAATCCACCTCCATATATGATGTGCGACATCTTTCATATGCTCGCTCAAGGAAAGTTTGCACGTATTTCACAAGTTCTGATGCGAACTTTGGCATAGCCTGAGCCCAACCAAGTACCTAGGAAATAACAACAAAATATCAGAACTTGCTTTGCATACAATCAGGGGTTTTGACTTTCAACCTATTAGATCAAAACTAAAGAAGAAGGTGAGGAAATCGAATAATCTACCCATGAATAACAAGAACTAGCAGTCTGTTTCAGTTTAATGACAGGTCCTCTAAGCCAACCATAACTAGATTGAAGTTGTGGTTTACTATCAAGTCCATGGATATTCGAACCCCTATCAAGGTTTCATATCCTTCTATTATTTTTAAAAATGATTTTCTCGGGAAAGCACGCACTTCATGTCTAACACATCATCAACATATACATATTCTGTTAAGATAATATTTCTACATTTCCATCCACAGCGAAAAAGTAACCTGGGATGATTTACTGTCACTGGACAAAAGAATAACTTATTAATTATTTACAGTGTATGATTCAATCAAAGAAAGTAAAATATCCCACCTTTTTGATTACCAAGTGGTTACTATAGGCCCAGACCTCGCTGATCAAAAGCATAGGAAATGAAGCTAACATTACCTCTTTTGCCAAAAGATCTATAGCCAGAAGTCCCTGCAGAACAGGTCGACCCTTCTCAACAGACGGTGTATACGAAGCAGCAGCATGAGTCCGAGGACGAAATGCAGCTGGACCTGCATAAGAACTAACAATATAAGAATTCCACGACCAAAATTAGCAAATGCAAAACAAGTTACTTACAAAAATCATGAAAACAATGTATTGTCTAAAATATCACCATAATGATTGCCTTTCATTCTTTAAAACATCTGAAGCTAATCTTACTATACATAATACAGATCAATATTAGGCAATCACAGTTTAAACACAGATCAATTCTTTAATCCTTTTACAGAAACAGAAGCTACAACAGTCCTATTCCTGAACAACTAAATACTATAAATTTTGGGAATTGCATGTACAACGATAAAAGGTGTTTACATACTCTTAGAAAGATCCAAAAAAAAGGCCACAGCACATGACCACAATTGCAAGATCACTATCATGCAACTCTAGAGAAAAATTAATCTTGACTGCTTCACTATTATTATTTTATCTGGCACATCTACTTACCATTGAACATACTAAACTCATTCATTAATATAATCCTGGCCAAAAAAAAAAAAAAGAATTTGAAATTTTGCAGCAACAAAGTTTCTAGATATACAAATCATGTAACTATCAGTCATGGAACTTGCTTGATATAGCCTGCTGTACGCTTTTTCGGTAGTCTACAAACATTGTAGGTAAGAAATGTTCTTTCACAAAATTCTCAACAAAAGCCAGCAATCCATCATTCCTGCCCATAAAGAAAGATCAGAGAAAAAATATTGTTAAACAAATAAGGAAAAAAAATGAGCAAAGAAGAAAAGGCATTAACAAATCAAAGAAAATATTTTCATTTTTTGGAAGTTCAAACTAATTGTAACAATACTTTATTGCTGATAGGTTTTCTCTATATCTCTTCTCATCACATGGCTTCCTTTTCTTATATCTCACCTCATTAAATGGCTCCTAGAAACATGTTGCAATTGTTTTGGAAAAACAGAAGTAACTATACAACAATTGATTGTAGGAAAAAGGAAATAGAGAGGGGGATTAAGAAAGAAAACTTATAAGCAGAAAAGCCTAATATAAAGTACATACACAATTCACATTGTAGGACAGCAATTATGCCTCTTTGGGATATTTCAGTTATATTCAGCTTTCATAGCCTCACCTTCCTCAAAAGTAAAATAAATACAAACTATGTAGTACAAAATACTTCTTCAAAAATAGTAAAGAAGCCACAGTAGACTGTAGAAATAAAAAGAGATTTTCAGCATTTTCCTATGCTCTAGCTTTAATAAATCGGGCAAATTTCTACTTGGACTTCCAACAGCTCAAATAGGACAACAGAAAAGAGGTGAAAATGCCTCAAATTCTATTGGGTCTAATGAAAGCTCTTTACAGCTAGAAAAAATTAAAGCTTGAAGGAAAGTTCAATTAGTTAAATTCCTGAATCAGGGATCAGTCATTTAAGCATAGACAAGAGCATGATTTATTCCTATATTCTTATTTTCTTGTTTTATTAAACAAGCAAATCAAATATACGAAATTATGAAGACATACCCAGACTGGGAATACTTCTCTGGCAACATTGAAGTAACCTTATCTGTAAACTGCAAAGGACATCGGATAAGAGGAAATGAAAACAATAGCATGCACTTATCAACAGACATTAATAACACTAGGCAAACCAGTAACCACAAACCTGAAGAACAGGACGGTAAATAGCTGCTGCTAGATAAATGCCTTCCTCAGGTAAGACAGCTGCAGACCCATATCCTTCTTGTGACATGCCTTGGGCCTTCTTATTCCAACCTTGGCCTATCAAAATAGTTAACACCAATTAAAAAGACTATGGTAAACAAAGAAGAAAAAAAATAGCCAAAAAAATACATCAGCAAAGAAACTGCAAAAAACGAGAAAGTATTAGCAATAGTTCTATAGCCACCAATTAAAGAATCTCATTATGACAGGAAAAATCTGGATATTGTCAACTTTGACAAAAAATAAAAAGGTAATCTTCTATGTAATAGCTACACATGAGAATCTTCAACATTTATCATTTGCAGGTACGGAGTCCCAAGTAGAAAGAAAAGTCATTTAGGTCATTTGAGGAACTTGAGATAATGATACCAATACACATTTAGGTCCCTTTTTTTGTTCATGCAAGATTGTAGAACAGAAAAATCATCGAAAAAAGGTTAAGCTTAGGGCCAGGAATCTTCTTCTCCACCTCATCATTGTCATAAGCACACAAAAGGGTGATTTGGATAGTTAGAAGAGTATAACGAGTTTTCTTTTTTCCTTTTTTCCTTTTTTGACAAGTACTAAAGAGTTATTGAAAGAATTCGAAGGATGTCAAAACTCAATACAATAAAAAAAAAAGCCAAAAAGGATGATAATGACTAAAATTTACTCCCATTTCAAGTTTTATACATGAGTTTGATACAGGTGTAGTAGCTGAAGCAGAGAGTCCAAATAAAAGGTTAATTAAAATAAATATTTCCAGGTCAACTCTGTAGTTTCCAGAGAATAACCATGTAAAATATGAATCACCAAAGATATAACCCTATGAGTTCAATATCAGTAGAATAAACAGTGACCCTCACACAAGCAATGAGAGAGAAAACATAATAAATTTTGGTCATGCGTTGTTGACGTAAAATTCCCAGACCGTGAAGCAACAAGAGAGTGACACAATGAGACTAATAAACATTCCCAAAAGACAAACCTGTAATAGCAATCGACAAGTGACAGATGAACCCTTTATCTATTCTTAGCTAGTTTTTAGTTAAATGGGTATTACCCCAATTCAAATACTTCATATATCAAATTTATGACTCATAGAAAAGACATACAAGAGATCTGGTGGTTGGAGCTGGAAGAAATGATTCTTTTTCTCTGACTCTGAGTTCAGATCACATTAAGCTTCTATCCAATCAATACATCAACAGGTGGCATATCGCATCCGGAATAGATGGCGTGCCTCATTCTAAAGGTCTGGGATACTAAAGAAAAATCTGACTCAACTATAAAATATTTTTAACATCACATCCACTCAACTTTAGTTTAACTTATTAATTCTGAAAAGACAAATCTACCAGAATAGAAGGTGCACCTCATTCTAAAGGCACGCGATACGAAAGAAAAATCTGACTCAGCTATGAAATATTTTTAACATCACATCCACTTAAAAATTTAACTTATTAATTCAAAAAAGAAAAATCTACAAGTTGGCCATACCTTGGTTAGTAACAGACATTGTAGCATCAGAGAAGCGAAAAGCAAATGTGAGACTATCGTCTGACCCATCCCTGATACAAAATAGCATCAACATGAAAATTATGGACAAAGTTCAATAATTTAAAAAAAAAACAGAGAGAGAGAGAGACAGCAGAAGAAGCATATATTTAAGTGTCATCAGCTTATTTAAATAAGCACATAAGAACATATAATGTACATCTTTTATAAAAGGACCTGCAACACTTTCTAGTAAAATGATCATCACAAAATTATTTGATCACAACAAAACTCAGCTGGGTAAAGACCTAGACTTGAGCAAAATCAAAAAATAGACACAACCACGTCAAAATTACACAGTAGAATCAATCCTGGAAATTGACCAGCACCGAGCATAATTAAATAATAGACATAACCTCAAGATTAGGATTAGCAGAGACTTGAACAAAACAGAATCCACTATAGCACCACTTGGAACAGTGAATAGTTGGAGCCAACTAATGAAATACGAAGTACTAAATATAAGTGTAACAAAGTTTGACAGTCTAATTTCCTTAGACTCTTCATTTCATCTAAGTATCCTTGTCAAAAATTTGACAAATCAACAAAGATATGGGCACTGTAGGGGACACTTCATTGAGCCAAAAAGTTTGCAACATTTTTATACTTTTCTAAGTAAAATTATAATACACTGATGCATACACAAGTTTGGCACTAGAAGGCAAATCTAAAAATATACTAAGTTGATAAGAAGCAGGTATTTACAACAGCATAGTATTCATGTAGTTCAAGCACAAGGTCATCGACAAACTTTTGACAACATCCTTCTCTTCGAATAAAAGCATGATATAAACTCTTAGTAGATTCCCCCATCCACCTCCTAGAGTTTCCTGCCTTTAGTAGTTGAGGTGGTAAAACCTAAAAGTTTAAGGAGAGCCCATCTCACTCCTTATCATGGGGATGCCTCCATTTTAACAAAGACCCCAAACATTAATAGCATGGAATGCAGATACAGGAGCAATATGTAAAGTGGACAAATCATACAGACTAAAGAGAAATCATTGTTGTCCCTACATGCAATAATCAAATTCTCCTATGGTCTGATGTTGTAAAGTATGCAATCGCTATCTGTTATAATAAAATTTCAAATACTCTCAACAGAAAAATGTCCCAGCATAAGGCTTTATATACGTGCATAAAAGTTGTGATTCATAGAGTTTGGTAGAAATTTGGCTTGCCTCTTTTCTTTCAAGGGAACCTTGCCAGCAAGTCTAGCACTCTGCACTGCAGCATCAGCTGACGCAGCTTCAGGAGTTGCTCGCAGCATCTCACATATGAGTTGTTGGCATTCACTCTTTTATATACAATCAAAAAAATTGTACTCAATCAGCAGTAGTTTGAAAACAAAACTCAAAGTTAGGTGAGTCAACCTACCCTCCCACAACAAAGGGGCCTAAATCTTAAAAAAAAACACAAAATTGGAGCAAAGCACATAAACAGCTCATACCTGTAAAACTGTCAGAGAAAACCCAATAGTGTAGCCACCAGTCACCTCAGACTCAGTGTTTGAACTTACATCAACCAAAGACCTGGGTGTACTGATGTCAACTTGCTGACTGGCCTTTGCTTCAAGAAGCTCTCCAACAATAACATGATTCTCTGACCATTGATGATGAAAATTATGTTTCAGGTCCACATTGAAGATTCATTTTTCTAAATTCTTACAGTTTTGTGAACAAAATTACAACATAATTTCTTTGATTACAGTGATCTGGTTCAACAATTAGTCCCAAAAAGACCACTTGCTTTCTTAAAATGATGGGAAAAAGGCATCCTATTTCCCAAAAAAAGGCTATCAACAAGAACAAAGAAAGGGCTGTATCTCACCAAATGTTTTAATTATTGCATCAAGAACTGAATTCAGAAGCTCTCTTGCAGCAGTCTGAGCTGTCCCTATCGGAGACATCACTGGTGTTACAGGGCTAACGGCTAACAATGTTCCACTGAGTGATAGCCCATTTGCACGTTTCTGTTTGGATAACTGGTATGTTTCTAGCTGTCCCTTCACAGTTCGAAGTGTAGGATAAGCTGTCAGACCATTTCCAGGCCTGGATGAGCTCATGTTTTCAGAGTGAGCTTTAATCTTAGAGGAAATTATCTCATGAACTGTTGATCTCAACCTCTGGCTATCATCATTTTATGTTGTAGTATCAGAAAGAAAAGAAAATAAGTCAAGACATTCATGAGAGAAAAGTTCAAAAGTAACTCAGAATTTACATGATATTAAATTACGGAAAAAGTGGCAACCTGAGAGCACCACACAAAATCTTCAAACAAAAATATAGTTATTCCAATGAGCACTATCCCCACACTTACAAAAATCCATTAAAAAGCAAAGATTGATCAAATCTCATGCCACACAAGACACAAGTACAACAAAACTGTTTGCATTTTTTTTCTTCTTGTTTGCTGTAAAGATTTTACAGCAGAAAACAGAAAATACCACAGAGTAAGGGAATTACACAGCATATCAGACAAAAAATATCCCAAAAGAAACCAATGGTGGAGGCTAAAAACAAAACTGCATCACTATCTGGAAAACTGCAGCCTTTATTACATTGCAGACAGTCCTAATTGCAATCCCCATCAAACAAAACAAGCATAACACTAGACAATTAGACATCATAAGATCATCAAAGGACTTGGGAAAGTTCATAAAATTATTCATGGAAATAAATAGGGAAAAAAGGTATTTAGGATAAACCCATCATAATCTACATACAGTTAGACGCAAGAAACCAAAAGTTAATTCCCTTCATCATCCCTTTTTTCGCATTACCATCATCAATAGACTTTTTCAGTGATAAAACCAGAAGGAACAACATTTCCAAGGCTAAAAGTGTCACAGGATTGAATTTAAGTTTTTATGCTTCAGTAACCTTTATTAGAATCTTGGTGCTGGCCACCTTATAAGGATGTGCAACAGCTTCCATTGTGATTACTAATGTAGGATCAAAGTCCACTTCTCTTTTTGACACAATTCTTAATTAAAAAGCCACAAACAAATTCTGGAAAAACTCAATAATATACAATTACCATATTATGGCACCAGCAGCAGCAACTTTGCCAAGCTTGCACAAGCATTCTACCATGGTCTGGAGGTACTTCACATGTAGAGGAGCCTCACTCTTTTGCACAGCTTCCTGTAACCAAATGCATGTATCAAAAAATATCATAAACCTCAAAAATGTTGAATCAGAAATGAGATCTGAAATGGCGTACAAGAAACTCATCGGGTGTAGCAGAAGAAAGCCATGGAGGAAGTCGACTTGAGAAAACTCCACCCTTTTTAAGGCCATAATCACTGCCGTTGGCCCTCACATAACCCTCAGTTTCTTCACCTCTCAATCCGCCATCTTCATCAACCCCATCATAAGAGCTACAGAAAGCAAATTGTAAGGAAATAAATAACTATAATGCTAACATGAAAAAAGAAAGTGCCTCGTATAATATTGGATGATTTTTACTGGAAACAAACAAAGAAGTATAATGAATCAGATTACAGAACTACAATGGATAGCCTTGTTATTATTACATGAACATAAAAAAAAGAACTCTTAGAAGAGTAATGTACACTCTAAATAAACCCCAACCTAGCATAATTTCATAAGACAAATCCCTCAGTATTGCCTACCATACATGCCTGAAGGATACTAAGCAAAATGCTTGATCCCAAAAAAAAAAGTGAGGTTAAGCTATGTTTGTATAAGAAAAAAAAGGACTATATTAACAATAGGAAAAAAAGGAGAGCAAACAATGGGGCCAAGATGTCCTCTGATCTGAAAAATAAAATTACAGATCACCCCAGCTTCCTTGTACCTCCTCAATGAAGAATATGCTAACCAGACAAACAAGAATCTAAAGCTACAGAGACTTTACGGGGGAATGACATTTGCTATAGCTAATGCTTGTAATTATAGACAACCAGAAGCGGGCACATAAATGGTTCAAACTTCAAAGTAATAATTAAGACAGTGATGATCATTTTACCTTCCATCAAATTGGTAATCAGATTTAGAGGATCTTGTGCGTCGAGATACAGGTTGTGAAATACTCATGGACAACGAAAGAGTTGCTGACATTATAATATCATCATCCTTTTCAAGTAAGCCTGAAGAGACTGAGCTGCATAACACAGAAACCTTCATGAAAACTTACTTATGTAAAATAAAGCTTAAAGTACCAAATATCATTTGAAAAGATCATTAAACAAGTAATATAGCAGAATAGTTTTCCTTGAGGGAATGAAAGGAATTTGAAAAACAAATAAATACCACATAATAGACATGAGTTCTTGAGCTCTCTGAAACAATACAAAATCTGAAATTGGAAAGAAAAGTCAACGTGATACCTATAATCACCTTTGTTATAAAGGTGGGCATGCAAGTCCTCCAAAACCTTGTAAAAAAGAACTCCACGTAACTTAGTTAATTCAGATTTGACATCTTGGAGAGCACCAACCTGGTCAAAAAACATTACTAACATCATGCATGAACCATGCTAAGAGCTGAAAATGACACCTGAAAGTAAGATCAGACATTTAAGAAAGGGGAGGGGGGAGCAAAAATTTAAGGGAAATTTACAAGATAAGATGAAGTACAGAAATAAAAATCAAAAGCAAACATAATTTAAGGGAAAAAAGAAGAAGACTCCATGCCACAAATATCACGACCCCTGAACTTTTGGGTAGGAAACCTAGAAAACAAAGGGCTCATCAAGCGAAGCCATATAAGATTGCAAGGAAAAGGTGGAGAAACCAACCGTTTGGAGACCTTCTCTCTCAAGCATCAGAGTGGATTGTACATGCAGTTGGACTGCAGCATAAAACTGCTTCTCGGCGATAAGCTTTTCCATGCGTGCTGGAACCTATATTGTGCCAAGAAAAGAACATAGAAATCAGTAAATGCTTCACCATTCAATATTTGATTTCACTTGTAAAAAGCATGAAAATCTATAAAAACAAAATCATCATAGTATTGCCAAATACTCAGCTAATGACCTGAAGAAAAGATCATTCTGACAGGTCATGTGGACTATGGAAAGGAGTAGCTTTTGTGAGTATGGTCTTTTCAGGTTCTAGCAAACAAAATATTTTTCTGGTATTGGAACTTGCTCTCTGGTAGTACACGGCAAAAGCATTTGACCAGGCCATAGAAAAAAATAGTCGCTGAACTCCTTGAAATAGAACAGAGCTCAAAAACTAAAGTAAAGAAAACAAAAACTAATTCACAGATTTAACATGTACAGTGAATCAGAAAGAAATAAAAGCTAAGACATCACATGAAATACAAGCAATAAAACATTACTATCACATTACACACCATGCACGTCAAGCATAATCCACTGAATTAACCAGATATGAGAGTAAGATTCATGTGTATGAAACTTATCCTATTTCCCAAACACTCAGCCAAAAGGTTTGAAATAATCAGACAGATATAGTGGTTTGATCAACAGGATTCAAATCTGTACATACCTTAGATATTCCCTCAATCTGGTCCAAAAGAGAGATTATATGGCGTAGTGTAACAGACCGGTACCAGAACTGATGCAACTGCTTGTTACGAGCACCCAACCGTTTCTTTGCCTCAGCCAAATCAAGTTTTAAGACAGAAATGCTTTCCGCAGATTCACTAAATAACCGCAAGATCTGACCAGAAGGACAAGTGAAATTTCGATTATTAAATATATATACTACTGAAAATGTGCACGCATTCCAATTTCCAAATAACATTGCAAAGCAGTACACTCCTAATCTAATTGAACAAGGTCCTCCAAAATTGGGTTAAATCACAAAGACAATCGATTCAATATAGAAAAAAAAGTGCAATTAGGAAGAGAGACCTAGTTTGGCTATGAAAAATCAGTTATCTGGCTATCTAATTCAAGCATTATGCTTCTGACTGCTGTATTTTCTCTTCTAGATAGTTTGAGGCAAAAGGCACTAGCACTCCCTTTTTGAAGCAGAGAGCTCAGCTTTAATTCAATGAGGAACTTCAAAATGGAAGGACATGCACTAATTCTTGAATTGTATAGTTGGATCTAGGACTAAGCGCTTATTGATACTTTGGTCTACAATGAAGATGGTTTTTTAGACCTCTTCAAACTCTTACTAGTAATGTCTTCCCAAAATTTACATTCTTAAATAATCAATAGGTTGGTTCAACGTCTGAATTTTTTATTTTAAATTTGCTAGGAAGATATGTAGTCCTCATTTGTTCAAATTTTCACTAATCTAATCTGTACCATCATCAAAATTAATTCTCCTAAGAGAAACCAAATACTTAAGCTCCATCCTTTTTCAACCTAACCAGAAACAGCATGAAATGGTTCATTAAAAAAAAAAAAAAAAAAAAAAAAAAAAAAAAAAAAAGAAGATGAGCAAGACGCTTCTTGATGAGCCTCTAGAAAAAAAAAGGTAGAAACTATGGTTTTCAAAGTTATAAAAAAAACAGCCAAGATAGAAGAATTACTACATAGGCAAAGGCCTCCATAATAAAGATAAGTTTGAAGAGAACACCTATGATATAACAAAAAATTAAAAGAGAGAGGGGAGCAGATACTCATTTTTTCCTGACATTAAATGCAGGCTTTTGTTAAATGATCATATATTCCAAGTCTACGAATTTTTCAATAAGATGGCTTTGCCTTTCTTCAAACTAGTTTATAAGATGCCCGGGTTTCAACATCCATGTATCATTAAAACAGGAGTGGACTCAACAAGTCCTTTGGTCCTTTGTTTCACTAGAGCTTAGCATCAACTCAAAATACCAAGGCTAACATGTGATAAGTCCTATTTAGTGCATGTTTTATAAGTATTTTTAGGAACAATTGCAAATAGTTTAGGCGTATTAAGGGTAGTTTTGCTTGACTTTAACTTATTTGTGATCTTATGAAGCGTTTATGGATAGTTACGGTGTTATGATGCATTTTAGAAACATTAGAGCTATTCCAGAGGTTTGACAGAGCTATAAACATCATTGTCATGGTTTAAAAAGCTTCTGTTTCAATGACGTTTGCACTTAGAATGTGGAATTTTGACCCTAAGTGAGCATGCTATGGAGAGACGTGCCCACGCCAAGCTACATTCTAAGAATCAGATGTGTCCATGAAGAGGCACATCCATACCCCTTAATTTGGAGCACATCAATAAGTTGGTTTTGCTTGAACTAGAGTAGACACGTCCGTGCCAAAAGAAGCACATCCTTTTTTTATTTTAGCTTAGTTTTTCTAGGTTACTATAAATACTCTTCCCATTGATAATTTACATTATTCAGACTTTTATCATAAAAGACCCCATATTTTGAGGAGCACTTGTATTTTTCAAGATTTGACGTTTTTGAATATCGTAATTTTATTCAAGTACTTATCTTTTCTCTCTAATTCTCAATTGCTATTTCAATCTGTCTACTTCTAATATTTGCATTATTTTTGTGATTATCATAAGTGAATAGTTCTCTATTCTTTGTTGAACCATAATATGGGTTGACTCGTAATTTGACCCCGATTCCCCAATTTCTCAATTTATATTTGATTCATTTATTTTAGTATTGGTTTTAATTCTCATAATTCGATTAGATGTAGTTTGTTTAATGAATGAGATTAGGTTCACAACAAAACTTAGTTCATAATGATTTTAGAATACTAATTTATGATGTTTAATGTCATCATGAAAGTAGTTGCCAGAATACTTAGAATGTTTGAATGTCATATTTTATTTCTCGATTACACACGACTCCACGACAGTAGGTATAATTGCACTACAGAGAAGCCATTAATTCTGAAAAGAGATCATTGGCATTATTTAGAAAGTATTTGTCCAATGCATCAGTTATTTGTCTAGTTTGAAGGGAAAGGGATAGTTTAATTGCATTAGTTTATACTAGAGGCTATACCTAGTCCTAGATGTCTTTAAATATCGAATCGATTCCAATTTGAATTTCATTTGTTAGTTTTATTGTTTAATCATTAGGTATTTCGATCCCATCACTAGCTTAGTAGGAGTTAAAGTCAATTTAATTGTTTGGTTCATTAGTCTCTAGGGATTTGACCCTTCCTTGCCAATTATATAATAGCAGGTTAAGTTAGTTAATTTTTTATGGGCAAACGACACCCTCATCTATGCAATCTAAGGGAACTGGACAAAAAAACACAAGTATTTCTGTTTTATCCACATAAAATTCCTTTTATCCATCTCGCTCAGATATTTTCTCCAAAACACCCCAAATTGTGACTGAATAGGAGACAAGCAGGAATCAGCAGCACTGAAGTACTTTAAAAATATTTTATGACGTTGGCATGATTAACAAAAGTCCACTTTAGATTTGTTAAAAAAGTCTCAAGTATGGCCATTAGGACATCTATCCAATTCACTGTTCCCATGACTCCATAAGTAGAATGATAGAAAAAGCCCTCTTTCTTACTCAATGTTATATAAAACTTTTTAGTGTCTATTTGGTTTACAATAAAATAGTGGGAAGTGGAAATTCATGGGAATTGAGAATTTGGGTATTTCTTTGATCGACACAATAAAGCAAAAATGAGGAAAGTGGAAATTTAAGGGAATTTGTACTCCCCAAAGAACACGGGAAACCCCCCCTTGGTCACTCAAAATTCATGGGTTTTTCAAATTTCCACGTTGTCAACCAAACAAGATTAAGAAATTCCAACATATTTAGTAAGGGAAGTAAATTCCAATGACTTACAAATTCCTATCAGAATTGTTTTCGCATGCCAACCAAACAAACACTCTACTTAATAACATCCCAATATCAATTCTCATCACTATGTTCCAAGACTTCCAACTTGAATGAAATATAATGTACCTGGGAGTAATTTTGAATAGCTCTATTGAAGCCACTGTGGTAGGCATGGACAACTTCATCGACAACATCCTCAATAACCTCACTTTGCTCTTTCAGGGCTTGTAATTCATCTGTTGCGGTCAACAAGCGGACCACATGAGGCAATGAATCAAAGCGCGCTGCAGCCCAGCTTTCATCTATTCTTTCTAGATCCTCTCTCAAATGCTACACAAAACATTAAAAAGATTAATACATACACAAACTCAACCAAAGCTAAACTCACATTACAAATTCAGTATATTAAATTGATCATAAAGAAAAACTATGTTTCCAACACCTTTCAGTTTTATCTCATCATACAACCACATTGTAAAAGAATTCGAATGCTCCATTTATACATTACAAAAGCATATACGCACATTAGAAATTCGGTATATCAACTTTATCACTAACATCAACTATGCTCCCAAAAGCTCCAATTTTATCAAAAACTCCATCTATACATTACGAAAATAAATACCGCTACAAACACAACAAAGTCAAGCTCTCGATTCCGTAAAATCGAGTAGCATCATCATACACATACCAACATAAACTGAGTAACATGTTGTATATACTTACAGCTTTATCAGACGGGACAGGAAGTCCGTCAAAAAGCCCCATCCCGTGCTCGAAAACTCCTCAGTGACAACTGCAATAAAATCAGCAACACAGCATTACAAAACTAATAATCACTAGCGTGTTCAAAATCCAGAAATTTTATCGGATCTTGCGAATGTAAGAATGCACAGAAATCAAAGTTCGGAAAAACAATCTCCAGAAATTTCAAGATCAAAAATTGGTGAAGAGAATTGACGTTAAAAATCAAGATGATAGATCAATGACATATTACGAGATCGAGAAGTGTACCTCGAAATCAGCAGCAGGACGCAGAATTTGGAGAGGGAGGTGGAAATTTCGCCGATGAAATTAGGGTTCAAGGAAATGCAGGAATTTGGCGATTGATTGAGGAGAAGCTTCATGTCATATACATACTGTAAAATGAAGTGTCTGATAAATATGGAATTGCAGATTCAGTAGTTTTTTTTTTTTTTTTTTCGTGTTGAATATTCATTCATTCACTGCTGTTTATTTTGATTGCGTCAACCGCGACAGCTTAAACTCTCATTAATTAGGAATATTTACTGGAGGAGCAATATTTAAGGTCTCAGTTTTCCTAAAGTGCCCCATAAAATGACTAAATTATCCCTCGTATTTCCTTTATTCACATATTCGACCATTTCCCTCTCCTCTCCTCACCCCATCCTCCTTCCTCTTCTACATCCACACCTCAACCTATCAGCTGCCACCACCACCGTCGCCACCAATCTCTGGCCGCCACCAAACATTGGGTGGCCACGCTCGCTTCCATCATATTCCACCAATCCCAGCGTGTCATGGATCAGCCGTCATCATCGTCGACTTAGGTAAAAAAGTTTCGGGTATTTTTTATTTTGCCGAGTCATCTTTAAAAAAAATGGTCAACCATAGAGAAAATCACTTATTAAAAACAGATAGCTCTAGGGGGCCGTCTAAGAAAATAGCTTCCCTTAAGGGTGTCGTTTTTTGAAGACGGGTTTTCCATTTTTTATTTTTAATTATATTATAATAATTAACAATAATATTTTTAATCAATAGGTACCTTTGAACAATTTACATGGCGAGGGCATGGCGACTCATGTCTTTATATTCCGATGAACTCCAGTCCACGACCATTTGTTTGGCGAAGTCGGTGGAGTAACGAAGGGGGGTGATTTAGAATTGGCGATGCAACGAAGAGGGAGGATATAAAGAGAAGAGGAAGCGAAGGAGGGTAGGGAAGAGGAAAAGAGAAGGGAAAGTAAAAGAGGGAGGGAAGGATAATCTTATAATTTTATAAGACGGTTTGATAAACTCCCAATATTTATTATTCCTATGCAAATTAGAATTAGCAACGAGATCTAGCCCTAATTATAGTAAGGTCGGCTTGAAAATTATACAGTCGACTTACAATTTATAGTCAAAATGAATCATATAAGCTCGTTGAGTTTTGAAGGTCAAGTTTGGCTCAAGGCTGGAGTGATTTATTAGCAAATTTATGGTTTAATATGAAGTTAAACTTTGCAAGATTAAATGACTTTGTACTTAATAAAGGTGAGCCTAGAACTAAAAAGGCTAGAACTTTGGCAAAAGAATTATGCTTAGGTAAACTAGAAGTCCAAATGGATAATCTAGCATGCATCAAGGCTCTACAGCAAGAAGATTACCTTAATGGTTATTGTACCCATATTATAAGCTATTGCAGGAAGTTACTGAATATGTCAGACTAGCAAATTCAAGTGACCCATATCTACCGTGAAGGGAATAGAGCAGCTGATTGACTTGTTAATCAGAGAGTCAATAATAATGCTCATTCTGAATTCAAACGTATTTTAGATGAGGATGCTAGGAGTGTAGCTTTTCCTAAATTTGTCCCTCCCTAATATTCTCTTGCTTTAGGTTTGGTTTATTTTTTTTTGTTGTGCGTTTGTTTGTTTGTCTTCTGTTTCAACTTTGCTTCTCATGGAGGAAAAAAAAAACAAGCGAGACCACAAAATCAACTGCTGAAAATACTCTTATAAATAAAAACAACGGCCCTCTTAAATTAGTTAATATCCCGACTTCATAAGATTAATCGGGTACACAACATCCACCAGGGGCCCATAAGGGATCAGTGCGCAAAAACATGGGCAAAGGGAGAGTGGGAGACCACATTGATCTCAAATCAACAAACTCTAGTCTCTAGCAACTGCTAAACCGCTAAGAACTCTCCCTATCTTCCCACTCCGCTCCAATATCAAACCATTCCTGTTCCTACCAACTTCCACTGCCCTCATCTCCTCCCCCCCCACCAAACTCAACCTTTACGGCTTTGCCCATCTATCTATCTTAGAACACATATTTTAAATAAATTAAGATTATGTTCATACCTAACTGATATGTGGTTCTTCAGAGGCGCTTGAAGGAATTGCTACTTTAGCATCAAGTTTGAATCAACAAAAAAAAAAAAAAAACTTGTTGAGCCTCTGCTCTGCTCAATCCGGTGATCTTACCTTGTTTGCTGTTGGTTCGGAGAAGTCCGAGAACAAACCCTTGATCGACTTAGGCTACATGTTGCACATGAACTGGGTATGGTTGACAATGTAAGTTATGTGTTATTTTACTAATGGTTGAAGTTTTCTTTGATATATATCTTTATCAATTGGTCACTATGTTTTATCTCTCTGTCACAGTCAAAGCATTCAATTCTTTGGGTAACTGACTTCCCGATGTTTGAGTGGAATGATGATCAACAGAGGCTTGAGTTTCGTTGAAGTATCAATATCGTCCAACTTTACTCCGCTCAGTGAATAATGGTCTTTCCTTATTATAAGCCAAATTGATCTGTGGTCATTCAATATTTCATATTATGCATTGCTAGTGATCTATATTTTTCAATTGGTGAATCATTTCTGATATTCTGGTGAGTTAGTGATTTTTCACTCTTGCGGCTTCCAAATGAAGTTATTAATTTGGCATTTGAATACCCTATAAATTTTTTTTTGCATTTTAACTAAATAGCTGAATCAGTTTATCTCATTGTTAATAGATCATTGAACAGTCAGTAAGAAGGCTCAAGGGGTAGTTGCATTTTTTGTACTTTGTAACCGCTATTGTGCTAACCGTGTGGGTTGTGCTAAACATTTGGGAGAGTTAAGGAATGAATTCCCAAAGAACAACTAAGTTTCCTCTTAATCTTTGTAAAAAAAAATCAGAATTTAAAAATGAGAAAACAATATTTCTCATCCAGCTTTATCTCAACTAGAAATCCAATAGTTCTTTGATACCCTGGGTGAATTAGGTACTTGTTTTACAACTCTAAGTGTCCAACAGTTATATAGTCTGGTTAAACCATTGCTGCTGGAAGTCTGATAACAGACTACAGGAAGGAACAACCTTATATCTTACTAGTCTTTTTATACTCCATAGTATTTTAGATGCATATGTTGTCAATTTGTTATTAATGTACTTGTTTGCAGGCTTTGCATCATCCATTCACTGCTCCAAACCCTGAAGACATGGAGAATTTATCCTCTGCCTGAGCTTTGGCATATGGCATGGGATACAATGGAGTGGAGGTACACATTCTATTCTATTTTAACATACTTTCTGGTGCCTTCGCCATTTATAGGGGTATTATTTTTCCAGATTGGCGCAGGAAGTTTAAGAATATATAAGCGAGAGGTGCAAGAAAAGGTTTTGGAAATTGTAGGCATCTTATTGGAACAGGTAAATGTCTGCCCCTGATAATGAAATGGATCCAGCTTTCTTTAAGGGACTTCCCTCAATTATTCCTTAGATTTTTGTTTGTCATGAAGTCAATACTTTGCGGATGTTACTTATGTTTCAAGAATCGATCCTGATATCTATTAAAAAATTCTCCCATAGTCCCATACTCCCATGTGGTTTTGATATTTTATTCAAATAGTTTTACCATCATAGATTCGTAGCCTTTATGCTCTATGATTTAAGGTTGATCCTCTAATTCCAATACACATTGTAGTTGTGATCTGCTTCCTCTTTTAGTAATAATCATCGCAAAATAAACAATGTGAACTGGCAATTTATACAAGTAAATACCAGTTAGGCCACGTATATTCATTTTATTTTTTGAGTGTGGTATTTAAGTACTTGATGACCCATCATGTTTTTATGCAGGAGGCATAGCGTATGGACTGGATAGGTTAGTCATGTTGTTGGGGGAGCAATTCCATCAGAGATGTTATTGCTTTTCCAAAGACAACCACTGCTCAGTGTGCCCTTACACGAGCACAATCTGAAGTAGATCCTCAGCAGCTCAAAGACCTCATCAATTCAACATAGTAACTAGGGCACTGTTCAATTTTTGTTTTTACAGTATGCGATCCAGTATGGTAGCTGGATTCCATATGATTTTGTGATTGCAAATTCTTCAAAAAGGTTTATAGTTGGTTATAGAGAATTAGCCATAGCATTCTGACCTAGATTGGTCTTTCAACTTTTACTCTGTATTTTTTTTTTTTTTGCGTAACTTTTCCTCTCTTCCCCTGTTTTGGAGTTTTCTCCACAGGTCAGAAACTCAGAACTCAGAAGCCCTCAGACCATTTTGGTCAATAAGTAGGTGTCTGAGGCTGATCAATCTTAGCAGAAGAACTGGGGTTGTTAGGCATAGCAATCCTATACATTTTTTTTTTTACATTGGCTATTAAGCATAGCATTCCCTCTTTTCTTTTAACCCAAACTGGTTAATAAACTCTAGTCCATCTAAATACGAATGTATTGATGACTTTATAAACTACGTAATTCTTTTTGCTTAATTTTTCATCTCATCCCCTGTTTTGGAGAGTTTTCTCTACAGGACAGAAGCCCTCAAACCATTTTGGCTAGTAAGTACGTGTCTGAGGACAATCAATCTTAGCAGTAGAACCGAGGTTGTTAAGCATAGCAATCCTGGAATTTTTTTTTTTTACATTGGCTATTAAGCATAGCATTCCCTCTTTTCTTTTAACTGGTCGATGAACTATAATCCATCTCATTGGAATGTATAAATGGCTTAATATTGTTGGTTCCATACAGAACAAGTTGCAAATTTATACATCCCACAAAAGAAAGCAAATAAGGTCACTCTTGAAGTACTGTGACAAACTTTGGTACCATACTGTTTGGAACGTCACTGATGCTGCACCATTCCATGACAAGAACCTTATACACACAACCTGCAATTTCTCACAAGTACTCAAGTCCTACAATATCCAAAGATATACACATAAAAAAATTAAAGGAGCATCTGGTAGCGGGAAAATTGCAAATATAACACTAATCAAGCACTGCCTCACAGTTATGTATGGGTAAGCTAAATAAAATAGGAGATAAAACAATAATATACTAGTAGTTTTATTCTAAGAGGGAGGGAGAGGGGAAGGGGAGCAAGAAAGTTTCCTGGTGACTATCTAACCTATTCATACTATCTATCCTACTTGTAGAGAATAAATACTCACGATTGTAACATGAGCTTTACAAATGCACAACATGGGAGGCCAGAGCGAGAGAAAAAGGGGCGCTTGCTTGACCAATCCAGGATACAACAGAACAGTTTCAAGATGCAAGATGATGAGAGCAATTTTTCTAAATGACGCATTAATCAATCCCCAAGCTTGAGTACGGTTCAAATCCAACCTGTAAAACCAAGGGCAGGAAGCAAAGACATTATATCTTTATTGCATAAAATATCCCAATATTGGACAGCAAAAGTTATCGAGGAAAACATTGAAAGTCATAATTCTACAAAGAATTTTTATGCATTATAATTCATTGTGGCATATACATGCAACAGAATAATTACAAACAAAAAGAAACCTTCATGGTCGATTCATGATATGTCCATGAGAGCATCAACCTTGAAGAAACTTTATACAAGGCACCAGATAAATACAATAATTTACTGAAATATACTACTCACAGAACAGTCATCATGAACTCGCCAAATGGTCTCGCCCAAAAGGTTTGCAACTGACAATATCGTAAGCTGGGGGAAGTAATTTTTCTCCATAACGGGAATTGTATTTGTGATGATCACTTCTTGAAATAAACCACTGGATAACCTCTCAATAGCAGGAGGACTGCAAAGATATGATAGAAACAAAGATTCAAAAGGGCCTCAATAAAGAAAACCCAGGTATAAAAACCCGGAACAATGGTCACATTGTTAAATGATCATTTTGAAAATTATTTACATATAAGTAACATAGTTTAAGCCATCCAATGAATATCAACGATAAGCTTGTAACTCATCTCCGTGGTTTTAAGGAAACAAAGTTAATAAAATCGGCAAAGATGTCATAATCTGTGCATCAAACCATCTTCATGGTAAGGTACCAAGCTAACTATGATTAAGGATATTTTGCAGTGCCAAATATAAGGTTACCAGTGACTACAACATATTTTTTTCCAACATGCTAATACAATTCACTCGTTTGGAATTGTATAAGCTACATGGCAACACTTTTACCTGAAGACAGCATGTGTGCTACATGCGTAGACTTCTCTTGCTCCTTCTTGGTGCAATAGAGCTGCTCCTTTGGCAATTGTACCTATGTAGTCACATCAAAAGGAAAAGATCAGTTCCATACTCTTATACCAAGATCTATAATTAATGTAGTGGAGGTCAGAGCATGTTTTAGTAAATAGCCTCAAACATAAAATAAAGTGAAACACCGATAAGATGATGGTAAAAGCTTCTCCAGTATGGTTCATTTCATACAGAAACAGCCAACAAAAAAATACAGATCATGCTATATCTTTGATATATAAAGAACTAAGAAATTAGAGTAAAGAAAGAACACCCACCAGCTGTGTCTATCATATCATCCACCATAACTGCGACTTTTCCCTTAACGTCACCAATCAAATTCATTACCTGTAAACCTTTTGGAATGTTATAAGAGGCAAGTTATACAGAAAATCAAAAGAAGAAGATAGTGATTGCATTATCACATTATTTTATTAATTAATATATTAATTCTAAACGCAACGCCAATTGCAAACGAATATCAGGCTTCCAAGTTGCACCATTATAAAGCAAGTCTATCATCTTAACCCAAGGCTAACAAATAAGAAGCAATAAAATTTTCAATTCTTATTCCCTCTTCCCATAAATGGATATTCTCACCCAAGGTTCAGATGAAGCAATAAGAGCACAAAGATTTACCTCCGCAACATTGTGTCCATGGCGCCTCTTATCCACTATAGCAAGTGGTGCATCAGATAACTTTTTTGCAAAAGCACGAGCTCTAGCAACTCCACCAACATCTGGTGAAACGACGACTAAATCATCCGAACATATGGTCTTGCTTGCCAGGTAATCAAGAATCACAGGCTGCTAGAACACAAATAGAGAGAAGCAATTAGAGTCCTATGACATATTCCTAAAAGATTCTCTTTTGATTTCGGATTTCACAATGGCATTCCTGTATTAATAACATGTATATTTACCATATCCCAATTTAACTTTCCACTGTCCTTTATGGGGATGTCACAAATTTCCCTGTTTTCTTTCTACTATCGGCAATTCTAGTTCTACTGTAGACATTTTTACATTCTACTATCAATTTTTTTTCTTTTTCTTGGTGCTTCTAGGATGAAGGGAATATTCACATAAAGAACCCGTAAAATAATTTGGGCAGCCACTTCATGGAACAACCGGTAATACACGAACTTTTGGACCAATCACACACTTCCATCCCACACCCCAAGAAGGGAAAAAGATATACTCATAGAGGCTCACACATATTACCTGACCATACACATGATCAACCGGTATATCAAAATAGCCCATTGACTGCCCAGAATGAAGATCACAAGCAAGAACCCGATTAGCACCAGCTTCTGTTATCAGGTTGGCAACAAGTTTGGCTGCTATCGATTCACGTCCTTGAGTCTGAAACAGAGAAAATATAGACAATTAATGTAATGCAAGCAGTTTGCTCAGAAACTACCCGCAAACATCTAATAATCTTTTTCCTTTTCTCCCCCAGGGAAAAGGGGTGGATGAAGAGAGCAATTTTTTTTCCAAAAATACTTCCTACAGTCAAAAGGGATCTGACATTTAAAGTAATACACAACGATAGTCCAACACGAAACAAGAATAGTAGCATAGACTGGGAAGTAGGAACCATTGTGAAACATACTTTTGAGACGAAGTAAGGACAGAAACCACAGTTCAAAACTTTAGACTTATTACTAATACATGAGATGGATTTTTCTCAAAATGAGTTCAGGTACAATAACACTATTTCATAATTAATTAAAAGAGCAGCCTTATCCCCAGAAGATCAATTGAGTTTATGGTCCTTTTAGACAACCAAACCAGGATGTATTTCTCACAGTCAAAAGTCAAAATCCTGGAATTTTCGAATACTGAAACTAATACAAGTCAGATATGGAAGTGTACCTTTCGATCAGCTCTAGCGTATCCAAAATAAGGTATAACCGCAGTGATATTTTTGGCTGATGCTCTTCGGCAAGCATCAATCATAATCAAAAGTTCCAGAAGGTTCTCATTTGCAGGTGGACATGTGGGTTGAACTAGAAAGACATCACAACCTCTTACACTCTCTTGCAACTGAACATAGATCTCACCATCCGCAAAACGTTTGATTTTTATTTTCCCAAGCTGGAGACCCATGTAACATGCAATTTCCTGTTGAGAACAATTTTCTATCATCAAGACCTTGCTCAAAAACCATAAAATGATGTATAGAAAGCAGCTAGATACACTAGGACATAACAGTGCTGGTTATGTGGGATAGACTAGGCCTGATTTGTTGGTTAATTTAAAGAAAGGAAGAACAAAAGATTCTGATCATAACAGTATTGGTTCTGAATGAAATACTACACCTAATTTGTTGACGCACTAAGAATCCCACCGTGGATGGGCAGAGGTTTATATGCCCTTACTCTCAAACAAATTTGACAAGTAGGCTAGGCTTCCATTCTTGAGGGAAATGTTTAGTAAGTTAAACTTGGAAAAAATACCAATATCATTCTCCTGAGCAAAATAGTCAGTAAGTTTTGAATCAAAAACCTACAATCCATCAAATGGAACTAAGTGAAATTTTGACTGTCTTGACTAGGAGCATCTAACCAACCAACCAATATCCCATCTTCCACAAAATATGTATTCCCTACTATTCAATTGAATCCTAGAATCAGAATAGCACCATATACTGGCTTCCTCCCCTAGTCTCGAAAATCAAAAATCCTCTGTTTGAGCAAGGTTGTGTCTCAAAATAAGTAAAAGGGAAAGCAAATCTAACCCCTTTCGTTTTAAGTAATGGTGCAGCTATCTCTTCACCCATACAGAACATCACTCCTTCCCCATTCAAGTATGACCAACACAACATTACACACCGAGAAAACAAATTATTTCCAAACTATAATTGTCAAACCACAATATTCCTTCGGTCCGACTCCTAAGATCTAAATTGACCTTCTCAAATAAAAAGTATAAAGCCAAAATCTATAACACAAAAAATGATCAATAATAACCTTTAAAAAACACTTAAATATAAAGTATGCAAATTATACTCAATTGATTCACCTTTAAATGCACTAGAAGAGTAATAAAAGTCAAACCAATGAAAAACAAGGTTAGTGAAAGTGGTTTATAAGGGAAATGTAGTGTTGGTATTGGGATGAAAGCGGAACTAATACCCTCATTTTGAGGGATAATAGATACTCTCCACACCCCTATAGTAGTTATTACCACCATAATGAGGGTAATAATCAATCTCCTAATTCTTTCTTCTTCCTCATACCACCACTATAATATCTTCTTTTCCAACTCATCCATTTTCACTAACTCAGTAACTCTATTTATTTACCAATTGACTTTTATCACCTCTTTAATCCATCTTCCTCGGTCCAAACATGGCTTAAGAGTAACTTTTTGAATTATATGCATCAAGTATCATTAGCTAGCATAAGATTAAACTCCAAGAATATTAAATACTGATTAATAAACTAATCTATTACTCACCAAATATTCATTCAGCAACATTAGCAGTATAATATTCAAGTATCCAACCAAACAATGTACAAAACCCATAACTACATTCAACAACTCACTCATGAAGCAAACTAAATTTAGGGGAACACCCAAATCACCTGAGCAAGCGCAGGATTGGCGGTACCAGAGAAAATCCGAAGCCGGGTATTATCCCGATTAATAGAACTCTCCAAATGAGTAGCAGCCACAAAAGAAGGGAATGATTGCTGGTCCATTCCAGATGATGAACTGGAGTTTGGGTATCTCCCATTCTCTGTCACCTTCAATGGCTCAGCCAGATTACATTTCTGCAAAACCCACAAAATTAAATCACATAAAAATGCAAGAAATTACAGAAAAATGAGAAGAAAGCATGAAACTTTGGAGGGATTACAGTGGGGTTGAAACGTGGGGATTTGAGGGAGGGAAGATTGAAGAAGGGCTTCGATGGGGTTTGTGAGAAAGTGGTGAAATTGGAGGAGGGAGTGGGATTGGGGCATGGGTATCGGAGTAAGGACGCCATTTTTGGGATGAGAGAGAAAGTGGGAGAGAGATTAGAGAGGGCGGGTAGGGTTTAAGGCTGGTAAAATTAAGTCAAATTTCTTATATGTGATATTGGAAATGGACATTGTTAAATATTGTCCGTGAATCTTCAGCAACCGCCCGTATTTTGTAAATAAAATGTCAATTTTATCCTTAGTTTATATTTATATATGTTAAATGTATTTTCACTTTTACCACTCAATATCAGTTAATTTTACTCTGAGTTTTCGGTGATTATTTTTAGTATTTATAACTTTTACTCTCATTAACATTTCATTTCTCACATTCCAAACTTTTCATGTTATTCTTCTTCTTTCATAACCTCTATTTCCTTTGGTTCCTTCAGTTCCATTCTTTCCCTTCCATTCCTTCAGTTCAATTTCTTCCATTTCAACTCCTTCAGTTCCACTCCTTCAATTTGTCTGGTTGAATTCCAACAATGTCGGATGAGGTACCGTTCTTATGACAATTTCAAGTAATTCATTTCATTTTGTTGTATATTGAACTATATGATTAAGTTAAAATACGTGCATTTATATATATCATTCTACGTTTTGTATATTTATAGTTATATAATTGTGTGATAAGTGTTAGTTAGTGTAAAATTAGGTTAGTTAAGATGCTAATTAAAGAGAACCGTATGGTTGAGACGTTTTTATAGGTATTTGTAACCGTAACATGCAGATGTTTTTTAGGAGATATTGGACCGTCCTAATTGGACGTTTAATGGACCACCTTAAACGTCCATTTTGGACGTTTTTAATTGCATAACAAACTTCCATTGAAGAATCAATAGGAGATAGAATATGATCAATATACTCTAGGGAGGGGGGGTGAATAGATTATGGTCGTTTTTCGCAATTAGGCTTTCAAAGCTTTGAAGCGTCTTTCAGATGCGGAAAAATAATAAAATTGGTTTCAAGGGCTTTGAAGTTGGTTTTAGTATTTTCTTGGGGGCTGGCTTCTTGCGTTTGGGGGCCATTTGAGAGAGCTTTTGAGAGAGTAAGGTAGAGTTAAAGGGGAGGCTTTGAAGACGGTGATGAAGGGGAAGGGTAGATGAGAGGTATTTAAAGAGGGGAAGTGACGGTTGAAAAAGGGAAGCAAAGGGGTTGAAGTGACGGTTCAAGAAATGGGTAGGAGTTAGAGTTTAAGCACGACATTTAAGGAGAGGGAAAGACCGGAAGACTTAGGAAAATTAAGGAAGATTCCTAGCTTAACCAAAACACATAACAAACACCAGATTTTTCTTTAAAAAAAATTTAAAACAAGTGTTATAATTATCTAAAAAGATAACCATCACACAAATTGATCCATTTTTATATAATAACGTTTTAGGCAAGGAGTTTATAAATAAAACACCTTGATTTAAACGAACCAAAAGCATAAATGAAATGCATAAGAAATCACAAAAAAAGGGGGGTATTCCTGTACATGATGAGGAATTTGAGAGTTGTGCTCAATCCAAGATGACCCTTGAATCCTTCAACCGTATAGGTATTTATGCTTCTAAGGATGGGTCATGAAAGTTAAGGGAAGGTTTATCTCCCGAGGCGTTCGCCAAGCTGCCGGCAATCAAAGGCGTGTCCAAAGAGCTCCCGAGTTCATCCATTTCAAAGGTGTCTTCTAGGCTCGATGACTTGGAATTTGAGCTAGATTGTATTCGTCGAGACCTTGATGATCTTCATGCCAAGATGGATGACTGATTTGATGAATTGATTGCAACAGTCCATACCTCTCTTCAAAGCAAGAAGAAATGATTTGTTTTAGCTTGTTATTTATGTCCTTATTATCTATTTTCCCCTGTTGAACTATTTATTTCGGTTTGTAATAGACTATTTTATTAATCTATACATTTCTGGTTTTAAAATCTTTTCTTTTGATCCTACATTATCTTCACCCTTTATACTTGATTGAAAGTCAAAAAGGGGGAGAAGAATGCTTGATTTTTTTATGTTTACTCATTGTTTACGCTTATTCTTTTGTGCGATTATTTAATTTTGCTATGCATGTGTTTTGACTTCCATCAAGGGGGAGATTGAAGACTTCACCTTGATTTATCTAACTTTGTTTACGAATAATGGAAGTCAAAGAGCTTTAGTTAACAAAAGAATAATGCATACACGTATATGCCATGCATGTATACGTATGAAGTTGCAACCGAATTCCTATTCAACCGAGTTACTATGCTTATCCGATTTTGTATTTCTAACGTCTAACATGTTTGCCTCTAGTGGATTATTTTCAAATAACTTTTCAGGTATAACAACTCAAGTTTAAAATTCTTCCTAAATTTAAGGAGTTGGTTATGCTATGGACTTTGAAGAATTTGAATTAATTCAAACTTTTAACAAGATGAGTTTGAATCATTTGGTCTTCCTAAGTTTATAGAGTTGAACAAATTCTGTCAAAGATATGCATGGATGATCATTTGGACGTGCTTATATAGAAGACTTATTCAAACAGCAAAAACATCTCAACCGAAATTCAAACTTCAAATCGTTTTTGTTATATTTCAAGACGGCTAAGTGGACTTCAAGAGTAACTGCCCGAGAAATGTGGAACTACTTTGAAACAGTCAGTCAAAAGTTTGAAGCTCCGATTCAGAAGCAACAGCTCTTTGAGGATTCTGTTATGAAGCCTATCCGTTACAAATGACTCTATAAATAAGAGTGAGCTGAAGCATTGAATATATACAAGCCTTTAACGTGAAATACAACTATCAAGCTACAACAAATATTTCTCTCTAGTACTTACTCCTTTATTGTAATTTAGTTTTGAGAGAAAAGAAAACAAGTATCTCTTTAGTGTGAAAAAGAAAGATCAAAGAAAAAGAGAGATATACCTTGAGTAGAAATTATAATACTCAAATGTTCAGAAAAAGTAAAGTGATTTTTTATTTCTAAGAATTGAGATGCTAAAGTATAGCTAGGGAAAACTATGGTAAAGAAGATAGGGTGAATATCTTCGAGGTGGCTTTAGATCTCTAAGGGAAGAAATAAAAGTTGTTAAATCCTAAGGGTAAGAAACCCTAGGCGGAGACATAAGCACATTGCCGAACTTCGTAACAAATATTCGTCCCCTTTACATTTGCACTTTTATATTTGTTTTTCTTTACTTAATTCATACTTCTCGTAATAACCTATTCAAGTCAAAATCCTGAAACCCGCTTCAAAGCCCTTAAAACCAGTTCTTATTTCCGCATCTGAAAGCCGTTTCAAAGCATTGAAAGCCTAATTGCGAAAAACGACCATACTCTATTCACCCCCCTCTAGAGTATATTGATTCTATTCTATCTCCTATTGATTCTTCATCCATTTTGGACGTTTTCTTGGTCTTCACAAACGTCCACTTTGGACGTTGCTTAGGGCGTGATTAAATGTCCAACATGGACGTTCCAATTAGCATGAATAAACGTCTAGAGTGGACGTTCCTTAGGAAAGATTAAACGTCCAATTTGGACATTTTTTGGGGTAGAATGAACGTCCAAATTGGACGTTCTTGGAGGTTGAAGAACCGTCCAGTTTGGGCGATTTTTCGGCTGTTTTTTCTTGTAAACATTCTCTCTTGTTTTCTTTAAATCGTTCCTAAATTAAAACATTTCTAATTAACTAGTTTTATTTGATATACATTGCTAATCGATTGTTATTAGAAATATCAATATACGAACATTGCTTATTGATGTGAATTACGTATTAGAGTTACATGTCTAATATAATGATCTCTATATGAAATTTCAGGACTTTGGCAGAGATGAAATTGATTATAGTGGGGTTTTCAGTCACGAACAAGATTTTGCTACATTTATGGATGCTAAAGTATGGGCTCAAGAAGAAGCCATAAAATATGGATTTATGTTGGCTTCAGCAACACATAAACCTCAATCTGATGGTCGTGTGCATAAGTGGTTGTTTTGCGATCGATATGGGAAGAAAAAGGATCGGAACTTTTTGAATACACAGAGGTTTAATATGAAGAGAAAGGGGTGCGGTTGCAAATTTAGGATCAAAGCGTTAGAGCGTCCAGAGCGTGATGGTTGGTATATCGAGGGTGTTCCAAAATGGGGGTTTCATAACCATGAGTTGGTGGTGTATCCAGTGGGGTATCGACAAGTGAGTGGCTTAAGTCCAGCTGCTAAGGAAACCGTAAGGGGAATGAGTGACGCACATGTGAAACCAAAGAAGATCTTAGCATCAATATTGGACCAGTATCCAGAAGACAACCCTAACGTGCGACACATTTATAACGAGAGATTTAAGATGAGGATGGAAAACTCTGAAGGAAGGAATGTAATCCAACAGATGTTTAACCAAGTAAAGAAATATGAATATGAATTTTGGTTCGGTATTGACACTGGGACATTTCAACTGACTCGTGTGTTTATGGTACATCCTGTATCTAGCTTGATGTTACGTACCTGGCCATATGTGATTCTAATTGATTCAACATACAAAACAAACAAGCATAGATATCCACTGGTTGAGATGATTGGGATGACTCCAACAAATTCAAACTTCGTGATCGGTTATGCAATCATGAAGGATGAGAAATCAGAGAGTTACTGGTGGGTGTTAGATAAACTGAGGCATCTAATTGGTTTTGAAGTGCACCCTAAAGTGATAGTGACTGATTGTGAGGGAGGTCTATTTCATCCCATTGCGGAGTTATTTACTCAATCGCGCCATTTACTTTGCACATGACACATCAACAACTGTGTAGAGAAGAAGACATACGACATTTTGAAAGACAAGAGGCGCGCTGCTGATGTGAAAATGGGTAAATGGAGCAGAATTATGAATGCGAAGACAGAAGTGGAGTACTATAATACAGTGATACAATTCTGGGATTCTTATGCCTGGTGCCCTATTCTGGTGCAGTATGTAGAGAACCAATGGCTGCCCCATGCTAAGCGGTTCATGAAGTACCATACGAACTAGTTCCTTCACTTAGGAAATAGGACAACATGTAGACTTGAGAGCTCACACAGTGCCTTGAAGGACTAGTTGGATTCCTCTACCAGTGCTCTAGATACGCTATTTGAACGTTTCCACAAGTGTTTAAAAACCTAGTGATAGAACGTTCAATACAACCTCGAGCAGTCATGAAGTCGTCACGACACTCTGTACCAAGTGTTCATATATAACCAGCTTCATGGTCTAGTTTCTCATTATTGTCTGTCATTGATTAAGGACGAGGTAGACCGAATGAGGATGCTTAGTGCTACAGTTGAGAGTAGTTGCGGGTTTGTTTTAAAGGCTACACATGGTATCCCATGTGCTTGTGCTATATATCGAACGGCTGTGAGGAATTCATCATTGTTTTTACTTAATATCCACCCATTCTGTAGAATGTTAACCATTGGTGCACCGCATTCAGACTCTAATTATGTTGACCGATCCGAGCAAGCAGTGAATGAATTATGGGGTCTGTTTGAGAGAGTAGCTTCTTCAACCCCTTCCCTAGTACGTGATGCCTCGTGCTACCTATATGGCATGTTGGAGCCTCAGGGATCGTACCTTAAAGAACCAGAGTCACTGACACAAACTCGAGGACGACCTTCACGACGTGACCAATGTTCATAGGAGTACGCTTATGGACGTGAAACTTTGTTAAAAACTCGATCTAGGCAGTCAGGGCAACCATCTCGTCGTTCGTCGAAATCTGTGAACAAGCCTCCAGTAATAGGTAGAACGGATATGGAGAACTTCCCGTACAAAGACAGAGTTCCAAGCATTATATTGAATTACGTTGAAGGGTGGAATGATGTCAAGGTTGATGGAAATTGTGGCTTTAGATGTGTTGCTGATGCATTTCACAATGGAGAAGACAATTACCCTCTTGTACGTAGGCTTATGTACAATGAAGTGGTGGCGAACTACTGCAAATACACGACTGTCTATTTCAACGAAGTTGATCGAGCTCTCCAACGTATTAATTGGGAATGTGGATGTTACGGGGAGGATCACTGGATGGAGGTCAGTGCCGATTAGTTCGCTATCGCTAAAATTTACAAGTGTGCAATAATGCTATTTGGAGTTGGTTTACATGAGCGTGCCTTTTACCCATCCACTATAGTATTATCTTGGCATTCTCCATCAGCGTACACTGCACCGGTTGCGGAATTGGCTATTGCACATTTGGGGATTTATAATGCTGCAATATAGTAATTAGTTAGCACAGTCGAAGCGTTGTGACACGTGGCGGTAATACCCCTAAGTTACTAAAATTACTATCATTATTATTATTATTATGTTAGTAATTTGGGGGTGTTACATACATAGTTAGTTAAATCATTCCAATCTGCCATTCTTCGAGCATAGAGTTGGTCCCACCCAGCAATAGTGTCATCTCGCATGTCCTCCCATAAACAGTTTATCGGAGGAATAGGAAAATCAGAGGATAGGTGTAACCGAATGAAGAAAAACTCGAATTATTTATTAAAAAGAATTTGATTATCCAAAGGTACAAAAGTTGAATAAGAAAAATTATGAAAACTCCTAACTAGTGATGTAATGCTCCCATGCACATATATTCCTCCAAACCTACTCACCATAAATGATAAGTATGGCAATCCAAAAACAAATAGAAAAATACATGTCAGTGTAAAAACACTGCGTACATATACATGTTAAAAGAAATACTTTGATTTTTAAATTCCTTTATTTAGAACATGCCTTTTTATAAGGAAATAAACTTAAAACCTTCCTTTATAATAATCCAATACAAATGGAATTATTATAGCCATTAATAAAAATAATTTTCTCTTCTTATATCCCCTCCTTGATCCTAAGTGTGCACACCCCCCAAGTTAGTTATCCCATCACGGATCTATCATTGGAGTTTCCTTTTATTTGCCAACAAGTGGACTTTGAAGCATAAACCTTTCTTAATTATGAAATCAAGCGGTAATGTATAATAATAATAACTCTCCTTTTATAACTCCTTTAAATACAAATACCTTGCTTTAATTATTAAAGCTCATTGAAAATTACTAAATCTCAAATGTCACCTGGCCCTTTTAAAACATGATACATATTAAATAAAATAAGGTAAATGTATATCACCCTTTTTTTTTGTTATCGGAATTTCAAATATATAACCATATATAAAAAAATATTTTAGCATAATATAATTCACAAAATATAATATTCAATTGCACATAAAAAAGTTTTAACACATATACGAACCTTAAATTCTAGTAATTCCTAATAACTCGTTACTAAACTTGAAGTTGATCCTCCTATCAATTTAAAATGAACTAATCAACACAACGCAATACAAAACTTTAATTAAGTTTAGAAATGGTTTTAAGAATTAAATAGTTTACAAAACAATTAAAATAATTAAATAGTTAGGGAAAGAGGATGCTTACGGTGGCTGGTGGTTGGTGGTGGCACAAGATGGCCGAAGAGATGCAGAGAGTGGCTTGAGAGAGAGGGAGAAAGTTTGAGAAAAGTAGAAAGGGTTTAATAATTTTTGTGTGAAGAATTAGGTGAGATTTAAGGGTCTATTTATAGTAGAAATTAGGATAAATTTTAGGATTTTAAAACACTAAAATATAAATATGAATTTAAAATGATAATTATCCTCCAAATTTTCAAAAAAATCTTTTATTTATAGAATAATTAAATTATTAAATAATTTAATCAATTAAAATTATTTAATTCAAACCAAACCAATTAGAATTAGTTAAAGAAGATAGAAGTTTATAATAATAATTTTCTTTTAAATAGATCAATCATGGAAAAAGGATAGGATAAGGATAGAATTTATTATATATATATTTTTTCAAAATCTATTATTTTTAAATTAAAACTATTTGTTTCAACTAAAAATATCCTTTAAATTAGGATTAAATATATATAATAATATTTTTTTATATTCTAATCATGGCAACTGGCCATGATTAGATATGGTCGAAATTTTATTTTTAATATATTTTTTTTATTTCTTTGGTAAATATATCCGATTTTCAACATTATCCATTTTAAATTAAAAATTAATATTTATAAATATATCAAACTATATTTTTTTGTTAAGAATAATATTTTAAAAGCTTATAGAATATTCTAAAATAAAAGTGGATACTTTGGATATTTTTCGGAATATTTTAGAGGGCTTTTTGGGAATTTAATGGAATAATTGAGGAATTAAATATAAAATTAAATAATTTTCTTAATAAAATTATAAAATAAATATATAAATGACGGTCCATAATTTTGATTGGTGTAAAATAATTTTTAAATTATTTATTTTGTACTAAAATATTCTTAATATAATGTCTAAAATATGGGGTATTACAATGTATCCTAACAACTAATAATATACGTACTTAATGAATTCATTGGTGTTACATCCGAGTGCCAATTTCAGTAGAGTTTCCTCTATAATTTGGACACCCAAGTTATCGACAATATGATCAGTGTGTACCTAGGAAAACAAAATCAATGTTCGTAGCCATTCCACCTTGTATTCCTTCGATTTAGCTGAACGTGTGTCTTTTGTGGGCCACATTGGAGGGGGCGGGATAAACTCGATGAAACCAAGTTGGCGAATGCATCTCTGAGTCTTATAAGGTTCTATGATATCCTTATATTGAATAAGTCCCGTATATGACGTCCTTGGGCAATTAGCGATCGGATTAGGGCAATATGACAACCAATCAACCTGGGATCGGGGACAACGAATAAAGTAACAAACATAGAAGTTGAAAATGTACTAAGGTAATAAAGCAATAAATTAAATACGATGGTGTACCTTATGCGCACTCATGGTGTCCAGTTGGCACCAAAATTCAATCAGTCGCTCTAGAGTCTTCTTCTCGGCTCGACTTTCCCACAACTTAGTCCTTGGAAATTGGTTCATAGAAAACTTTGAATCCAATCTCCGGACAATCAATCCGGTTGGCAACCCCCAACTGGCGATACATGTTCGCTAGACTACCGATCCCCAAGAGTATGTAGAAATAGAATCTGTCTCCAAAGCCTCACGCAGACAATGCTTCCTAACCCTATCTCCATTCTTATCTACGAACAAGGTGCAACCTAGTGCCAAAAACAACCACGCTGATAGTTGTGTATCCTCTACCCTGTTTGCTATGAGGCATCTCTTGTATAAAGACATAAGTTTCACACCACCATTATGGTAGATGCTCTCGGAAGACCCAAAAAGCTAGGAATCACGTTCCCTTCGATAGGACCGCCAGGAACTCCACCCTTCACAACCCAAGAGTCATCCCCCTTCTTCCTCTTACTACTCGGGCCAGAAATAGTTGAAGAAGAACCCGATTCCGTTGCACTAGCAAATTTACCATCCACGCCTTTGCGCACTCTAACATACTGATCCCCTAGTTGTTCCTCCGGCATAGCACTAGAACTACCCAAATCATAGTTCAGAATATCATCATCATCCTGATCCAGATCCCGATCCTCCTCATCTATCACGTAATTATCCAAATCATCATCATCATCCTCTCCTACCCCATCTACCGGATCCTCATGTAACTGCTACAACCGTACACCCTTTCTCTCCCTACGTGTAGAAGTTGAGATACCAAGGGATCAGGGATGTCTCATACCTGAATCACCCTCACCATGGATTTCAGGTACCTAGTCCATTATATTAATGATAAATAATAAGTAATTAATAAATACAAATTAATACTAATTTAATATAAATATAATTTAACTATTAACAAATAAACAAAATTTAACTAATATAGACGCAAGTATTATTATTAATATATGCAAACATGTAAAATACAGTAGAATTACGACTAATTATACGTATTATTATTATTAAATAATAATATCATTAATATAATAAATTACTAATTATGCATATTATTATTAATAATAAATAATAATGTCATTAATATAATAAATTACGAGTATTATTATTAATAGATACGCACTATTATTAACTAATTAAATATTAAATACAAATTAATACGTACTATTAATAAATACAAATTAATACTAATTACTAATATTATCTAATTAATACGTACTATTACTAACTAATTAAATATTAAATAATTAAAGTATTAACTAATTTAATACAGAATTTTAATTACAACGTATTATTATATATTAATTAATTAATATGTATTATTATTATTAATATTCGTAATAATTATTAAAAAAATATAATTAGAACCGTGTAAAATACACTGTTCTACCTAGGTAAAACCGCCCAAAATGGATGGTTCTACCATGGTAGAACCGTGTATTTTGGACGGTTTTACCTAGGTAGAACGGTGTATTTTACACGGTTCTAATTATATTTTTTTTTTGTTTTTCATCTTCTTCCTCAAGCACAAATCAACCAAATTCAACGAAATCAATAATGGCGGAATAAATAACGTATTACTAGAAATCATTATACTCCATAAAAATACATACAAATAACTTCAAATTGGTTAAAAATCAAAATAATACACATAAGAAACCATAAATTGCTAAAAAAAATAAATTAATACATACTTTTGACGATGAAGAACCCGTTAATCCTCTTAGAGCTTTATTGGCAACTCTACTTACTCTTCCACTCAAGCTTCGACTTGGTTCTTTGCCCGCTCTTGACATGGTGGGTTTTTGAAGGAAAAATTTGGTTTTATGAAAGAGGTTTCTTAGGAGAGAAATAGATGCATGAGAGAGTTTGAGTGAGTGAATGAAGGAAAAGTTTTGAAAGAGTGATAAAAATAGGTTTATAAGAGATATGAAAAAAAGAGTACAATTAGGTGAGTAAATGGATTAAATTAGGTCATTACATTTAAATATTATATAAATCATTATTTAGGTTAGTAAATAGGTTAAATTAGATTAGTAAATTAAATTATTAAATTAGGTTAGTAAATTAAATTATTAAATTAGGTTAGTAAATAGGTTAAACTAGATTAGTAAATTAAATTATTAAATTAGGTTAGTAAACTAAAACGTTAAATGATTATTACATATGTTTAAATAAGGTAAGATTAAGTATATAATATATAAGGGCAAAATCGTAAAAAATGTGTAAAATACGGGTGATAGCTGGATAATCACGGACAGTGTTTAGCGATCCACTTGGATATTTGGATTCATGATTCCATCATTCCATGCGATGAGATCGAATAATATAAACTACAACATGTGAAACTAGCAAAATTCGATAGTGTGAAATATCTGTGTCTCACACCCATAAAAGTATGTGAGACTCATAAATTACATGTGATCAATTAAATTCAAGAGATTTAAATAACACATTTCACCCATAGATTATGAGGGGCTAGGGAAATATGAGAGAGTTATATGCCATGGTTCACCTTTATGGAGCATGAATTCAATCAAATTCAAATGAGTCAAGTAAACACTCTCCAATAAATTAATAATGTGATTGCTTCAAATGACATGCTTTACAAAAGTTTGATGATAAAATAAATGTATGTGAGTACTATGGACTCAGCTGAGGCAGCTACAATCTGAACTGTTATAGTATTTACGCTTTTATGACTAATGTGCTTTCGATGGTGATTGTGAGAGAAATAGATCTGCAGCAGTAAGATGTTCAGAGTTGTTGTTGCCTTCAATATGACGCTTTGCATGCTTCGTAGGGGGATTAGAGTCCTTCAAGAAATGAGAGCCCATTATATCTCCGTACTCTCAGTCTCCTGTTACACTATCAACTAATGTGCTTTCGAGGGTGATTGACTGATTGTAAGAAACAAATCTGCAGCTGTAAGATGGTTAGTGTTACTATTGCCTTCAATCTTATGCCTCATATGCTTCGGTGGGGGATTAGAACCCTTCTTTAAGAAACGAAAGCCCATTATATCAGTGTCCTCAGCTCTCCTGTTCCAAGGAAACGACTGTAGTAAATAAACCCACCGTCACCACACGTCTTGCACCTAAGAGAAGGGCATATATTCTTCAAATCTATTATTATTGAGAATTGGCAAGGAGCTGATATGATCTACATGAATGCGAAGAATAAGGAACTCACCAATGTGGCCATTCACCTTTTGGAAGCATTATCAAATCAGGGTAATTTGTCCTTCCTGTACTAAACAAAAATTAGTTCATTAGCCATCTTGAGCTTAATTGGTAATATGCTTGCACAAATGAATTAGTAATGGCATTAGCAGCTTAATTACTAGCTAATGCTTACACCAAACTTAAGCCTAAAGCCAAGTCACAAGATTGATACCTACCGTATTCTTTCTCCTTTAACTATAATCTTCAAGTAGCTTGATCTTCCAGCTAACTGACACCAAGATTAAGCCAATGCTACAAGATATTAGATGATTGAATGTTTCGTAGCAAGGAGTTCTTTGATTCAATTTGGTCCTTCACGACATAATAGTTTACAGAGATTGGTTCCCAACTTAATAGGAACTAAGATTAATCAATCGCAAACACAAACACAAACATGTTGCTCGGACCACTAGACCAAACAATTGTGGTATGAAAAGAAATCACTGCACCATTCAAAGGACGTTCTCAAGTTTTGAGGCTTCGTCTTTTCCACTTAAAAACACATTATTGAACTTTAGTAATCATAACCTGGACTAATTTTTTCTAGTTGACAAGAACAAAGGCTCATAACCTGGACTAATTAGATAGTGCATCCGGTGTATGGGAGATATTGCGCACTTGCCCTATGTGGCAATGTAGTCACATGAAAGCTAAAGGAAATGGCCTTGGGGAATGAAAAGTGCATCCTGACCGAGAAGAAAATTGCAGCAGGCTCAAGAAACAAGGAAAAACAGACCTATGGTAATGATTACGATCATTTTTGAATTTGAAACAAAGTGTACGTTAGAATGCTTATGTATGCAATGTACATACTTTTGATATAAAATGTACATTAAGCTAATATGTAATGTACATATATTTATCTTAAAATGTATGTTGGAAAGCTTATATATGCAATGTACATTTTTCTGACGTGAAATGTACATACTTCTGATATGAAATGTATATATATAAATAAATAAATATACACATGCAATTTCTGGATCAATATACTTATGTTATTTGAAGTTATCTATAATGTACATACTTATGATATGCAATGTACATACTCCTGATATGAAATATACATATATAGATAAAAAAAAATGTACACATGTATATATAAATAAAAAATGTACTGTAATACCCCGGTAATTCCCATTTTTCGAAAACCAAACCTTTAGGAAATTACCGGTGTGCTACCGCCACGTGTTCAAATGTTAAGGCTATAAAACAGAGTTTTGCTGCGGAAAACCAAAAGACTTTTAAAATAACATTAAACGTAAATCAACTCCTAATATAACAAACTGGAACCCCTACGGCCCTTACTGCAATGTATCAAATAACGTTCACCTTAAATCCAACAGTTTAAACCAAATCAAACAAACATAATTTATTCTAAAATCTAAATTAAAATAATGTTCCTCTCAAACTCGCCCATGCATGAATGCTCGTTTAGATACCTGTTAATAATCTGCTCCCCAATAATACAAATGTAAGTATTGGATCATCACAGTGTCATTTATAGGTAAAAGTCATGACCAAAAACACACAAGGCACGTAATCAGCAAACTGAGTACATACAATTTACAAAGTATAAGAGTTGAACTGATAATTAAATAAGAATAATTATAAAATGTAAGAACGTATCACGCAACATATTACTCGACTGACACAATAAAATAATTAATGATTTAGATTAAGCAATAGACTAGGTTGTCTCCCCCATATCCTGATTTGGACATCAAATAATTAAATAACCCATGCACTCCCGTCGGAGAGCATCAAAATACAGTATAAAAATTCAGATGGTAAATGGGGGCGACTCCGTTACCATAGCTAGATGAGATCTCAACTAACCCCAATTTTAAGTTTAAAACTTTATAAAAGAGAGACTCGTAGATCACACGACCTCTAATAAAAGCCACAGATAATACCCCGTGAACTCCAACCCCTGATTGTCAATACTCTAGACGTGCACTAACCAAGAGTTTTATTGCTTATCCTCTTTCTCTTTAAGTGATTTACTGTTTAAACTCAATATACACCATCACCGTAGCACACACGTGCAAACATTACAGTTATACAATCAATCTTTGTTATACCATAACTTTTAACTTTTTAATTTCAATCTCAACTGATAAAACTGTTGAACCAAATTAACTACCCTTGTCATTAAGACGTATAAAATACACCTTTACTCCAATCATACTATAAGTAATAAAGGAGTAATAATAAACAACCTCATGGATTAATTAACAATTAATACCAATTTAATAAATCACGGTTTCTCACAAATAACACCAAAACATGCCCCCTAATATAAAGAAAATGAATTCTTTCAAATGGATAACCAAACAATCTCATCCAAAGAGTTCCCTAAACATGATACTAAGTTTATATTTCACCCTAAATCATGCTCCTAATTAAAGGTAACGTTCTTCGTAATTTGTACGTACCTGGTGTAAATACACGGGTATCCACTTTTTCTATTTTTTTAAGGACCTTTTTCAAATTGTTCTCCTACACCAAATAATATAATCTAATTCAATACCAACAATCAAATTTACAACAACCATACTAAAATTTCTAAGACTTTAAAATCATTCCAACTACTTCCCAAAATCACAAGTTAGCATTTTAAACGAAATTCATTCAAATCTACTAACATCCAATACAATATTGAAGTCAACAATGCACTATTATTATTTGTGTTATATATCAGTGTACCCACTTAATCGTTGAGCTAAGTAAATAAACAAATTCTAGAATGTTGACTGATAAACTCTCAAAACTTGTAAATAAAATAACCATCGACGATGACAAGTAACTAGTTAATCATAAAAATTTGTAAACCGCATATACTTTGTATATGTTATACTATGACGTTTTCGGCATTAGTTTTTAGGGATTTTAATATAGCTAGAGATAATTAAGGCAAACATTGGCTACTACATACATACGATATTCTACTATTCACAGTGTCATTTTCATGAGAACAACCGTAAAGCATCTCCTAACTTCATGATGATCATCATTAGCAAAATGTTGGCAAGTACCCCATATTATAAGCATTAGCATATCAATAGCATATTCATAAGTAGCATCATATCACATTCATGGATTTCATTAAATTAAACTCCCCATATACTAAGTAGTAGCATGTCCATAAATAATCATGAACCTGATTCCCAATATACTAATACAATTGTGAATCTCAAATTCACAAATTTTATTAAATTAGACCCCAATATTTCGACCTTCTCCGAATCAACGCAACATATCACAAGCACCAATACAATTTCATGAATTCATACCCATCATACAGAAATTAAGAAAACAAGAGGGAAGGAGAAGGAAGAGGGAGGGGGTGGTGGTTCGCTCAACGGTCGACGGAGGCACGACAGGGGTCGCGGCGGCCGGCAGACGGGGACAACAGGGCTGGCAGTGGCGGCAACAAGGATGTAGGGTTTCTACGGGGTAGGGGGTTCCATGGGTGGGGAGGTTTTTTTTTTCTTCTTCTTTGCTTTTGGGGCTCTACCGGGGTGGGATGTGGTTTTGTGGGGGGTGGGAATCTCACAGATGGGGTTTTTTTTTTATATGGGGTGGGTTTAATTTTTCTTTTTCTTCTTTTTTTTTGTTTAGTATTAAGGTGTTTTGTATTTTTTGGTTTTGTGAGAGAGTTTAGGTTTAGGGAGACTTTAAGTAAGATAGAGTTTTGGGTAGTGTAAAATTTGAGTAGGATAGAATTTCGGTAGTTTAGACTTAGCGGGTTACTTAGAAAAATAAATAGATAATAACAAAATAATTGTAGAATTTCGGGGGATTATATATACACATGTAATTTCTAGACCAATAAACTTATATTCTTTGAAGCTATCTATAATGTACATATTTATGATATGCAATGTACATATTTCTGATATGAAATATACATATATAGATTAAAAAATATACGCATGTATATTGGAATAAAATCCAAATTTAAGGGAAGGAGAAGAGAATTTGTTTTCGAAAAATAAAATCTTGGGGAAATGAATGTATGCAAAAATCTAATGCTAGGGTCATAATAAACTACTCTTCCCCAAAATAATAGGTTTGGAAGTTACTTTTGGTAGGAATAGTGCATTTGATTGCGTGTTGTAACTGCAATTTGATCTGTACAATTCGAATATAAGTAATGTACATTTTGAAGTTGCGTTTCATTGTTTGCAAGTTGCATTTTGGAGCAGGTGTACCATACTCATGGTACAACCGGGTACACTGTCCATCCATTGACCAGTAGAAACCAATCTAATCCTGTTTCCCACTATAAAACAACAACATATATATCAGAAGCAGTGTAGTGATTTTGGCCAGGGCTCTATCAAATGTCCACTTCGGTAATTTCCTTTCTAATTTAGATTTAGCGAATTACATCCAATATCGATTTGTATTTCATCAATAAACACGACGTTTCATGGGTTCTGATCCTTTATGCTTACCGATTAGCAATATGTTGCGCATTTAAGTAGCTATGGTCAAAAGTTAAAGTCAACGCCACGGACCGGGTTGAGAAGTCCAATTGAACCCTAGTACGTCATTAGCAAGTAGGGGTGACAAACGGATCAGGTTGGGTTGAGTGTTCGAGTCACCTAGTTTCGGGTCAGCTATCTCCCAACCCGAATCTGATCCATTTAATTTTTCGAGTTGAAAACTCCAACCCAAACCTAACCCATTTAATTTCGGGTCGGGTTCGTCTTAACCTATTTAAGTTTTTGTGTCGAAAATATCAACACTACCCATTATATTCGGTTCGGGTTGGGTTATTTTTTGTCACCCCTAAGATGTGATTATTCAATAGTGGCTGAAGAAAAAAAAAACTTTTAGAGTTGAGATGAAATGGTTGACAAGTTGACAGTAATAGTTAAATTGTCTTCTAGGGTTTTAATTGGGTTTGGGGTTTAGTCTGAGTGAGTGGCTGGCTAAGTAAATTTTTTTAATCTACTTAATATAGTTTGGTTATAAGGTTGGATTCAGATTGACCCAACCTAATTTTGACCCGAAAATAATTTCGGGTTACGTAGATCATTTTCTGGTTGGAATTTTCAACCTTAACTTAACCCATTTAATTTCGGGTCGGGTTCGTATTAACCCATTTAAGTTTTCGAGTCGAAAATCTCAACCCTAACCCACTATTTTCGAGTCGGGTTTTCAGGAAGGGTTAGTTTTGACCACCCCTGTTAGCAAGGAGTCTACTAGGTTTACATCTCTACGTGTTTAATTCATGTTAAGATTATAGTCTAATTAGATGTTTAAATTTTATTAGAATTTCTTGTTAGATTGCTTAGAATTTATGTTGTCTATGTAGTTATGTTTATGCCTTAGGTTGTTATTTTATTCAACGTGTGTGGTTGAATAAAAGTCATCACTTCATATTTTGGTAGAGCGCGCTAGTGACAAAAGATACAAAAATGATGGGCCTTTAGAGATTGATGTAGTGAAAAATCTCTTAGCATACTTGACTCCCTTAGGTAGCCTATTCGTTTTCCTTTCAAATTTGACAATACCTTGCTAAAAAAAAGTTGTCAAATCCTTTTGATTTGCTATTTAACTTGATGATATCAACCTTGGAGTTTTGCCAAGTTGCTGAAACTCTGTGATCTGGAAGAGTACTCCCTAACCAACCGTAGAAAAATGAATCTTCTCTCTGTAGGAGCGTTGATATTGTATCGTATTCAGCAATCCTTCCTGTGTTTTGTCGAAACAAACATCTTCATTGATTTGCTAGGCATTCTTGCTCTCAAAGAAATTACTAAAAAAATAATTATGTCTGGGAAGAATACCTTCACTGAGGACAAGGACTAAATCACTATGAACCACTGTGTGTATTCTGTGAGCTATGGTGATTATTGTTCGTTCTCCGAATTCTTGGGTGATAATTTTCTGAATTACACTATCAGTTGCAGAATCGACTGATGCAGTTGCTTCGTCTAAAACCAAAATACGACTGCGTTTTAGTAGTGCCCTTCCTAAGCAGAACAATTACCTCTGTCCAACACTCCAGTTTTCACCATTTTCAACTACTATATATCACATTCAATATGTCAGGTTCATAGAAGAAAAAAGATAACTTTCCCTCCATCTATTTCACTTAGATTGATATATTCACCTCTGGATTCGAGTCTTCCTTCCTTGGCCCGTACAAGGTCTCCTAGTTGGCATTTGCCCAGTGCCTAAAAATTGCAGGATGCGGTGTAAGGGTGTTACTCATTAACAATAACTTCAAGCTAAGATTGCCAAAGTTTAAGTTAGTTTATTACCTCCCATATATCACTGTCTGAGTACTGTTGGCGTGGGTCGAGGTTTATTCTAACTGTGCCATCAAACATTGTTGGATCTTGTGGGATGATGCTGAGCCTTGATCTCAAGTCATGAAGACCTATCTTGCAGATATCTAAATCATCAATTATTATACTCCCCTCCCTTGGTTCCACAATGCGGAATAAAGCTTGTATAAGTGTTGATTTTCCGCTGCCTGTCCTTCCCACTACAACAACCTTTTTCTTTCCAGGGAATGTGCATGTTATGTTCTTCAGGATGGAGGGAAGATGTTCAGCATAACGTATCTGCAACGTCGTGAAATTGGGGCTGACATTATTTACTTTGTTTTCTGCTGATTGGAAACCATGCAAGTATTTTTGGGGTGGAGCAAGTTTACAGTTTTAGCCACTTAAAACACTTTGGCAACAGCTTACCTGTAAATTCTGGAAACTAATGGTTCCAGTAGTTGGCCAGTTATTTGGTGGTCTGCAATCATCAATGATCAGAGGGGCCTCACTAGTAAGCTTTGTATACTGAAGAACTCTTTCCTCCGATATCATCTTATTTTCCACATTGCATTTATTCCATATGACTGAAGCTTGCAAAACATTCAAATTTATTCCATATGTCACTGCAAAACCTGCAATGCCTGGAAAAGATTCCGAGTCCCATAAGCTTTTCTTCAATAAGAAACTGGTTTACACTAAGCTATAATATGTTCTATAGGATGATAATATTATCCTACATGCAAGTGAAATATATTTTAAATTGAGGCCTCAGGTAAAGCCTCCTTGATGCTTTTACAGCTTAATACTATCTGACATTCGTATTTCACTTAACTTGTATAGTGAAATCTCCTACATTGTTTTTTTTTTCTAGTGTAAGAAATTTCTAAATTGCTAGAAAATTCAATATCAGATCTGGAATACTTACTTGGATTTATAATACCATCTGGGAGAGACACTAGCAGAACCAATGAAAATGCAAACACAAAGTTGGACAATTGATTAAGTCTGAATGAAAGCCACTCCATTGCTGATACATTGTGAAACCATGCTCTTGAAAATTCGTCTACTAATCTCAGGTTTGCATTGATAAAACGATCCTTTTGGTCAAAAGCACGTATGGTTGCTGTCCCTGAAAGTGATTCTCCAAAATGATGGAGGATGGGAGATTTCTGAATTTCAGATAATCGTGCTAGCTCCCTTGCAGTTGGTATGTAGTATTCCTACACAAAATATCATTATATTCATTTTCTGGTCATCTTGTTGAAATTATCTTTGCATGGTTTTAAATTATTGATTTCAAGCACGATTTGCTTACCTTATACCATATGCAGATTGTTGTCACTGGAATGAAGATGAGAAAGACTTCCCATGCAACTTGTGACATGATTGCAACAGTGCCGATAAGCTGGATTATTGAGAAAGCTGCCGAACCTAATCTTTGTGCCATTTCCAAGTCTAATACACTTTGGTCAGATTGATGCCTGTATATGACAATAAGTGTTAATAGACATTTATTTGTGGATGTTTTATCTATTTTAGATGAACCATAATCCTAGACTTTTTGGAGTACAGAGGCGAAGAAATCCAAGTTAAGACAGAAGATGGAAGATGATTAAGTATTTTGTCTTTCAACATACGTAGTTGCAGACATCTGAGTTCTGAATAAAATTCTTCATCGTCAAAATTTAACATAATTCTCGGTTGATTTAGGTGCCTTCAGTTTGCCAGAAGTGGAAGGTCAGATGACTCAGATCCAGTCTAGACCTATCACTTCATCCTTTTATGCATTGTTTATGATGACAATATATATATATATATATATATATATATATATATATATATATATATATATATATATATATATATATATATATATATATATGTTCGTACTATTTTTATGGAATTACAGCTATATTTAGATGAATTCTTACCCGATTCAGTATTCTTCCCTAGGAGTTGAATCAAAAAATGACATTGGAGCTCGTAATACATTGTGTAGCATGTCCTCAAAGAGTTTTTGTGCTGTAAGAATGCCGGCTTTTGCTAGCACTGTCGCCCGTACTAAGACACAGAGTAGCTCACGAGAGAAAGAAGGGAATATACAAGTAAGGTATAGTCCATCTCAGCTATAGGTGCTGCATCAACTGAGATTGGACAAGCCCATGCCATCCAGTAATTACTAGCCATTTGCAACACTTGAAAAGATGACTGGGCTAAAACTATAACCGGAACCAAAATACCACTTTTTACTATGGTTAGATAAGCCCAATATAGCTCCTTCTCTATACTTCCCTTCTCTCTCTCTTCATCCTGTATCAACCTTCTTTGCTTCTCTTTCATTTCTGGAGAAAGTTTATCCTCTTCTTCATCCGTTGTTTGAATTTTTTCTGCACTTGAATCAACATTTTGTTGTAAAGCGCATTCAGAAGCTCTACCAGAAGTACCTTCAACTGTTAGAACAGACTCTAGAGCTTGACTATGAGCTCCAACCAGAGCCTCAAATCCAATATTCTGTTCCAAGAGTTCCTTAAAGCTTCCTGCTTCTCCGACTTTCCCATCTTTCATCACCTGACAAAAAGAAGTTCTCTCGAGAATTCACATACGTAAATAAGAAAGTACTTAAGAATTTTTTATCATACCAGAATGAGGTCAGCTACAGGTAAAAAATCGACTTGGTGGGTCACATAAATGACAGTCTTGTCTCTTAGAACCTCCATCAGACATTCCTGTTTATTGAAAATCCGAATATTGTAAATTTGTAAGAGAGTGAAGTAATAAAAATGTAAGACTCAAAGAGTTCAGCAGTACTTGACATTTTAGTCTTACAAGTACTTACCTGAATAAGTTGTGTGCCTGTATGTGCATCAACTGCGCTAAAAGGATCATCAAGCAAATATATATCTGCATCCTGGTATACTGCACGAGCTATTTGTATCCTTTGTTTCTGAACCCCGCTCATGTTAATACCTCTTTCTCCAATTTCCGTCAAATCACCCTGTGGAAAAGCTCAAAATCTTTCAATAGAGCACATGCTTTAACTGTTCGGTTATACTTTGCAGTATCATAATAATCTCCAAAGAGTATGTTCTCCTTGATAGTTCCTGTAAGTATCCACGGGGTTTGAGGAACGTAAGCCTTAGAACCGCTAATCTTCACAGTCCCTAGATCTTAGGAATTTCTCCAATTACACCAGAGAGCAGACTGGATTTTCCGGATCCTACAGTCCCACATATTGCTACTTTCATCCCCCTTGTAACCTGCAAGTTTACTCCATCAAGGGTGGGTGTTCTTGTATTAGGATCCCAGCTGAACTTCCCCTCTTCTATGTCTATCGCATAGGGTATTAGGGTGTTTCATCTTTTGAAACAAACTCAATTGCATCCTGTTGAATTTCTTCTTCTTGGAGGTAAGAAGCAACCCTATCAGCCGATACTTTAGCTTGTGCTACTACATTGAGTAAGTCTGGCAGACTAAATATGAAATCCTGCAGCATACGAAAGGTTGGTAATGAAGATAATACACCACCTGCTGTGAGAGGAATTCCCATCAAAAGACAAGCTCCAAAAGTCACTATAGGAATAACGGTTGGTGAACCCCAAAAAATGAAGGCTGCAATTGCCCCTAATCTCAAAGACTTCCATATCCAAGAAGACTCTACCTTTCGCAAACTTTCTAGCTTATGAAGAAACTGATTGTCCCATGCTTGAAGTTTTATGGTCTTCATGTTAAGCAGGATTTCTGAGGTGGCTTTCATCCGAGCATCTTTGGCATCCATGATTTTTGACTGGTATTTTTTCTGCGTTCTTGTTAGAGGTATATTGCAAGGCATAATTACTAAAGTTGCAACAAATCCTGCAAGTCACCCCAATCCAAGACTTGTATGTAGAACATAGATTGCTAAAGGTATTTGTACTGGTAACATCCATATTGTGTTTAAGTACCATACAAAATCTGAGATTCTTTGAACATCGACACTCATGTAATTCATTATCTCTCCACTGGTGTGACTCTGTCTTGCTTGACATGACAAGACTAGGCCCTTTCGATATATCTGAGAAACCAAAGCAGCTCTGAGGCGGAGCCTTAGTTGGCGGGCTCCAAAGATCCATTGCCTTTGTGCTATTGTCCCCACCACTTTGGCCCCTAAAAAGCCAAGAGCTAGGAGGTAGCCAGTTCTAAGGCTGCGGTGTTTCTTGTCGCTGAGGAAAACCACGAAGTGATTGATTAGGTATGGACCAACGTATGATGAAAATGCACTTATTACTGCAAACATGGCATTTACTGCTGCTTTTTTCCAGGCTAGGTAAAAAATTTCCTTGTAAACAGATGGGCTACTGGTGATTCCTTCTCCCTCCTTGAGTTGTTTCAGGTTCTCATCGAAGCAATGAGAGAGATAAGCAGCAGAGTCTTGCACATCAACTTCCGGGATCTCATCCTGCTCAAGTGGCTTCTTCTTCCCGATGACAAACAATGGGTTGAGCCATGAGAAGGTAAAAAGATCGAGTTGCCATGCTGTAAAGTGACTCGCTTTTCCCCTTGCCTTTGTTCTCATTTTTGCCACTGAGGAGTGGCGCAGACAAGTTGTTTCTTGCATCATCATGCACTATTCTCATCCTTCCTTGAATGGAAGTCACCAACAGGATGACTGATGCAAATAGGTCCAGAAAATCTGCATAATCTTGTATCTGAAGTTGACCATGATTTTCCAATATAAAATGTGAATCAATGGCAATATGACAAGTTATGATCAAGAAGTTGCAAACCCACCAGAATCTTAGAACTCCGGGGAAAGTGAGGTAATTCTTTGTTAGAATCCTGCATAGTACAATGATCGTGATTATCCATGATATAACCTGACAAATTTCAGCTGAGAGAATAGGAAGAGAATGACTGCACGGAGCCTTCCTTTTATTAACAAGACTAACGAAGTCACATGAACACCCAAGAGCATTGCTTTCGAATAGAGGTTTAGTCTTGTATCGTCAGGGAAGATTTCTGTATCCCTTTCTGCTACTTTTGTTGTGTACTTGCATACTGTAAACATCATTTTTCTGATGAAATGTAGCAGTAGAGTACCATAGAACCCAAGCACCAAAAATATGCTGACCTTTTCCCACAAACAGGGGGAATTCAGCTGTTCCCATGCTGTTAGATTCAAAAGCTTAAGACCTGCCATATGAAACAAAAACATTTTCATAATTATGTTTGAAAATTACTTATAATTTAAAAGCAGCTTTAATTCTTGTGCTTCAATAATTTTGTACTCCATATTTCATAATAATACAGGATGTTCAAAGTTGTTGCACACAATAAAATGGCAATATCGGTTTTTTGTATTAATTGTTGAAGCTCTAAAAAGCCCATAAATACATGTGGCTTTCCCACATTAACATATTAGTAGAAAAATATACATTATATAACGTTGAGGGACAACTCCCTTATTACCATATGGTTTTAAGGTGGAACTATTTTAATCTTATATAATGGACTCTCTTATATACGAATGTAACCCAAATCCGTATTTGTCACTAATGTCCTATGCCTTAATACTTCTACTATACATTACATGTAACTGCACCGCTTAGTTATCCGTCACTTAACATATCCTTGCACTAGAATATTGGCCAATATTAAGTATCATAGATTATTATTTGTCAATTTTTAATACCAATATAATGACCGTTAACTTGTAATTTATGAGCAAAGCCTTGAAGAGGTTCTTGAGGTTGGTTCGGGTAGTATGCTGAAAGGGAAGCAGCACTATATATTTAAGGTTAACATTCTACTTAGTAGGTCTCTTAATTATCATAATCAACTTGTACAGTGAAGAGAAAAGATTGGAAATTAATCAGAAAACAATGAGAGCTAGTTGCTTCTAGGCCAATAATTACCTGATAAAGGTTGATATTCTTATGCTAATCTATTAGCAATTCGACTGCTTTTCCTACTGAAGTGGCTCGATCTAGTAACAAACAACACCATCTTTAATAAAATTATCAAGTTTTTTTTTTTTTTTTTTTAATATAGAGTGCATCTATTTCATGCCATCTTTACTGCCTTTTTATGAACACTTTCTTGCGCAGTATATGCTACATCTTTCATCTTCACTGATAGAGAAATGTTTATTTGCTACGGTTTTTCTAGCTTTAAATATCGCGGTTATTAATACGAAGCATATATAGGCGAAGCACATGGAAAAACAACAAATGTTGCGACGCAACAATAAAAATAACAAATGATGCGTCTATTAGAAAAACCGCAGGAAATATATCTATTAATTGTTGCGGTTTTACCACAAAACCGCAGCATATATTTTTAAAAAAATAAAAAAATAATTTTTTTATCATTATTTGCTGCAGTTTTTTGGAAAAACCCCAGCAATTAATAGATATATTTGCTGCGGTTTTTCTAATAACCGCAACATTTAATTGGTTTTTTGATTTTTTTTAATTCTGAAATTTATATGTGATGCGGTTTTCTAATATAACCGCAGCACATATAAATTAAATGCTATGGTTATATTAGAAAACTGCAGCAATTAATGGTTTTCATAATAAAAAAATTTAATAGGTCATTTTATGTGTTAATTACGTATAAAAACATATTATTAATAATTAATATCTCTCAAAATTATTATATACGCAAATCTAATTGTTATATACTATTACAACACAACACATTTAATCTAGAACATAATCTGATCTAAGCTAAGAATATCATGCATAATGTGTTAAATAATATGTCATAAAAGATAAGAAAAGTTAAGAAATGATCAACCGTGAAGCATATAAATCCAAAGTTCTATTATAACTACTCGTTTTGGCACGTAAAATCTTGATCTATAATATTTTACACTCAAAACAAACAACCAATCCATTCTTCATAAATTTCGGGTGCTATTCCGTGGTTTCGGAAACTTCGAAGAGACATATCTTTTAGCCCGGTAGTCCGAATGGCGTTATTTTTTTTTAAACTCCCTATTTTTAGAGGCACTACTCAACTATGTTACCCTTTAGTGGCCTCGGTGATGTCTTATTTGAGATATTGAAGAAATTTTTTTTGAGAAGCCATAAAATTGGCTACGGGACTCCGAATGAGGCTTATAATATGTCTAAATTGGTATTTTTTCAAGATTAACAGACCGCAAATGCTTTGTTGGGGGATTTTTCCACTTATTTTCTCCAAAAAAATCTCTAACACCATATAATCTATGAAATTTGATTTTTAAGGGTTATTTCTTAACGAACACAATATATAACATGCAGATTTGAACATACAAGAGTTTTCATCTTTACATTAATATATTTACAAATTACAAAAAAAATATAAAAAAAATATATACTAGGGTTCAAGGCATATACAAACCTTTAGATTTTGAACTTTAGAGTATATAGACTTCTTCAAAATGGGAGAGATGAGTAAGCTTCAAAACGCTTTATTACGCCATATCCATGGAGGCACGAGTGGGAGAGAGGAGTAAATTTCAAATTGCGTAAGGAAGAAATTTAGGTAGTGGGTGTTATGGGGTTAGGGCTAGAGACGAAAAGGGGGATGTTAAATTATGGGGTTAGGGCTAGAGAAGACGAAGGTTAGGGGTAGAGAAGGGTTAGGGCTGGAGTGTTGGGAGTTTGGGGAAAAGTTTTCGTGTTTTGAAATGGCCTGGAAAAGGGCAGTTTGGGGTAATATATTAATGAAAAAGGGTTGTGGTTATTTAAATAACCGCATCACTTATTCATTAATATATTAACATTTTCCAGGCCATTAATAAATGATGCGGTTATTTAAATAACCGCAACACTTATGACCTAAGTGCTAAGTGCTGCAGTTATTTAAATAACCGTAACATTTGTGTTATAAGTGTTGCGGTTATTTGACAAACCGCAACACTTATTCATTAATTTATTAACATTTTTCAGGCCATTAATAAATGATACGGTTATTTAAATAACCGCAGCACTTATAGCCACAAGTGCTTCGGCTTAAATAACCGCAGCACTTATGACCATGATATTTTCCCAAAATTCCTTTTTGCCAGGGAATTTTATGACGTGAATAATGCTGCGGTTTTTTTAAATAACCGCAGCACTTGTAACCACAAGTGTTGCGGTTATTAACAACATTTATTATAAATATTGCGGTTATTAAAATAACCACATCACTTGTGGTTATAAGTAATGCGTTTATTAAAATAACCGCAGCATTTGTTATTATAAGTGTTGCGGTAAATAACCGAAGCATTTAGGTTAAAAGTATGTTTTCCCTATTCATGAGCTTCGAAATATATTTAACCGTAGCATTTGAAACGAAACAATTAAAGTGTTTTCTATTAGTGCTTTCTACTTGGCATGACTTTAAAAAGATATTAGAAACAAAACTTACTCACTCGTCCCGGTTCAAATTGTCACGTTAATTGTGTAATTTTACGAGTGTTGAACATGATGAAACTGAGATCATGAAGATTGAATTCTATGGGGGAATTGTAACGGAGAATCATGAATCTTTTTTCTTTTCAGAATATGTAAGACAGCAATGTACATGCAAGATGCAACATTACACATCATTGATGGTGCGCAAAAGCTATGCAAGAGAAACGACTAACACTCCCACTGTCCCACCAATACAGTGCATGACGATTATAATTAGTATATGTTTGGATTGAGGGAGATAGATTATAGAGTTAATAATAACCAAACTAATAAAGATTAAAGGTAAAATAGAAGTGGTGATTAAGGGATGAGGTGGAAAAAAAGATACTTTAGTGATATGAGAAGAAAAAGAGATTGAGAGTCCAATCATTACCCGTATTTGTTAACCTAGAAGAATGAAGAGTACCAATTACCCTTGAAATGAACTCAAATGAGGGTATTATTAGTTTCCGTCTCTCCCTCTCCTCTCATCATACCATCAATACTCATTTTCCTTAAAAGTCACTTTCACTTATCTTATTTTTCTTTAATTTAACTTATATACCCCCACTCCAAACATGTCTGAAAGACAAGTTTTTATGAACGATTTTATGTAAAACTTATACATGTATTTCATAATATAATGCAGTTTTCATGTTCTTCAATCAAGTAGAATCATTATTTGTGTTAGCTCATATTCTACTTTATATGCTGCAGAGCTCCCTAGTTTAATTTGACACATATGGGATATTATCTTAATAAAATTCGGTGTGTATAAAGAACAAGAAGGCCATCTTGGAGGGTACCCAAATACATTGCCGTTATATGACCAAAGGAAGTAATACATACGAGTAATGAGCCAAACTATGACACAATTTATTAAGAAAAGCAAGCTAACATGTACAAAGATACATAGATTGAAAACTTACTTGATGCTAGAAAAGAATAAGGCATGATTCTCCTGACTCCAGCTTTAAAAAACAAAAAAAAAAAAAAAAAAAAAAAAAAGAGTATAGTGTAGTAAGCAATATATAGTGGAGATAAAGAGGGAGGAAAAGCTAAGTGGTCAAGGGGGATAATATATATGATTATATAAATGGTTATTGTTAATTAATAAGCAGTATGTCATCAACTTTTGGTTGGCTTTATTTTGTTTACATATAGAGAACAAAAATTTAGTTTGGAGGATTCACATTTGCTATCTTCTAGCCTTGATCATTTGTTGTATTTGTCTGTCTTCTATTAAATCCTAAGCTAGTACTAATGTACTATTATCAGTTTCTAAATTCATAATTATTTAGAAATTTAACTTTTCTGAACCCACCATTTGTATACACCCTCGTTCCCTCAGTCCCTCATGGTTGATTTGACATAATGGATGTATGTTTTGCATTACAATGTACCAATATTACACTCATCACGGCGCCCTTCATGAAAATGCTTCTTTTACTCATATGAACTTTGCATAAGTTAGCCAAAATGAGAAGAAAAAAAATAGCTTTGTATGTACCTAGGGTTAGGGGCACTCGGTAATATTACTATGTGATGGTGCCTGGAATTTTGCATTACGGGTTAGAAATCTACCAATTTCGCTGTAGGGCAGTGAATGAGTCATAGTAGAAATAGAGTTCAATTTATAAGATCTAAAAAAGTTACTGGTGATTTTTCAATTAACTTGGTGCTTCGACAAGGTCAGAATTCTCAAAGATACTTGGAATCGACCTAAGGCATCAAAAAGTTATTCCAACTGTGGACAATGAAAGGGTGTTTTCAGTTTGCCTCATTTTACAGCAGCATAATTATCGCAAGAGAATGAATATGTAGCCATGTAGGAAGGAAGCTGACAAGCTAACTTCACAGCAGCATGTGTCTCCAATTAAAATGTAAATGCAACCATGAACAAAGATGAAATATTTATATACTAAGTAGGTGATGCACCAAAAAAATATACTAAGTAGGTGAGTTCCTCATGTAGTTCAGCGTTTTTGGTGTTTGTGCAACCACATTTGAAGATAGTTCATTTAACCTGCTTTAAATTGAGATAATCTGATAGTGTTAACTGTGTAAGTTTTGTTCGTTGTTTCTGATTTCTAAGTTCTGAACGAAGTTAGTGTGTCCTAAGAGAAAAATTCGAACTAGACCAAAGATGAGATTGCAGAAATTATGAACTCGTAGTCAAACCTTTCAGATATGAATTTCTGTCATGTACATTAAATAAATGAGTCTTTTGAGTTTAGAAGATATAATACACAGGTAAATTCACTTTGCAAAAAGTTTAACACTATACGATAAATTATCAACACTAAACCGGGACTGACATCAGCTTTTTGAGAAAGTTGCCGTCTTTTCTGAAAACTGGGATCTCAAGCATCTCACCATGAGATTTTTTTTTAAAAAAAGTATTACATATTTGTCTTGACTATTAGGTTTAAGTTGCAATGGATTTGGGTAAATCTGTTGAAGTTTACATGGTAATCAGGGGCCCTACAGCTTTGAAACAAGTAACAAGTTACATTTGAAGTTTGTGAGTTTCAAAGCAAGAAAAAAACACTTGCAATAACCATCAGAAAACTGATAAATGAGCTTGCACAGTTGGTGATACTTTTGTTTCCTATATACTAAACATTTTATTTGTTACAAAACACCACCCCAATCCCGGTTCCTAATACTATACAAATTACAAAATGTTGGGCTGGGGGTCTCTATACAGATCTCCTGATTAATACAAAAATAATCGAAAAATTCAATTTTCAACCTGTCAAAAATAAGGATACATGCAAATGTGCCTGAGAATATGTACACTTATCTGATGTGGGAGCATCGCTTCAACTCTGGCTTGGGCTCAAAATCCTTCCTGGTGATAGAAAAAATTCCGGATTGCTCTTCAACTTTTTCAACGAGGAGCTTTAGAAGTGGAACTTTTGAGAGAGTTTTACATGAACCCACCATTATCAGCTTCTTCTACACAAGTACAGAAATTAATAATTGCACGAAATGAATTTGAGATGGCAGCTATTCAACATGCAAGTAGGGCTGGCATTAACCTACAAATACTATTTACCAAGCATAGCCGGTTAAGTTTACAGTATTACCATAGGCCTAATTTTAAAGTATGTGTGCATCTATAAAGAGACCTCAGGTATTGCTTCCTCATTGCAAAAATTGCTTTTCGCACTCCAAGCTAGAGACCACCTTTTTCAGTACCCAACCCACGAGGGGTAGTGCCCAAATTAAATTTTGACAGGTGACATTACCAGTTTGTCAAATAGTATTAGTCCAGTCCCAGATGAACTCAGCGGGATATACAACAGAATTTTAAGGATCAGACCAAAGAAGACTCACCTTAGCTCGCGTTAAAGCCACGTTGATTCTATGCCAATCGTCAAGTAGTGAAGATGAGCAGTTCCTTGGATTTCGGGACGACCTTACAAAGGACAAGATAATGCAATCCTTATCCCTTCCCTGAAAGAGAAAACAGGGAGGACAAGAGAACAAAATTAATGGAAGCCTTATGAATAGTTAACAATTGAACTCTTTGATAAACTGACAGACCAAAATAGGTCCAAAAGGGCTCTACTTATCAACTGACATTATAAGTTTGGAAAGCTTCTTGTAATTAGTTTTTCATATTTTATCAGCTTACAAACTAATGGTTTTATACTGTTGTCTAACCGACCTATTTGGTCAAAGACTTCTATTCCTATTATAACCCTACTCCTTTGGGTTTGTATAATGTTTATTGTATTCTACTCCTTTTATACCACTATTTGTACTATACTGTATTATCTACACTCCCCCTCAAGTTAGTTATGGGATCACCAACACCCAACTTGTCTAAGATATCTTCAAACGCATGTGACCCAACTGCTTTAGTTAAGATATCTGCCATTTGATCCCTTGATCGCACATATGGTAGACTCACCACTCCAGCGTCTAAGTTATCTTTAATAAAATGTCTATCCACTTCCACATGCTTCGATCGATCATGTTGCACAGGATTTTCGGAGATGCTAATAGCAACTTTATTGTCACAGAATAAATCACAGCTAGACTCTGGAGGAAACCCAAGCTCAGACAAAAGCTTTCTTAGCCAGAGAACTTCAGCAATTCCTTTTGCGATTCCCCGAAACTCTGCTTCGGCACTCGACATTGCAACCACCTTTTGTTTCTTACTTCTCCATGTGACAAGATTCCCTCCAACCAGGGTAAAATATCTCGATGTAGACCTTCGAATATCTCGATCTCCAACCCAATCTGCATCTGTATAGGCCTAAAGACGTAGGTGACCGTTTTTCTTAAACATAACTCCTCTGGCAAGAGTTCTCTTGAGATATCTTAGGATCATATATACAACTTCCATATGGACTGCTTGTGGCTTATGCATAAATCTGCTTATTACCCCAACAGCATAAGCAATATATGGTCGAGTATGAGATAGATATATGAGCTTCCCTACAAGTCTCCGGTATTAACCCTGATCTATCACCTCATCTCCCTCAGTTATCTGTAATCCATGATTAACTACCATCGGAGTATCAACCGGTTTGCAATGGATCATTCCTGTTTCTGTTAACAGATCTAAAACATACTTCTTTTGAGAGATAAATATGCCAAGTTGTGACCTAAGAACCTCAATTCTAAGAAAATACTTCAGACTCCCTAGATCTTTCATTTCAAATTCACGGAACAACCTCTCCCTTAATGAGCTTATCTCATCCTGATTGTTCCTTGTGATGACCATATCATCTACATAATGATCATTTCCCATTTCGTTTTAAAAACAAAGTGTGATCAGATCCACTCTGCTTGTACCCAAAATTCTTCATGGCTACTGTAAATCTCCAAAACCATGCTCTGGGAGATTGCTTTAGTCCATACAAGGCTTTCCTCAGCCTACAACCTTCTCCTTCTGAGAATTCCTGAGAGAAACCCGGCGGTGGTTCCATGTAAACTTCTTCGGTTATCTCACCATGTAGGAAAGCATTTTTTACATCAAATTGATGTAGCGGCCATCTTCATTTGCTGCTACTGAGAATAGTACCCTTATTGTATCAATCTTTGCTACAGGTGAGAAGGTTTCAAAATAATCTATTCCATAGACTTGAGTGTAGCCTTTGGCCACAAGTCTCGCCTTGTACCTCTCAATACTTCCATCTGCCTTATATTTAACTGTAAACACCCACTTACACCCCACAGTCTTCTTTCCTTTTGGAATAGTGCATTTATCCCATGTTTCATTTTTCTTAAGAGCGCTAATTTCACTTTGCATGGCTTGTTTTCATTCTTCTTTCTTTAGTGCCTCCTATGCGGTTCTTGGGATGTTCGTAGAGTATAGTTTGGCCTTGAATGCCAAAGCAGTTTCTGACATTCTGCAGGATTCATGAGTAGGAACTGGGTACCTTGATCTTTGAGCCTCAAATTCCGAATCATATCTTCTGGGAGGTATTCCCCTTGTACTTCTTGGGGGCAATTTGTATCTGTCTTCTTGGGCTTTGTCTGCTTCTAAGTTAACCTCATTTATTTCATGGTTAGGGAAAACACAATCAACAGAGTCAAGAGGTTGATCTGATATTACCTCTTTGCTGGAATCTTCGGACCGGAATATTGGGCCTGGCGGTGAGACTGGTTGTATACTAGTGGAGGCCGTCTCGATAGTTTTGCCTACCTGCTCTTGTTGACCTGTACCAACTCCCCCTGAATGAATTAGCCAGCTTAGACTCTTATCTGGACTCTCCCACTGACGTCTAAGGTGGTGATAGTAGTAGGTATTTTCAAAGAAGTCGCAATCCATTGTAGTGTACATATGGTTTGTGGTAGGATCATAGCACCTATATTCTTTTTTATATACCCCGTATCCTAAAAAAACGCACTTGACAACTCGGGATTGAAATTTATTTCGATTTTGTTTTGGGAGATGGACATAAACAATACATCCAAAGACTCGGGGTTGCAGGAAGTGGGTAGATGGTATAGGCATGTGTAAGTGAAGGGTGTCAAGTGGTGTTTTGTATTGAAGGCTTTTTGTAGGAAGGCGGTTAGTTAAGTAATTTGCTGTAGCAATTGCCTCAGGCTAAAAATGGGTCGGGACACACGACTCAATCATAATTGCTCTTGACATTTCAAGTATAAGTCCGGTTTTTTCTCTCAGCTATCCCATTTTGTTATGGGGTGTCGAGGCACGTGGTTTGATGAATAAGTCCATGTGTATCACAAAAGGCTTTCATGATACTGTTAACATATTCTCTTCCACTATCAGTTCGGAGGGTACAAATTTGGGTCTGAAATTGGGTGCTAATCATGTTATAAAATTTTAGGAAAACATTGTATACTTCACCCTTATGTTTCAAGAAATACACCCAACTCATCCTAGTGCAATCGTCTATGAATAAGACATAGTACGTCTATCCATGGGAATTAGAGGTAGGTGCAAGGCCCCAAATAAATGGTTCTATAGAATGACTCATACTAGCAGAGTATGTTTGTTTATGGCTTTTTGCCAATACACACGATTCACATTCTAACTTTATTTTTTTCCTTTAAGAGAAGGGAAGAGATACTCTAAATAACCTAAATAACTTAATGATGGATATCCAAGCCGACGATGCCATTTCCAGAGTTTTTGGTTTATGGATCCATGAGCCAGCACTGCATCACCTTGTTGAAATGTCCTATCCACATAGTATAAACTGTTGTCCTCAATACCATGCCCAATAGTCGTCCTGGTCCGACAATCCTGCACAATACAAGAGCTAGGTTTTATTCGTACCGTACAATCAAGTTCTTTTGTCATGTGGCTAATTGACAATAATTTATGAGATAGACTTGGCACAAGAAGACAATTTTCTAAAATAAGGTTTGACTGTAGTTTCAGAGTTCTTGCGCTCTCCACCAGTACACACTCCCCGTTGGGGGTTTGGATTGTCGTTTTATGAGGCCTTGTAATAGTAATAAAATATGTCGAGTCATAGGTCATGGTGTCCGTTGCCTCGCAGTCGAAAATCCAACCCGAGTGCTTTGTATCATTGGTTTTCTGGGCTTTATACACAGCCCCTGGCCCAGTAAAGCCCAAGCTTGGTAAACTAGGCTTTACTCTACTCTGTGATATTAGGGTTTCCCAAGCCTCACTTTGCTCTCCCTCATTATTTACCTCACTCTGCTCTCCTTCATCATTCACCCGAGGTGTGCTGTTTTCTTCAGGGTGTTGTGATGGTGTGCGTCTTGAAACACCATATACCAAGGCACCACTTCCCCAAGTTCTACTCTGCTTCCTCTTTTCCTCCACCTCACTCTGCTCTCCCTCATTATATTCCCCCGGTGTGTTTCCCCATCTCTCACCATTTTCCCACGGCTTGTCTTCTTCCCTCACCTCACTCTGCTCTCCCCTATTTCTAAATAATTTTCTCTTACCTTGCTTGGTTTCCTCTGACTTAGTGTCTTCCTTCACTGGCAGGTCCTCTGTTTCTCCGGGCTCTGCTTCTGTGAGCTCTATTTTTCCGTTTGGTAAGTTTATTCCCCTTACGTACGAGGTACTCCCCTTCTTTGCTTCTTCTTGAGCTTTTGTATGGGATGGGTTTCTCCTTGTATTTTGCTCCTTTTTTCGTGCTTGTAACTCAACCCACCATTTTGGGTACCCAACGAGCTTGAAACAACCAGTCTTGGTATGTCTCTTGCCCCCACAGTGAGTGCACTGTAATTTCGATTTATCATCCTCCTCCCTTCGAGTCTGGGTCTTTCTAGATCTTGACCTCGAGGCCAACCCACTACCCACCCCTGGCGCGTATGATGCACCTTCCTTCCTAAGGATACCCCTCCTGGCTATTTCTCTCCTTATGAATGCATATGCCTCTTCAACTAGGTATGTGTTTCTTGTTTAGTATTTCCCTCCGATCCACATCAAAGGTGTCGTTTATCCCAGACAAGAATTGGTAGTCTGTTTGTCTGGATTATTTGATTGTATATGTTTATGTCTTTTGTGTGCTTCATCGGGTTTAGGACTTGCCTATCAATTTCTTTCCAGAGTGTCACCAAATTACTATAAAAAACTTCTATTGAGTCATTACCTTGTTTCATGATGTTAGCTTTTACCGTGAGATCATATACATGCAATTCATCGATTCCACTAGTGTATAGTAATTCGATTCCACTCCATAGATCTCTTGCTGTTGGGTAGTCCAAAAATTTATTGATTAATTCTGATGAGATGTTTTCTATGATCCAGGAAATCACAGTAGCATCTTGTTGTGTCCATCTTGGGTATTTTGGACTATCAGGCGTAGGTGGCAGGGCAATGATATGGTTGAGCTTCCCCCGCCCGTAGATAGCCAGATACATGAGTTTGGACCACCGAATGTAATTATGATGGTTGAGTTTTTCACTCAACATCACGGTTGATTGGCCACTCATCTCAGAACCAATCTTATTGGGTTTTAATTGCTGAAGAAATTGCCATAGTTGGTTTATTGTGACTGGTAGATTGGTGTCTTCTTGATTTCATCGTTGTTATTCGACATTGTTCAAGTAATGTGTATGGTAGATGATGATGGGCTTGATTTGGGTGATTTCTGATTAAAACACCTTGGCTCCTAATACCATATAAGTTTGGAAAGCTTCTTGTAATTAGTTTTTTCATATTTTATCAGTTTACAAACTAATGGTTTTATATTGTTGTCTAACCGACCTATTTGGTCAAAGACTTCTATTCCTAATTTCCTATTATAACTCTACTCCTTTGGGTTTGTATAATGTTTATTGTATTCTACTCCTTTTATACCACTATTTGTACTATATTGTATTATCTACAGACATAAAGTAGTTTAGAATAAACAGCTTATAGTCTTACAATTTCCGGGATCACTCAGCTGCATGCAGGACAGGCATAAGTAAATCACTTTTAGTAATATGAAGTTCTAGCCTGGTTCTGCTATACAGTAACAAGATAAAATCCTTTTCCATAATCAGAAAATCATTTATAATGGCAAATAATATGTTACTAAGACTGCACTCATCAAACAAAGATGCATGTCCAAGAGTTGGATTTACCATTATGTAAAATATTTCCATGATTTCAGTCCAAAAAGGAAGTGAAGAGTGTACATCACATGCTGGAGGGTCAAGGTGAAACAGATTCTTGAGGTTTAGTAAGAGTCAGAGAGATATGAGGCCAAAGATTGGTCAATCATGCTTTGACATCATAAATAATCTCTTCCTTTAACCCAGAAGATTCTGATGCTGTTATATCACACATAATTGTTGGCAGTTGCTCCATCGTCTGCTACTTGGTAGAGCAGATTCAATTTTTTTTTTTACATACAAATTCTTAGCAATTTAAGACATTGCTTTGGAGGCATGTCAATAAGTCATTCTTCCAAGTAACAGAACTGTAAAGAACAAATATTTAACCTGGTATTTGTCAATTGTGTGAACCTCAACAGCTTCCATATTTAAAATATGCTGGATTAGAGTTGCCTGGGAGTTGTACGGAGTAATGATTCCAATTTCCCCCTTTTCAACTCCATGATTAGCTAACGCCTCAGTGACCTACAATAAGTAGTTGAAAAGTAAGGGATATAATATAATACCTTCTATTATTCATTTTTCCCCCAAGGAGACAATTTTCAAATACTGATTCTTTAACAAACAATTGTCAAGGAGGATACCCTAAAATTCTTACCTCTGCTACAATATACGCTTCAATTGGGTTATTCACAGTCTTCTTATCCTTTGTCTCAAAAGCAGGCAAGATATCTATACAATGAGTGAACTTAGTGTTAGACACAGGACACATCATCAGTATCTAACTGGAACAAGAATAAAGATAGCAGACCTGTGTTAATAAATATTACTGGTTTGTCTGCATCCAAAACCTGAGCAAAAGTAATGAATGCAGTGAGTTTGTTAGTGAATTGAAAAATAGTGTAGTGAATCCAAATATTGAAAGTCGTTACCTCTTTCAACCATGAGGGCATGGACCCTTTATTTGATAGCCTAAGCTTTGCATTTTCAACATCAGGAGAACCACAATGCAGTTTTTCGCCATAGATAAGGGCATTTGACAATTTCATGACACCTGCACACATACGATACTACATGCGAAAAAATGTGCACAATCAGTTTTCTTGAAACATATGAGCAAACTTCACTAGGATTAATAGGCTGACCTGACTTTGCAGTGCTGATATTGCTTGAGGATGTCCTTCTGATAGCCTGCAAAACAAACTCACAGACATTCCACTTTCTCGAGCCTCTGCACTCTGTTGAGATATCAAGTAAATCAGACATCCTGAGATAACTACCTGATACAGTGGAACTGAGTATCGTATAGTACATACCTTTACAAGTGGTGGAAGCTGATAATGGTCTCCAACAAGGACAAACTTGGAAGAAAACATCAACGGCCCTAGTGATACCTAATATCAACCAAAGTTGGTTAAAACCAACTCCACTTTTCAGCATGACTGACTTTACAATACTCAATGCAAAACCCAAGGGTAGAGATCCATTACTAAAATCCACCAAATTTTTTCATTTGATACACAAAAAAAAAGAAACAGATATAATAAAATTAAGTAAAATCAGAGAATAGTACAGATTTGAACTGAAGCTACAAACATTGAATATGTGAAAATGAAAGTAACTCAAAATCTCCCAAGTAGAAGTTCATACACTACTGAGCTATTCTTCCCGAAATCTCGACACTTTATAAAGGCATCAAAAGCAGTTGCTTCACAGATTTTCATCTTTCAGTCTCCCCCTCATCCCTTTTAAAGAAACAACTTTATAAAAGTTGCTCCCTTATATTCTTCAGCAGATTGAAGAAGAAATTTATCACAAAAGTTAAACATTGAATTATATTCTCAAATCTATCAACAATACAAACATGGTTTAGATTTAAAGTAGAAAATATAAAACATGCAGTCTTCTGCAAGACCAAGCTATAATAGAAAGAAGAAACCAAACATACCGGTAGGCTAGTCTGTCCAGCTTCATCAATTATACATACATCAAATTTCTTATTTGAAAGCAAGGGGCTGGTTATTCCTAGACAAGTAACTGCAACAACTTTGACTTGATCCAGCTTTGATTTGATTTCTTCCACACTGTGAAAGTTCATATCTGCCAAACAATATTTTAGTGATGACCTCCTGGGAAAGTAATCTTTGTAAAAAATAACAGTAACTAGTAAGATGAAAACCTGACAGACAATGCCCTTGAATTTCCTTGTGCACAACTTCACATCTTCCAATACGTACGAAATCTATCTCCTGAGAAATCCAACCTTCCGTAAGGATGAGAGAAAACAAAAATAGAAGCAATGTGCACATATTATTTTAAAGGACTGTATTAGAGTATTTAAAGTAACAAGTAAAGTAGGAGTATTTTCTTATAGAGATCCTAACTTGGAGGAAAATCATGAATATGCAAAATGACAAATGAGATTGACCCTTAAAGTGCTGCAGAAAATATAGGAGTTTGACCAGTGTGACGTATTAGATCCAGCAAAAACACCACTGTAATCTCTTTAGAATCCTTGGTGACATCAAAAGCCAACTGCAGAAGTTGGTAGGCAGGATGGCCAGAAGCCAAGTCATACCTAGACAGTTCAAACTTGGCAGCTTGACTCAGCTCATACATAAAAACACTGAGTACTCGCTGATGTTTGGCTTGAAAGCCATTTGATAGAACCTATATAAAGGGTTTGTTTAAAATTGTTCACGCATGAAACTACGAAGTAAATAGATGAAATGTTATATGAGTTAAAAGATCCTAGTACTGGAGAAAAGCATAATGATTGCAACTGAACCAAATATGAAATTGCACCTGAACTTACATTTCATATCCAAGACAAGATCAACCACAAAAAGTGACGCTTAAACTTAGCTCAAGACCAGACACTTTCAGAATATATTATCAAAACTGACAATCATAATAAGACATAAATTGGAAGAAAAAAAATGCAGCACCAAAAGAGTTGTTCAGAATGTATATTAGTTAGAAAAATATGACAACATGACGTTCTCACTAACTTGTAACTGCCAATTTATGAAGCAGTATAAACAGAATGCAACTTCGAATGGAATAAAGCCCAGTTCCTATCTAATATAATCCAGTGAATTCACCTGACAATGCACAAATTAAGCACGAAATTGAGAGACCAATAAGTTTATTTAATTTTCCTTTCCTTAACAGAATGCACTAAAAATAGAAAGAAAATAAAAAAACCTGAGTTTTCAGTTTGATAAGCAAATTATCAACAGCTGAGTTAGTATATGATGTAAGCAAGACAGATGCTCCTCTCATCAACAAAGCCTTGACAGCATATACCATAGTGGATGTTTTTCCAGTGCCAGGCATTCCAAGAATAAGAGCATAATCTTTTGCTGTGAGAATCTGCATAAGGACCTAGGTTTAGTACATATTTTACAGAAAATAACATCAGAAAGGACAATACATTGGAACAAAGGGGGAAATAAGAAATCCATCCAAAAACGAATTTCACCTTGATGATTGCTCTACGCTGATCAGCATTTAAGTTCTTCTCAGACCATATGTAGGATATAGCAGGATCTTGGCTTAGTATAGACCCACTGTCAAACCTAGGAGCCTGGAGTACAACATTGTTGAATGAAAACCCAGACTAGATATATGGCCTATGTCAAATTGAGAACAGGCAAAGAAGGAATTAGGACACACCTCGAGATCCACAATTAGCCTCCTCAAACGATCACTTTGTGCGCTTAGCAGAAAGAGCTGTACCAGATTGTACCTTAGGGAAAAAAAGCAGATGTTGAGTGAATCTGTACAGTAAACCCATTTTCTTGACACAAATTAAGAAATTGCTAGCAGATCCAAAGAGTCACCTCATGGTAGCAAAGGATGAAGCAAATTCATCCTTCTCTATTAGCCAGACCTCCTGATAAAGATCCTGAGACATTGAAGATACAATACTCCTTGGAAGCCGCAAGCGCTTCAAGCACGAAACCTATATATGAGGTGAATAAAAGGGTAAATGAGTACATTTAAGAGGGACGACAATTCAAAACATTTGCGCATTCCTCGCAACTAAACAACCAAATAAATGAAAACAAGCTTAAATTTACAAGGGCTGTCCTTACTGAAACATGAGAACGACTGATATCTGTGATAATTCCACTTGCAACTGCAAGATAGTTGGACTCAGTGCTCAAAATCTGTTCAAGGATACAAAGTATGGGATGTAAACACGTGTGTATTTTAACAATGAGGAAGCAGAGAAGATTAAAATAAATGACAGTGACTAAGCATGACGTAAACTGCAAGTTGTAAACATGAGACATTTCATTTCCAAAAGAGTAGGTGATAATATGCAGGCTTAGCAGAAAAGGGGGAGAATACACAAGAGCATGTACTTTCAGTGGTCCTTAACATTTTTTTTCCTTTTTCTTTAAAAACAGTTATGCAAAACTAGTAGGGAACAGATTGAACTCATTGACATCAAAGAATTACTTAAGAAGGAATATAAAGTCCACAGAAGATCAAATTTGTAGCACAAGGTAAAAATAATTCAATCATTCTTCATTAGAAAGAAAAAATAAACCGGTATGTGATGACTGAAAACAAAAAAAGAAACAAAATGTTCATGAATGTGGTTTTCAGCAATATAACTTTGACCAGGCTTGAAAACAATACTACTGCCAACAGATAAGCAATGACATGCTAGTTTAGACTCATTAACTATTCACAAAATGGATTTATAGGTAATTTATAGTGTGCTCAGAACACCCTCAGTCCTTAGATGTTCTGTGCAAAATGGAAGATACTCGTACAAAGCATCATATGATTGTATCTATCTCACATTCTATTTTATTTTTAGCAGCACTCTCAAATATATTATAAGGATATTTCTCAAGTAACTTCAACTGTATTTAAGAGATATTATAATTGTGTTTTGGGACAGCAATATTGAAATTATAATACTGTTGGAGGAGCAAAAGACATAATGAGAAATACCACTCTATCACCACTGCGGAGATTGGATTGCAAATCATTCCCTGAAGAATGAGAATCTTGATTACCCACTTCCTTATTAGAAACAAGGTTATTTTTGTGAACAAAACGATACACAAAGCGATCATCTTTGGCATATGTACGAAGATGAAGCTCATCTGAGGCATCAAGAACAATTGAAGAGAGGCAACAGGAGTTTTCATTCTTTGATAAATATGATCTCCCTCTCTCAAATTTGAGAAGCTGGAAAAAGAAAAAAAAAAACAATCCCAGAAATTCAATTCTCAATTCCAGCCTTATGAGCAGAATAAGATAATATGTATAGGTAATATGTACCTGCACCTCTTTAGCTTCTAGGTCAATTAAGTGATCCCATTGCTTGAAGAAAATTTTATGAGTGGTTGTCAAATGATCAGTCAGTGACTCAAAAAGATCTCCCAATCCACTGCTCTCAGAATTTCCACCATGCACCTGATTCAGAATAACGTGGTTTCAGAAACAAAATATATATTTAATGTCAATTGTCGAGAATCTCAAGACCTGTATGTGAAATGACTAAAGATCAAAGGAACAAAGTATATGAAAACCATGATCACTAGTAGTTTCTACTCATGAATATGGAAGAAAGAATGTGAACCACCTCTATGTTGAGCAAATTCACAACTTCATCAGGAACTATGAGGTCATTAACATCAGGTGTTCTAAAAATATTGATCATAGAAAAAGAAATATGACAAATACAAATTGTCCACAAGTGATATCTGAGAACAGTTCAATGAATATTTAGGGAAAAAGATACATTTCCAGCCATTAAATTCAAGTAAATAAATGATGAGTTTATAAAAGACAATTCATGAAGATATCAGTGATTTATAGGCTGCAGAATTAGAAATTTACCTTGTGATAAATGGAACAGGCATTGAGGTGGCGACAATTCCTACACATATTTGGGATCTACAAAATTGAAATTCAACCAATAAATTGCCAAAATAAGGAGTGTCAAATAATCTTTCAAAATTGTATCCATAGAAGTACCTGGAGCATTGGTGGCAATTGCTGCACCTTTGAAGCTTTGATGATGCTATGTGCTAGTTCATTGCGACGCATAATTAGTCCAATCAAATCTGATCTCCGGACAGTTGCTCCCTTAGCAAAATTTGAAGGATTTGCTCATTACAATGTAAGGTTAGGATTTCAAAAAAACTCACAGAAATTTGCAATGTTTACCAATGTCTGATCAGTCGACAGGTAATATAGAAGACCAGTATCGATCTTTTCCATATATCTGACCAGCACAGAATATATTAACAGCAATATTTTCAGGTATAAAAACTCCTTAAATATAAAGAAAAGCAAGTACCTACCTCTCGGACAAAAGAAGAGTGTACAGAATCAACTGGGCTGAGTGTTCTGTCAGGGCCTGTTTAAGAGAGCATCCAGCCAAGAATAAATATTTTTGCTTGAAGCCAATTTGGAATTTTATACATAAAGCTTAATCAGAAGAGAACTTGCCTGGCCACTGGTTGCTTTACCAGTTTTGAATTCCAAGGGCATAATTGTTTCATTAGTTTCACCGGAACTTCTGAGAATTTGAACTCGAAGAGAAGCATCAATCACTCCTTTCAAGCCATACTTTGGAGCCCATGCCATTTCCTCTATATCAACTACCTGCTGACAAATTTCGCATAAGTTTCTGTATCAGGGAACAAAATATAGCACAGGAACATTAGATGAATTTTACAATAGCAAATACTTGAAAGTAAGTATCATCATCATTATGAATATACATTAGCAAATGATGCATATTCCTCAGTTTGATTGACAGTCAAAAAGAGAACTTAACACCTGGCAGTCTGGCTCAAACTGATCCAGCAACTGAGATGACATAATTGCCAACACCAGCTTGAAGATACTATCCAAGTATCCAGGTTGTAAAATTAGTGAACAAATTGTCAGAGAGTTCAACATAGATGTCTTACATCACATATGCTCACTCTTATTGGTCCATCATTGGGTCCAAAATCAACTGTTGGTGCACTGGATATCTGCAACTAATTTAAAACTTGATCAGGGATTAATCCAAATTAAAAGAAACTTGAACCACAAGGTCAGTGCACAGCAGCAAGATGACAACAACTCTATTGTTTTTTTGCTGCAGCACATGCTCATTCCACATATGTACTGCCAAGCCTGATATTTGCTGAAAGAAGCAGCTTGTGCATGTTGAGACAGTATTACAAGAGAGGCGTTTTAAATATGGAACAAGACCTACTCCTAGAGTTTAATGATTTATAATTTGACACTCTTAGAAATGAACGAGTTTTCAACCTTTGAATCCCGGAAGTGTGCTATCCAATTGCATAACCTTGGAATTGCTTCATACAAGGTTTTACGCATATCTTTTTCCTGTACTGCAAGTCAACACAGTAGACCATATTATTAAGTAATAGCAAAAGCTATAAGATTAAGATGATGAAAAGTGCAGATAACACTTTAGAAAATAAGGAAAAAGAAAAAATAAGTTTAAACCATTATCACTTTTACCACCTCATCATTTCTTCCTGTAAAATTACCACCTTATACTTGGATATTTTCTAAAAATTAGTACCACATGCATACATGAAAAGGAATTTTTTTTTTTTTAAATGAATAGATGTTAAATCTGATAGTGATGTAAACTAGTGGTAAAAATCAAATTTTCCCAAAAAAATGAACAATAAACAAGCACAAATCAAGGAAACTGCCTAGAACACATAGGAATGGACACCTGAAATAAATTTTAAAGGTCTCACCTCCACATGCATACAGGCCTTCAATGTTTTTTTGAAGAACAATATTCGCAAAATCCTGGAGTAGCTCTATTGTCGGGCTCTCCATTAGAAGCCCAGCCTTAAAAATACAGAGTTTCCATAGCATAAAGACTACTGTTAGCAACCTTCTCCGAAATCTTTCCAAGTATTGAAAGCCTCAACGCAGAAACATTATTAGGAAAAGCACCTGAAAGATTTGGTGCAGCAAGGTGCCAGTTAATGCTGCAGTTGAGGATTCACCGCTTTTCAACCTCTCATCCAAAACTGCTCGTCTAGGACAACTGAAACTACCCGCAACCTAAAATGATGTCAGTTACATTGACACCATATTTAAAATCCAATTCTTAGAGAAAATTGAATTAAATAAAAGGCTTGAGCCCACTGTTCACTCTAATGAGCTGCTCGACCCAAAAAGTGGTTAATATATTAGAATTTAGAAATAAAGAGAACAAATAAATTACCCGAGTCCCAGACAGTAATAGGTTTGGATGAATTATAATAAGATTATTGTCATGATTTACATCGCAATGTCCCCGGTTATCAAATTCTCCAATTACTCGAACCGAGTCTCCTGGCTCAATCACACTGTAGAACCTGCATCCGAATGAACATAAGTAACGTCTAACTATTCAAGAAACCACTCAAATTAGAATTCAACCGCTTTATGGCTGCACTTTATTTCATATAAATACAAGGAAATTGAAGTCACAACAATCACACTCTCTCTGTCAGCAACTAGTGCGAAGCTTTGTAGCTCTAGATGAAAACGGTTAACTCAATCTTTGATTGCAGCAAATGTCAACTATGTAGTGAAGATAAAGAATAGAGGACGAGAAATAGGAATATCAGCCTGCACTTATAATCAAAAAGCTACAAAGAAAAGGTTTCATCAGAATTCAATTATACAAAACTTTATGGCATCTTCTTGTCATACTGATACACATATGATAAAATTTAAGACGGGAACCCAAATGTCCACATAGGTATGCAATCCAGAAAGTGAAATACTAGTTGCTTACCAGTCGTCCCACAGATGTATGCTTTGTTCCTCCCCACTTCGCTCATTCAATATACGAAGAGCCTAAAAAAATTAATTGATTACGCTGCCATACTGTTTGACCTTTAATAGAAATCATTATCATATCAAATCTTGAAATTACCTTCAATGAACACTGAGCTCCAGCTGACTCAGTAGCACGTTTCTCAGTGACCTACCAAAAAACAAACAACTCATAAGACAATCTAAATTATCGCACAATGGCTCGGAGTTGATATTTTGACACATACCTCTAAAACAAGAAAATGAGGATCAGAAAATTGCAAATTAGCCCCATCCTGTGCATTCATTGCCACCTTATTTGTAGTAGAATTATCCTTTAGAGTTCTCTCATCACTGGTTTTATTGCAAGCACCAGATGGATGTAGCTGGTGTTCAACCAAATCTGACCCTTTAGTTGAAATGGCATTCTCTACTTGATCTAGCAGTTCAAGTAGGGCCTAAAAAAACCATGAGTTCGCCAAATTAAACATTTCAAGAATTGCTGTTGATTTTCTCCGAGATCACGCAACATGTACCATGTTAAATAAAGACTTGAGAGTAATTACATAAAACTGAAAAAGCTTCAAAAATAGGTTTAAAAAATCACCTTTTTGTGCTGCCTTAGTCCCACACATTCTCTTAGACTATCACTACGAACAGCACTTCTAGCAGGCTGCACTAGAAATATGAACCACCAATTAAATAGTCTCGTGGACAAAATTCAAGGTAAACGTAAGCACCCGGGAGAGCTTGTTACCTTTTCATGTTGTTGGTATGATAACGAAGGTGGAGTTCTAAAAGGGTTCTGAGCACTAATACCACCTGAATACTTCAAATCTGGCGCACTGCCACAATGGCCATCCATGTTCGTAGCATGACCATCATTCATCCTTTTTAATACAGAACCGTTCAGCAAAGAGGTTGATTTTCCAAGTGCTTCTGTTGCAGACATGGAGTGTTCTTCATGAACCTCTCCTTCGGTACTGTGCCAATTCTGTAAACATCCAACTTTAAACGCATTGAGTAATGTATAAAAGATGACTGAGAGAAGATCAACAATTATAAGCAATATTCTTACAGAATTATCAGAAATTTGCTGGAAACTGGAAGAATTAAGCCTTGAAGCATCAGCTAAAGCTTTCACCACATCAGGAGCAAGCTTAGAAATGGCTTGAAGGCGCTCATTCACAGGAGAAATCTTCCATGTAACCTCTTCCCCTTGATCATCTTGGCTTTGCTTTATCAACTATATCACCATTACCACCAAAGGTCAAGGTCAATTTGTAAAACTTAAAACTCTCATCTCATTCCTCTCAGCATAAAGTAGTCCACTCTCCATTACAGAATGTGTTTTTTAAAGTTAACGGAGTTGTTAATTATTGCATTTGTATTCAAAACCTAAATTATATTAAACTGACGTCTTATATAAACTAGTTATAGTGTATTGATATTTTAAATGACACATAATTGAAGTAGTCGAATTCAGAATTTCTATACAATGCTGAAATTACGGACAAATGAATAGAGTAATTACCATTCCAGGGGAAAACTTGAAACGTTTTCTGGGAAATCCCTTGGAAACTTCAGGCGAAACCTCTAAAACATCATCAGAGTTAGTCAAATCCACCACCACATGCTCAGGAGGGGTATTCTCAAAGCCTGATTTCAACCCATTTTTAGGGTTTTGAGACTTTTGACAATCAACACCAAACAAACCCACATTCTTACAAACCCTATTTTTCTCAGAAGCCCCAATTCCACTTCCACCCCTCTTCAATTCTAACCAATTTTTAGGGTTCTGATCACAAACAGCGACACCCACTTCCTTGATTCCATCATCATCCCCATTTTTCACTGCCCCAATCAACCCTGTATTCGAACCGTTTCCGCCTGATTCCGATCTCCCGAGTTCCGAATCAGGGTTTTGATCAACCCCCATTGAAACCCTAACTCGCTTAGCAACCCCGGACCCTGAAGGGTGTTGATCAGAAGACGCTAACCCCACTTCCTCAACAACTCCATTTCCAACCCCATTTAGTACTCCCCCAATTGGACCCGAATTTGATCCGTCTTCGCAGATTTTAGACCCCTTGGGATCCGAACTGAGGAAATTAGAACAGGGTTTAGGGTTTTGCGACAGACGGCCAAAGAAGTGATGAATGCCATACTTTGAAGGCTGGGAGTTGGGTTTAGGGTTTGGAGTGGTTTTCTTGGAAGTTGAAGATGATGAGGAGTTGGATTTTTTACGAGGCGGCATGTTGAGATTGTTTCGCTCTCGATAATTCTGGAATTCTCTCTCTAAAGTCGAATATGGCGGACTTCGTTAGTCGAGTTTAGGTGACTCTCAGAGTGGACTATGGAAGAGAGAGAAGAGGGTAGCGCATTAGCGCGGGAAGAAGTATTTTGAGTTTTCTTCGCAATTTTCCCGCCCATTTGAACGTAGCCAATAAGTCTTCTTCAAAATTGTCAAAATAGTTTACCAGCCAAAACAACGCACTCGGATTCATTAGTTTATTTTTTCAGATTCATTAGTTGATTTTTTCGATTCCAACATTTTAGATTCATGGCTTTGGCTTCTTTTGTACTTTTTAAATTTCTTGTAGACTTTGTGATTTATTGTTGAAGAATTTTCAAGATTTTAAAAATATGTATCAATTTTTCAGATTCTTTGCTAGAAAATTTTCATACTCTTTGTTTGCCTATTTTAATTAAAATAAGTTGAGAAGGTTTTAGTGTATTCTATAATTAAATAGTGGCCAATATTTGAAAAGTAATAACGTGTTTGAAGAGTCTAATTACCCTTTTTTTATTTAAAGAGTCCAATTATCCTTTTTATTTAATTTCGATAAAAGTTTAGTCAGTGGCATCATCATCAGTTGTTTAGGACAATTAATAAAAAAAATTAATTATAATAATGACACCATCATGGCATTTAGGTGGGAAAGTAATACACGAGAAATTAACACATATACAGTTTTTCGGGATGATGATGTCAGTGGAGGTTTTATTATAGTGATAGTTAAAAACAAGCAAGATGATTACTATGAAATGTATTATGATTTACAAAAAATATAATATAAAAAATGTGTTACTCCTTTTTATCCAAAAATACCATCTTAATAATTCTATTTACATTTGGATTATCAAAACTCCGTGGCTTTCACAAGCGTACAATACTAATCTCGATAGTTATAGTCTCACTTATTGGTGTTATTTCTTCGATAAAATTATAGGTGATTGTCATTTTATTGATCTTTGCCACAAGTAAAACACATTTTAAGATTTTATTATTGTTGTACTATATTAACAATCATCCAATTCAAAAAACAAAGAAAAATACAACAAAGTACACCATATTATAATAGGTGGATGTATTTAGTTGAAATTAAAATTTGTTTATACAGTGATAATGTAGTTGAGGAGTCCAATTACCCTATAGTACCATGCATTGGTTATTTCGGATTTACACATTCATTGGCAGTGATTGCATTGGGCGTAGTGTAGTAGGAAGGAAGAAGAGATAGAGAAGACAGTGATTGCATACTTGAAGAAGAAAGGGTTCAAGCAAACCGAAGCCACTTTTCAAGAAGAACACCAACTTCAACAAACTACATCATCAACATTCCAAAAATTCGTCATCCAATTCTAATACTGAACCTGATGTTGCCAAGCTCTTCCTCTCTTTCACTTCCGAGTACTTTCACTTCCTCTCTCATCTATTTCCCTGTCTTTTTATACTATTTTAGTTTGCTGGAGTCTTTTGGTTTGAGCTTAATTTGGAAGTTTGAAAATCTGGGTTTTTGATTGCTTGTCAATTTGTGTTGATTTTTTGGAAAAGATTGGATTTTTATTGGATTTTGAGCCACTGTTTATGTGGATACTGTGATTTGGGTTCAATATACTGTCAAAATTAGTTGTGAATATGAGTAAGGTTAAGGCAATCAAGTTCAATTTATGCATAGTATTAATTCTTTAGGAAAAAAATTAGCGTCACCCTTCTTTTTATGGTGGGGTTCAGAAGGGTGGGAATTCATTAAGAATTTCTTAAGTATTTTTAGGAGAAGCATGTATGGATTGTTATACAAATTATGTACATATAACATCGAAATTAACGCAATGTCTAGTCGTCTAGGCCTCTTGGATTTCGACACCTTAGAAGTCGGATGGGGGATGGGAGCATAGAGCTTACTAGTTGGGACAATAATGAGACAGTTTTTTAAATGATCCATGAACTCATGTGTGACGATCTTGTGGGACTAGAAAATAGTGAACTATTGGCTCTATTGGAATTAAGAATATTAAGAATTTTCATTTGCTTAGGGTAGTTAGTTAGACATTTGTGATTATCATGAAATCAAAACTATCTATGGCGAAGACGATAAAGAGCTTACAAGTTGATTTTGCTGACTTGTTGCTGCTAGTTAGCGCTCCAGCAAAGAAGAGAACTAGCTGGTAATGAAAAATTGCGTACTAGTAAAATGTTGCTCTACAATGACATCACACTTCCGAGCCCTATCAGATTTTCTGTCAACTGTAGAGTTGAATGGTGCATTATTATAGGCCCCAATCCTTCCTGCCATTGGTGAAAATTGTATGCTTTGCTCTGATGTTGCTAAAATATAACAATCTTAATGTATCTTATGATGAGATGGATTATTAGATAATTGCAGTTGAAAGTAAAAGTATATTGTGGATTATCTAGGAAGCTAAAATCATTTTATACTAGTAACTTTTCTTCTGCTACTTCACATATAAAATTACTAAATAAGTATAACTAAAACTGGCATAGATTTTTTTATGCTATGGCTAGATAAGTAATTCACACGTCAAGTTTGAGTCCTTGGGGAGACATGAAATTTTCTTGCAGATAGAATTTAGTCAATCTACCCTCTCATTTCCCTCGTCTCTTAAGGAGGGGTGGGTGGCCAGGGATTATTTATAAAAAGAAAGCTCAGTAACTTAATTTGTACCTTTGTTCTTGTCCTGAACAGCATGAATTGCTCCGTGTACTTTATCCAGCATTTGTTCATGGCTTCATGGATCTTGTTGCAAAAGGCCATTTACAAGAAGGTGAGATGTCAACTCCTCATCATAATTTTTTGAGCTAACCAATGCTTCTTATTTGAAGAGTTCACCAAATGTACCTGATTGTGTGAGATTTCTTTTATTTGTATTTTTTTTACTACAGCCCATAGTTTCTTCATTGCCTTCCGTGAAGATCACGAAACTATGCATCAGAGAGATTTGCAGAAGCTCGAAAGAGTTCTTTCACCCTCTCATTTGGAGGTTAGCTTCTTTTAAAAAATTATAACAAATCATGTAGTTTCTGATTGTATCCGTCTTCATTGATTAATTTTTTCTCTCTTATCTCTGCTTTTGATTCTCTGTTCAGGAGATGGAGTTTGCTCACACTTCGAGGCAAAGCAAAGTGAACATCAAAATCTTCCTGGTTCTTCCTTGACTTATTTGAAGCGACATTTATTGCATATAATTTTATGCGTGTTACCAGTAAGCAACTTAGATGCTTTTTTTGCCAGCAGGGGGGGAGGGGTGCCAACTTCCCCTACCCCACCAAGAGGAAAAAGGAAAGCTTGATTAATGAAGTCATGAAGCTTCTGCTGCGTTAAACTTTGAACTTAATCGCTTAAAGAAATATGTTGTTTGTTCGGAACTAACTGTTCCTGCATCTACCTTTAGTAGATTGTTTGTGTGTAAGTGTAATAGCTTTCCACTGAATAAGTTACTGGTAAAATCTGATGAATGTTATGCACCTGAAGTCCTGAACTAATCATGTTAAAACCTTCTTCTTTGGGCTCAATATTCTGGAAAATGGGCCCAAGTGAATCAAGCATCTATATCCATTTGGTTATAGCCTAAAATCATTTTGAAATAGATGGAGTAATCCGCAGAAACAAATAGAAGTTATCCCAGGTTTTGAGTTGTTGGCTGGGTTGAACAAGGTCTTAATTTCAGCGTCAACTCTAACAAGTCTAGATCAGTAAGGATACCATTTTGGAAGCTGTAAAGTTTCAAATAAAAGTATTTGCCTTATCGATAACCCTAGATTCACCATTGGTTTGAAAATAGTGTTGCCACTAGCTAATTTTGAAAATTTGAAACCTATCATATTTGTAGAAGCTTTTTCAGGGAATAATAAAAGTGATACATAAGAGTGTGATGTGTTTAGCGAATACAATACTTGTATAGTAAAAACTATTAAGAGCCAAGTCTCAAGCCGGATTTACTTTTGTCTGTCCATCCAGGAATAAAATTATCAATGCCAATTTACTATTTTTAGTATATGTTTTTTATCATGCACATATGGCATTCTGGACATCCATTGCTCCTATATGGCTTATTTCAAACTTTGCTTGTCGTATTCTTACGAGCTTCTCCTCCAATATCTACACAACACTCAGTCTAGTTTACAATGCTCGGAGTGTTATAAGTGAGCATATAAACTTCCAAGGTGCTGATTTCTTCTGCCTTCACTTTTTTTGATATATTCCCAACATTAGATGATATATCTGAGGCCTTTTATTTTTATTACACTAGATGTTTTTATTTTTATTTTTATTTTTATTTTTATTACACTAGATGTTTTTATTTTTATAACATTAGATTTTTTTTTATGGTAAAGATGCAGCAAACCTAATAAATCAGAAAGAAGAAATCCTGTTGGGGGGGGGGGGGTTAAGATATGAAGTACATTGTACACTCGTCAAAGTTTATATACAAATTAAGATGTTGGAAGAGGACAAACCAGGATGAACATTATGCAGACACATGGAGTATATGGAACTGTATTCCCCCCCTCCCTTGTTCACTTCAATATTTGTCAAGTTTTAGTAACAGTCATGATGATGTTTCTACTTGATACTTTTTGGTTATGTGACCATGTACTGATAACTCAAAGTACAGAGTAGGAATAGTGAATTGTGTTTTCATATAGTAGCTGTGCTTCTTAATGGTCCAGGAAATCTTTAGATTTTGCTTGATCGTAAAATTTTCCGTGTTCTCCAATAAGCACATGATATTAATTGTTTAGTGATTTCTGATGTTCATGAAATTTCTATAAATTTGTGAATGATTTGACTACTTCAAGATGTCAATGTGCACATTCCACTGTTATTATCTATGTTGAGGCTTTCACAAGTTATCCTGCAATGGCCTAGTGTCTCATGAAAACTCCAATGGTATCCTATGTTCAACTTGCTCATATAGTGACTTTTCTTTGGTTTAGATGGTGGAAGATTCAATAGAGGATCGATTGGAGAAGGTTGGAGGTTTGCTTTTAGTTTCCGATAAGGTTGATGCAAAAAATAAGGAAGGAGAGAATGAAGAAAATAAGGTGAAATCACCTCCTGCCATCTATGGTATGCTTATATCTGAGACTGATATCTGTGTGGATTATGTATAGAAAAGATCTGCTGACGGAGCAAAGCAAGGTGCACCAGTAAAAAAATCCAAAAAGGATAAAGTTGGAGGCGCTGGTGGGAAAACTGCACGTCCAGAACCCAACGCTCCTATGGCACTTAGAGTTAAACCAGAGAGTACTGTGCCTGCAATGTATGCATCAAATTGATATCTACCTTTGGAACATACACAGAAGCTATATTCCTTAATATGTATGATCTGCTTAAGAGAGAAAACTAGAAAAGCATAGGAGATAATTCAAAGTTGGTATCCCTGATTCTTGTTATAATATAATTTTTACACATCACTGTAGATCAACTGAAGTTGAACATTCTATCCTGGAAGACCCTCTGTAATTGTATGGAGTTGAGTAGTGTGGCCCTGCCATCAGTAAGCTTCTACACATTTTCGAATACACACAACGGGTAACTTGTTTGATCTCATACCTTTGATGAATTTGTTTATTGTTTATAGTTTCTCATTGGCAACTAGATTCTGACAAGCTTTGCATTATTACATTTGTTACATAGTTTAAACTGTGCATCGATTTCACATGATGGATCTTTGGTTGCTGGTGGATTTTCGGACTCTTCCTTGAAGGTGTATACCTCGAGATTTTCACTACTTTTTGTATAATGCCTGTCACTTGTGCTAATATGAAGAGTTTATCTTATTTTGATATAGGATATGTCAAAGCTTGGGCAACAAACGGGTAATTGTGAGTAATTTATGGAGAATGATTTTTATTTTTTTTGCTTGCTTTCACTTAGGTAATGCCATCATGCTTAATTATGGTTTCTTATATCTGCTACTTGTAGCTGTTTTACAAGGTGAAAAGGATGCCGCTGGAAATGAAAAAATGCTAGGTGTAAATGGTGGAAAAAGACCATGTACTTTGTTTCAGGGTCACTCTGGGCCTGTATATTCTGCCTCGTTTAGCCCTCTTGGGGACTTTATCCTCTCTTCTTCAGCAGATTCAACTGGTGTGTTCCTGATGATATCCTAATTTTTTTCTGTGTGCTATTCTTTCTTCGGTATGTTATAGATGTTGGTCTTTCCCTTTATCTTACACTTCTAATAATGAACTGCAGTATGGCTTTGGAGCGCAAAACTGAGTGTCAATCTTGTTTGCTATAAGGGTCATAATTATCCTGTATGGGATGTGCAGATAAAACTATGTCCTGTTGATTGATGTATTTATAAATTGCTAGGCTTTAGCATCTGAACCTTCCCTTGTGACCCACTGTACTTATGTCTCTGCCCTTGCTCCACTTCCAATGGTTGCAGACATCATACACTAAAACTGATAGCTCCTTGACCAAGTTGCTTATTCATGCAGTTCAGTTCCTATGGGCACTATTTTGCTAGTTGTTCTCGTGATAGAACAGAAAGGATCTTGGAGGTCCTTATCCCTTTTCTCCTGTTTGTTTAATCTTTTATGGCTTATCATTACTTGTGGCATTTTCAAGCCTTTAATATTAGTCTTAAGTTTTAGTCGTGAGGTCTTGGTAAGTTGGTGAAGAGCATCAGTTCTCATTTAGTTCTTCCCTGTAAAACTCAGGCGCTTGATCCCTTCTCTGAATATGCCATGTTCTGCTTTCTTGTCTTGTAACATGGATGTGGCTTTTACTTTGCTTTCAGTGTCTCCGGTGACCTGTAAACTGTAACTACATAGCTACTGGATCTAGTGATAAAACAGTTCGATTATGGGACATTCCGAGTGGGGAGTGTGTCAGGATATTTGTTGGACACAGAAGTATGATATTGTCTTTGGCAATGTAGCCTGATGGTCGGTATATGGCATCTGGTGATGAAGACGGTGCAATCATGATGTGGGATCTTGCTAGCAGACGTTGCATACCGCTTTGGTGGGTCACACATCATGTGTATGGTCACTTGCTTTCAGCCCTGTTCATGTACATGACTTGTTTCCAACCGTGAACTGTCATCCATTTGTGGCTCAAGTTTATTTATGTTCATGTTTCAGTGGTGAAGGTTCACTTCTTGCCTCCGGATCGGCTGACTGTACAATAAAACTGTGGGATGTCAATGCAGGCACTAAGACTTCAAGATCTGACGATAAGTATGCTCATCTAGATCTGGCAAAGATATGAATTTCTGAATTTTGGGAAAAAGTAACTTACCTTTTCTCAATTATCCTGTTGCCATTCGCAGAACTGGGAGTTCAAACAGACTCCGATCTTTGAGGACTCTTCCTACCAAATCAACTCCAGTTTTCTCTCTGATGGTAATGTTGCTAGTTTTCATTATCTCTTAAGAATATTTAGACGTGTTTTAAGTACTCCCATCATGTCTAATTATGCACTTTTCCTTGCTGCAGTTTTTGAGGAGGAATCTGTTATTTGGTGCTGGGGTTCTTCCTAAACGCACATAATGAAATACCAGTTTTGCAGTACACTTTCGCGGATAAGATAATGAAATTTGTTACAGTTCAATTAGGCATATAGAACAGACGCTGGTATTTGGACTTGCAGCAGTTGGGGTCATTCATGGTACCGAATAGATATGGTGGTGGTTTGTTGTAATTCTTCTGTTCAATAGACTTGCTGTATCCCGAGTATATTCTTTCACCTAGGCCAAGACATGAATTATGTCATATATTTCTTCTGCTCAATGGATTTGCTGAATACCGAGTATATTCTTTTACCTAGACCAAGACATGAATTATGTAATGTATTGTTACGTAGACATTATGTATGTTGTGTTACAGTATCATGTTTTGTTATTTATAGCCCTCTAGTGCTGGATTAATGGGTAAACGTTAATATGGGTATATGTTTTCAAAGTTGGAAATCTAAGACAGTCACACGTTATTGCGCAAAAAAAATTAGGGATTTTCGGTCATGGCTACAGTATGGTCAATTTACTATTTGCACAACCAAAACCAAAGAAGCTATAGCTTACGAAGGTACAGCCATTGAGAAAGTCTCACAGCATGTCCATCAAATTTGGAAGATTTTCGAGCCTCAAGATGAGACCATTTAGGAAATACTCGAAATTGATTTAGTTAGAACTCTGATCGACTCAAGATGTTAGTGTAAGATAAGATTAGATAGGATTAGCAAAATAGATAACGACGCAAATAAGATAGAGTACAAAGATAAGATAAAGTACAGAGATAAGATAGAGTTTCTAAGAAGTTTACAGTACCAGGTCGGATGAAATACTTAGCATATAAATATAGTTGTAATGTAGAGAGAGAAGTTATTCAAGAAAATCCAATAAAATACAGAAACCATTAACCGAAACCATTCAATACTTTTGTCTTGGTATCAGAGCCGGCGCTATAGAGACGGGGTTTCTCTGCCTTTGCATCATCATAAACTAAAAATAACTCACCTAAATCAATGGGTGACACCCCGAAAGGCCTGAATGACAACCACGTTACTATGGCTCAACTACTGCATATTCTGGAAAAAAATGAATTGCAGTAGAAGCCAAGATAATCATGGAGGTTCACTCTATGTCTCAGAGAAGCTGAGTAATCAAAACCACAACAAGTGGTCTCGACTGATGCTAATGGCGATCGAAGGGAGGGGGAGGCTCAAACACATCACTGTCGATCCCCCCTCCACAGACACCGAAGAGCATACACTATGGGCACAAAGAGACGCCGTAGTCAAAACTTGGATTATTAAGAATATAGATCCTGAATTGGTAAACCAATTTTTGGATTTCTCAACAGCCAAGGAACTCTGGAAGGGTATTGAAGCAGTGTACAGTAGCAGTGGGGATGGTTTGCAAATTTTTGACCTCACTGTAAGGGAAAACACAATTAAACAGGGGCGTGATACCATAGAAGTATACTATGGAAAACTTATCACACTTTGGAAGGAAATCGACCGACGCATGACAAATCCTATGCATTGCTCAAAGGATATCATGGTATACAACAAACTAACCCAATAAATCCGTCTATATTAGTTCTTAGCTAGTATAGATGAATCACACGATAAAGAAATGAGGGAGCTCGTAAATCAAGAGCCCCTTCCCACAGTTAAGGCCGCATATAATATCATCCGAAGAGAGGTAGCAAGGAGATTGATAATGAAGGGAGGAAACGTACCTGACTTACCTCCTCCGGCGACTAGAATCGAAAGCGGCCTCAACACGAAGGCTGAGCAAAGGAGACCAATACGGAGAGATGATGGAAAGTCACACTTAAGATGTACTGTGGAGGCACTAGACATACAAAGGATGAGTGCTTTAAACTAGTGGGTTTCCCCGATTGGTGGCATGAGTTGAAGAAAAAGGGAAGTAGAGGAGAGGAGACTAAGAGGCGTGGAGTTGGGGCCTCATCAGTAGGCCAAAGCTCGATGGTAACCACGGTGGTAGAGCACGAGGCAGCAAGGGAAGTGAGAGAAGCGGCGAGAGAGAACTCAAAGGAGGAAGGTAATGAAATGAGAAAACCTAAACCTAACCCTAAAGAGCCCTTCAATACCCCGTGCCTTCCCACATACACAAATGGTAGTCCTATTAAAATGCTTGAAGGTGGGCCAAGGAAGGGAGAAGCCCATGACACCGAAAAACCCAAATAACGAGAATATACTAGGTAGCGTGACAAACTTAGTAAAACCAGATGACAGGTGGATTTTTTACTGTGGGGCGACGGACACAATGACGTATGACATACAGGATTTCACTACATCCGAAAAAACCCAAAAAACACTGATTCAAACTGCTAGTGGAGAGAGTTTAGATGTATTGGGAGCCAGGACAGTTAAAATCGGGGATCAAATTTCCCTAAATAACTGTATTTATATTCTAAAGCTTTCTCATAAATTATTGTCTATTAGTCAATTGACACGAGAATTACAATGTATTGTTCTAATGAGTTCTAATAATTGCATTGTGTAGGATGCTCGAACCAAGGAGACCATTGGGCGTAATATTGAGAAGGATGGGCTATACTATGTAGACACGTTTAGAAAAAGCGGTGCTATGGTGAGTCATGATTCAATGGAAAAACAACTTCGAATGTGGCACCAACGTTTAGGTCATCCTTCCGTAGGGTATTTAGAACGCCTTTTTCCCTCTTTATTTGGTTCTAAATTATCACTTAATTGTGCATCTTGTGTTCTTGCAAAAAGTCACAAACATAATTATCCTAACAGTAGTAGCCATGCTGATAAACCTTTTTATTTAATACATTCTGATGTGTGGGGCCCTGCTCCGGAACTTGGTAATCATAATTTACGATACTATGTTCTTTTTATTGATGATTGTATTTGAATGAGCTGGATTTACTTTATGAAGCATAAATTAGAAGTCTTTGAGATCTTTATGACCTTTTACAAAATGATTTGAGCTCAATTTCAAACCAAAATCAGTATCTTAAGTTCTGATAATGGAGGGGAATATACAAATCATAATATGAAAACCTTTTGTTTGAACCATGGATTGATACATCAAACTACTTACCCAGATACCCCACAACAAAATGGAGTTTCAGAAAGGAAAAACCGCACTCTTCTAGAAATGGCCTTAGCCATGATGTTTGAATCAGGAGTGCCTAAATTTTGTTGGCCTCAAACTATTGTCACAGCCAACTATCTCACTAACAGACTACCCATAAAGAAATTACACTATAATACACCCCTAGATACCTTGCGTACTCATGGCCATGAGTTATCCACACACTGTCTCCTTCCCCGTATATTTGGATGTGTTGTATATGTGCATCTCTCAAAAAGAGATCGGGACAAATTAGAGCCTAGAGCAGTTAAGTGTGTGTTTGTAGGATATGGATTGACTCAGAAAGGATATCGTTGCTTCAACCCTGTCTCTGGGAAAATGTATACTACCCTAGACTGTGACTTTGTTGAAAATACGTTCTTTTATACCCAACTTCGATGTCAATGGGAGAAAGGACCTAGAGACGATCTAAGTTGGTTAAACCTCAGTAATGTTGATGATACAGAACAAAGGACTGAAAAAGCAACTTCTAGAAACCTAGAACCGCCCATACTGCCAGTACCATTGCCCAATGTTATTCCTGAACCCGTGCATCAGGAAGTTGAGGTACCGAATTTCGAGAACTTATTAGAAACTGATATTGAACTTTATAATGATACTATTGAAGCGCAGGAAAATGCGATTAATGAAGGAAGTATAGGAAGATATCAATTACCTCCTAGGAGCACTAGAGGAGTTCCACCAAGGAGATATGATCCAGAATATGAATCCCAGCGGTCGAAATATCCCTTGACCAACTTTGAGAATGATAGATTGTCTCACATGGCGATGGTCTTTAATGCATCTATCTATTTTGGGAAAATTCCAGATTCAGTGGAAGAAGCACTTAAGAGTGAATGTTGGAGAAAAGCAATGAGAGAATAAATTGAGGCTCTAATAAAAAAATCAGACATAGGAAAAATGTGTTATTCCTAGTGGAAAGAAAGTTGTGGGGTGCATTTGGGTTTTTACTATCAAATATAAGGCTGATGGGAGCATTGAAAGATATAAGGGACGCTTAGTAGCAAAGGGTTATACTTAGGTCTATGGAATTGACTACTCAGAGACTTTCTCTCCTATGGCGAAGATTGATACTATAAGGATTCTTTTCTCAGTAGCTGCAAATAAAAATTAGCCTCTGCATCAATTTGACGTCAAGAATGCATTCCTACATGGAGAAATTTCAGAAGAAGTGTACATGGAAGCTCTACCTGGTTTTCTCCAAGATTTTTCTACAGGAGAAGGATGTAGGTTGCAGAAAGCCTTATATGGATTAAAGTAGTCACCAAGAGCTTGGTTTGGCAGATTCTCAATAGCTATGAAGAGATTTGGGTACAGACAGAGTAACTCAGATCATACTTTGTTCCTAAAAAGAAGAGGTAAGTTGGTTACATGTCTCATGATATATGTAGATGATATGGTGATCACAGGAGATGATGAGGAAGAGATTAGCAGATTGAAGAGCAGATTATTTCAAGAATTTGAAATGAAATATCTAAGAGCTCTAAAATATTTTCTGGGAATTGAGGTATTAAGGTCAGAAGAAGGTATCTTTATCCCAAAAGTAATATATCCTTGATCTTCTAGTAGAAGTTGGTATGATAGACTGTAAACCAGCAAATACTCCAATAGTGGGGAATCATGGGTTACAGATTGATGAAAATGCAGACTCCATTGACCAGACACAGTATCAACGGCTAGTAGGCAAGTTAGTTTACTTGTCTCATACTCGTCCTGATATTGCATATGCAGTTGGTGTAGTTAGCAGATTTATGCACAAACCTCAGGTACAACATTTGGAGGTTGTGTATAGAATCCTCAGATATCTCAAGCGAACTCCAGGGAGAGGTGTAGTGTTCAAAAATAATGGGCACTTAGATCTTAAAGCATATACAGATGCTGATTGGGCCCGTAGATAGGGATAGTAGAAAATCTACGTCAAGCTACTTTACCCTGATTAGAGGAAATTTAGTAACATGGAAAAGCAAAAAACAAAAGGTTGTAGCGTTGTCAAGTGCCGAAGCAGAGTTTCGAGGAATTGCAAAAGGAATCACATAAGTGCTTTGGCTGAAAAAGTTGCTGACTGAGCTGGGATATCCACCCGAGAGAAGTTGTGAGCTGATGTGTGATAATAAAGCAGCAATTAGCATCTCCGAAAATCCAATTCAACATGATCGAACGAAACATATAGAAGTGGATAGACATTTTGTGAAGGATGTACTGGAGTCAAAAGTGGTATGTCTTCCTTATATAAGATCAAGCGATCAAGTAGCAGATATATTGACAAAAGCAGTTGGAGTGAACGCGTTTGAAGAAGTATTATGCAAGTTGGGTGTCGAAGATCCGACGATCTAACTTGAGGGGGAGTGTAAGATAAGATTAGATAGGATTAGCAAAATAGATAACAACGCAGATAAGATAGAGTACAAATATAAGATAAAGTACAGAGATAAGATAGAGTTCTAGGAAGTTTACAGTACCAGGTCGGATGAAATCCTTAGCATATAAATATAGCTGCAATGTACAGAGAGAAGTTATTCAAGAAAATCCAATAAAATACAGAAACCATTAAACGAAACCATTCAATACTTTTGTCCGTTAGCGAGTCAAGTCTAACTGACCTAAACCATTAGAAATTCGGAAATTCCCATATTCGATTGTATGTTAGGAGAACTTAGTGACTATCCATATGTTTGTGTCCGATATAGGGTAACCACTTCTTTTGATAGCCCCCGTAGAGTATGTACAGATATGAGCGCAATAGTGGAGCTCTCATTCCACTCTAAACCTCTCGTTTAAGGGATCATTTATTGGTTCCTCTGACGAGAAAGTATGTGGTGATGAGATACGTCAACCCATGCCATGCGACACATCCGTTGGAGAACAAAGTGGGATCCAACGTTGATCTCGAGACAAGGCACGTAGGTGCCAATGAGAACACACTAATTTTTGCCTCCCTTTTAATCTGGAATTATCAATATCAAACAATTGCTTATTATGAATTTCACTGCTTATACTACAGTCAATAGATGTGAAAAAAAAAAGAAGCAAGATGGATATGACCTACTGATAGATATGTTCTTTAGATGTTCCTAAGATGGATATGACCTACTGTTTTCTGTTGAGGTCCAGACAACTTGAATGTCAGGTAGAATTTGCTACTGTAACAGGTCAAATTTTCTATTTTTATTTCTATCTCTGCGCCAGGTATTTGCTGCTTAGAAAAAGGGATGTCTGTTGTTGAGTTAAACTTCTAGTACCTCTCCTGGAAAGTTCGGATCTTCCCTTGAAGGATCAGACATTCAGACCCCTGTAGACCTATGGAGTTCAGATCTGCACTGGGTTTATGCACATGATAAGTAGCGTAAATTGTTGCTGTCTTGATTCAAGGTTCTTGCCATCGATCATCATTTTACCTCACTATGTTGTTGTACATGTCTTTGATAACTAAAAGTTCCATCATACACACATAATTAGAAGTTACATTAGGACTGGTAATGTCAAACTCAGCAAACTCAAGATCATACAAATTTGTATATGCTTGTGCTCTTCTCCTTTGACATTCATAGACTCTCCACCTCTCGAATGATGATCTATTAATCTAAGAGTTCAGGAAAAACATAGCAAATGTAATTAAACTGAGGTAGTATATGTAGGTGTTCAGTATTGATAAGTTAAGTCAAACTTGCTGTTTTCAACAGACCACTCAGGTAGTATAAGAGCGGACTCAGTATATATATATATATATATATGTATCATATGTGTAACTTTTAGAATAGAAAATAACTCCCTTTTAAGTTCAGTTAATAGATAATAAATGCATGAACTAATAATCAGAAGTAGTTTCATATTAACTGGACTTATCGCGGAGTTACTACAACTCTTTGAGTAAAGCTAAGGCAAATGACAAACCTATCAAATCATCCAACACATAACAAATTATTCAGAAAATGAAAGTTTTGGCCAATTACTTAACGTGTATTAATTAGGTCATTCAAATTACAAACAACTATTCATCTCACATCTTTCTCACTTGAGTCGCTTCCTTATCTTCAGTTCTCTTCTGTATCAAAATAAAATAAAATCCAAGGCAACAATCATGACAGACCCACCTCCTATTTTGCCGCATCAAGACTTTACGCCCTCACAAATATGAACCTGAATATACATTCTTTTTGCGGTAACGGTTATACGATTTGTTTTATTGATCCTAATACGAAATATGAATACAAAAGTTTTGTGTTTACATCCCTGCATATTTAACAAAATTACAAGATTAGACGGAAACTGACAATCTATCTGCTAACCTAACACGAACATGAATATTATATAGGAGGGAATGAGATAATATTGTACACTTGTTAAAGAAAAAATTTATATATCTATCTATAACTATTATGTAAAATTCTTAAAGATATTATATTAGACACATATCGAGTTATTTTTTTTATAGAATATATATATCGTATTTTAAATTAACATTAGATTGAAAAATTCCATACATAAAAAAACTAATGACTATACAAATTTCTAAATTATTTCAAGTTACCATTATTTATCTCACTTCATTGTTTCTTCTCTCTATTTTTTTTCTATAACAAGTTATACATTTAATATGATAAAAAGTATTATCCTAATTAAATTTTCTACTTTGCTTTATAAAAAATGAAATACTAAATGTAGTTAAATTTTCTACTTTACTTTATAAAATATGAAATACTATATGTAATTTTATAAAAAAAAACCTACAGAACATAAGTTTCAACTAATAAATAAAATATTCTTATAATTAAAATATTTAACAAATTAATTAATTTATTATCAACATATAACTTACCTATCATTATATGAAGTACATAAGTGCATTGACATTTAGCTTTTTTCGGCGGGCTTTGGTAGGGTATTAATATAATCTTATGTAGACATTTTTTGTGTTGTATTGTACAAAATAATATAATAAAATACAAATGAAGAGATGGACAAAGTCACAAAAGGACAGCTCTGAGTTAATGTACCAGTTTTCTATAGGCATATATGGCAATGATAATCTTATTATTATAAAGTTCCAAACTTCCAATCCGTGTATAATATTTTGTCACACTATCAAATCAAAACAAAATTTTTAAAAATAGAAAAATTAACGAGAAAAAAAATGGCATAAACCATATACAGATTGTGATTATATTCTATTAACGCAGACATTATTGGATATCCACATGATTAGTGGACGATTACTTGTTTAATTGTCCACTTTCTGCTGCCCATTAAAGAAGTTCTCAATTTATATTGACAAAATGAAAACTTGGGAAAAAAATAAATTGAAATAGAGAAGTGGGGCAGAATTCAGAAAGCATTGATAGAAGAAAGAAAAAGAAAAAAGAGGGGATTCATGAGCTCATCTCACCTACCTGACAAAAGCATTTACATACTAAGCTGCTCTGCATAATTGTATATCAATGTGAAAAGAGAAGCTAGTATATATACGAAATATTATAATGAATTTATGATGACAACAACTTATTAAATTAGTGTAGTAACTTTAACAAAAAATTAAGAAACGACTATTATATTACTTGAAAAAAGTCTTTCTAGCTTCGGCTTCTTTTGGAATGAAAAAAAAAATTTACTTGGAAATTGAAATTGGTTTTATGCATGATTTAAATGATAAAAGTATTGTATATACGCCGCGCACAGTAAAATTATTGTATCTTAGTAAAAGTAGTGACTTGTCAATATTTTTGTTATATTAATGGGTTACTTTTACTGAGTAGTGACTACATAATAACTTTATTGTGTCTCATGTGTATATAATACTCTGTGAAGTAAATGATTTGTACATAATCTATTACATGTCGATTTGATTTTGCTTTCACTCATTTCATCTTCACCAGATTTATCATAAATGACTGGCTATTCATCTATTCCGATAAGTTTCCATAATATTTCAATTTTTTTGATGTCCTTCAAAGTGCAAACATACAAAACTCTTATGATGGGGAGACTAATTGTAGATAGCATAATATTGTCAGGACTCACAAAGACAGACAAATAAACAATTACGTAGTAGGTCAAAAAAATATTAAAAAATTACACATTACTGCATTAGCCACTCCTATATGAAAGGAGAACTATGCTATTGGGGTTTAGATAAAGTGAGAAAATAGAAGGTGAAGTGAAGGTAAAAGGTGATATTTATGTCACAAAACTCAACTCATGAAACATATCAGTTCAACATTTAGATTAGTTCTCCCTTCATTTTAAAAGTCTACATTTTTATAGTTTAGAGAAGTTTCAATAATCTAGATTTGATTAAATGGGCATTCTTAAAGGAATTGACTTGAAATATTATGATTAGATTGTTAAAACAATTGTTGGAAAAAAAAAACATTTTTATCTTTTTATTACCAAGCCTCTAATAAACGCATCAACTAGTAAAAATTCTTAATACTTCCTTTTTATTTGATTTATTTAAAATATTTTATTTAAGATATAAAAATTCAAAATTGATTTTTCATTGATATACTTAAATTAAAGTGGGATATTATTAGATTCGTCTCGAAATATATTTTTTAATATATAAATTATATATTTTTTATAATACATATTAATAAATATTATAACTATAATATTTACATTAAAAAGTGTGTAAAAATCAAACGAACTATTTCAAAGAATAACTCCCTTGTGTTATTTCAAAGATATAAAGAAGTAGACGTACAAGACAAAAATATGAAGTATTAAAATAAAATAAGTAGCTTCTACCAAATGTTGTTACCCTTTAAATGCCGAAAAAGTAAGATTTCTGATTAAAAAAAAAATGGAGGATAGGAAGGGGGAGAGTACGTGTAGTGTTGTACAGGCTAGTAAAGTTATAGATTCTATTTCTCTTGATGCCATTACTCTAAAACATATGTGGGCATTACCAATAGCGCAATTCTTCTTGCTCCCCTTTACAGTCGTCACAAATTCGTTCCATCTTACTGGTGGGAGAGTGGGACGCTTCCAAATATCGGGAGGGTCCTACCCATTTTCCTCCATTATAATTAATTCCTCATGTGATGTTTGGTGCCTATGCTATTAATTTCATCTGAAAGATTATTATGAGGCCATGCCACTATATATCATAGGTATGTGAATGAAGGAGGCCTTGCGGGTACACAGGGAACCCAATTAATTTCAAAAAAAGATGTGAAAAATCTCTACTATAGTATCCAAGGAATGTTGTCACATTCATCTACTTGCTTCTCTCCCCAAAACGTAAGGAAATTAACCGAGGAAGTAGCATATCACCGTCAAGGCCACGAAACTCGTATCATTTGGGTAAATCACCCCCTTTTCTTTCCAAGGAATCGAATCCAAAACTTGTAAAAATTGTGCATTTCACTCCCCCAACTACTTTTCTAGTCAAAATTTCTTGTTGAAACGCTAACGTGACATGTCAAAATTATTTTTTATTATTTTAAATTTCTATATACTTTGTATATTGAAAATAATATTCGTATAATTGTATATTTTATATACATCAAATCATCAATACAAACTTTTTACGTGTATATTAAAGGGCCTTAGTATATAAGGAATATCCTTAAGTTCACCCGTAACACAAGAAACATTCAAAACACTGATAATACATAATGCTAACTCCTTTTTCTTACTTTATTTCCATCTAACTTGTTATCTTTTAATCATTAACTCCTCTCCGGGCGATCTAGACGCATTGAGTCAAAATTGTCTTAAAGAGGAATTAGAAGCCGTATAATTTCTCATATGCCTCGTCTTTCTTTACTAGGTTTTCAAATGTTATGATAGTTTACAGAGGGTAAATTACTTTTGAAAATAAGAAAATTTTAAAGATTATCCTTTAAATAAATTTAAAATGAAGCTTGCTTAGTTAATTAACGTTTTATAAATAATATATAAAATCAAAATAAAAATTGAATCTGATTCACGATATATGCCACTTAAAACTCTCTTTTAAAAAAAATTATGAAAATATTAATATGTAAGACCATTTACAATGTTTATTTTTTCCCATTTATATCCCTTCAAAGTCCATTTTTAACTTGTTTATACTACCCAGTACCCACCCCTAGCAGTATCTCGTTGCACTATAGCTAGGGGTGTGCAAAATAACCGTAATCGTTAACAGTGTATAACCGGTTCATATTAATGGTTATTTTACCAAACCGTTAAGAATTAACGGTTACGGTTATAAAGTTTTTTGTAAGACGATTAATCGTTATTATTATTATTTTTTTAAAAAAAACTAAACTTTAAAGGCTAAAATATGAATGAATATCACAATTTTTTTTATGCATAATCATACCTTATATAAATATGTGTTATTACTATTATAGAAGACCTAAATGAGCTAAGAAATCATACAAATAATTTCATTATATTAGGTGTACAAGTGCATAAAAATGGAATGAAACGGTTAACCGTACCGTTAAATACCGGTTACCGTTACTTAACGGTACGGTTAAAGTTAGCCTTTTACAAAAACTGTTACCCCTAACTATAGCTACAAGGCCTACTAATCGGATAAGTAATTTATTTAAGTTTAATTTAATGGCCACGCATCACTGCTCTCCGCCATTAGGTAAACTCTGACCTCAGTCAAAAATGTGTATGATTATCGATTACACCCCACAAAAACATTAAAATAAATACCAACTGCCCCAATGAAAGGGAGCTTCCTTTTGGGAATGAAAGCAACTTTTATAGTCGATGATGTTCTAAGAAACTTTCAAAAGTATTTCCCATTCTCAAAAACTTTGATGTCTTCAGTAAATAATACAATATAATTACAGGATAAGGTAACATCATAAGATTAAGAAAGTTTAAAAAACAGCAACAGAAACACAGACATAATCAACCCTATACCTTGATGACTTCCTCCACAAAAAGGCCATAAACATCAAAATTACTATATCCAAATTATTGTAACACTTGCTTCTTTTTTAAATTATGGTCTTCAGCCCTCACTGAAAACTGAGATAAGTTAGCATAAAACAATATGTTACTCCGGGGTTCAAATTAATAAATGAACGTCTAGTTTTGGTTAGCCATAGCCATAGCCATAGGGTGAGAAGTTATAAAACTAAACTACAAACAACTCGCATTTATAAAAACGTGAAATAAGTCGAGTACCCATATAAACTTGCCACAGAATTCTATTGAACATAAACTAGGTGAAATGAAACATAAGTTACCTAAATGCTACTAGTAAAAAAAAAAAAAAACATCAGCTGCTATATACGATACGGAGTACTAAGTAATGAGCATGTCTATGACGGAGTGAGCACTATATTTCATAAAATCCACCTTCTAGCACTTGCCCAAAAGTAATCGAAAGGCTTACAAAGTTTTACAATTTTACAAACAATATTACTCTTTTCTTTTATATAGAGGAGCGAAACTTCAATGTACATGGCAAAATGTGTAACAATATTTTTGGGATCATCTTCTTGCACTAGTTAATAAAGTTTTAAAAAAAAAAAATACAAAGGGTAGTATCGTACTTTACTCAAATCGTCAACATCAATTCATCATCATTAATCCATCCAATTGAGTGGTTGAGTATGTGGTGTACACGGTCAAAGTCAACGGTTTCGATTGAACCTTCCAAAATCAGCAAGCTTCCTTGATCGATTCGAACAAAACGACGCCGCTTCAGACAAGCACGGTTTGATACTACTACTACTATTATTTTTATTGCAACTGCCGCCGTTACTCTTCTTCCCTGTCGCCGGAACCCTAATTTCGCCGGGTAAAGTGGGCTCCAATCCCCAATGATACCGACTTCCAGGGGATGCCCTAACCAGCGGACTCAAGCAGAAAGAAAAACTCGCCACATTATTCACAAACCTCGCCGGACTCGGCTTCACCCGCCCCGGACTCGGCCGAGTCATCTCCTCCCTCTCCCTCTCCTCCAACTCCTCCCACTCGTTCTGCGGAGACATTCCTCGATTGCTACACCGAACAAACTCCGCGGGCCCCACCTCCGAATTCGATGACGAACCGACGACGCTCGATTTAGATCGGAATAGCTTCGAGATAAGACCGAATTTCCCAGCGCTGCTCTTCTTCTTCGTCGGGCCCACTTGCGGCGTGCTGTAAAACCGCTGAATTATCGGCTTGGTAGCGGTAGAAGCGGTGGAATTGGTAATAGGACCAGATTTCCGGCGAGAGATGTACGGCGACACCGACCGAGGAAAGACCAACGGCGGCTGCTGCTGCGGAATAGAGGAAATGAAATGACTAAAATTAGGGTTAGGGTTATCGGAGACAGATTTGAGGTGATTTTGAGCTTCGATAACAACAAAGAGGCGCTCGCGAAGACAAGAAGCACAGACGCCGACGCTGCTACTGTAATCCGATAAATGAATCTTGCACCTCATTCTCCCAAATCTTCTCTCCCCTCTCACTGATGACCTGAAATTTCTGGGGTTTTAAAGCGACGAAAATGGGTTGACATTTCACCGTAAGAAAAGCGACGAAAACAAAAGGAAGGAGTAAGAACAGGCTGGGTTGGAAGATCTGGATGATGGTGAAACTTAAAGAAGAAGAAGAAGAAGAAGGTTCAAACTTCAAAGGTGTCGTCTTGTGAGTTTGTGAGAATGTGATGTGGTATGTTTATATTTGTAGGAGTGGTTGGTTGGTTAGTTTGTTGGGTGGGGTGAATTAAGGTGTTTTACTGTGTATTATTAAAAGTTACTGCTACCTTTTTACTTTTTAGGATTTAATTATGTTTGTCAGGTGTAATAAATTTACTATTAGGAGTGTGAGAGTTAGGTTTGTATTGGGTTTGACTTGGGCACTATTGTGTGTTTTTACTTGCACTGTTGACTCTTAAGTTTTAAGGGGCCTAAGTAATCATTGCTTAAAAGATGGGATCTTGTGGTTTGAATTGGTTAGTGGGTTATAATGTCTCAATGCATTGTGTTTTGTTTGTGATTGTGACCTACCTATGGTTTGTTAGTGGGAATGTTTTTGTTTTTCCCAAAGTAAAATGATGGATGAATAGTTTAATTGATTAAAGTGTTGTTTTTATGTTTTTAACAAAGTATGAGGTAAGTATCGATTTAGTGTTAATGTGGCTACGATTAGCGAAACTACTTATTAGTTTGGGCAATGTTATGGATCATTTTTAATGGATTTGTAATACTTGTCGGCTAAGTATCAAAGCTTTTAAATTATGAAGCATGTCCATCTTTATTCATTTTAGTTTACTTTGTTGATTAGTTGTATACATAAAATGGAGATTAAAAAAAATATAGTTATGAAGCATTTTCGAGGATTGAACCCACAATTTGTTTGATACTTTGTGAGAAATGAATGTTGATAATTGGGTGTTACGACATGGCGCTAAGTCGTTTGTGAAATAGTGATGAGAGATATCATGTATTTCTTTGAGATTATAAGAATAGTATAAATGGGAATACTAGAAACAGGTTAAAGGGTGTGACAGTGATGCATGGATCGTTTGGTTGATGGAAACAAACTTGTAATACCCTTAGTGAATAAATAACTAAATAATAATTTCCTAACAGGCTACTAAAGGGAGTGTAACACCATCATAATTCTCTATTTTAATAAATTATTTTCGATAATTATAAAAATATATTAAAGATAATTACAAGAATACCACAACCCAATGGTAACAATTTGATCAATTTGTTGGAGTTTTGTAGGGGAAAAACTAACTATTAATATTATATAATATTATTCAAAATACTAAATCCTATCATTATGAATGGTAAAAGCAATGAACGAATTTAATATTTTATCCACCATGGACTACCATAGGTTCATAAATTTGAATTCAATGCTATTGGTAAGGTGTCACTATTACGAAAGTGCCTAGAATTTCAAGTAGCATTAGTAAGAATATAAATTATATTGTTATGCAACTTTTAAGAGACTTGCATTACCATTAAGTAATATTCAACCCTCCCCATATTATTACTTAACTCCTTTTCACTTTACGTGATTAATAACTTTAAATGGACATATAAACTATACTTAAACAATAAGACAAAATAGAGTCATTATAAATTATTTTATTTTTATCTTGATTAAAAACTAGTGATCATAGAATGTACTCATGATACTAAAATTTTCTTGCTTACTAATGAGTTAAATGACATAAATAAATATAAATTTGCTACTACATGACATGAATTACTATTATAGAAGTAAGTTATGCCACACGATCAAAACACATGCACTGTTAAATAATTAAAATCAATATTTATCTTTTATTTCCCTCATAAACACATGCTCCTTGGGAGATTTAGAGTGGTCTACGAAGATTTCCACCACTACTATACTATCAGTCTTGATGAAGCACGCTTCGCCTAGCTTCTGAGCTGCAGTGAAACACATATTGACAAATAGTTCACACACATGTAGTCTAAAATCAAGTTGAGGTTTCAATTTTTGTAACCACATTCAAATTTTTGATCATGTCGGTTCAATTATACTTGTATGTCAACGGTTTGAGTGACATGGTTTAGCCGTTTAGGACTTAAGAGTCCAATAAACCTAGTAGAAACAACGTCGCCCGATTGGGCCTCCAATGCCAAGCCCAAGACCAAGCCCAATTCCCTCTGAATCAACGCCACAGATCAGCAATATTCCACAAATGAGGTATCTTGTCTGATAAAAAAACGATCAGTCTTCATTGATCAAATCCAAAATCAAATTTGCAGCAGCAGTGAACCTGTGAAAGTGTAAGATGTCGGTGATTTGTAATCGGAGTAGACTAGCATCGTCGTTGATCAAACGGCTGAAGAGTCAAGTGGCGATGATTTCGGTTCGTAGATCGTTCACTACATCCGAAGGTCATCGCCCTGCTATCGTCAACAAGCGTAGCCTCGACATTCTTCACGATCCTTGGTTCAACAAGGTCTATTTCGTAACTTCCGCTCTATTTAGTTGATTCATTCATGCTTAATCCGATTTGTGGTTTGATTAATTTGGATGATCGTCGTTGACCTGTGAAATAGGAGAAATGTGATTGGTCTTAGGATTCCGTATGACATTGTCGATAATGATGGTCGATGAATTCTTCCTCGGTTTCGTTATTTAGGGTGTATTGTAGGGTTTAAGGAATCAGTAATATTAGGAGAACATAAGGTCGATCCCACTGCTATAGGGCTATTTCCTTATACTTCGGTTTTGTCTCAACTTGTTTTGCTGTGTTGCGCGTTGAAGTTGAACGTTTCTTGTCCGAATCCGTTTTCATTTGAACTTAACTTTCGTGAGACTTTAAGGTGTAAAGGACGAAGCCTGCGTACTGCATTTGATGGTGTCTAGAAGCGAAAATAAGGATGGAAATCAAAACATTACCTTAGAAATGGTGGGAGTACCTACTTACTATAAATGAATGGTGAGATCATGAGATATGGAAGAGAATCTTTATTTGTTCTTGCCACGGGATGCTTTTGATGTTTCTTGCTTTTATTATTTTGTTTTTTCAAATCAGTTGCGTATATTACTCGTGAATCTTCGCGATTGCCTAGAATTAATTTTGTGGTATTTGATTGTTTGAATAGTAGGGCACTGCATTTTCCATGACAGAACGTGACAGGCTCGATCTTCGGGGACTTCTTCCTCCAAATGTCATGACTACTGAGCAGCAAATTAACCGATTCAGTTAGTTTCCATACCTCTGCTAGTTTATCATTTTCATATTTGTGTTTATTTCTTTTATAGCTGAGTGGTATTATCTCTATAATTCTGGATACTGTCTATGGATTGTGTTTCGTGCTTTAAATGCTTGTTGTTAATTACTATTACCAAACAGTGGCTGACCTGCAGAGACTTGAAACGCAAACAAAGGATGGACCATCTGATCCCAATGCTTTAGCTAAATGGAGAATACTCAACCGACTGCATGACAGAAATGAGACAATGTATTATAAAGTGAGTGAGAACCCTTTTTATTCATGCTTTAGTGTTCCATGCATTCAAGATTTGCATGTTTGTCATGCACTATTATCTGCAGCTTATAGAAAATAATGATGCATGCTAAAGTTTTTGGGGTTGCCCAACTCTGTCATGTCACATGTGTTTGGGGGCTGCTCAAGTTCTGAGATTTGACTTTCAGATCCTAGCCATCCAATGCTATTGTGGAATTTTTGTTTCAGCTCATCTCTTTGAGATGAGATGATTTATCTGAATCGGTTAAATATTAATGTATATTGTTATGAATACCATTCAACTACTGTGAAATTACATGACCCTGTAGAGTGTGAGCTGCGATGTGCCGATCAAAGTATTCAAGCTTTTTTCTCACTGAGCTTCCTATGTAATTTTGAAATGACCACTTCTTTTATTTGGGCTTTGACTGAAATATTGGATAAGAGTATAAGACAACCTTTGTCCACTAATAATTTGATTACATTTTCAAAACCTGAAATTGCTAACCAATAAGTTAATATCAAAGGGGTTATTCTTGAAAATAGGGGCACACATGCACTACTCACTAGGCATTCAAGTTGATGCATGACAAGCAAAATCTTTCAATTTACTGCTATATTTGGTTAGCCTCTGATGCTTGTATTATTTAAGAAGTTCTGACAGTCATTTTGGTTTTTCAGGTATTAATTGCAAAAATTGCAGAATATGCTCCCATTGTATACACTCCTACAGTTGGTCTTGTTTGTCAGAACTACAGTGGGTTATACAGAAGGCCACGTGGAATGTATTTTAGCTCTGCTGATCGTGGAGAAATGATGTCAATGGTATACAATTGGCCTGCTGACCAGGTATTTCCTAATAAAATAATGATCCCAGATGCAAGAATCGAATTTCAAGTTTGATCACTCATTCTGTTTGAAATATAATAATTTGTCTGACTCAGTGGCGGTTTTAGTATATGGGTTCAGTGGGTTCAACTGAACCCATACTAAAACAGCATTATATATTATTTACAACATAATTTAACATATGTGCAACTTCCAGCTCACTTGGTAAAACACACCTAATGCCACGCCCAAGACCCGGGTTCAATTCCTGCACTCTACTCCTTTTCTCTTTTTTTTCCCTCTTTCTCTTTTCTGATTTCTCAGCCATCCTCTCATTTGGATTTTGGGAACCCTTAGTCCCTATCCCCATTACCCCACTCCGGCTAACCCGCACGTCCCCTTTGTCAGCTGCATTTTCGGCCTCCGGCGCTCACCCTGTCCTCTCTGGACTTGTTTTCTTTGGTCCCTTGTAATTTTGTTTCCAATTTTTTCAACTTGTTTTGAATTTTTTCTCAAAGCTCCAAGTGGCAGGTACCTCTAGTACATAAATCTTCTTAACTCTTTGTATGTTGCTAATTTATCGTTCTTAATTTAATTTGCTCTCTGTAGTGGGAAAACAGTAGTAGCTGCAACAGTTGGTATATGTTGTGATTTCTCATATGCAAAGATTGAAAGTTCTTAGTCTGTTGGTTTGATCTCGTAATTTTCAAGATCCTTGCCTAAAGCATGTTGTATGTGTATTTTTAGGAACATTTCAGTAGCATGTAGGTGGGTGTATGACTTGTATGTTGCCTGGTTTGGAAGTTATTTTGCATCTCTAATGAACTAGACGTTATGTAAGGTAAAAGTGTTAAATCGTTTTGTAGTTCTTCGTTTATGTCAAAGATATGACATAACCTCAGAGTAAGTGTAATGGGGATTAATTGTTCATAAAATTATTTTGAAGCTATTTATAATAATTATCTAGAATATTCAATTGGACATATATATTAACAAGAAAATTCGTCGTTATCGGTTGTAATTTTTTTCATCATTGTAATAGATCATTTGAATGATTGAGACCTCAAATTGTTCTTTGTAATTTTAAATTTTAAACTACTTTATGTATTACTTCATTTGATTGATTTCGAACCCATAGTACAAAATTTCTGGCACCGCCACTGGTTTGACTCTTGCATTTTTTAGGAAATCAGATGACTGACTTTAGAACTAAAATTCTCTCACGAATAGCTAACCTAATATGGCTAGAATGCAATTCTGTTGCAGTTAGAATTTATGAAAATGCGTTGGTGACTGAATTACATTTCAGAAAATTTGTTACTTATGTTCTAAATCAAATAGGACCTCTATAACTTGGTACCAGAGTTAAGCAGTTAGGAACAAGTGTAATAGTTTTTCTGAACCTAAAGTATACAGAGTAGCACTTTACATTTTAAGTCAGTTGTTGTCTCCACATTTTGCTCTCATGGTTTTAAGTCTGATATAATCTTCTAATTTTGCAGGTTGATATGATTGTTGTGACTGATGGTAGTAGAATTTTGGGACTTGGAGATCTAGGAGTTCAGGGCATTGGCATTGCAATAGGGAAATTAGATTTATATGTTGCTGCTGCAGGGATAAATCCGCAAAGAGTAATTCCTCAAATTTTGAGTCATGTCACTGAATAATATCTATTTTTTTTGGCTCCAAAATCGGATTGTTATTTTATTTTTCTCACGTCTATGCTTTTGTCTTCTATGTCTCCTTAACATTACAAACTTCATAAAATTTATGTTGACCAGGAATGAGAAATTGGTTTTGGCCATCATATGTAAAAGGCGATAGAAATTATCTGTCCCTGTTCACATACTTTCGTATTTTTTGTTTTACCAAAATCCTGAACATGGTGAGTAATCTGGTTGTAGGATGTGGCATATTTATTCCTATGTATATTTCTAATGGAGTGAATGATTGACTGTTTTCTTTGACATTTGGATTATAATGGACCAATCAGAATGTTTCATTGCCCCCAATGCCCCACCCCAACCTGCCCGTGGGAACTTCGTTTAAGGCATTAGAGGAATTTAGTTGTAGAGCATATAATACATATCCTTTCTAATTCTTTGAGGTGAGGCTTTCCCCTTCTTAATGTTCTTTTCTTGGCGAGCAGGTGTTACCCGTGATGATTGATGTTGGAACTAATAACGAGAAGCTTCTTAAGGACCCTCTATGTAAGAAAATTATTCTTATTATGGATATGAGTTTGGTATGTTTGTATCAGCGACAGTTCGTATGAGATGTTGTATTTTGCTCATAAACATGCTTATCATGTGGATATCTTTTTACATCTAATGCCTATTTTAGATGGTGTCTTGAGTGTAGCTATATTTCTTCATGTGAACGCTTTCTCAATCAATACATGGAATCATGAGCTCCTTCTTTGGTGATATTTCTTTGATTTCATGGTATTTACCAATACTTTCTGCTACAAGCACATGCTTTAATCTTTCAAAAATTCTCTTTTAGAACAATTGTGCTGGTTTGGCTTTCCTTTTGAACAATTTTGTATTACGCATTCCATAAAATTCGACTGTATGTTTCACTGGGTTCCTCCTTCTGCGGGAGTTAGGCCTCAAGGAGGTCATGGCGCTTGCTGTTTCTGTGAACAAAGTAGAGATATTAGTTTCGGTTGGTATTTGTTTACGTTTACCACAAGTTGCATAACTGACTCTTGAAAAGTTAGAAACATGTCTAAGACACACCATGGGTGTGTCATCCATCTACATTCAAAGGAAGAGATATAGGTCTGTTGCAAAAACTCTTATGCCTTCAGTACCCTAGGGAGGGATGTAGGCCTGTTGATCTTTGTCTCTTGTGGTTATATTAAAGTGAGTTCTTTTTCCTTTTCTTTTGTGTGTGTGACTGTGTTTATGTGTGTATATGGATAGCCTCCTCATCACCAAAGAATATTGGAAATTCCATCTACAAACTTCCAATGTCAGGGTCTTTGTTAGGCTGTTGTTGCTATTGTACTAATCCAAATGTGTGATAGCATGTGAGAGATGTGAATGTAGGGAGCATAATGATTTTAACTTCTTATTGGCAGATTTGGGATTGCAAGAACACCGTCTTGAAGGGGAGGAGTACCTTGCAGTTATAGATGAATTCATGGAGGCCGTTTTTACACGTTGGCCTAATGTTATTGTGCAGGTCCGTTTCTTTCTGCAATTAATGGCAGCTGCTGCAAGCATTGGGAAATCTGTTTTCCTGTGGCATTTTCATCACCGTATGCTCTCTCTTTTGCAGTTTGAAGATTTCCAGACCAAATGGGCTTTCAAGCTGTTACAGCGTTACAGGCATAGTTACAGAATGTTTAATGATGATGTACAGGTACCAGTATGCTGATGTTGGTGGCTGCGTTTTCACCTTTGATATTTTTCATAAATTTTACTTGTTTAGACATCAATGGCTCAGTTTTGCAACCCTCTAGTTTTCTGTGTTTAACATCTACTATAGTACCAAGGTATCAATGTTTTTGCGAAGGGGGTGTTGGCTACTTTAGAGATTCCTTTCCTTTGCCAGAAAGGTCTGGATTATCACTATAGCTGGAAAGTCTGGATTGTCACTTTAATGTTTTTTCTGTGTGCACAGGAGATTGTTAAGGAGTCCTTGTTGTGAGGTTTTGCTTCAGCTTTCTTTACTTTTTCCTTGTCAAAGAAACTTGGTGTATAAAAGAGTTCTTTGGTTGACTACTTTGGAAACGGTTTTTCTTTTGAGCAATCAACATACGGTCTCTCTTCTATGTTCCTCATGTGCTCACCTGTCCATGTCTGTTATGATTTTGTCATTTGAAGTAGTCTAGACTCTAGACCATCACTAGGTTGGCTTATATGCTCTGTTCAGCATTTTGTTTTCTCTGCCGATCAAATTATATATTCCACTACAAGCAAGTGTATCTAGAACCTGTGTGGAGTAATAAAGGATATCTTCTTTTGTCTAATATGTGGATAAGTTATAGATCTTGCCAAAAGTTTCAATTATGATTCGGTGATACAGGATCATGTTTCCCAATTAAATGAATATTTTTCATAGTTTCTTTTTGATGGATTTTTTTTAATAGTTTTGATTGTGGCTTCAGTTGTGTTGGTCTTTTCTTCTGTTGCACCAGTTAGATTGCAAACATTTATGGCTACATCTAGTTTCTCTTGAAGTTTATTTTTATAATTTATTAATATTGTGAAGAATGAGCATCTCATGTTCTAAATCTGAAAAGGGTTGATTCCTACTGAGCTTAATTAGTTTTTGATTTACTTGATTGGATTATTATTGTTTGTGCTGTTGACGATAATATTATCTTAGATTAGATACCAAATGAACAAATCGGAGACCAATGGTTGTTAGTTATTTGATTGTATAGCCGTACAAAGATACATTTATTGCTTGGCTATTGACTTAAATTGTCTATCCCTTTTGTCTGAAGTACATGCATAATTGTCGGACTCTGAATACCAATTAAATTTCCTGATTCTCTTTCTATTGGGAACAGGGAACTGCAGGTGTTGCAATTGCTGGCCTTCTGGGAGCTGTAAGAGCTCAAGGAAGGCCAATGATTGACTTTCCTAAGCAAAAGATTGTTGTTGCGGGAGCTGGAAGGTTCGTATGTCTTACCTTTTCTTTGAACTTGGAGTAAATTCTTAATTACTTAGTTTGTTAATGTTTATTTTTTCTCCATATTAGTTTGTTAACGTTTATTTTTTCTTCGTATTTTGATGCATAATGGTTGTCCTTAATTCTATGCTATAATATATTTCTGCTGAGTTGAAGCTTTGCGACTTCATAAGTTAGTATGCTGGATTGTATGTGAATATTCAAGCCTAAGCCCTCTGAAGGAAATATTATAAACTTCACCTTGGCATGTTGTTAGTGATAACCTTTTTATTTATGTCTGGACATTTTTTATATAGCGTAATTGAGGGGAGGGGTGTCCTACAAAGTTATCGCATGCATTTTGTTAGCTCGGAGGATCTTCTTTGTAGAAGGGCAGAGTTTTATTTTCTGTAAGATTTCTCATGAATATTCCAATAGTATCTTATGTAGTGATTATTATTTTATAAGAGAAAGGCCAAAGATTTCAGGAAGGTGAGTAAATTATACCAAGGTGGAACTGTGGAAGTGTAATGTTAGTTTGATTCTGAAATATGCCCAGAATAAGAAGTCAGAGAACTTTATTCAGATGAAAGGAAGTCTAGGCTTCAGCATCTTCTAGTTCCTCTTAATTCTAGTGTGAATAAAATCTCAAACTTTTGTGTTTGTTTTATTCCCCCCCCCCCCCCCCCCCCCCCCCCCGTTTTTTTCTGCAAAGATACATACATCTTAACCATAAAGAAAGTTTTGATTCCTAACAACGTTGAAATTTGTCCAGCAACTGACATTTTGTTTTGTTGTTTCTTACAGTGCAGGTGTAGGTGTTCTTAATGCTGCTAGGAAAACAATGGCTAGGATGTTGGGGAATAATGAATCTGCTTTTGAAAGTGCAAGGAGCCAATTCTGGGTGGTCGATGCCAAGGTGTGTAATCAATCTTGCTTTTGTCTGACATTATACTGAATTCCTTGTTCTTTTCACCAGGATTCAAGTGGCTTTGATTTGTTGTTGAACAGATAGTTTCAGTCTATTGTCATAATTAGTAGAATACCACAATGCTTTTTTCAGGAAGAAAGCCGTGTAATATCTTGGATGTCTAGATGAAGTGTAGGCAAACCTTAACATTCCTTTCTTTCTGCGTTGTTCCCTAGGGTGTGAGCAAATGGAAATATAGATATTGAATAGGGAGAGATGGAAGTTTTGACTAAATGGTGTGTAATTATTGTCATATGACCTGTGTAGGTAAATTAAACATTACGAATGCTTTGTATTTCAAATTTTATACAAGTGGTTGAGTCTTGAGACTCACTGCACGTCACTTAGGGTTATTCACTTTTTATAAGTGGTTGAGAATCTTGAGATTCACTGCACGTCTCTTAGGATTATTTTAAGTACTCGTCAGGGACATGCAGATGTCTTACTATCACCTCCACTTCCACTCACCCACACGCAGAAGAATATACCTAGAGTCTGGATATTTAATCTTCTAGGACTAAAAGATGATGAGAAGCAGAGATAGCTCATTACTTTTTTATTTTATTTTAATATTTTATATTTAAATATGTTTGCATGCAAATTTCTCATACACGGTAATGAAAGGTCTGATAAAATTTTGAGTTCAACTATACAGTTGACTTACATATGCATCTAGGATTATGTGTCATATTGTGAGTTGCTTCTGTGATTTTGTTGTGGGTAGCCAGGAGCTCCTTGATTTGAGGTATTGGTTTGGAAGCAGACAGAGAGAAACTTATATGTTTGCATATCTCTTGATCGGCCATATTTGCTGTCCCTTGTTTGAAAGAAACTGAATTTTTCTACAAGCTCTTAGCCTGAAACATTTCTATTAGAGTGAGTGCTGTTCTTGACTTCTATTCAATCGTGAACTCGTGAAGTACTGCAGCTTTTAAGTGAGTGTTACTTCCTGATGTTCAGAGGGACTGGGATCCCTTGAAATCCTTTGGTTATTTTGAAGAATATTATTAAATCTTCTTGGAAGAAAGGGCTCACTTATCAGCATAACTTTTGTAATCATCATATACTTTCTGAACTTTTTCTCTGAGTAACAAAACATGTACCTAAAGATGTTAGGGCTTTGATTTTCTGTGCTTGGAAGGGAAAGTTTATCAGTCATTCACCTCTAAACACTTAAAACAAAATCCTGGTTATGTTTTTTTTTGCTTCTACATGTTCCGCTACACCAAAGTTCTAATTTCTTTTCCCTATTGGTGATAAATAAGGAGCTTTTGCCAGTGATTTACTTATATAGTATGAACTCAGTAGGTTATCCAAATCAAGAGCTTTAGCTTTCAGCTTACTAACAGAGTCTGTAAATGTTTGTGCATATTAGGGATTGATTACGGAGGAGCGTGAAGATATAGACCCAGAGGTTCGCCCATTTGCATGGAAGGCAAATGAAATTAGTCGCCAAGGGTTAAAGGAAGGAGCAAGCCTGGTGGAAGTGGTTAGTGAGCTTCTGCCTCACTACTTACATCTTGCAAGATACAAGTTGTGCAAATTGTTTAGTAGAATCCGTGACTCTTGATGATGATAATAATAATAATAAAATTATTGTTATTATTATTACTATTATTATTAGTATTATTGCTATTTTTGCTGTTATTGTTACTGTAACTATTATTATTACTATGTTGTTGTTGTCTCACTAAGTTGAAAAACTGAATAGAATTATGATTTGAGTTTCATTTAATTAGGACGGTCCATTCTTAAAGCAAAAATGATTCCTTTTCATTTACTAAACTCAGTTAAATTTCTTCGTAACTTATTTCATTTGTGGTACTTTCTTAAGGGGAACAATTTTTTTTCAGTTTTTGTGAGGAACTACGCTAGTCAAACTTGCCAAAAGTGTTGGACTTGTTTATGGTGTCCAACACAAACATATCTTGTTTTTCTTAGGCTTTCTACTATTTGTGAAGACTCACATTTACATCCATATCCGACACATTACAACAAGCTAGGTGCTGGATCCATGTAACATTGGGAAGGCTGTAAGGGTTTATGATTGATTCTTTAAATCGCTGGAATACTTGTTAGAACTTGTCTATTTAAAAATGATTTCCTCAAAACCTTCATCCTAATGTTAGGGGAGGGAGTGGCTTTGTTTTAGTGTATGTTACTATTGGTTATTTATTAACACTTTTCTGAAAGTCTGCTGACTTAGGATCAAATTCATACTCCATTTGATACTTCTTAGTACATAATATTTTGAAAAACACTCTCATGCTACGTTTTGACACTTCCAATTTCTGTGTGTAAAGCACCTGTGTTGCCATGTGATTATGATGACTACTCTCATCTTCATTGCATTCAACATCTTGGTTGATATGTGAAACAGGTCAAGCAAGTAAAACCTGATGTACTTCTTGGATTGTCTGCTGTAGGAGGTTTGTTCTCAAAAGAGGTATGAAGTGATGAAGCGATCTCTTTTTCTTTACTGATAAAGGTTATTGTTTCTAAATTTAGGATGAACGGCCCTAAATTAACATTTCAATCAAACAGATCAAATACTAAATCAAACTAGAAACTCTAGATTGGGCGAATAAGTATCTCACCTACTCTCATTAGCTTTTTATACAAAACTCAAAAGTTTTCAATATCTGCGCATTCTAAAAATAACAAACCAAAAATATAAAACTAGACACATCTAACAAAGACTCCTATTAAATATAAATATCTAATTAGATTAGAATTCTAACAAAAATAAAACACATAGTGATTTAAGCTTAGTAAACTCCTTGCTCGTCACGTATTTTAAATCCAGCGCATTACTCTTTTGACCTGAACTATGATGTTGACTTTGAGTTTTGACAATAGCAACCCAAATCCACACCAAATATCCTTTGAATCTATCAAACTTCCTGGTTTCTCCCACTGATATCCTTTGAATCTATCAAACTTCCTAAAGCTCTTTATATGTGGGAAAATTTGAGTCAAGGGGATTTGTTGTGCGGCTGATTTTATGCTGATAATTCTGAAATAACTTATATATGGAACTCGGTTTTGACTTTATGAGGAATTAATTGCATAAAAATGAAACCATGTTGCTGGCCTCATGGTTCGAAGAGTTTTTTTTTGTTTGAACGGTGTTTAGTTTGTTTGGCTCACTCTTTTTGTATCACTAGTTTGTCACATGACTTCTAGATGCTTCAGGAATCTGTCAGTTTGATCTTCTGAAAAAATAGATTCTTATTGTACTAGAATGAAATATTATATCATGTTTTTCTGTAAATTCTTTTGCATTTTCTGATTGAGACTCGCATTTTTCAATTTTTGGAAGGTTTTGGAAGCTCTTAAAGGCTCAACATCGACGAGGCCAGCAATCTTTGCCATGTCAAATCCTACAAAAAATGGTACTTTTTTGTGGTTCTTGTTATGTTTTAATCTTCTATTCCCTCCTCTCTTCCCATTGATAATTTGACTACAGAATAGATTGCTTTTAAAATTTATGTCAAACCTGCTACAGATGATATTCAGTTTTTCTCTTCTTATTTTTATTTTCTCGTAATGAACAGCTGAATGCACCCCTGAGGAAGCATTCTCTATAGTAGGAGACCATATCGTATTTGCCAGTGGAAGCCCATTCAAAAATGTGGATCTTGGTATGCATTCATTTTAGTTCATATATTATGAAATGTCTTTTATTTTTCTTTCTTTTTGGCAATTAAAATAAATTTTTACTCAAGCTTTTATTAAAACAATAGATACACGATGATGTTAATTCATTGTGAGAGAATATAAGAATGTTGCACAAAGGGGAAGTACATAATAAAGCCTAAAAGTAACTGCAAAACATATGCAATTTTATGAAGTACACTTAGGTATCTGTTCTATCCTAGGATAAGGCTATGTGAATTTAAGCTTCCCCTGTCCCCTTCTTGCCATATATAGTTATACTTATATGGGAGTCTAGTTAGAGACTGTTGACTAGATGATCAAGTAAATCTTCTTTGATCGTACACATCTTCAGATTTTCTATTTTCTATTTTCTGGACTTTGGTTTATAGGAATTTCAATAAGTCCTACAGAGACTAAAGGTTGCCATTTTCTCCCCTCTCCCCTTCCCAGTCAAATTCCATGAATTACAGGTCGTAAATTTTCTGATAGGATGAGCATTTCTGATGGAACATTTTTTATATGGTAGGAAATGGAAAAATCGGACACGTGAACCAAGGAAATAACATGTACCTTTTTCCAGGGTAAGTTTGCACTTGGCTTTTGATGTAAATTTCCCCTTCCTCCTTTTCTGATGTCTTCGTTCTATGAAAATTCAGGATTGGACTTGGTACCCTTCTCTCAGGCTCTGAGATTATCACAGATGGCATGTTACAAGCTGCTGCGGAGCGGTAAGAAATAGCATTTCTACTGAAACGTTTGTGGGAAATGGCTTGTTATGATTCATCCTTCGTCTATTAGTGAATCCACCCAGCTCCAATCCCTGTCCTTGGTCTTATTTGTCTTACTCATCATAACCTATCTGAATCACAATCCAGGCTGTTTGATCATGTTAGATAAAAAAAATCAAGAGAATCTGATTTTCATCATGTTGGTTCTGTAGAATGGTTTCTTATTTATTCGCTCTTGGAAATATGAATTGTAATTGCTGAAAAGCATGCCAGGTGGTACAGAGCTCTGTATTGAAGTATGCTGATCTTGGTTCTTAATTGACAGCTTAGCTGGATATATGACAGAAGAGGAGGTGCTCAATGGCGTTATCTTTCCTTCAACATCAAGGTTAATTTTGGAGCATTTAGCTTTGAGAATTTCAATTTCATGGTTCCTCCATTAATTTCTTCTGGTGCAGAATACGCGACATCACTAAAGAGGTAGCAGCTGCTGTAGTGAAGGAAGCTATTGAAGAGGATGTTGCAGAGGGATACCGTGGCATGGATGCTAGGGAACTCCAGAGACTTAATGAGGTAGAAATGCCAACTTGAACTTCACGTTTCATCTATGCTTGCATTTCTTCCTTCAGCCTAGTACTTGTCGTGCATGTGACTCATATATGCTTATGTAGATTCTTAAGGAAGGTACTTTGTTTGTTGGTTTCTTGGAGTTGCCAATGTCCTTATAGAGAAATCTCTTGTCAGCCTCTGTAATGGGTTTTAGGGCACTTTTTGTACGGAGTGACTAAAATTTAATGTTGTCTTCCAGGAGGAAATTCTGAAGTATGTAGAGAACAACATGTGGTACCCAGAATACCCTACGCTAGTGTTCAAGTAAGCAAGTAGCACTAAGAAGAATTGTTTATTGAATGGGAAGCTGGAGAAGTGGCCCTGACGCCCTGGTCCCCAGACAGTTGTGTTGCTAGTTTTCTTGATAGGAGAGACTATCAGTTTTTCTTATTCGTCTATTTATGGTGTCTTCCCATGCTCTACCATTAATATCACCAATCCAAGTCTATTTTTGGTGGACAAGGGCTTTGAATTGTAGAGGACACCAATGGGGGCATACTGTATGTAAAATGTTGGTTATCAATGTTATCATAAGAGATAGCTCCTCTGAGGACTGTAACTTTCGTGTAACTAGACTGTAATTGGAGATAGTGTTAAGTATAGACATTATAATCTCGGCTGGTTGCATACTTGTTGGTACTACAAATTTGTGATCTATGTATTTCTGAAGAGACTTCACTAGCAAGCCCTATCAAACTCGATAAATTTGATCAAGCTCATTACTCTGCATTGAAACTTCTTTTTCTTAGAACGGGAGGGTGGATTGATCGGCTGAGGAGTGAAAGGGACAAACAGATTTATTAAGTGGAGTTTTCTGAGGTAAATTTTTGTTTTAGCAACCATGTTGAAGGCTGATCACATTTGATTACCGAGTACATTACTCAGTATTATTCCAGAAGGGTTGGTGGGCAGCAAGCTGTTGCAGTAGAATTCCATAATTCTTATGCATGTTGGTTGTAAGTTGGTTATAGTACAGTTTTAATACTTAAATCATATGCTAGCATATCCCATGACTAAGAAAAACTTTATCACACTCGAAAGATAAATCTCTATGATATATATTTTCTACGAAAACTAAAACTACAGAATACTAATCAAATTCTCATCTCATTTTTACTATATATTCATATGGAATATGTTCAAATAAAGTTTAGATAGGATAAGTTTACAGAAATTCAAATCAACATTCATAGACACAAGTTTCGGTAAATTATTGATGAATTATTACTCATAAAAGAGATAACACAACTTGACCAAGATTTACTTAAAACTAAAACACTTAACATATATTAGTACAATATATTGATGAAGCTGCTTCAATATTTCAACATATATGATGACAATAGAAGGATTAAAGAGGGGTTTTTAAATTTGTTTGGGTATGGTCACGATAGGGGGAATTGCAATATACGGAGTACTTCATTGTGTTTGTAGATGAGAATATTGTAATGTTTCAAAGAAATGTAAAATTAGACTCATTTTCCCCAAATCTTCCTAACACAATAGAACTTGACGTAAATTAATAAAGTAACAACTTATATTAGTAATTCTCCAAAATAAAATTGGTTCAACCATGATTCAATAAATAAAAGCATAAATAATGACGTGGAGCGCTAAACGCCGCCCTGAACTTACTCAAATCGCCCCCTAAATGACGATTTTGCCCTTTGATTCATTTTTAATAAAATCGAATATCGTACGCTTCAATTCTTATTTCTCAATTTCACTTTCTCGTAAAAACGTAACAATAAAAAAACTCCACTAAATTTCCTGACCACCAGCCGTCGAGCTCCGCGGTGGCCGGAAAATCGATCTTTAGTTGACGGAAACCGCTTTTCGAGACGCCGAAAATCACTGAAATTATGGATGGGTCGGTGTCGACAATGTCGCATGTAAAAATCTTGGTTTGGGATCGGAAAAAAGGAAAAATGGCCATGTTGGTGGGCTGGCCGTCTAAAAAAAACCCGTTTTTCTTGGACGGCTAGCCCCCGGGAAGAATTTTTTTTTTAAAAAAAAATTTCTTTTATTTTTATAAGTTCCAACAGAAGATTTTGGCGGCGATGGTATTTTTATAGGTCCCTCTACGGTGGATGCAATATCTTTTTCGGAACGACGACTCATTTTCCGGCGATTCTCTGTGGCGGCGCGGCGGTTTTCGGTTGGCGACGACGATTTTCGGCTGACGGCGACAGGTTGTCCGGGTGGAGGAATTACAGAGAGATAGAAAGAATTAGGGAGAGGAATAATGAGTAACGGAAGGGAGGATGATGAGAAGGATAATATAAGAAGGGAGTTGTTAAACGCCGCCCCTAATACGCTCAAATCGCCCCTTATATTTCCACTTTTACCCCTTGCCTTCCCACCTCCTTCATTCTCTTTTCCTCTCCCTAACTCTCTCTATCCCTCTCTAAGTCTACTCCCCCCCCCCCCCCCCACCGGCCGAATCCCCCACCCGTCGGAAGCCGCCGCACCGCCACAAATTGTTGCCGGAAATGAGTCGTCGCCCCGGAAAAGATAATGCATCCACTGTAGAGGGAGAAAGACCACCGCGTTTAAGGGTATGTTTTTTTTTCGAATTTGCCGGCGGAAAAGCCGTCTAAAAATTCCGGCCAACCCTAGGGGAAGCCGAAATTTTAGACGGCCCGCCCTAGGGTTTGTCGGAATTTTTAGACAGCTCCCCCCCCTGCCGTTAATTTTTTTTAATTTGCATTGTTAATTATTGTTTAATTATAAATTATTTTTGTTAATTTTGTTAGTTAATTATTGTTTAAATAGTATTATTGTTAATTAATAGTGTAGGTAGTTTTAGATTATAATTATAAATAATTAATAATTAGGAGTATTGATAATAGAAAATAAAATTGAGTTTTGGAAAATTAGGAAATTAGAAGTTAGGAATAATAACTTAGGAATATGTTAAGTTATGTTAAGTTGGAATATGTTAAGTTAGGAAAATTATAATTTATGTATTTGAATTTTTAAGTAAATAGTTAAAGTATTTGAATTTAGAAAAATATTATAATTTAGGAATATCCACTTTAATTAGGACATTTTAAGTTAGGAAAATTAGAATTTATGAATTTAAGAATATTAACTTTAATTAAGATATTTTAAGTTAGGAAAATTATAATTTAGGAATTTAGGAATATTAACTTTAATTAGGATATTTTAAGTTAGGAAAATTAGAATTTATGAATATTAACTTTAATAAGATATTTTAAGTTAGGAAAATTAGAATTTTAGAATTTAGGAATATTAACTTTAATTAGGATATTTTAAGTTAGGAAAATTAGCATTTATGAATTTAGGAATATTAACTTTAATTAGGATATTTTAAGTTAGGAAAATTAGAATTTATGAATTTAGGAATATTAACTTTAATTAGGATATTTTAAGTTAGGAAAATTAGAATTTATAAATTTAGGAATATTAACTTTAATTAAGATATTTTAAGTTAGGAAAATTAGAATTTAGGAATTTAGGAATATTAACTTTAATTAAGATATTTTAAGTTAGGAAAATTAGAATTTATGAATTTAGGAATATTAACTTTAATTAAGATATTTTAAGTTAAGAAAATTAGAATTTATGAATTTAGGAATATTAACTTTAATTAGGATATTTTAAGTTAGGAAAATTTAGGAATATTGACTTAAGAATTTAGGAATTTAGTTAGGAATGTTAAGTTATGAAAATGAGTAAAGTTAGGATAAATATGAGGGACGTTCGGAAGTATTTCTAAAAATTATGTTGTTATTTATTGAATAGAGGGTTACGAAACATGTCATTCTCGATTTTATGGCCACGGACGAGTTCTCTGGCCAGCGCCACACCCGGGATCGAGGTGTTGACGCTTTTGTTAGGAGGGCGAGGACGACACAGCCACACCCACAACCGCAGCTTGAGCTAGCGCGTTCGAGTCTCCCTTCCCCGAGGATTGTCCGAGCTGTTGTTTCTGGGGCTTTTGGTTCCCGTCCTTTCGACGACGAGGATGATGATGATGATGATGATGATGTTGATGACAGTGATCAGGATAGGGATGACTTTACTATGGAGCTTGACCAAGAACTTGACGACGAGTTCGTACCACGTCAGTTACAGGGTCATCTTGATCCATCTCGGTCGAGGGGTCAGTTTGTTAGGGCAGAGACCACGAGTACTAGCACAAGCTCATGTAGTCACAAGCGCCAAGCACCCGCAGATGACACCTGGTTTGTACGTGGAGTGATGCCGGGTGGGCCGTTAGATGATAGCGTCATTCCTAGCTACGGGGGTCACGTAGCACGTGGGATCTGGACTAGATCGGAGATAGGGGTGCTGAAGTGCCATGGTAGAATGAGGTATTGCGCCGTATTGCATTCTTGGAGAGAGGACCTTCTGTCAAGGGAGTCAAAAGTTGTTATTGATGGTACTGAACTATCTCATTTGCCATATTCTCTCTTCAAACACCTAGACATGGCTTTGATTATAGCATTTACTGAACGCTAGCAGTCTGACACGAGCTCGTTCCACCTCCCGTTTGGGGAGATGACTATCACACTGTTGGATGTGTGGCACATTCTATGTATTCCGATTGAGAGACATGCAGTCTCTAGGATGTTGGGCCCTGATGATCTGATAGAGGAGGCTAGAGAGTTTATGGGATTTACGTTGCCACAATTTACGAAAGATCATTGGGATAAGGGAGGTGTCCTTATGACTTCCATTGTCGATACGTGTCGCGGCGTGGACCGAGGAGATAGATATTTTGCTGAGGCTGGTTGGTTGTTGTACATGTTTGGGTCCACATTGTTCGTGGACAAGAGCGGTAACAAGATACGACCCCAGTTTTTACATGAGCTCTGACTCGGATCCATAAGTGATTTAAGGAGTTATGCTTTGGGTGCTGCGACATTGGCTGTGTTATATCGACATATAGGAGAGGCGAGTAGAGCGGGTTGCAGACACATTGCAGATATACTCGGATCCAAAATTGATGGACTTGCTGCAATTTAAAGAACTGGCTGTCCGCAATAGTATCGTAAATCTGACATGCGTACGGTATCACGTGGCTTGTCTGGTACGCACAACCACATAGATCATGCACTTCATTACCAAAGGATTTCATCCGCTTCTCTTCCTCAACCAACATCTCCAAGCAATAGTGGGATGTTCGTCCACACAAATGCTGGAACAGAATGTGTCGATACTGTTGGCCATGTGAGTGTCTCGATGCCTCGAGGGTTTGTCGAATCTCTATTAGCTGTGCATTAATGACTGTGTTAATTTTACGCCAAACAGTATCAAACGACCCGTTAGAGTATGACAACCAACTCTTCAGCATAGAATGAGCACTCTCAACCCGACAGTTAGTTGTATTCCCAAAATGAAGTTTCTCATTTGTCCACCGCTTCACGAACTTGTCGGCGTGAGCCATGTACCCTCCAAATACGTTATAACAGCAGGGAATGCAATTCCTCACGACCCATGAAGAACTCCTATGACATGGTCATAATCTTCTTGAGACTTCACTTCAATGATAATCCTCCATCTTCCTTGCTTAAATCTCCCCCGACCTTCATATATTTGCAAATTTTACTAACCATATTCTCCCCATCCATGTTGTGTGCCATGTACATAGTAAGTTTGCAGTTCCGGGAAAAACCTCACGAATAGCAGCCATCAGCCCTAATTCCCGATCAGTGACAATTGTCAATGGAGACAAGTCATTTCCATACAACATCTTCAACTTATCTAACACCCGTATGTAGATACCTGTAGTCTCATAAGATAGAAATGCATATGCAATCAGGAAATTCTTGTTGCACGAAGTGACACCGCATACCTCAAACAAAGGCATCTTGTGCATGTTTGTCTTGTAAGTGGAGTCCATGCCCAAAACCCATGGATACGTACGTAACAAGTTCGCAGAAACAGGATGCGCCATAAACGCATGGGTGACAACATTCGTTTTAGGATCAGAGCGTAAAAATTTCACGTACTTGCTATCAGTAGCAAGATGAAGGAACTGACTAATAAAATACCGTTCGCCAGCCTCCTCCCATCTCATCCTATCTCTGAAATTGTAGATATGTCGCGCATCGGGATGATCATCGGGAAACTGGGAGTTCACCGCAGCCAAAATAACCTTGGGCTTTGCTTGAGCCACAGACATATCTCGCACCAACTTCTTCGCTTCAGGGCTAAGACCACTTATCTGCTGATTTCCCTTCGAATACTTAATCATTTCGTGATTGTGCTTACCGTTATCCTCGGAACCCAATACTATCAACCACCCCTCTACAGAACATGGAATCTTAATCAGAAACTTACAACCACAAGCTTGAGATTTAGTCCTCGGTCGTTCAACATTCTCTAAATCTCTATTCGCTCCTTTATTTCTCTCTCCCCGATTGCATCTCATGTACAAATTTCCTCTTTTGTACGACGAATGAACCAATTGAAATCCATGTTTTATAGCAACCGGTTTAGCCCATGCAGAAGACATATCTTTCGTCGAAAACATTTCCGCAGTTGTAAAATGAGGGTAATAATTAATACCATTGCCGCCAAAATCTTCTGTCAGAACCTATAAAAATAAAATAAATTTTTTTAAAAAAATAAATTCAACCCAAGGGCAAGCTGTCTAAAAAAAGGCCAGCCCAAGGGTCTTTTTTTAGACGGCTCGCCCTTGGGCTGCCCGTTTATTTTAGACGGCTAGCCCACTGGCTAGGCCATTATTACCCTTTCCCGATCTCGAACTAAGATTTTTACCTGTGACGTTGTCGACAACGGCCCATCCATAATTTTTAGTGCATTCCGGCGTCCCGAAGTGCGGTTTCCGCCAACTAAAGAACGATTTTCCGGCCACCGCGGAGGCCGACGAGTCAACGTCTGATAATTTAGTGGAGTTTCATTTTTGTTACGTTTTTACGAGATGTGAAGTGAAAAATAAGAATTGAAATATACTATGTTCGATTTTATTAAAAACGATTCAAAGGGCAAAATCGTCAATAGCGCTCCACTTGTAAGAATTATGGGGAACGGTGATGATTAATGAGCCCATCCTCTGAGAAGAAGAAAAAGTTGGGACATCTTATAACGGCACCGAAGAGCCTAATGGTGGGGTGGGGACGTACTTTTCAAATTTTAAAACTTGTAATGAAAGTAGAATTAAAAAATGAATACTTATACAGTTATACTGCGTATTATTAATATATGACATGGACTGACCAAAATACGACCTTCATTCCCCTATATTTTCTCTAAAAACAACACAATCCTTTTTCAAGGCTGTCGGGCTCAACTTCCACAGTTAACAGTTTCACCACCGTCTGCAAATCTGCATTCTGCAATGGAGACTTTAATTGGACTCGTCAACCGAATTCAACGAGCTTGTACTGTTCTCGGCGACCACGGCGCCGCCGACTCCTCCTTCTCCTCTCTTTGGGAAGCTCTCCCTTCCGTCGCCGTCGTCGGCGGCCAGGTTCTCCTCTTTCTCTCTCCTCCTCCAACTTCTATTCGCTCAAATTTCTAGTTCAATTTTCTAAATTTGTGTGATTTTTTTTTTTTTTTGCAGAGTTCGGGAAAATCTTCGGTTCTTGAGAGTATTGTTAGCCGTGATTTTCTCCCGAGGGGATCTGGTTAGGTTTTGTTTGAAATTCTTCGTTTTTTTACTAAATGTTTGATTGAAAATATTTGAAATAATTTTTTGTATTTTTGAATAATTTTGGCAGGAATTGTGACGAGGCGGCCGTTGGTATTGCAATTGCATAAAACAGAGGATGGATCGCAGGAGTATGCTGAGTTTCTGCATATGCCGAAGCGGCGGTTTACTGATTTTGGTGCGTAGTTGCTGTTCGTTTAGCTTAATGATTACTGCGTGCTTTTAGTTTAGAGTAGGGGGTTAGTGTTTGTTGATAAATTTATGTAAATGTCTCACTCTGTTTTAGTTTGTGAATGATTTGAGATTCGTGTTTGCTCATAAGGTTTTTACTATTCAGATGTTTTGTGTTCTTTTATGAAAATTGGCTTAAAAACTTGTATTTATGGGTAAGAACATGGTGAAATTTTGAATAATTGGAAAAAAATCGAGAAAATAGATAAAGTTGTATGAGAAAGTGCGACTTTTTAGGGTTGAGTAAGGCGAATTGTTGATGAGCGGTGTATAATTAGTGATTTCCTTTATTTAATTTAAGTTCTGTTTGGTTTAATGGAACACATTGAAAATGGCTTTTAAGTGGAACATTTTTCAGCAATCTCACAATTGCAAAATCAGTTTTCCTTTGTTTGGTTCCATACAAGAGAGTTAAAGAAAAAGAGAAGATAAAAAAGGTAAGGAGAGGGAAGGGCAGGATGGGAGCAACAGAAAAATAGAAGATGGAACATTAGAACCCATCCTCAGGAAAGCTGTTTTACACCTTTAGGAGAACGGTTTTACACCCCTTTACAAACCAAACAATGGAAAAATAGAAAAATTATTATCCTGATAAATGTTTAACACCATACCAAGAACTCCCTTTGTAGGAAAATGCGGAGATTCTGAAGAATTAAAGAAATGAGAACTAGCTAAGAGACAAATAGCTAGAGACTAAGAGCGGAAAAAATTATTTGTGGTGAAATCTGGGCTTGAGAGTATTAATGGAGTTGGAGTTAAGTGAATGCGCCTGTTTATTTATTGTTTGTAGCTCTAAATAGAGTGACTCCTGCTACTTGCTCGTTTTTATATATATGCATAATGCTATATTCTTCAATTTTTGGATTTAGACTGTTCTGATATGTATGACTAAGTGACTAACTGTTTTGATAAACTTCCTTAGCTTTTTTAGGTCATCAATGTTTTACCATCTTGACAAGATTGTTTGCTGAATCATCTTTTCTTTTTTGAATATGTTTTTGGTTATTAGCCCTTGTTCGTAAGGAGATTCAAGATGAAACCGATCGAGTGACGGGACAATCAAGAATGATATCGCCTGTCCCTATCCACCTCAGCATTTATTCGCCTAATGGTAAATAACCCTTAATTACTCCATGCCGTTTCTTTTGTCCCTGGTGCAGAGTGATCTATCTTTATGCTGTGCTTCGCTATTGATAGTGTGATACTGTGTTTGCGTAACTTTTTCTGACTGTTTCACTACTTGTCTAGTTGTCAACTTGACCCTCATTGATTTGCCGGGTTTGACAAAGGTTGCTGTAGGTGAGCTCATCATCTTTTTTGAAAAACATATAATATGGCCACTGTCTACCTATTTTAGCTTGTTGATGAGCTAAGTATTTTTTTTTTGGACTACATCTTAGAGGGACAACCTGAGAGTATTGTTAAAGACATTGAAGATATGGTCCGGATGTATGTTGAGAAGGTAATTACCTACTTCGTCACTGTATCTTTATGTTCAATCTTGTCCTTGTCCTTATCCTTATGACCTTATCCTTGTCATAATGTCATGACTAATCATTGCCCTCAACCCACAATAACAAATTTACAACCTTGATTTCCACCTTCTTGGCCACCATGCAAGGAGCACATTTATCTACGTAGTTGCTATGTAATTGTAAATATAGTTAAATTTGAATCTTGTATGCATTGGTTGCTTTCTAAGTTTGGAGGAGGGGGGCTTTACTTACTGAATAATGGTGTTTGGTTCCATTTTCAGGAACCTGGAATTTTATTTGAAATCATCCACACCCATCCTTTGTGTTTGTTTTGCGGAAATTTTGTAAATTGCAACATACCTAAACCTAAAGCTGCGGTGGGATGGGGTGGGGTGGGTGGGAGAGGAGTGTTCCTCCAAAGTCCCACCCATGAAGTCAGACATTAGGTGGGGAGGTTCCTCCAGAGTCCCACCCATGCTATCTCTATTACACTGAGGTGTTCATTCTATGTTTCAACAGGGTTTTGTTATTCTTGCTGTCAAAGTGGTTAGTTTATTTGATAAGAATTTGTTGAACAAAGCATTATGTCGTCATTCTAATGTTGAGGCCTTTGCTTTGCCAGCCCAATTGCATTATTCTGGCCATATCTCCAGCAAATCAAGATATAGCAACATCAGATGCCATTAAGCTTGCCAAAGAAGTGGACCCGAATGGTACTTTAGTTTCTCTTTGCTTGTGCTTTTATTTAATAACCCAATCATTTTTCTCATCTTATTCTTTTTCGCCCTGATTGAATTTCAATGCTAATTTTCCAGGTGCTCGAACCTTCGGTGTTCTAACAAAGTTGGATCTGATGGATAAAGGGACAAATGCCTTGGATGTAAGTTAACTGTAGCTCATATCTTCTTTTACTTGTCTTTCTCCTAGTAATTCTCAATTATACAAAAGTATGAGGTTAGATCCTCCTTTATTTATTTTTCTATTTTTTTAAAACTTTGCTCTCTTCCTTCCCGATACTATAGTAATCTATAGTGGGTTGTGAATGGAAATATTTGGTGTAGCTCTCAACAAAGCCAAATTAATAGTCCATCTATAGGGCTACCATATGTAATTCTCTTTTTTACTTTGGTTATCTAATCTAGCTTCCTTAGTCAGACGCTCCAACACCTTAAGTAGATTTAGATATTTAATCCTTGGAAATTTATGTTATAGCATAGAAAAGCTTGATTTGTCGGTCATGGATTTTACTTAAAGTCCCATATATCTTGAAAGTCCAAGTGACATAGGGTCCATTTTTAAAAGACATCAATGTACTTGTGCGGTAACACTTGGACCAAATTTTACACGGTTAGCTGGAATTGCATTTATTCCTTAATGGTGTGGAATGACTTGTTTCATTAGAGGGAAAACCTGAAAAATGGAAGGCAACAGTTGCATTAGTTGGCACCTCATACTTTTTGTTGCGGTAACCTTTCTATTGCCTGCTGACAACATCATGTATATCATGTTGAATGTGAGAAGTGATTGATTCTGTTACCTGCTGACATTATCATGTATAGCATGTTGAGTGTGAGAAGTGTTTGATTCTCTAATTTTCACCATTTCCTTCTCTGAAAAGGTTCTTGAAGGAAGATCTTATCGACTTCAACGACCCTGGGTGGGAATAGTCAATCGCTCTCAGGCAGAAATCAATAGAAATGTTAATATGATGGCTGCAAGGCACAAGGAGCGTGAGTACTTTTCAACCAGTCGTGACTATTCACATTTAGCTAATCGAATGGGGTCCGAATACCTTGCAAAACTCCTTTCAAAGGTAGAACTTTCAGGGCCATTCTTTTCTTGATGAATTAACGATGAACATTTTTGTTGGGTTTTTTTATTCACGTCATGAATTTATAATTTCTTTGTCTTGTTTCAGCATTTGGAGTCGGTAATTAGGGCTCGTATCCCAAGTATTATTGCATTGATTAACAAAAACATTGATGAACTAGAAGTGGAACTGGACCGACTTGGTAGACCCATTGGTGTTGATGCAGGGGTGAGTAATTTCTCCTGAATCAGTACTATCATCAGCTATACTGAACACATATCATGATGTACTTGTTAGTGACTAACATATTATATTTCAGGCCCGGTTATATACAATCTTGGAACTTTGCCGTGCATTTGATAAAATATTCAAGGAGCATCTGGATGGAGGGTAATTCCCTTGCTTTCATACAAGTCGTGTACCTAGAGATTTTTTCTGGGCATTATGTGATGTGAATTAGTGACAGTGTTTCTTTCTCCAGTATCCATCATTTCTCTACGATTTATGTGTGTTCTTTACTGATTTGAAGGAAATATGTGATATTAATTTTCACTGTATTTCTGTAACTTAACGATGTAATGGCTCTCAAGCCTTAGCGGCTACCGTCTTTTTTCTGCCTAAATTTGTGTATTACGAAGAAAAGCTCCATTGCTGAAACCTCTGACAGAATACATGATTCACCCTGGTTAGAATATTCTCATTAATGAGTATGCTAAATTGCTGATTGAGTACAATTGCATAGTATAATTCTAGAGAAATATACATTCTTTACTTGACTTGACAAATTTTCAATGAAGATCTTTATGCTGTTCTTTTTCACACTTCCATTGTTTTTTGTTGTGTTTGTTCTTATACAATTATTTCAAGGTGTCTGAAATCTTCTCTTCTAGGCGTCCTGGCGGTGATCGAATTTATGGTGTTTTTGACAATCAGCTATCCGCTGCTTTGAAAAAACTTCCATTTGATCGATATCTCTCTATTCCAAATGTTAAAAAGGTGGTCTCCGAAGCTGATGGTTATCAGCCTCATCTTATAGCTCCAGAGCAAGGTTACCGCCGTCTTATTGATGGCGCTTTACATTATTTCAGAGGGCCTGCTCAAGCTTCTGTCGATGCTGTATGTGCTATCTGCTCTGCATGTCCATTTTACTTTTTGCCTTTATCTCCTGCTGATTGTCACATATCTTCAAGAGGCTGAGAAACATGAATTCAGATAGTTTACATCTTCAGGTTTTACTTTTGCTTGGTGTTTTCGAAGTTGAGTCAATATCTGACCATGTCTCTTTTGTAGGTTCACTTCGTATTAAAGGAACTTGTGAGGAAGTCAATTGCAGAAACTCAGGTGATTTGGGCTTATAATATGTGACTTCTGAATTCTCATTCTTCTCATTGGATTAGTGAACTCCTTTTCTTTCTATGAACAGGAACTTAAGCGCTTCCCGTCCTTGCAAGCTGAACTAGCTGCAGCTTGTTATGCATCCTTAGATAGGTTCCATGATGAAAGCAGGAAGACTGTTATCAGGTTAGTGGAGATGGAGTCCGCATACTTGACTGTGGATTTCTTTCGCAAACTTCCTCAGGAAATGGAGAAAGGGGCAACTCCAGCTGCCCCAAATGTGGATCGATACAATGAGGGGCATTTCAGAAGAATAGCATTAAATGTCTCATCATATATAAATATGGTATCAAATACCCTTAAGAATACCATCCCCAAGGCGACTGTTCATTGTCAAGTCAGGGGAGCTAAACACTCGTTGCTCAATCTCTTTTACACGCAAGTCGGCAAGAGAGAGGTACTCTTATGTTCACTTTTGTTATAACATTTTCCATGAATGTGTTATTCCTTAAAATGAATTGAGAACTTTGGTGTAGAGTGGGCTTTACTCCCCTCTTACCATCTTACAACTGTCCATGACTGCCAAATGCCCTAGTACTATGCATTTCAACTTAGCTTGCTTGACTGGGAACCAGCAATCTGTATGCTTTCTAACATATTGCACTTGTTTGCTTGTGTGAGTTGTTTGGGGGTAAACTTCGATTGCTTAAATGGAAAGATCTATTCTTTTCAGTAGAGTGTTTGTGGTTAAGTTAAAAGATACCATATCCACTGAATTACCGATCTAATTGTCTGCACTTATCGACCATTGTAGCTCAGACTGGGGATAGACCTTTTCTGAGTCTGTAGGCCTTCCATTATTCGATATCTCTTCTTATCTTGTCTGAGCTTGTACTTTCTGAGCTTTGGTTTGGAGATGGATGAATCTGAAATGTGATACGTTTGTTTTCAGGCTAAGCAGCTTGGACAGATGCTTGATGAAGACCCAACATTGATGGAGAGGAGACAAAAATGTGCCAAGAGGCTTGAATTATACAAGTCTGCAAGAGATGAGATTGAATCTGTTTCATGGACCCGATGAAATTGTGCAGTTTAGTTGGTAATATTATAGTAGTATTTCGCTATTTATTTGTTAATTTTGAGCATTCTTTGCCTGCCTCACTGGAGCAGGTTGTCGGATCTATGTTCTGAATTCTGATGGCATGATGGACATGCTTGCCATGTAAATGTTGTATCCTCCTAATTATAGTTTTTGTTCTTCATTGACTTACTGCGATCTTCAATGATTTGTTTCTCATTTGTAAATAATCACTTGGGTACTAGTATCTTTTTAACGATATCAAATCCATCACACGTATCAAAACTATCCCTACCAAGTACCAAGTAAGGCTGGATTAATTTGTGAAAGATGTTGGTTCAATAGGTTCTTCTCCTTACCAACATAAAATAAATTGTCAAAATTATCCTTGACAGACATTATACGCAAATATCCTGTCACTCTTGTTCTGCTTCTTCAACATAGCTAAATCAGAAAATTAAAAAGAGTTATCTCTATCTTAACAATGGGGACTTTGAGTGGAGATATTACTTTCCGTTTTATAGAAAGATTATGAATTTATACAGTATTCGTTGGTTTGACTAGACGATTGTATTTTATAGTTTGACTAGGGACTTGTATAAGGTATTTTATATAAAACTGTTAATAAAATTTTAATAATTACTTTATAGGGTAAATGACTAATAAGGATATTGAAAAAAATTGACCAACATTGTTATTTGATTTTCCCTTAATCTAAACACGGAATAGTGTTTTAAGTGAATCAAATCTATATCAATGGGCTTTTTCCCTGCAAATAGGACTATGCACCCGGGTACACAGTGTTCACTGTGCACTTGGTTCAAAACGCAAGAATTGTACATATAAAACGCTGGGTAAAGCATTTGGGGGTAACGTAATGAACATTATGAGTACATTCAATGAACCTTGGGATCAGTTTTATTCATTATTTCCCAGCAAAAGTCATCATTAATGCTTTGTTATTTGCGTCGTTAATGCTTTTGAAATTATATTATTTTTGCATTGGGAATAACATACGTACAAAACTTTTGTATTCTTTTTAAATCTGAATACTTTCCAATGTTCATTTCTTGCATTTTATGTGTACAATTCTTATGTTTTAAACTTACACAGTGAGTCCGGATGCATGATAATGAAAACAGATGAGAAGTTAGTCTTTTCATCCTCCAAACCAACAAAGGCTCTGCACCGAAGTTCAAACATAACCAGTAAACTGCAAACGCGACAGTCTATCTTTGTTCTGTTGGTTGGACTCTTTGTTTACGCTGACTTTTTGAGAATTTTTTTTTTCCATTTTTGGTATCCAATCAGAACATAACTAAAAAAGCAATGATGGGAGCTTCCAATATGCTGGAGTTATGTCGCATTCCTTCGTATAAATTGTTATCCAATTCCTCCAAATTTATCAAAGGTACCATCTTTATTCATTTTGTTCTTAGTGTTATTAATTGTGTTGGCTGACATAACCCTTTAATGGTCAAATTCATATTCATGTGATTGTTATTATTATTGCTTTTATTGGGATTTCTTGTTTATTTATTTATTTATGATGGGGTTGAGTTTTTGACAAATTTGCCAATGTTGTAATAATTCTCAGGTCATAGACAGATACCGCGAAATGCGTTGTATCCTATAATGTGTTCATGCAAAGAGATACAGACAACTACTGCTGAAAAAATTATGGGTGCTAGTTATATCCCTGATACCACTATTAAAAGGGAGCCCAAATTGAAGGTGATTTTTTAAATTATATTTTGGAAGTATTGTTGGGTTGTTTTGTTTTCCTGTTATGATTGTGTTCGCATATTATTGTTGTTTCGTCTCGAAACTTATTGTAGGTTAAAGAAACCGTGAATATTGAGAGTGTTGGTGCTTTTCAAAAGTTACCCATGGTAATGCCATCCATTGATATTATCCAATCTGCTATGCGGAAGGCTAAGAAGGTTCCGGCTACAAAGGGTAATTGGCCGGTTTGATATAGTTGGTTTGATGTGTTTGTTGAATGGGGAGGCTGTTGAATTTTGGATGTGATTGTTTGACAGGCATTGCTAACATTGCAAAGCGAGGGAGGAATCGGGGTGCTAAGCAACTTGACGCGCTGATGAAGGTGTCTTTATGTCTCTAGTTAGTTGTCTTATCAAGCTGTGGTTTGCTTGTAGTCTCACTGCTCTGACTATCTTCTTCGTTTGTTTGTTTAGGAATTGGCGATTCCCCTTAGAATGTATACTGAGAACTTCCCTAACAAAAATCATTTGCATCCTTATGAGCGTTCCCTTATCGAGTTGACTCTTGGAGATGGGAACTATGAAGAGGTATTACTAAGTTTTGACCTGTCATGTTTATATGCTCCGTATATTATTGTCACTATGGGCATTACTTCTGTTGCTTGATGTATAAGCAAGTATTTCAACTTGTAGATGACTTGAATTCATTTAGGAGATTGCCTTTATTCTAGTAAAATGTCACTGATGGTGAAGATAAAAACAAAAGAATAATGGGTTGAAGTAATTGCAGTTAGTTTAATTTATCAGTATTATAGATTTTCCAGCAACTTATTGTGTTGGTTCTAAGTGACAGGGGTGACTGGTCAATTAAATGAATCTAAGAATCCATTGACATAACGTGTTATGTAAAAACAGAGGAGTATTTAGTTTCCAGAGGATATAACAACATACTAAGTGCCTTAAAATTTCAGTGATTGAATGGACATTTCTGCTGGAGTAAGGTTCTTCAAACTCTCACTGCTCTGAATTTTTTTTTTTTGTCAAGTGTACCTGCTGTGTGCTATTATGAAAATTTCCTCACATTTCTAAATTCGGTTATGCAAAGTTTTGGAGTAGAATAGATAACATTTTCTAATTATGTACAGGAATCGTGTTTCGCCGATGAACTTATGTCAGTTTTCTATTACTGATAAGCAAGCACCAAAAATATTATCTGAACTTATGTACAGGAATCGTGTTTCACCGATGAACCATAAAGGAGTCCAGAAGAAGTGGATAGCCTTATAGGATATCAATGAGAGACTAGGAACTTATTTGAGGAGTTCCAAATTCGAATGCTGTACTTTATAGGGGATTGTGTCCTTTGAGCAAGTGTATATTGGTCAGATAAGCTGATGGAGTGACATTATTGTAGTTACTTATTTTTGACATCTTAGGCACTGAAAGAAAGGTGGTTTCTAGTTTTTGAATCAATTAGTTGTGATCAAAATTAATTGCCTAAAATTAGGTTACAACTCTGCTTTTGATCATTATAACTGAGTTTGTAACTTTTTCTATAGTTCTATAGTAAGCAATATTCATGGTTCACGAGTCCTTGGTCGCTCTGCAGGTTTTGTCGAAGGTGAATAACCTGCGAAAGAAGGTTACATCTGTTGGAAAGGGACATGCTTCTCTTTGTGCCAAGGTTTGTTATTTTTTAATTAGATCTTTGTCTTGTTCATCACTGATGGCTTTCATGGATCATTAATATGTGTTTTAATTTAATCTGCTGATCTCTTAAATTTTCTTGAAGACAAGTGAGGAATGCTTTCATTGTATCTCTGTGGATATAGTGCTTCATTTATGAATTCTTAGTTTGCAAGATTGGCTGATCTGTTTCTCACTTCACATATCTGAGATGTGTTCATTCATCTGCAATTCACGCTTTTGTTGACTTGGAGGCAAAAGGCATAAACTCAGACAAAGAGTGAGGGAGAGAGAAATAACAGTTGTTGCTTTGGTTTGTGTTGTTTAGTTATGCTCTATTAATGGATCCTGTAATGAGGAAAATTTTCCTCTCTACGGAGTTTTCAAAATTCAGTTAGTTGTGCTTCATTGCACTTTATTATTTTTAAAACCATTGAAAGTAGTTTTTCTTACAACCAAGGGGCGCTTACATCTAAATAATTGCTATATTTCTTTTCTTTCCGTAAGAGATTATGATTAACTTTGTGGTTAATACTTTTTTTTTTATATTGCAGTCTATGACAAAGAAAGAGGCAGAGGAACGGCTGAATGAGGTAAATTCTCGTTTCTAAGGAACTCTTAATTAACAGAAGGTACTGTGTGCAACCGGTTACGCTGCGCAAAGAAGTTACTTAATTTTCTTGGCGTCACTTTTGATAATTTATGTCTTTAACTGCCACTAATTGGAATACAACATTGTAAAATATCAGTTCTGTATTTTTGTTGTCATTTTAAAGATTTTCCCTTCACTAAATATTCCTTTGTTGTTGATTAATCATCAAAATTTTCATGGAATGTTTTCTTGCATGTCCTTTATTTTTGAATTTGTTATAACTAGAAAATAGTCATGCCATTTATTACAATGGATCTTTTTCCCCAAATGATGACATTATGTGAATTGCAATGAGCTGAGTTCTTCATCAACAGTGATGGATTCATAGATCTTTGTTAAGTTTGTTAATTCATGAAGCTTGCATAATGACATCCAGACAGTCAGATACCCAGTACTTAGAATATGGTTAGTTATACATGCAAGTACTTATGCTGCTTTTTTTGTTATTAGGGTATGAAAAGAATGGAAGAAACTTATAACCGTGAAAGAAAGGCTGTTGATGATTTGCTGGATATTGCCAAGGTATGAGATTATGAGCCCTTTGTGATGTAATGTTTCATGAATTTCATCTTGAGATGTTGCATTGTAATGGGGACTGGTATTGATCTCTATTTCAAATTTTGTGTGTACATGTACAGGTTATTCATCTTATAAGTATAATTCTGCTATCAGTTTCTCTGCGCACAAATCTCTTGTCTGAAAATTGTGAATGGTGAACACAATATGATTACTGATTTGTCATCAGACCTGAATTGAACGAATCAAATTGTGAAAAATCTTGATTGATAATTGATCATTTAATTAGCAAATTTATCCCTGCTGAACTGTGATTACCTCAATATGGGATCAGTGATTCAACAGAGGATAGGCGGGTTCCCTGTGGGATACAAATTCACATCTAGGTGGAAAATTTTCTACTGTTACATTTTACCTTCACCGTTCAATTTTTTTGTATGATATTGAAAGTGCAAAAATTAAGGAATTTTTAATTATTTTTTGAATATTACTTGCCATTTTCTTTTGGACAAGGGACTTGACTATTCACTAAGGGGGCCATGCATGAGATGTATTATTGTCAACAATTTTACCAAACTATTGGTGCATGTTAGGGTTTGAATGTACATTTTAAAAATTATGTGCCATCTTCAGTACATGATGGACAAAATCGCCCACATTTTGACTATCCTATTTTGATGCCCCTGCAAATCTGATTTATGTGCTTCTACCTTTTCATTTTTATGAACAATGCTTATCCAGATCCTAGCCCAAAATTACATGAGTTTTGAAGCTACCAAATGGATGTTAGCCTCTCCCATATGATTCATATTTGGTTGCAGACTTTGCGAGCTATGCCGGTAGTAGATCTAGAAACTCCAACACTGTCTCTTGTTGGATCCCCTAATGTTGGGAAATCGTCTTTAGTCCGTGTTCTTTCAACAGGAAAACCTGAGGTAATCAAATAGCTGAGAATTATCATGATTTGTGACTGTTTTCAGGATTAGTTCATGTTTCGTGTTTTCTTGTTGTACATCCGGTTGCAATCAAAGTATTTATTTGAAGCAGATGACTGAACATCTTCTCTAACAGTTTCAGAAAAGGCTTGAGGTGCTATGAAGCAATAGGGGTCTTAGATCCTAGGCATGAGGAGCATGCCTTGTCGAAGTAGAGACATATATCCTAATACTACCAATCTAACTAAATAAATAAAAAGAGGAACTTCTTGAGAGTAAGAGAAACTAAATGTCATTTTTACTTATTGTAATTATTAAAAAGAAAAACCAACCTAACATGTAATATTTACCTTTTTTATGTCTTTTTCATTTATAAAAAATTCTACAAAGTATATAACATTCACAAATAATATTATAAATTTTTAAATTCTTATATCGTTAGACTTATGTTGATAAACACTTTAAATTAAGATTTATTTATGATATGTTCAATAAACTTCGAAAAAGTCCTACGATATTGCGAAATATTTTGTATTGAGTTTAATTAAGACTTGATACTTAAAAGTTAATTGTATTATAAGTTTTGTATCATCCAAGTTAAGATGGGTTGTAGTTTAGGTTATGACGATTGGTATTCTTCTTTATAACTATGAAGGGGGAGGGGGGGCGTAAAAACCATCAATAGATACAAACAAATTTGAAAAAATTGTATTGATATTAAAAAAATTTGGATGATTATACAAGTATCTTACACTTACGTAGTACAAAAAAAATTTATATAAGCATTTTTTCTTTTTTCTTGTGAAATTTACATTGAGTTAACCTAATGACATTAATGGGTCTAAAAATGTTTGAAACTGATGGTGTTGCCCATTTTTATCCAAACCCAATTTTAAAAATTTTGAAAATTGGTTGAATTGGATGTTAAGAGTTAAAGTGGAAGGTTCCAATTATTCTTGAGGCCTAATATGATTCTATTAGATCAATGGTAAGCGTATGAAAAGTGTTCCCTCACTAAGTCCAAAATTGTCTTAAATGAAGGTTATATATTGTTTTTGAGTTATTTTCGAAAAAAAATTCAAATGAAATAAAGTCACTAAAAGCTTCATAAGATCATATGAAGAGTTTGGAACACTATAACATCTTATATTCAGTCTTTAAAGGCCCTAAAAACGAGCTTAGGTTTGGTTTTTAGAGTTTTGAAAATCTGTTGAAAAGAATGCTTAGAGTCAAAGTAGATGTTCCAATCATTCCTAGGACCTAATATAACCTAAGAAACCCATGGTAATCATATCAAGTTATTCTATAACTGGATTAGGATTATCCAAATTGCCCGACTTTAACGTTAATATTCTATTTTGATATATTTTTGAAATTTAAACAAAATTGTTAGATGTTTTTTAAGGTTATATAAGGAAGTTTAGAACCTTTTAGTACCTTATATTTGGTTTCCAAAGGCATTTAAAACAAGTTTAGGACCCAATTATAATAGTTTGCGAAATTGATTAAATGAGTGTTTAGAGTCGATGTAGATGATTCCAGTCACTCCTAGGGCCTAATATAATTTTGTAAGATCCATGATTAACATATCAAGGTGTATCTCACCGGATCCTGAATTGCCTAAAATGATCAGATTTTAAAGTTTATCCATTGTGTACCTCAAAGCTCTTAAGTGTATGTCTATCCCGTATTTTATGGTTTTTTTGTAGTTGCTGAGTGAGCTATGGAGATTTGTGGTTTTAAGTTCAATGTGGAAAATGACTTTTGCCTCACTCTTTCTCCAGATTTGCAATTACCCATTCACAACCAGGGGAATTATGATGGGTCATATTGTTGTGAACTATCAACGTTTTCAGGTTGCATGAGAGTGCTATGTATTTGCAGTATACAGTATACTAGGGATACCTTTATTTCCCATTCTAATTTTACATTAAATGACAGGTGACAGACACTCCAGGTGTACTCAAGCGATTAGATGGTAAGTGAAGATATTTTCTGTTCTCTTCCCAACATTAGTTCTTGCTGAACTTCAAAGTGGTGTTGTGGGTGAGAAAAGACAGGATTTTTTGGGGTCTTGTAATGGAATCCATGTGGTTTATGAGAAGTTTATCTTTGCAATTGGGAAGGTCTCAAATCCAAGTGGATGAGAATAGGCAAGGGTGAAGAATAAGAGGCTACTCTTGAAACAGGAAGGTTTTGGCACCAAATATTAGTTTGGGCCAATCATCTGTTAACGTGGACTTATCTGTCTGATTTTGATTGTTTATTGTTGTATTGCCTTAGGCATGCTTCTCCAAAATCCAAAATTAACCTCAGTTCCTTAAAATATTGAAGACATAGCCTGTGTAGGCATAATGTAGACCAATTTTGGAAGAAACTGTTGATATAGTTAAGTAGACCAATTTTGAGAAGAGACTACCAGTACTGACATGACTCGACCATTTTCTACAAGAAATTAAACTTGAATAATACTTGGTTTCTTCACCCTGATATGAAATTTTGAGGTAATGTGACAACACTGTCCATTATCATCTAAATGGTCTGTGGTGCAAGACTAGTTGTCTAGATGAATGTTTGTGTAGGACCACTAAAAACTCATTATAAGTCAACAAGATTTTAAATGATAATTTAAGAGCTTGCAAAATGCATATTCCTTGACATTTCACACGGTGAAATCTGCACTTGGTGTGCTCAATTCATATGCCTTAAATTTCTGTTGCAGTATTTTTATTCTATGTTCTATTATTTGTTAGGTTGTTTTGCTGCTCAAAAATTTAGGATTATACACATTTTTTTTCTCCTGAATTTGTCTCCCTCATTCCTTTGGGTTACAGTCTGATGGATCTCATGTTGAAGTGTTAACTGATCTTGATCTTGCTTGAGTTGCTTCCCTAAGGACCCTAATGTTGTATATAGTTTTCTTTACACTGTTAGTTTATTGTGTCTGAAAGTAATATTTGTTGCTTCCATATGCTAATCTGAAGAGGAGAGGAACAATTTGGAGAAGCTGACTCTTGCAGTCCTCACTCATTTGCCAACAGCAGTACTTTATGTTCACGACTTAACGGGAGAATGTGGAACTTCAGTGTCTGACCAGGTATATTGGTTTATCTTAAGAAGTGACTTTCATTTAGTCTGCAGAGAGCTTAGAGGGAGAAAGTACTGTGGTTCATTTATTGACTTACTGAGTTGTTATCTTAATTTCAAAGAGTACTTTTGGAAGAGCCTACCGGCTGCATTGTAGACTAGTTTAGCTTCCCTGTCAACACAATGGTGATTTATTGGGATTGGTCTCCTGTGGAGAATCAGAAATATAGAACGCTGACACTGTTGCTTTACGTTTACGTCTCATTCTTGTAGCTTACATACAAATGAAAGTCGAATTAAGTATTGACCAAGGGGAAAATAATATGGCTGATTTTTGTTTAAAGGACTGGTATTCAATTCTTACTTTGATTATGACAGTTGCAATATGTTTGCTTCATCAGTTCATTGATCACAGATGTATTCACAATCTTCCCTGTTTTGACTTGTGAAAATTCTTAATTTAATGCTTAAAAAATAATTCTCGATATCCAGTTATCAGCTCTCTTTTTTAACTTCCAATAACCACCACCATCTAGTGTAAATCCTGGCATTCTGCTGTAGGCAAGGCTCTAGGACTAGTGTAGAGTAAGGCATGATGAGATTAGTTGTGCTCTCAATTAGATGATAAAATCATTTGCATAATGGTTATGCAGTTCACAACGTACATGGAAATTAGGGAGAGGTTCAGTAATCACCTTTGGATTGATGTTGTTTCCAAATGTGATATTTTGCAAGACTCCCCTTCCACCTTCATAACTGAAGACTTGGCCACTGATCATTCGGATTTGGCAAGATATAGGATGTTTGGGCCTGAAGGAGCCATTCGTGTATCTGTAAAAAGTGGACTTGGTCTCGATGAGGTACGTACTGACGTTGTCCATACTTGGGCTCAATATACAAATACACAAGCATAATTGGATATCTAGTCTTTGTTAGCAAATATAGATATGCATTATGCTTGTCGTTGTCTATTGCAACTGTATTATTCTTTGTGCTCCTGTCTCTTATGCTATGTATTCTACAATTCTTGTTATATTTGATAAATAAACTATTCGTGGCATCTCATATATTTCTTTACGCAGTTGAAGCAAAAGGTTCAGGATATGCTTGTCTCCCAATCAGCAAAGATCACAAGCCAGATAATAAATCCAGAATGTATGGCAGCTCCTACATAAAAATAGCTGTATTTCATGCTAATGTTGAAGTATTATCCTGGTGAAGATTGAAGAAAAATTACACAGGACCCTACGTGGAATTTGCTGCATGGTTTGTGCTGGAAAGAAATATCATTTTGATTATAGTCTTGCAATAATTCGCAAGACCATGCAATTTTAATGAAAGAAAGTCTGTGGGAGATTGCTGTTTGGCACGAAAGAAGCGCCTCTTAGGAATTACTTGTATGATGGAGGATGGTCCATCCTAGGGCTATTGATCTATCCTACCCCCTTTCCTTCAGTGTGTGGCTTTTTGTATAGGGTTTTAGGAAGAAAAAAAAGGGGTATTTCTGGTCCCGCAGCTTGTAATTGTTCTATATTTGAGAAATGGAATATGTTTTTTTTGGATGCTAAGGAAGAGCAAAGAGCTCCAAGAAACTGAGTAATGGAATATTAAGAGTTGTTGAAAAAACTGCAATTACTTTTGAAGTGACATGGTTATTTATGATTAATCTGTTTTTTTTTTTTTTTTTTTTTTTTTTTTGTTGCATTTTGAAGTATCAGTGGAGTAACAAAGCTTACGCGACTCGCTTGGATTGCAAAGGTGGGTAGATAGTATTCCATCTGTGTCCAAGTTGTGGATATGAGGCCTATTCCAAACTCCCTGCTTGGTGAAGGTGCTTGCCTATGGCTTGAGTGTAGGAAGCTATTGGGCTCTAGAAAGCGCTTACAAGAGTAGCAGTGGGGTGAATAGCTGCTAGTGTATCTTGGTTGTGAGGTGGAACAAGCACTGATTGTAGCTTGATTTATTTGGTTCGAACATAGCAAGGTATTAAGGTAGTGCATGGGAATGTTACACGCCATCTTCTTGAAGTGGTTGCTTGTGCAGAGTGTGCTAAAGTTTGCTATAACCCACTGGAATGCTGTGGAATATGTTCTTGGGGTCAATAAGGTGCGACGAACGAACCTATTGGGTCGTGACATGTCGTTGGCACACCGAAGCTCAAAGGAAGTGAATAATTGACTAATTGTGTAAACTTCATGCAAAAAGCTTTGAATAACTAATCCATAAGTCTATAACCATAACATAAAATCATTATGACCCGACCCTAATCTATCTCAACCGAAACACTATACTTGAAACCCGATCAGGACTAGGCAAAATCTCTTGGTCTAGCTCATGCGATTGATACAAACTTCAAAAACCCAAAATCCATAGCGTAACTCGAGTCTTACATTCTTCTTGTCTTACATATAATCAGTTAATCACAAAACCCCTAAAAAAATTTCACTTCATTCTCTCTCCTACTTTGAAGTCTCCACTCTCCACCATGGTTTACATAACTTCATGGGATGAATTCGTTGAGCGATCCGTCCAACTATTCCGCGCTGATCCCGATTCTGTAAGTCCTGCACTTCAATCTACTTGTTTTCATTTTTATTTAATTATTAAAATTTGTGAGTTGGGTCACTGATCATAATTCTTGCTCAATGCAGACCCGTTATGTGATGAAATACAGGCATTGTGATGGGAAATTGGTCCTCAAAGTCACTGATAACAAGGAGGTTCACTCGATTTCTGTAACCCAACTTTTTATTTTTGGAATTTTATATGTTGGGTGAGTTGGGTCTTCGTTAGATTCCAAAGTGTTGGACTTTTGGAGATGGGGTTTATGGGATTGTTTTTCGGTATTGCTTTTTTAACGTTGGAATTATCACACTCAAATTGTCAAATATCCACCTGGATATGAAGCCTTGGATGTGCTGGTATCGCGTTGATTAGGGTATATGAGAAAGTTAGAGGTGATTTTGTGTATGTGGTCTTGTGTTTGAATGTATTGACCATAAAGGTAGTATCTTTAGAGAATATTGAAAATTTTGATATTTTAACCTTGTTTGGAATTCGGTAGGATATCTGTTTTGCGCTATTAGAATTGATCAGTAGATGTAGATTCTACAACAGTGAGTGCTAATTAAGGAAATTTTGTAATGTAACGGGTTCCCGTATTGGATTTGCAAGTGACATAAGGCTCTTAACCCCTAAATAGTGGCATACGTAAATTTAGTGTGGTTTTTTCAACCTTTATTACAATGATCTTACTGAGATATTCATATTGAATTCAATTTTTGTACGTGTTCGATATGGAGCAGACTATGGCAAATGCAAAAGTTAGGGATTTTTTGGTTTACGCCAAATTTGCTTGTGTAAATGATACAAGCAATAACTCTCTTGAGAGAAAGTTGTGGTAGTAAATATTTTTATTTATTTGAATCTCGTATGGAGTTTGGTGGTTGACAGATTTGTGTTCGTAGATTTTCTCAGCAAATGGTCGATTTTGTAAAAGTGTAAAGTCATAGTGGAACAAAACCTAGTGACTGCATGTCTGCATTTTGTGCTTTGTGACACTAGGTGAATTGAATAGATTTGAGTCTTTTAGCTTTTAAAGTCAATTTACTCTTGCAATATGCTATCGGTGAATTCAAATGGAGTATGTTGAATTCCATCCTATTATTTACGAAACATGAAAATCACAGTGAAGGTCTGTGCTATTAAAGTGAAGCTATGAGTTTGTGAAGGTTTTCTATGTGATGTTGTTGTGGTTATTGCACATTTGCTGGATTTTATCAAGTCTTGTGAAGGTTGATATCGTATGGTATCATGTCTTTTTAAGATTGTTATCAGATTATTCAGGTATTTTCTTTCTTTGTTGGCCATTGCTTGAGCAATTAGGAATTGTTAAGTATGTGCTCCTGAAGCTGAGAGCAATGTTGTTGTAATTGATCTTTAATTACAATGATTTGAATACAAAGTATATTTATAGTGGAGCCGAAACCAAGACATCATGTGTTTGAAAAGTGTGGCAGTCTGCTTTTGCAAACCTAACAATAGATTTTGTTTCTCATAATCACTTTTGTGAATGAATTTCATCTACCAGTTAATTCAAAATTATAAGTATTTCCGTTGGGAGTTGAGGTCAATTGACAAGATGTTTCTAAAACACCCACAGTTTGAGGATCAGGGGATTTAAAGGTGCAACTTGTTTTATAAAGAACTATGTACTGATGACCAGTTATTGTTGATTGTTTACTTGAATTTGCTGTTTTTGTTTGTCCTGCGCTTTGTTGATTGACAGCTTGTGACTGTGAGTTCAAGCTTGATTCTCTAGTGAGGTTATTGTGTAAAGATCATGATGTTCAGCTAGTTGACATTCACAGATGTGGGGACAAAGTTACTACCTCCGTCCATGAATACTTGCAACATATTGAGTGGACACGCATGTCAATGCATATCTTTGATCATCAATACCTTTTATAATATACAAGTAAAATATAAAAAAATAATATTTGGAAAATGTGTATTAAGATGAATATAAGAACATCTTACTAACATTTGTTTTCATATATTAGTAAAATAATGTAGTCAAAGTGGTGGATGTGAATGGTGCAAAAAGTCAATATATTGCCAATATTCAGGGGTGGAGGGAGTAGCAGATAGTTTGGTATCCCATGCTCTATGTCTGAAATTGAAAAGTTGAAAGCCACTATCTAGCCAGTTAACATTTACAAGATATTCATATGAGTATCCTTTTATCGTGGCTGTTGAGTGCCTATCCATCTCTGTAGCACTCAGTTTATGGATCCTTGTTTTGAGCCTAGTCTTTGTTCATGTGACCTTTTTTCCAGTGCCTCAAGTTCAAGACTGACCAAGCACAGGATGCAAAGAAGATGGAGAAGCTTAACAATGTATTCTTTACTTTGATGGCTCGAGGTCCTGAAGGTACTACTCTTTTTTCTGCTCCATCTCAAGGGTCGGTCACCATTCCCACGAAGATAAGTGCCTGTATTTCTGAATTTGTAATTGTGAAGAAATTAAATAACTAAATCAAAGAGGGGAAGCAAGGGGGGATAACTTTCGTAAGGTTAAGTTATATCAAATGCTCTGGATTGGAATTCAACCAAGGAAGGGTGCTGAAATATGAAATATACGTATTGCTTGCTTTGCTTTGGTTTTCTGTTGTACTTAAACTTTCTCTGTTGTCATTTCTTAAACTTTCTCTGTTGTCATTTCTTAAACTTTCTTGGTTGTCATTTCTTAAACTTTCTCTGTTGTCATTTCTTAAACTTTCTTGGTTGTCATTTCTTAAATTTTCTCTGTTGTCATTTCTTAAACTTTCTTGGTTGTCATTTCACTATGGAAGGGTGGTGGGTAAACAAGGGTGGATATGCAATTTGAATCCATGAGTGACGGTGTAGCTATGATAAAGGCATCTGTCAGTTGTTTTGGTCTCTTTTTACTGATGTAAAGCTCCACTTATCTGCAGTGGATATAGCAGAAGTCACAGGAAAAGAACAAACGGAGGCACAGCCATCAAAGAAAGGAAGGGGAAGAAAACAATGATGTGGATCTTTAAATAGAAAGTAGGGATTGTATAATTGATTATGACATTTTTCTGCCGGAGCACGAGTGTCCTGAAATACTATGCAGATTTTTTTCATTGCTCTACAGATCTTGGCATGATGTCAGTATTTGATTAGTTGTTCTACTTAGAATGGCTCAGGGCAAGACAATTTTCTTCTTGCAAACTTGTAAGGATGTTGTCTGGCTCTGGACATAGTTTTTATGATTCATGAGGCACATAAACTGATTAGTGGCATCGCTTGAGAAATTGTGATGTAGGAATATGCTGTATCCAATTCACAGATTCAGAACTGGTCCAAGCTTATCAACTTGTGAAATTGCTGTCGATTCAAGCACAGTATTGTTATTGTTATTTGCGTTATAACTGTGACAGTCAAGAATCAAGATTGCCCCTTTAATATCTCCTGACAACTTAATCTATTTCTTCCCAATATTCTTCCATCCCAAGATAAAAAGTCACCAATTTGGTTTTACTCTCAAGTTTAATCCTAATGGATACTACTACTCGTAACTTGAGAATATATTAGATGCCGAAAATGTAACATAGATTTGTAATTAGTGAATGATATTCTCAACATATTTACTCGATTTCTTAGATTCGTCCCTAATTATATGCTTTTTAAAAACATTAACCAGGTGAAAAGTAGAAAAAGAAGATAAATGAGCGGGAGGAAAATTTGCAGTTTCAACTTCTCAAGGAACACATAGCAGTTCTTGGTGCGAAAATTCCACTGAAGCTACGAAAATTCCCTCTAATGGGTGTAACATTGCCCTTTTGAGTGAGCATCATATATAGCTTGAGCAATCAAACATTGATCTCATAATTTCACTCTACACTATAACTTGAAAATGAGAAATTAGTCTACAAATATGATCCCATTTTCTTTGATGGTATCCAGAACAATACCAAGCTTGCCCTCAATGCGCTCATCTTTCCTAGGCTCATAGGCCAGAGCATATACATCCGCTTCTTTTGATCGCTCAGCAATAAGCCTGCCTATCACTCTACAGGCGTTAATATCGATAAGAGAAGGCAAGGTGGTCCTTAAATCCTTAGCGTTTGTGGTGGCAACAGATATCACTTTGCTGGTTCCACGGTGCATCACTTTGGCTTGAATGAATCGCTTTGAGAAGTAAACATTCAGCAGAAAAGGCCTCAAGTACATATCAGTCCGTTGTTTCCACGATTTCCTCCCGGTTTTCTTCGGCTCACCTCGAGATCTTCGGGTCCAGGCTGCTTGAACGACATTGTCCTACATAGATAAACTAAAATTTAGGTGGGCAAATAATAATACATCCAAGGTCAACTGCTTCATAATCAAAGGGCAAGTGCAAAAGCAAGCAACATGGCTTCTACTGTGAACAAGTATTAGATTGATACTTAAGAATTTATCAGTCCGCATGAAACAGTTAAGAGTATATGGCTCTCAAATAAAGTGAAAGCTCAACTGCAACAATGATATACCTTGAGATAATGCAGCATCATTGTATTAGTGAAAACAGGTAAAGGATCAAACCCATTTACTCGACTCCTCTAGTTTCATTCAGAATCCGGCTAGTTAACTAACAGTAAGGCCACTGACAAGGGCCGCAAAGTCAATATTGCTCTTAACCCAATTCTAACTACAATTTTCTCACTGAAAGTATACGCGACACTTCCATCCCTAACCATTCGCCAACTAGCTCAGCAAAAAGAATTATTCTTTCATTTAGCCAAAATTGTTTTAAAATCTGTTACAAGATAACCATGCATACCAAATTAGTTACTGCCTTACGGCATATGATCAGGATCTCCTTAAAACAACCAAGAAATTTGCATTCATACCAAAAGAATATGTCTCACAGAAAATTGCATTCATCGTCCAAAACAAGAGTATTAAGCTCACCTTCTCCCAAACAGACGACAAGCACAATCACCAGAATCAAACGTGTTCTCATATAGACCATGTTCAAAAGGATGAAGAAACATGGTCTCATTTGTGTGACATCATAAAGCTTTTGAGATCAACAGGTAATGGCCGATTTGCACACTGCGCTAGCAAACTTCTCGAAAACTTAACATAAGAAACCACGTTCCGATTTTGAGGCCAAATCTTATAAATGGTGTTACTCTTTACTGTTAAATTGTTTATGCTTATTACCAATTTGATCATGAAACTACAAAACCAACAACCATTCTCAACAGTTCAAATGCACAAATCAACCAAGAAAATTCTTACAATAGGGGTAAGATGAGAACAATATAATTTCGTTAACTCAAGCACAACAAATAAAATAAACAACTACCCGGAAAAAAATGCAAAAACATACTTCCTTCGTCCTGAAATAGTTAATATTATCCGATTGAAACTAGTAACGTGATGAACATACGTTATATTATACAACAAAAAAGAGTACCTGCTTGGGAGTGGAGTGTGACAAATTAGTTCTGGAATTGAGTGAAAGTTTGAGTTGGGGCATGGAACAAGACCATGATAGTGACGTGGGTTTGTTGTTACGAGGCCCAAATAAATCTGCTGATACCAGAATTGCACACCTAGATATACTGCAAGCCATCGTCCTTCAGACTTTTTCTTTATTATGTAATCCTGTAATTTCAACACCCAATTACACTAACTATACACAACACCTAAATGAGCAGAATTACCGCTAATTTTGGCATAAATAGGGAGAAAACTACAGTATTTATTGTTAACAGAAACATATTAATTTACTGAAAATTAGAGATATATTGTTCAGTAGGGGAGAGATAGAGTAGGGACTAACCAGTGAAAAAGTGGCAACGATTTGCAACAGTACTCACTTGAAGAGAACATCCATTGCTTCAGCTTCAGTTTGATGCCAGGTTTTGCAGATAGATATGAAAGGCAGAAGCACAACAAATGGGTAGGATCCAGAGGCCTAATGGGTCAGACCTAATACTCTTGGCGTGTTGGGTTGACACATTCCATTAATCGTCTCGGCCCAGTTCATGAAATCGTGCTTTTGCATTCTTTCTCGGAAAGTTTATAGGAATAATCTCAACTTTGGGTTTCCTTTTAAAGTTAGAGTTGCTCGGTCGGGTTTACAAAATTATTGTTTTTTGGTGTAGGTAATCGGTACATCTTATGTCTTGTATATCACCCTTAAGCAATCGGTATAGATTTACACTTTATTTTTATTGCAGAATCAGATGTTTTACAAAAAATAATGTCACCCTCCAAAGAATTGTACAAGAGGCAAAAAAGTTTTTCTAGTAAATGCAACCCTAATAAAGCTTCTCAAAATTTCAAATATTTCATTTAATATTTTCTGTTTGAAGGACATATTTTTTTTTATTAAGGGGTACGGTGTACCAATTACTCCGTTTTCAAATATCAAGACCTAAAAATACAGTTAGTCAATTGCTCAGTAGACATTATGTTGTCACCTCGTTAGAATTGGTTACATTGTGCAAATACAAGTAAGGATTCCAAAAACCTCACATCTTCATTAGTCACCACATTTTTTTTTGAACCTTGTTTTATTGGTTAAACAAGTTATATTAACATCAACTACAAAGTAGAGGCGTAGAGCCACTACCAAAAAAATATGGCCCTCATGATTTGCAAAAGTGATTAGGTTAAGTGAGTAAGTGACAAGGACTATAAAGCCAATAGTAGAAACCTCACATGCCAAAGATAGTAGAAAAAGTAGATCTCTAGCAATCTATAAACCAATCCATTAACTAGAGATGTAGTGAAGTTTGGTTAATTTGGTTGACTAGCGGTAGTATTGTCGGCGTAATGGGTCTTTTTATGTTCTGGAACACTTCTACAGCAAGTCCAATTTGGTATCATATGTCAAAAGATGACTGCACTAAAAATCTGAGCAAGGCCAAAGTAGCCCTTAGAGTCCAAACCTTGCATGAATAATGTAATATTTTCATAGATGTTGATCGCACGTCACAGTTATTGAAACTTTGCGTGGAATGTTCCACTATCACAAAGAACAAAATTTAATGACCTATTTATTTTCATTGCACAAAAAGTAGTGCTGTTTGTGAACCAAATGAAATCAAATATTTCCACTTCTATTCAAGTATCCACTTGTCATATGCAAATGAATGTTTAACCAACCAATCTTTTACTCTTTTTGATTGAAATCTATCGATTTTAAAGCCTAATTTTGACTATTTATTTTTCTTAATTTATGAGAAAAAATATAATTATATGTGGTATTAAAAGATTTGTCTTAATGTATATTTTCAAATATCAACTTTTTATAATTTTTGCTAACAAATATTTAAAAATATTTAAAATTTAATAAAAAAAAAGGAGTAATTCACTTGCTTCTTTCTTGTTCCGATTTTGATAGGAAAATCCCACATATCTTGTCCGAAATGTGAAGCAGCAGCAAATGATGAACTTTATTTAACAAGCTAATTAAGCTGAGCTGATTCATAAAGCCAAGATTTTATACATAAAAGATATAGTTATAACTTGATTGTTTGCTTGATTCCTAGTTATTATACACATGAGACTAAGCTGATCCCAAAATCTAGAGGGTACCCTAATCTGCTAGACAAATCCTCAACTACTATGAACAAAGAAATTATCATACTTCTCTTCCTGAGTTTTCTTGCTTGATGAAGAGCAGGGATAACTTGATCTCTACATATAGGGCACGTAGATTTAGACTCTAACCATGCATCTATGCAGTCAACATGGTAGCAATGCTTGCATTTTGACAGTATCCGGATTTTCTCACCTTGGGTCATCCAATCAAGGCACACCATGCAAAATGGAGCATCCGTATTTGCCTTTGCTCGGTATGTGGTGGCGGGGAGGCGGCCCTGTCGCCAGAAGAATCTCTGTAGCAACGGGAAAATTACGGCGATGAAGGCGACGAATATGATCAAATTGCCCATAAGCTCAATAAGGATTTCCTTGGACGCAGGGGAGTGTTTGGCCTTTAAGCTCAGCTTTTCTTTGATAGATGGGTGTGGATTTATGGATGGAGAAGTAGACAAAACTCCACATTCAAAGCAAGGTTATTTGTAATTTGGTCTTGCCAAGTCAAATTAAAGAATTAGGTGAACTACTCCTATAATGTAAGAAAGTAGTACAAAGTAGTCTAGTACGAGTGTCAAATTGGGTTCTTAGTTCAGTAGTAATCGGATTTGGTTAAAATGGGTTATCTTTATCTTTTAGGTTAAGTAATTAATCAATCGTGTTCAATTAGTTATTTTCTTACGCGGATTTCGATCTGATTGGATTGGATTTGGTTCAAGTCATGATCAATTTGGGTCAATATATTCGGATTTGAACGGGTTAATAGGGTTTATTTTGGGTTTGGATAGACTTTGAGTTGAATTGGGTCATTAGGGGTCAATCAAGTTCGGATTTGGATGGTTAAGACAATTTTTTTGGGTTAAATAGATTTTGAGTCATTAGTTAGGATAAAACATCTTAAATTCGGTTGAAATTTAGGCTAGACATCATATTTTAATCGTTGTAAATTGTGTTTTACATAAAATCAAATTATTATTAGTTTATGATTCTATTTTGACTTTTACTTTGTTATATTAATCTCATATCATAACAAGTCATGACCTGTTATTTCTCTATTTACTATTATAAAATTGCAAATTTTTTGACAATGACGATGTATTATTGTATTGACGTCGTCAAGTTTATAAGTACTTGCAAAACCAAAAATGATAAGGTGATGAAGATCAATGAGTGTAATGTATTGAACAAGTATGTGATGTATAGTAAATATATATCATTGTATAATAATACCAACTATCTATGTATTCCTTGTTGTTTTGTCATTGATTTCATTGTATTAAATGTTATTAATATTGCAATCTTTATGATCAAATCGTCTTATCATATCATCTGATCGCTAGAATCGTTAGAACATTTGTATGATCTATACAATATTTTATATCTCACAACTTAAAACACAATAATGTCTAAAGAACACTATAAAAGTTTAAGAATATTGTAGTAAGTATAGAATATGTGGATGAAGCCAACTTTCGGGTTGCTAACAGGTTGATCATAGATATATCAATTGAAATGGGGATTAAAGGCATTATCATTTGGGCCTTAGTTAGTTGTTGGATAAAATCGATGTTTGATTGTTTACGAGTCAGACTAATTTCGAATCATGTCAATTTCGGACCGGATCATCTTTGAGTTAAGAGTAGGTATGGTTCAGGTTCATAAATTTCTGTTTAAATTGGCTTTGGGTTGTTTACAAGTTAGGTTTATTTTGTGTTGAGTTAATTTCGAATCGGATCGTCATTGGATATAGACTAGTTTGGTGTTCGGGTTGGCTTTAGGTTGGATTGGATCATGGTGTGGGTTTCATCTTTTGGGTGGTAAAGCTAGGCGAGTTAGCTTTGTTGGACCACCTCATAGATGTATGCTTGATGTACTATTTGAGTATAATCGTCCTTAACTCACTATACTTCCTTGCTTGCCCAAAAAAGTAGTAATATGTTGCAATGTAGGCTGTGGGTAGATAAACTTCTCCTTGATTACAATATAGACACGTCCTCGGGACGGGTGCGAAGAAACCCCCTCATAGTCTCATAGAATCATACCTCATACTCATAGTGTTAAGTCAGTAAGATCCAGAAGCTTTGACAAGAACGCAAGTGAAGGAATAGTAAATAGCATATGTGCAATATCATTCACTAGAGAATTGACCAACACCCCGACCCCCAACCCCCTCTTTCCACACCTCAGTCCACCTCTGTGGATAGAGAAAACCCCATAATGGCGATGATAGGAGCTCTCAAAAAGGCAGTACTTTGGCACATTCGAATCCCAGTTTCTCAAACTACTCTTTCCATTTGTGGATCGAACAAAGTTCAGACCTTGCCAAATTTATTCTGCCGAGCATTCTCGTCTCACGATGATCATCTCACCAAGGATCAGGTCACGGAACGAGTCCTCGCAGTCATCAAAGACTTCCCCAAAGTTGACCCTTCAAAGGTACGACCTTTATCTCTCTCTCTCTCCCCTCTTCTCATGAAATGAGGTTTTGCTGAATTGGATTTTATTGAATATTTTTCTGATTTTTGTTTTGTAATGTGTTTGTTTTTGTTTGATTTGAATTGGGTTTGACAGGGTTTGTATGAATTTATGAGAAATTTGGGTTTGTGATTGTGTTTAGATCAGTGTATGATGATGGTTGTTGTTAACAACGAGATAATGTATGTTGAACGAACAAAATGCTTGAGATGAGATGTTGAAGATTGCTGTTGTTTTAGCCATTTTTAGGGTTTGAAAGTGGAAGTCGATGTTTCCCTTTTGAAATGCTGAAATATTGGGGAAGAGCTGCTTGCTGTATTGACAAAAATATAGAGTGAAGCGTTGGCTTGATTCGTTCGCTTCAATTTATTGTCGTTGCTCTTTGAATGGAACTCGTTTTAGGTTATGGGTGTATTGTAAAGTGAACGTGTACATTTTCGAGGATATTGGTTGCCTGCAGCTGGAATAAGGAGAAATGTGATGTGGTTGAATTGATTTTGAAGAGATTGGATAAGAGTGGAATGGATGAATCACTACTATACTGGTTTATCTAGTCAGGGAAGTTGGATTATCTTGCTTGTGGTCTGGAATGAACATGGAGATAGTCGTTTGCAAATGGAGGGGACATAATTTTTCAATTATTAATTTATTGTTGAATAGTCCAAATGCCTGATGTGCTTATTGTTGTGGTTAATACATCAACAATCATCAGGAGATGATCTTTAGGAGCCATTTTTATTACGCACCACAATCTTATGGAGCCATTTTAATGCAATCACTTGTTTGAAGAGGCATTCTTCAATACTAGGAGATAATCTTTAGGAAGAAAATGAGTCCATTGATCACCTGATATGTGGTGAGGACATGATGATCTGTTGTGAGTCTACTAATTTATATGCATAACAAAAACGTAAAAGTTCCATCACAAAGACAGTAAAATGACTAGTCAGAAATGAAAACTGAATTTATCTGTCATGAACAAGAACTACCAGTTGGCAATAATAATTATTGAGACTCCTTTAGTCCTCTGTCGATTCACTTCTGTTAAAGTTTTCACTTCCCTGCTCCTCAAATCCTCTTTGAAGAAATTTACAAGTGATTACAAGGAAGTTAAGGATTTGTATCTTTAACTGAAGTGATAAAAAGGAACCTTTGTGACTTTTACAGAAGTACTTAGTTGGAACCTTTGTGTCTTTTTCTCTAGATTTCTTCCCTCAAAGATATTGCCATCATTATGGTTTATCTGTGAGTGCTGAGTACCATAGGAAGAAAGAAGACTCACATATCAAATTATGTTTGCAATTTCTAATTTTGGATGAAGAGAACTTAGAGTTCAATGTCTGCTAACACAGAGAGGACTAAAGACCTTAAAATCCTATGCCCCTTCCTGAAATTCTTGAAAATATTGTCCATAAAGATCTTTATGTTAATTGGTTTTAAATACTCACTGCTTATCTCTCTGGTCACTTTGTATGCTGATTTTCATAATTTCTACATGCCTTCATCTCTTTCTCTCTTCTCTGGGTTAGCCATGTGGAGTGCGCAGACACTTGTAGTGAATTTCATTAACAGTGTTTTAGGTATAGTACTCAAAATTTTTGACAAGTAAGAAGAAGTGTGTAAAGAGTCTAGTCCAATGCCCAAGACCAGACTGAGGACATTATTTAAGAGCTTTGTTTGTGGAACTGATGATTTCTCTTGATGAACTGTCAAAGGATCTAATATGTCAAAGGATCTAATAAGTCAAGTTACAAAAACAATAAGTTGCATTGTGAAAGCAAGGACTTTTAGATATGAAGATAAGGAGTGCTTGCTGTGGAAGCCCATGTTTGTTTGCTATATTGTATGGAATGGTCCTATAATTGGCTATGCATTTGGATTTGCAGATAGGAATTTTTACTAAAAAATCTAGGCTATAATTATCCCAATACCCATATCCATAGGATGGAGTCATGGAGTGCCCATTTCACAATCTGAAAAAATCCCAGGAACATAGGTTGGTGAGTTGGTCGTCTATAACTTGGACCTTATAAAGCCATAAGGTTTATCTTTGTGATGATCAGGAAGTGATATTTATTTTTATTGTAAAATCTGTGATGATGGAGTAGAAGGCTATAGTAGTGGATTGCTATCTGAACAGAATGGCTTGTGGACCTTGTTTATGCTCATTAAGATCTCCAAAGGCAGAATGTTGCAGCTCATCAATCAGATATTCTGGATGAGGAGCAAGAATATGTTATATGATAAGAACTTTGAGGATCTATAGGATGGACTACAGAAGTGTCTAAAGAGGTCCACAAGCCTTGATATCTAACCCTAAAGAGGTGCTTAACCCTATATGGTCAAAAACATTTTGAGAACCTGTTTCCCAAAGACTTGATATCTAATAGTTACATAGGTCAATGCTGAACAATGCTGATTTTTATAAATATATAAGAAATTGAGAAAAGGAGCTAAGTTTTTTAAATGCCGAAGTGCTAAACTATGTGGTTACTGCACGAGATGGCTTGCCTCTATAAATTTTTGTTTGCTACGGCAATTTGTGGAGCAACTTTTGGTTAAGCGCCATCTACAGTCTCTCACTCTCACTAATGCTAAAGGCGTAGAGGATGCCCCAGTTATGTAGTAGACGATGTATCTTTGCACCCTTAATGATATACCTTTGCTGTAGTTTATTTTTGTGATATCCCGAATACCCATACTATCTCGTATTTTCTATTTTTAGGATCATGTGCATATTTGAATATCACCGTGGCTACTGAAATTCTATAAAATTATGTAGATTGGCTTAGAAAGCTATAATGGTTTCCAACCTTGCTGAGCTCAAGTGGCCATCTGTTTGAACCAACCAGCTGGATTAAATTTTATTTGAAATTCTGCTGCAAAATGTTCCTTGGTTTTAGTTCTGCTTGATCTTGAATACTACATGATGGTTTTCCTTCTGGTGAGAATGCCGGTATGGAGTTCAATGATTTTCACTGAAGAATTAGATCTACAATTGAATAATGGTTTTGCAGGTTACACCTGATGTTCATTTCCAGACAGATCTGGGTTTAGATAGCTTGGACAATGTAGAGCTTGTAATGGCTTTGGAAGAGGAATTCAAGCTGGAGATACCCGACTTGGAGGCTGATAAACTTGACTCCACTAAACTTGCCATCGAATACATTTACAACCACCCAATGGCTAGCTGAACGAAGCTCGCAAGATCCATCAATTTTGCTTTGTGGAGGAAACCATGCAATTGTCAAACCTTTCCCCTGTTTTTAATTGTCAACTGATAATCGCGAAATAATAGTCCCTGTGGGCTGTGGTTGGGCAATAATATAGACTGATAGGACTTAAATTCTACCATTTGACTTGCTCTTCCTGTTGAAACATTTCGATCACTCCATGGTATATCCATGTCCAATGTGCCATCCATGTCCATCTAATCTCGAGATTTGATATTGTTTGAGGTAGCCTCACTAAAAAAACAACAATATCAATGTTTTCTTATCAAAATGTTGGGATGGACTACAGGAACCGAAATGCCAGCCCATCCTTATGAGTCATGACTGATTAATTACCATGAGCTCGTGACCGAAACACTCAATGCATGAATCAATGCTCTCCTCTTGTCTTCTTACCCCTTCCACTGCAATATTATTGTGTTTCAAATTTAACAAACTCGTTACATAAAGAACTCGAAAAATATACTCACAGGCTATAACAGTTTCTTCCAAAATCGATTTTACTCAAGCCGGGCATAACCACAATGGCGTCAATAATAATGGATAATTTCTTCTAAAAAAGGAAAATGAGTGCATCCCAAAACTAGTGCCAGGATTGTTCAAGTGGTCAGCGATTTATTATCAGTTAAAGAGAGTTGCTTCAAACCCTATTAAATGCACATACCCCACTTGAAAGACTTATCCACTACAAGTAGACCTATTCAAATGGGAGGGGCTCCATTAAGGGTTCTTTATTGACATGGTTCTTTATCGGCCTGTTTATGTAAGGGTCTAATTGATTATAGGTTTAATTGGGTCGGTCTGTTAAAGAGTTATGTTTTATTGAGTCTTTAATGGGTCCCGTTGGATCAGTAATAAGCCAATAATTTTCAAGTGATTTAAACACTATCAGATAATTAATTATTTTCGCTTGTTTGTTTATGATCCACTGTTAAAGATTAGAGGCGATACAAGCAAAATATCACATTTTATAAATAAAAAATATACTCTATTTGGACGGTCTAGCCCAATTCGACATGTTATGTATTTTATTTTGCCCGGCCCATTTCGGCTCGTTTTACATCTTCTTTGACCCGGTTCGATCTGACCCATTTTTCATGTGACTCATTGCGGACCTAACCCGATCAAATGCACATGTCTAATCACAAGTTAAGAAGAATACAACTCAGACCAAATTTCTATGTAGTCAAGGCATAAGCTCCATTAAACCAAATGGGCAACCTAAAAAAAAAATACAGCCCAAAACCCTCCCTCAGAAACCTGAGCCAACGACAGCTGACTCATTCAAACACAAAGAGTGAACATTCTACGCTCTGTTTCCACGCCCAAAACATAGATAAGGGCAAGGGGGTTATACCCATATAGGGGAGAGAGTGAGAGAGAAAGCTAGAGAAGCATAAAAAATGGCGAGTTTGAGGACAGCAATGGACGCAATGTTCTGGGATTTGGACCTGTCAAGCACCCACAACCTTGATGGATGCGCTAAGGCCATCCCAGGTGACCCATTTCCTATTGACAATGCTCGTGCTGGGAAAGTCCTTCGTGTACAACAGGTATCCCTTGTTGGCATGGGCTTACCTCTTGGTATCATCCCTTCAGTCTCTCCTACTCCTTTTCAGAAGGAGCTTGGTTCTCTCTCCTTCCAATCCCTCCTTCTTCGCCCCACTTTTGGTGACTGGTAATCTTGTACTCCTTTTTTTGGGCTTTTGATTCTCATTTTTTGATGATATTATCTGAATTTTGATGTAATTGATGTTGTATGAATTGGGTTGTTTGATTTTGGGTTTGTTGTTATCTTTCTTTGGCACATGTAATTTGGTTTTTTTTTTAACTAGTTTTTATGTGGATAGTAATTAATTTATGTGGGAATGTGAGATTGGTGATGAAATTATGTTGTTAAGGGTTGGATGAGATGTGGGTTTGGTTGATTTTGGGAATTTCAACAATGTTGCCTTTTTTCTTGGTGAATTTTGGTTGCATGTGTGATGGGTTTTATTGCTTCTGCTCTACGCTATGGAGTTTTTTCTGCTCTACGCTATGGAGTTTTACATTAGCCTTAAAAATAAGTATTTAGAACAACAAAATTGAGTGCGATTTATAAAATTTTATAGTTTGGAATTCTTGGGGTGGGAAGTTTCATGATTTAGCATGTTTTAGACTTTGGAGTAGTAAAGATAAGTACTTAAGTGCAAGTGAACAAGAAAGCGCGGACGTTTTGAATATACATCAGATATGTCATTGCTCTCTGTACGCCGAATGGTTGATTCTTTCTAGACCATGTAGGGGCATAATTTTCTTGGGAAACTTTTCATTTGCTTGATAACTTCTATATGTTTTGTCTTTTCATCTCAGAAGCAAGTTTCCAAACGAAAAAGGTTGGATTTAGGTGTTTCAAGTATATTATATCCTCTAAAGTATCTGCACTCAAATAATTACGAAGTACTTCCAGTAAAATTTTTGCATATCTGCGCCTTTTTGATTTTTCTTGACTACACATTTTCTGATACATAACATTTTGTAGATTGAGCATGTATGTTCTAGTCTTGCATACATTTTGAGATAATAATTGGTATATACTTTTCATAATTTGTTGCATTTCATCTCTGAATAGTGGTCTAGATGAATTGAAAAACAACCATTACTGTCTTTTGCTTTGCAATGCTATGCATCAACCTCTTTGACCTTAAGGATCATTATTCTATGCTAATTCCTCTACCATGAGCTAGAAAAATGTGAATCAAATCTTATGGTTTTGATAGGCCAGATAAAATTGTTCATGTATAGCAGACTTGTATAAGAGGGTATGATTAGACCTAAGTGCTCCATGATTTAGTTTGCTCATTGTACTTTTTCCTTTTTTTTTGGGTTGGGTAGTGCATTGGGGTAGAGTGTCTAAATCTATAATCTTTGCCCTTATTGTTTTGTTTTTAACTCAAATGTATGGGCGGTTGAGAATGTTGACCAGCAATGTACTGTTTTCTATTTGCAGGTGGCTAGGATTAGTTGGGCAGTTTCGTCCAAGGAAGATGATGTCTAACATTAAAAAGGAGGTTTTCAGTGCGTTCACTGGTGATGAAATGGGAATTCCATCCTTTAAGAAAGTTTCAAAAAATATCTTGGACAAGTCACTCTATTCCCTGGCTTTATGTACTCACATCCCCATTACATCCTCTTCTTCCTTATACTTGAGCTCAGAAGCCCATGGCGAGAGGAAAGGACGCCGCAATAAACTCCTGCTATTTCACAAGGTAAGTCTTTGATTTATATATTTGCACCTTATATAAAAATGTTTTTTTTTCTCGTGATTAAGTACCTTAGAAAATCATATTTATCTGTAGTTATTTGAGAAAGGAAGCTAGTTCAAAAATCATCTGACTGTGAACTTGAGAAAAGATATCTTCATGACTTGTGAAAGGGGATGTTAGTTATAGTTTTTTTTTTGTAATAAAAACCTACTTCGTATTGTTCTCAGAATAATATTCTTCTGTGTCTTTCTTCATAATCTAGAACTCTAAATCCTTTATGTTCTTTTTGCTATTACAATATTTTCCATTTTTGTTGTTGCATACTTTCTTAGTTTCAAATTTATTGATAGTTGTGAGTAAGTTTTCTTTTCATCCTTGATAACCTTTTCTCTTTTGACAGAGTATGATGACAAGACTTTTGTTTTTACTCCTGTGGCAAGTTTCCATAATTAGCCCCTTGATCTTCGTGGGAAGTCTTTAAATCACTAGGAAAATCACCATGAATTTTCTCCCTGTTACATTCTTATTTTTTTTCTTACCTTTATCAATCGCTTTGTTTGAACTCTTCCTTCTTTTTCTTTATCATGTAATCAACCTTCATTACCTTTGATCTATCTTCCTCGTTGACAAAAAAAGGACACTTTTGCTTTTATCAATATTTTAAAATTGCAGCCGAACATACTAAGATTACAAGGAGCTGTCATTGTAGCTTCTATAGGTGGGTCTCCTTTCTGAATTATGATATGCTCTGATGACAGTTCACTCATGCTACCCACTGTGGAGTACTGTTTAAGCCTTCCTTTAGATGTTTGTTTTTCATAGTCGAGATATGGGCTATCCTAAGTAGTGGCTGACTATATTTACATATTGTGGTGCACGAAGGTACTCCCTCCTGGCTATTATTTGCTCCTTTGAAAATTAGGATAGGAAGAAATTATAGGACTGGGATTTGAATGCACTAGCCAGTTTGCTTTGCAAACTAGGCTTGGATCCTCGAGCCAGAATGCCATAGTATCTCTTAACTTTTATATGTAGTTTGCCAAAACTTATTTGATATAATATATAATATCAGTGTTTGTAATCATGATACTCTCTCTTTGCTTATAATTTAGTACATCTGCTCCGGCAAGTTATACCATGAGTTGTATCTGACATTAACTTTATGTACTTTGTGTAGCTTCCCTATCATGATATTACCTTGAACGCAGCATGGCCCGAGCTATTCATTGACAGTAAAGGAAAATATTGGAATGTTCCTGAGTCGATCTCTCTGGATTGTTCATCTATCATATCTGAATCAGGATTACGGTATCGTTTTGGGGTTCACAAGAATGGTGGGCAACCTCAAGCTGTTGTTAAATCAGTAGATAGTGATGCACCTGCTTCTTTGCTTCCTGGGGTATGTGCCAAGGCTGCTTTTTCATATGAAAAGAGCAAGGATATATGGAGACAAAAGGAGACAGATGAAGATCTCATCATAAAAACTGAGAGGGGGAAGTTCTGGAGGCCTGCATACGATGTGCGCCTCAAAGAACCTCATGCTACAATTTCAACCATTTTAGGTGAATTCCTTTCATCTGGTTCAAAATTTTTTATTCTCTTGGAATTGGCCTAGTTGTTGAAGTTAAATGAATGTGTTAATTGCATATAGGACGTAAATGCTCCGTTTTTTGAGGGCCCTTATTCTATTGGATGATTTCTGATGTCTGCTCTATGATTTCTAGCTGTTTGTTTGTGTGTTTTATGAAGCAAACATTATCATGAGATGTACTTCTTAGCATCTCATGAGGTGAACCTCTTGGCAAACACTATACTACAACAACAATTAAGCCAAGCCTTAATCCCAAAAAGATGGCAAATACTATACAACTACAACAAAGCCAAGCCTTAATCCCAAAAAGATGGCAAGCACTTCATGATATTAATAAATCCAGAAGTAGCCCAACAAATCTGTTTCAAACTTCCAACTCAGATCCCTTTTGTGAATTTGTGCTTGGTCTTCTACTGTTTCTCATTCACGTTGCTATGTAACATTCAGTCTTTTTCTCTAGAAGCTTATTCTTTGTTGTATCACCTGGTCCTTGTTTTACCACAGTCCCACTTCCCCCCAACCTAGCCTTCTACTGTCTGTGGCTATAGGGGGCACTATGTTGGCCCTGTTCAGCATACATTTGCACTAATTTTGTTCATGGAATATTTTCTTTCTGAATTCAATTAGAAACTTTGCCAATTGCAAATTTGATGTGTGAAAATCTCCTAGAAACTTTTCCACTAATTATGTGAAATTTTTCTTTCTTAAGTCACCTAAAACTATGCCAGATGCAAATGTGACGTGTGAAAATCTCCTATGCTGCAATTGCTGGATTGTGCTGGACATGTTCTCTTTAGTTCTCTTTTCATTTACCTTATATGTACGTTAAGTTAATTTTTTCACTTCTTACCATATACCAATCAGGTGGCACCTTTGGCGCCTGGATTCATGGTGAGGATAAGATATCAAAGCTTCCATTGGGAGAAGATGGTGATAGCATTCCTACAAGTTCCAGGAAAAGGAGTCCTGTCTTTGCTGATTTATTTGGTTCATTTTGCTATACTTTCCAGCATGGGAAGTTCAGAAAGCCATATGGAGATATGACTAGGGTCGATGCTCGTTTGGACATCAATTCAGCTTCTGCTTTTGCTAAAAATATCTCAAGCATGTTCAGGCATAGCTCAACTGCTCACCAAGATAACTCAGCATCTCTTCCCAGGCTCAATCTGATCTTCCAGCAGCAGGTAAACTCCAGTGACATTAATTTTCACTGCCATAAGTTAAACTTAAGTTAGAGCCTGAGAAGATATACATTGTTCTTCCTTTTCCTTTTTTCTTTTTCTTTTTTTTTTTGTTTTAGATATCTTGGGCATTTTTTTAATACCTGTCGGTAATAGTTTGCGTCCTTCCCTTACTTCCGGCTTCTAAGTTCTGAATTGAATAATGTGGAAAAAAAGCCTATGAATTGAACTTTAACCAGGGTAAACCCACTCTTGTAAGGGAACCGAGGATGATGAGAAGTGATGCTCAGCTGTGGTTTGATTGGTTTTGTAGTTATATTTTGATGTTCTAGGAAGTAGGCCACCACCTATGAAGACATCCTAGCCCATTTTGCACTTTATTTTTGTTAACTCACTCTTGGACAACTTCTTACATAGTGTCATTGCCTCTTCTTGTGCAGGTTGCCGGCCCAATTGTGTTCCGCGTTGATACGAAGTGTGTAGTTGACTCACCATGGAAAAATGGCTTGCAAATTGAGGATTTCTTGTACAGCTTGAGCTATTCATTGCGGCTTTTACGTTCTGGTAAAGTTGTGGCATGGTTCTCACCAAAGAGGAAAGAAGCAATGATCGAGTTGAGAGTGTTCGAATTTTGATTCCAGTTCCGAGGATTGTGTTACCTTCAAATATCTTAGAGGTCAGAAATATGGATGCTGTTAGAGCTATTTTGTACGAAAGCCTTAGATTCTCTTAGGTTAGCCATGTCAGAATTTGATGCTCCGGAACCAATTTTGTCTAAGCCTCCTATTTGTGCCCTTACTCTTTTTAAAGTTAATACATTGAGTTTGGAGCTAATGTTTCATTGCATATCGCTCAACTTGTGAAAATTGTATTGAAAAGTATGGTGTGGATGACAACTAGCTTACTTGGCAATGTCTTAGGGGAGTTTTTACCCTAGAAGCAAGACTGGTGATCAGATCTTGTCTATCTCAATCGAGTATAAGAAAATCATGCTTTGTTATACTTCGCTCCAACTGAAAAATATACTTTACATCTATAAGAAAATATGTTGTCATGGAAGTAAATTTTGAATAAGACGTGACTTCTGGCCCATGCTTTCTCCATATGAATTTTGGATGGGAAGGAAGTCTCAAAATGAAGTCCCTTTACCTCTCATACACATTTGCTAAAATTCGCTACCAAAAGTTTTAAACTAGAAATTTCATGCGATTTTCCTCCTGGATATTAGTTGTAGTGTAATTTTGATACTCTTGAATCCTCACAATCTATAAAACTTAATAGATATAAAAAGATGAACTTTTCCAAAATTACATGAACACCATGTAGGCAAAATCATAATCATTTCTTTATTAATTGTAATAATTGAATAAATAGTCCAAATTGTCTTTCATTCATGGAAAGGTAACTCCACAAAATGCTTTCTTTTGTAATACTACATATTTTTTAATAATTATAAATATTAATTTTATCTTTTGAAAGTTTCGTAACTCAGAATGAATTACATTTTTCCTTTAAAAAGGAAAAAAATTATCATCAAATTTTAAAAGTTATTTATTCCATTTGGGACTCTCTAGTTTTAATTTTTCAAAGTCATGTTTCATTACTATCTAATTTTTATTTTTAAATGCATATACTTGATTTATTTTATAGAAACTCTAAATCTATTTAGTTTTGCAATTTATTATACTACATATTATTATAAAAATAGAAAAATTGCAATTATTTAAATTTGAAATTTATTATGAATATTATATGAATTTTTATATATGTATTATGAATTTTAAAATGAGTTTTTATGCCCTTAAGGCCTAAAGTATGAAATTTCGGGGTTTTAATTAAGGAATTATACACTAATATTAAAATATAATTTGTAATCCTAATATATGAAAAATACAGTATATTTGAGGAAAAATTATATGTAGTTGTCATAAATTCGTTAAATAGAATATTAATTGAGTTTTCTTTATTATTTAGGAGAGTACTATTAGTTGTTAAAGATAGCATAAAAAAAGTTATTAGTTGTTAAAGTGAAGAACTAATTACCTAATTAAAATATGTATATGTTGTATGTATAAAAGCATATATATGGTTAATGATATTATAGCTTTGGGGTCCAATTCTACCACAATCTATTTTAAATCATGCATGCAAATCATACTGTTTATTAATAATTTAAATCTTTATTGATATTTCAACATTCCAATATATAAATTATGTTTCACTGGTTCCTAAGACTATACACTTAAATTTGGAATTACAATGAAAATGGACTAATCACAAAACATCAATATGCTAATATATGCATAAAACTTTTTTTTTTTTTACTACAAATTAATTATCTGTTTGTCTAACCCCTACCTTAAATATAAATGATAGGTTAAAAGCAATAAATTTATAAGAAATACGATCCAGTCATCAAATTTAAATTTTGTACGACTTTGAAGTTAAAATAATTGTTATTCACTTTGCAATCCTGGATAAAAACTTGTTTCAATTTTAATATAGGAAGAAACTGAAGTATCTGAAGCTACATACGAGTCCCTAAAACAAGTATAAAATATTAATCTTAACATTAAATATGTACTCCATATAACAAAATTTCTTCTGCAAGAATTTTAAATGTAGTAATTCAAAGATAAAATGTTGTAACTATAGTCTGTAGGACGTGTGAAATTTATTACTGAAGAAAAGGGCAACATTGAAATGGCAATTTCGAAGCATGCGTCACTGCGTATCGTGTTATGGGTCCAGCCCAAGTATTGGTAATATGTGTTTTGTTGTGGTATTTGTTATTGGGCTAATTTTTTTATTAGTTTTTATCTCTTGTGGTTAAGTCTTAATTAGGCTTATATTATGGCTTGAAAAATAAGTCATTTAGAAGGTCATTAAGTTGATTGAAGGTCAGAATTAAAAACACACAAAAACACAACAAAACCTAAAGAGAGAAGAGAGGGTTTCCAATTTTCGCACATTTAAGGACAGTCTTCACTAATCTGTCCGTTACCAGAAATTGCACCGTTGGATCGTCCTCAAATTTTGGATATTTGGTTGGTTGTCTTGAGTTTGTGATTTTGTGAGAGTCGTAGTGACCTCTACCGATCCCTACAACTTGGTATCAAGAGCCGTGGTTAATTTAATCACATCATGGAGTCGAGTAGTAGTAGCTCGATGGTTAAATTGACATCAACTAATTATTCAATTTGGAGACCTATGATGGAAGACTTGTTATATTGCAAGGACTTGTTTGATCCAATTGAATCTGTTACTAATCCGGATAAAAGTGTTTCCAAACCATCTAAACCAGATAAAATGGAAGATAAAGATTGGGCAAAGTTAAAAAGGAAGACTTTGGGGACGATTAGGCAATGGGTTGATATTAGCATATTCAACCATGTGTCACAAGAGTCTGACCCTTATGATTTGTGGAAGAAGTTGGAAGGTCTTTATGAAAGGAAGACCGCTCATAATAAAGCTTCATTGATTAAAAGACTTGTTAATTTGAAGTTGAAAAGTGGAAAGTCTGTTTCTGAGCATCTTAGTGACTTTCAGGATATTATTAACAAGTTGACTACTATGAAGGTTATTCTTGATGATGAGTTGCAGGCTTTGTTCTTGTTGAGTTCTTTGCCAGATAGTTGGGAGACCTTGGTTGTGACTATTAGTAACTCTGCTCCAGATGGTGTGTTATCTTTGGATGTGATCAAAGATAGCATGTTTAATGAAGAAATCAGAAGGAAGGAGATGGGTGTTGATAATTCACAAGCTCTTGTTGTTGATAATAGAGGAAGAAGCAAGAGTAAGGGTCCCAAAGGCCATGGTAACTCAAGGAGTAGGTCCAAATCTAGTGATGGGAGAAATGTTGCTACATGCAACTATTGCAAGAAACCTGGTCATATCAAGAAGTATTGTTTCCGCTTCAAAAGGGAACAAAGACAAAAGAATGACAATTCACATAAAGAGGGAGATGACAAAAACACTGCAGCAACAGTTTCTAAGAATGACGATAATGTTACTTTGATTTGTGCAACTAATGACTGTCATCATGTTGAAAGTTCAGACACTGAATGGTTAGTAGATTCGGGTGCTTCATACCATTGTGTTCCTCGAAGGGAGTACTTCATGAATTACCAAACTGGTGATTTTGGTAGTGTTAAGATGGGTAACCAGAGCTCGGCAAGCATTGTTGGGTTAGGTGATATTCGTGTCAAGACAAGTGTTGGATGCACACTTACATTGAAGGGTGTGCGTCATATTCCTGATATACGCCTTAATTTGTTATCTGCTAATGTCCTTGATCGAGAAGGCTTTCAACACCTTTGGGGTAAGTGGAAATTGTCCAAAGGGTCTATGACAATTGCACGGGGTGAGTTGTGTTGCTCTTTATACAAGACATATTTGAGTGTATGTTCTGGTGAGATTAATGCAGTGGAAGACAAGAATTCTCCTAATATGTGGCATCGAAGATTGGGGCATATGAGTGACAAGGGTTTGAAATGTCTAGCAGGTAAATCCCTCATTTCTGTTGATACTAATATTGCTCTTGACCCTTGTGATCATTGTTTGGCAGGAAAGCAACATAGGGCTTCTTTTGCGAAGAAGTCTACTAGGAGGCAAGCTAAGCTGGGGCTTGTGCACTCCGATGTTTGTGGTCCCATTGAGGTGGAGTCTAATGGTGGTAACAAATATTTTGTCACCTTCATTGATGATGCTACTAGAAAAACTTGGGTTTATATGTTGAAGACCAAAAGTCAAGTATTTGAAACATTCCAGAAATTTCATGCCATGATGGAAAGGGAGACAGAAAGAAAATTAAAGTGTCTTCGTTCTGACAATGGTGGTGAGTATACTTCACATGAGTTTAAGAATTATTGTTCACAGCATGGTATTCGACATGTGAAGAGTGTTCCTGGCACCCCACAGCATAATGGTGTTGCAGAAAGGATGAACAGAACTATTGTGGAGAAAGTGAGGTGTATATTGAAGATGTCTGATCTACCTAAGTCATTTTGGGCAGAAGCGGTGAATACTGCAGTTTACTTGATCAACCATTCTCCATCTATTCCTTTGGGTCTTGACATTCCCGAGAGAGCATGGAAGGGATGTGATCCCACGTATTCACATCTTAGAATCTTTGGATGCAAGGCATACATGCATGTACCAAAAGATCAGAGATTGAAGCTTGATTCCAAGACTACTCCATGTGTGTTTGTTGGCTATGGTGATGAAGAGTATGGATTCAGACTTTATGATCCCGAGAAGCAGAAGATAGTGAGAAGCAGGGATGTAGTATTTTTTGAGCATGAGAAAGGTGCAGAACTTCTGAGTGCAAGGTATCACACTAACTCAGATTCTGTTGTTGATGCTATTGATGTTTCTTCTGTTCCTACTTCTAATTCTGATGAACAACCAACACATGATGATCTTGATCCTACACATGATGATGTTGAGGAGGTACAATCAAATGATACTAGTAATGTACCAGATTTCGATGATGATAATGGTGATAATCTGGAAGCTCATGATACTCAAGAATTAGATGGTACTTCGCTTGATGCTCGTCCGAATGAAGAAGAGGCTCATGAGCAGGGGGAGCTTCCTACCCCGCCAGTGGATGATATACAAGGTAGAAGGCCAATCAGAGATCGCAAGCCTTCTACTAGGTACCCAAGCTCAGAGTATGTCCATGTCACTGATGAGGGGGAGCCCGAGAGTTTTCAAGAAGTGTTGTCTAGTGAAGACAAGAATCTTTGGCTCGAGTCTATGAAAGAGGAGATGGATTCTTTGAAAAAGAATCAAACTTATGAGTTAGTGAAGTTTCCTAACAATAAGAAAGTCTTGAAAAACAGATGGGTTTTCAAGTACAAGAAAGACGGTGAGAAGATTGTGAAGAGGAAAGCCAGATTGGTGGTTAAAGGATGCAACCAGAAAAAGGGCATTGATTTTGATGAGATCTTCTCTCCTGTGGTCAAGATGACATCTATCAAAACTATTTTGGGGTTAGCTGCAAGTCTTGATCTTGAGTTGGAGCAGCTTGATGTGAAAACTGCTTTTCTACATGGTGATTTGCATGAAGAGATCTACATGGAGAAACCTGAAGGTTTTGAAGAAAAGGGGAAAGAAAAGCTTGTTTGCAAGTTGAAGAAGAGTCTTTATGGGCTCAAACAGGCACCAAGGCAGTGGTATCTGAAATTTGATTCGTTTATGACAAGCAATGGTTATAAGCGGACTTCTGGAGATCCTTGTGTGTATTTGAAAAAGTTCTTCGATGGAAAATTCACTATCCTCCTTTTGTATGTAGATGATATGCTGATAATCGGGCAAGATTCTGTAATGATTGGTAACTTGAAGAAAGATTTATCCAAGTCATTTGACATGAAAGATTTGGGTCCTGCAAAGCAAATCTTAAGCATGGAGATATCTCGTGAACGAAAGGCTAGGAAGTTGTGGCTATCTCAAGAAAAGTATATTGAACGTATACTTGAAAGGTTCAATATGAAGCATGCTAAGCCAGTCAGTACACCATTTGCATCTCATTTTAAGCTAAGTAAGAAAGCTTGTCCTACAATAGAGAAGGAGAAAGAAAGTATGTCTACTATTCCTTATTCTTCTGCTGTTGGTTCTTTGATGTACGCTATGGTTTGTACTAGACCAGATATTGCACATTCTGTTGGAGTTGTGTGTAGATACTTATCCAATCCGGGTAAGGCTCACTGGGATGCAGTAAAGTGGATCTTCAGATACTTGTGTGGTACTTCCAAACTTTGTTTGTGTTATGGAGATGGCAAACCTGTTCTTGAGGGGTATACAGATGCAGACATGGCAGGTGATCTTGATAATCGGAAATCTACCTCAGGCTATGTGTTCACATTTTCAGGGGGAGCCATATCATGGCAATCCAAGTTACAAAAGTGTGTGGCTTTGTCGACTACTGAGGCAGAATATATAGCAGCTGTGGAAGCGAGTAAGGAAATGCTTTGGTTGAAGCGGTTCCTTCAAGAGTTAGGTTTGGAGCAAGGTGAGTATGTAGTATTTTGTGATAGCCAGAGTGCTATGGATTTGAGTAAGAATTCGATGTATCATGCTCGCACCAAGCATATTGATGTTCGATATTATTGGTTGCGGAATGTGATTGAAGATCAGAAAATGAAACTGAAGAAAGTCCACACCGACAAGAATGGTGCGGATATGTTAACTAAGATGATTCCCGGAAGCAAGCTTGAAGTGTGTGGCAAGCTTGCGGGAATGAGCTTCAAGTGATGGTTGAAGTGTGATCGTCTTCTCCGTTTCTGGGCTGGAGGGGGAGATTGTTATGGGTCCAGCCCAAGTATTGGTAATATGTGTTTTGTTGTGGTATTTGTTAATGGGCTAATTTTTTTATTAGTTTTTTATCTCTTGTGGTTAAGTCTTAATTAGGCTTATATTATGGCTTGAAAAATAAGTCATTTAGAAGGTCATTAAGTTGATTGAAGGTCAGAATTAAAAACACACAAAAACACAACAAAACCTAAAGAGAGAAGAGAGGGTTTCCAATTTTCGCACATTTCAGGACAGTCTTCACTAATCTGTCCGTTCCCAGAAATTGCACCGTTGGATCGTCCTCAAATTTTGGATATTTGGTGGGTTGTCTTGAGTTTGTGATTTTGTGAGAGTCGTAGTGACCTCTACCGATCCCTACATATCGATGTCGGCACGGGCACTACTATTCATTACACAGTTTTCATATAACTTGTATTCATTACAGTCTTTGCTTCATTGGCATCTTCATTTAGTATCACGGATCCAAATCCATCAATTTAACATTGGGTACATGTCAAACCGAAATTTAAATAAGGGAGACTTTGATTAAAAGATTCTTGAATCTCTTGTAATGAATCTGAACATCTGAAATTTTACCATTGAAGAACAAAAGGGTCTAAAATCTATGGGTTTTATCAAGTTTAGCCAGCCGGTCATGAACAAAAATACTTCCCTCTGAGGTCTGAACCCTCTTACTCAACTACTGCCAAGAGGTCACTTTCTTTGCAAAAAACATGCCTACTCTCTGTTCCAAGATCCACCTCATAAGCGCTTACATCTGAGAAAAGAACCTGCACAGTACAACAAATAAGAAATTACACATTCAGTTGAAATAAAGACGTTGGAAGGTTAAGGAATGATGTCATAGTGTCATACCTTCTTCCCAGCATCAACTTCTCCAACATCAGAACCAACAGAGAGAACCTGTACGCACGCAACATAGTTTAGAATTTGCTTATCAAGATCAAGGTTAAGGAATGATGCCGAAAATATAAAACCTTCATACCTCGCCCATGAGGTACCTCTCGAATTTCACAGCTGACTTGGGCAAAAGAACTCCACCAGCTGATTTCTAAGAACATTCCAACCAAATAGGTGAGACACAATTCAGAAACATCAGATGGTATGAAATCTGATCTTTCAGAAGGGAGGAGGGAGGATGCCTCTCATAGACCATGGCAGAAGCACAAGGACAATAAGGAACCCATGTGCCAAAATAAAACACAAAGTACATACATTTTGTATTATAAGCAATAACAGCCGATCAAAACTCAAAGGAACACCAAGTATTTCCATATCTTGTGTTTGTGAAAATTTTTGCTCTAGCTTCTTGTTCTTTTAAAAGTTGCAGAAAACGCTAGGGTAAAACCTGAACAGCCATCATTGCATGGAGAAATATTTAAGCTCTCTGAAATGTGAAGTTGACATCAACCTAGTGAAAACACCAAAAGATTCAAAATCTTTACCTAAACATTTATAAAGAAACTCATGGCCATGCTACTTTGCTCCATAGTGTGATCGCTTAAGCAATGATGCCAAAAGCCTTACACTGAGAACAATTTAGCTAGGAAAATAACAAATTACAACGCACATGCATTTTTTATATTATAATCAGCAACAACATCATAATCACCATATTTTTTGTATTTTAATCAGCAACAACAGCTCCATAGGGTGATCTCATAAGCAGTAATGCCAAGAGCATGACACTGAGAGCACTTAAGCAGTTTAGCTAGGACAGTGGACAGAAGGCAGCAACAGAACCAGATGAGCTCCCATTTTAACAAAAATTGGTTGCAGAGACACCAACTCCCCTTACCCCTCACCAATTAACAATAAGTAGATTATAGCATACTAGAGACAATGAAAATAACCACCAGGAAAAAATGACAGAGAATCTCAAAAGAAGCTCATAAGAAAGTACACAATAAATGAAGATCTTCTGGTTTTCATTATTAAAAGTAACATATAACAGACCCACAGCATCATTTATCGAGGGAACAAACACAGGCAATTTGTTACAGCAACCCAATTCAACCTTATCCTAGAGTAACTAGACTGTCATAAGATCATCTTTTCCATCATATATCACTAATTATGATTTATAGCCTAGATAACAGCCATGGTGTCCAGGTGCTTAAGCTAATTTGTCATCTACATTGCTGTAGAATATATATCACAACGTGAAAATACACCAAACAATTTCGAATATCATTTTCACTTCTCCTTTCTGAACTCCTTTTTTGTGGTAGTCTGTGGCTACTTGATAGTAAAAGCTCCAGACTCTTGCTCGAGTAATACTCTTACAGCTTTTGTGTCTAACAACTCACCAGACTTGACTTTATCTTCTACCCTTTCTCCTAGGAAGTTCGACGAAACTGTACCCCAAATAGACAAAAGAAAAGGCTCTTTTAATTTTCAATTTGAAGGTGTGGAGGTTTTGAAGAATTTTGAGACTCTCTATGATATCTATCACTAAAGTCTACAACCGATGCAATAACAATCAAAAGGACTCAACCCAAACACCGGCATACACACCAACCTCCCACTCTCCCCTCATAAGTATCATCCAATTTTAATTCTTTGATATTATTACCCATTTAATCATTCATCTTGATATGAGTAAATCATAATCTCTAACTAATTATATAATGCATTTCGAAAGACAAATAGCACTCAAATAAAGCATCAAAATTTTCCAAATTAACACTAACCAAATTAATTAAGCATTACAAAAAAGCTAACAGATGCATAACATATATCAATAATATACCTCAGGAAGCTCCTCAAGTTTAATCAAAACTCTATCAGCTTGTGGAACAACCTACAAAATACATGCATTAATTAAAGTAATTAACTATTGACAAAGTTAACAAGATTAATCAAACCCCAGTAAAATTACCTTAGTGGGTTCCCATTTTGTAGCAACAGCACTAATGCTAAGGGTATTTCTTCTCGAACCTGAAGGAAAAAAAATTCAGAAATGGGTAAGAAAATTGGGTTAAAAGTACAAGAAACTTAGAGAAAAATAAGAGCTAAAAATCAATACCCAGTATATTTTGGTCGGAGTTGCGTGAAAAGGTTGAGTTGGGTATATTAAAGGGTTTGGACAAAGTGAGAAATGAAGCGGAGGAAGCCATGGATAAGCTTAGAGAAAGAGCGATAGTGTGAGTAAGCTGGGTAAACGTAAGATTGGTTTTAATCAAGGTTGATGAAGTTTATTTTTTAGCCATGGCTTTAGATTATGAATTGATTTGATGACTGATTATTAGCCGTTGATATTGTTAGGTGGGGCAATTCTTCTGGAACGTTCGAGCATTGCTGGCATGGGTTTATGAATTGAATTGAATCTGTTGAGACATTTGTTTTTTCCTCTAACATCTATGCATTAGAGTGCATTTATAAAAATATTTTTTCAATCATTTGATTGATTTTTATTTGTTCGAATTTATAATAACTACAAGATTATCCTGCTAATAATGAAGATGTTTCTGTTAGAACCCTGCTAATAATCTGCTGTGAAGTCTAAAGTGGGTAAAATATGTAAAATAAGGGTAAGTTGAGAAGTTGAGAAAATGGTGTCCTTAAAGTATAATGAGAGTAGAGCCCAAGAACTCTGAAGCATATTCCTTTAAATCACAAGACTAATACATTTCTACGTAGACAATTATGCACCCACTAAGTCCACAACACAAGTTATACATTTTTCTTAAAAAGGTGGCACATGCGTTTTAATACAATTCCCTATTACGACTTTACGAGTACAATTACTGTGAATATAATAAGAATGCACGCATGTCACAAACTCATTTGTATACAGTATACAGTATACAGTATACATACCTAATATCAAAAGGCATTCAATTAATTACACATACTCTCCAAATGCACTTGGCTATACTTTATACTTCTTGTTTGGTTTTTAAGACTGATGACCTTTCACATGACTACAGCCAAGCTCATTTTCTTGATTGTCTGACGATGCCCTGGGGTCCACATCACTCACCCCAAATGATGTCCTCCACTTGCCCAGTTCTAACATCAATTCGCGCTTATTCTTCCAATTTCAGCTCCCAATGTTTGTACTCATTTGGGAGAATAACTGAGAATCCATTATATTTCTACAATTTACAAGAACAGAATGATGATTAAAGGGTTTCTTCCCTTTTATTTGATCTTGTCCTGTGGATTACTGCTTGCTGTTCAAGTTTGCTCCAAGAAATCTCATGGTAATCTTAAACTATGACCTTTTTTTCTCTAAAATTTGTACTTTTTTGGACCTTCCTTCGTCTTTCTGAATTGTTGCTTAATGTCGTAATTCAAGTGCAAATTAGTTCAAATATTGGAGCTTGACTTATATAGTATGATGACTTGATTGGAAATCTCTCTTAGTTTAGATTATATAGTATTCAGCTCTTTCAAAAGCTTTGGGTTTAAAATATGGCATGCTAATTATAATAATGATGTTCTCATCATCATGTTCTGAAGTTGTAAATATGGAGGAATGCTGGGTTCATATGCTTGTATTATTCGGTGTAAAGAGAGACACGGGCAACTCATGTAGAACGATTTGATCCGAGTTCATGACTCATGAGTACCACTCTCAATACTCTAACCAATTAGCTGTCTAACCAACTAAGTTAGTTGGTATGTTCACTCTCAATACTCTACTCAACTAAGATAGTTAGATGTTCAATCTCAATTCTCTAACCAACTAAGCTAGTTGGTTTGTTCACTAATATGCTAATAGTAGTAGTACACTATTAATTCGAAGACAACGCAGTCAAGGATTTCTCTTATGTGAGAATCTCAATTTGTATGTATTGATGACTAAAATACGAGGCTCGATTTTGCGTAGACTAGAATCATGTTGGGAAGCTTATGGGGCCAGAGCCAGCTACTTTTACTTCACTTTGCAGCTCATAGTGATGCCTAGTTTAGTGGGTATTGACCAATCTGTGATGATGTTGCAGATCCTCTGAATTCCAATTTTCCTTGTTAATTAGAGCCCATCTCAAACTTAACCTCTTAGAAGTTCATTGGTATATTCCTAGCTAATTAGAGCCCATCCCATTCAAGAGCATCATTGGTATTCCAATCCAATTCTGAGGAGTCGTTTGGTTCGCCATCCAGGAATGAAATTGTATGAAAGTCCATTTCTTGATGGTATGGATTCAAATGACCGTACCAATTTAAAATTATTTGGTAGTATAAAGGATTTAATAGTATAGAGGAATGAGTTGTGAATCTTTGCGGTTAGGGTGGGCATGGAATTCTAAGGGGTTGAGAAGGAGATAAAACATGTTAGGTATGTAATTCCATTTCAAAAATGCTTAATCAAATTTGCCCAACTAAGTTATTGTTTCAGCTGTATTGCAGTTACCATTTTCTCGCTGTGCTCCTCTGTCAAATTCAGATTGTAAATTTCGTGGTGGCTTTGGTAAATTATTGGAAAAGTCTGTCTTGTGATACAACCTCCCTAGTCAATGGATACCACTACTGAATGAGCTTCAGCAACTTTCACTTATACACCAACAGAAAAGTGGAAATTGGTGTATTTTTTGAGGAGCAGACAGATTAGTATTTACTTCTACATAGAAAGAAATCAGAGAGATCAATACGAAGTATAAAGTCATTTGTGAATAGAAATGTGAAGGAGGAAATTTTTTGGCTGCCTTTTGCAATGTACTTTCTGTTCTAGATGTAGAAATGAGGATTCAAGTCCCTCTGAATCTTTTTTAGCTTTTTCTGCGATTTTAAATTTATATCTCGAGCTCTATAATAATCTAATGTAACTGCACAAACTTCAAGATTGAGACAAACTGAACTTTACTCAGAATTTCGTAAGTACAGTACGTACAAGTACTATGGATAAGAAAGGATGGGTGAAAACTAGAAAGGTCACTAGTTATTGTTTTGGAAATATGAAACTCTGGATTTACCTACACTGAATTCTCTGATGCAAGTGTAGGGCAGTTCATATATCTCCTGTAAATTGGGTAAACGAAACAAGGAGAAAATTCGGGGCTGAGAACTGTAAGATGCAAAATCTACCCTTGTATGCCAAATACATTACTATCTAGACTCACTAGGTGTTTTATGTAAAGGATAAGATGAAGCTCTTAGCAGTTTGTGCTGACTTACCTCAAATTTATTACTTAATAACAATAATTCCTGACCCTTGAGGCTTCAGCCCTCTTCTATGAGATTGATGCATCTATTCAGAGTAGTCCATGTACTAATATTGCAGTTGTCAGTCACAAACCAAATAGAAAGATATAATGGATGTATAATAGGTAGTTGTATAATTCCTTACATCTGAAAATGTTGCTCACAGGTAATCCAGCAAAAGACATTGTCGATATCATCAACAAGAACCGTACTGCCGTAAATCTCCCTCCACTCTATGGCAGCCCAGGGTTGGGGTGCATGGCCTTGCAATACGCTGAGGAGTGCAAGGGCAACTGTACAAGCAGCAATAATGTGAGCTGCCGACCTTTGGAGGACTATTTCACAGAAGTCTATGCTCCTAATTGTGGCGTAGAACTCCCTACTTTTGGCACTTTATCTGGTAAACTTGTGGGATGCTGGTCTAAGTTCCTGGCACCATCAGAAGCTTTCTCACAGGTTCTAGTTCAGGACAAAAGGTCTCTCTCCCTCCTCACAAACAAATCACACACAGGGGTGGGAGTAGGCGTGGCTTCAACCCACAAGGGACATTTCTTCTGGTGTGTGTTATTTAGTAGTGGCCAGACTAATTCAAGTTTCATTCTTGAAGACTTTGGACAAGGAATTAAACAGAAGCAAGGATGCTTTAGTGGAACCAATACAACTTGCAGTGAAGCTAGTAGTATGAAAGGTGGCATTGTTATAAGTTATTTGTCTGGTATCTTGACCTCAGTTTTCCTTCTTTCTTTCTTTCTTTCTGTAAAAATGTGAATAATTATTGTCTTTATGGACATCAAATAGATTAAAACATGTCGAGAATTAAATGATATGGAACTAATAAGGAAGTGAGCTACGAGGCGAAGCAAATTTGGGTGGATGAGCAGTCTCTCCAAGACTCCAACCACCATAAGGGGCTTATGGGCCTCCCATATGGGCCTTAACAGTCCTTTAACTTGAGCATATATGGATCAATATGGCTTAGTTTGCGTAATTCAATAATGTGGGAGGGATAGGATCACTAGACATGTACGACGGAGACCCTAGCAAGCTCTCTGCAACTTCTAAGAAACAATTTTTTGTGAAAATCAGTAGCTCTATGAAAGTTTATTTAGTAATTTAGTAAAAATCGACTTTGGTTGACAAATTTTACATTATATTAGCTAAAATCCTTTGTATACAGTGTAGATTCAAGTGAGCACACTGGAATTGATCCACCGTAATCCGTATAATAATTCAATTTTAAAGTTGAGAAAATACCTAATGACCCATGTCAATTGTGTAACGTTCTCTTAAATTATAATTCCAATTTCTGTAATTTTTGTGTAAAATAAAAAGGGATTGGCAGATGGACAAAGAAGTTCTGATGAACATCCACCCAAACAAAAGCTCTTAAAGTAAAGGCAACACCATTTTAATCCAGTACTACTTACATTTAATTAATGAAAAGAACATGCATTCTGCCCTAATCCCTATACATCCATCTCTTTCCAAAAGATGTAATCTCACTAAAGAATCTGAATGTAAGCTCTCAAGTATGGAATGTCGTCTACTTCTTTTTGGGTTGAGTGCTACTCAAGTCATCTTTTTTTAACTCCCGCTCGTCTTACGGAGTACAGAATCATGGTACGACTATGTATTACTTTGTTTTTTTTTAGGGGAATAAAATAAAGTGTAAAAGGAACTATTTTTCAGGAGATTATTGCGACTTTGATGTGATGTGATATGATCTTAGTTTTCACTTTATTTCTAAGAGAAAGTAGACATGTGGATTGTGGACTACTTTGTTGGGGCTACAGATATCCAAATGTCACATATCAAGGAATAGCGTAGTAACAACAAACCGATGCACAATACTTTGGAATGAACAACTCACGTTAGCAATCAATAGTTACACATACTACTTCCTATTTTACAATGCTCGACCACCAATAATAAATAAATGTAAAGCTTTTCGGTTGGAAACTTGGAATATAAAAATGTACGATATGTTTGAAGGAGTAAAATCTTCCCCTAGAATTAATGGGGTAAGGAAGAAAACTAATTTTTGATTTTACTACCTGCTAATTTTTCATTTCCGCAAGTAATGTTATTTCCATATCTATACACCCAAAACTTAGTAGAATCTAAGTGAAACCAGCAAGGGAAAAAAAGTTACAATACCGAACTACTCCCAATCTACGGATTAGAATTGAGAATTGACCATCACACCCCGGACAACCATCTAAACAACTCACCGATTTCATCACCGAGTCTACTCGATTCCAAGTCCATTTCACTAACCCGGTTGTCCTCTCCAAACTCACCCGTCTCCCTCCTACTACTCCCTGTAAAGAACCATCTCCCGGACCCCCGAAACGAGGATGACAGAGAATGACTCAGGTAATCCTTCAACCACCCTCCACCCCCCCCGCGTGTCCCAACCTCCGCTGCCAACTCGCCTTGCTGCTGGCTGTTGTAGTAATTGTCCTCCACCTTGAACTCCGTGGTAGTCGACGTCGTCCTCCGAAGCGAACCCGAATGAATCTCCGAAACGACGTCGTCATCAACAACGTAGTCGAAATTACCTCCTAGAGAATAACTCCGCCGCACAGGGACCGGAACCTCGCCGGAGTTACGCTGGCTTACGTTTCCGATCTCAACACGGAAGCTTCTAGAGTTACCACCGGAGGACAGAGAGACAGGATCATCATCACCGAGTTTCGCGAGGAGTTCGGGTTCTGAAAGAATCACCGGCGACCGGCAAAGCGGGCATGATTGGTTAGAATTGAGCCACGTGTCGATGCAGTCAGCGTGAAACACGTGGCAACATATTGGAAGAAGACGGAGTAGGTCCTTCTCCTCGAACTTCGACAAACATACGGCACAGTCGCCGCTCGATTTCAAAGAATCGAACGTAAACAACGGAAGCGAGTCAAGAAGTGGATTATCATTGCTCGTCGGAGATACGCGGTGGCGGGAGGAGAGAGAATGAGAATGAGGAAGGTTCATTGCCGTTCTTGTGGTGGTGGTATTGGAGGAGGAGTTGTGGCGGTGACGGCGGAGGAGGAGGTAAAGAGAGGCGGAAAGAATGACGGCGATGGCAAGGACTAGGACGGTGATGAGAATGTTAGGGCTAACGTCATAATTATTACCACCACTAGACTGTCCGACGTCGTTTTGTAATAATCTCCGACTAGCCATGGAGGAGGGAGAAAGTAGGGAGATGGAAGGGTTTACGGAGAGCCTGAGATTGACGGGGGAATTGAAGTGTCTTTAATACACAAATATGGAAATTTATTTAGTTTTTAGTTTTTCGTTTTATTTTAGGTAAGAGAGAGAGAGAGAGGGGGGATGGGATTGTAATGGGGTCAGTGTATGAAGGAAGTATGTAAATTATGTTTCGGTGGGTGTAGTTTTGTAGTATTCTATTAGTGGTAAAGTATACTAAATGAATGAAATATGTTGTTGAATACCATACATATACATTCTAACGTACGTAGATGCATCAAAGGTTTGCTCATTTCATAATTAATGGACAAAAAGTGTAGCAATCAAGTAAATTATACCTTTGAGTACACTTCCCTTTTAGATATAGTTGGGTACATGTTAGATACTCTACGTACATTTTAATACAAATATACGGAATATCAATTTTGTTGGCTCGTCCAAAAAAAAATCGGAAGAAACAACCACTACATAAAATACAACGGCAAACTACAATTTGACAAATACTCCAGGGGAATAACTACAATATTTGTGTTTAAGTATATATGCACTCCGTAAAATATATAAATGAAGGAGTATAATTTTATTTAGTAGGGTTTTTTTACTAGGGTCACACATCAAAGGGACTTAAAAAAAGAAGTCCATGTGATATAGTTGTAATTGCCTCTGAGTTTAAGGGTAAGGCAAATTGGAGTAAGCTTCTTCTTTCCCCCTAGTTGGGAATAAGCCTTTTAATTAGTTTCGTTGTTGGGAGATTAGAATAATTAAGCTTAATTAATTGCTAAATAAGATACATACTTAACAATAATACTAATATGGATTAGTTTGTATTGATGTAGGGCAAGCAGAGAGGGTGGTGCAACCTCGCAATTGTGCCTGGTGAATGAGTGATTGAGGGTGGGTCGTCCCACTTACCACTCCATAAATACACTACTACATTTACATAATTACATACCTGGAAGAGAGACTCTTGTCCATTTATCTAATTTGGCAATAAATGAGCAACTAACGTATAGTTAATTACCCATAATTAATAACTTCTAACAATAACAATACTGTAGTAAGGTACATAGTAAATGTTATCGTAAGATTCGTAACATTACCTTCCAGAGATAGTGTAGGTCATAACCATTTTAAACTAAGTCCACAGCAACGTGCATCAATACATGTCCAAAATAAATAAATAAAATAAGCGTGTATCAATGAGCAGCTCCACAACTAAACCATATTTGTCCTAATAGATAGCAAAGAATTACTCCGTATGTTTCTACGTACTTAGTTCATTAGTTCTTAGACTTGCAACGATGATGCATGGCAAGCCCTTACGAGTTACGATTATGGAGTTAGTTGTCATATGAGAACCTTTTGCTAAATAAGAATTAATCTTACACAATACCTCAAATCCAATTGATGAGGTTGAGTGAAAAAGAATGGCAAAAACATAAATAATGACAAAACTGACACACTTCTTTAATTTTAAAAAAAAAAACTGACACACGTTTTCCCAATATTGAGACAAAAATCACTTTTTACAAAACCCCAAAAAAAATGTTGTACTTTCTTACATCATTGCAGCTATACTTTTCTCAAAAACATTTGTTCTAAACTTATGTTCTATTGTTCTAAATGTTTATTTTATTGTTCTAAACTTCTGTTATTATTCTAAACTTTTGTTCTAATTTTTTAAACTTCTGTTTTATTTTTCAAAAAATCTATTTCGTTGTTCTAAACTTCTATTATATTTTTCTAATATTCTAAACTTATATTCTATTGTTCTAAACTATTGTTCTATTGTTATAAACTATTGTTCTAATATTCTAAACTTATGTTCTATTATTCTAAACTATTGTTCTAATGTTATAAATTATTGTTCTAATATTCTAAGCTTCTGTTATATTATTCTAAACTATTATTCTAATATTCTAAGTTTATGTTATATTATTCTAAACTATTATTCTAATATTTTAAACTTCTGTTCTATTATTCTAAACTATTGTTGTAATATTTTAAACTTCTATTCTATTATTCTAAACTATTATTTCAATGTTCTAAAGTTTCATTCTATTGTTCTAAACTTGTATGTAATTGTTCTAAACTTCTATTCTATTATTCTAAAGATTAAGATGTATGTTCTAAATATTTATTCTATTGTCTAAGGTCTAATACTGATAATTTAAAGTTTAATGCTAGTGTTCTAAGGTATAATCCTGATGTCTTGAACATTAGAACAAACGTTTAGAATAATAGAACAGAAGTCTAGAACAATATATTAGAATTTTAGAACATTAGGACAATAATTTAGAACAATAGAACAGACGTTTAGAACAATAGATTAGAAGTTTAGAACATTAGGACAATATTTTAGAACAATAGAACTTTAGAACAATAGAACGAAACTTTAGAATATTAGAACAATAGAACAGAAGTTTAGAACATTAATAAAATAGTTTAGAAAAATAAAACGGAAGTTTAAAACAATAGAACAAAAGTTTAGAACATTAGGACAATAGTTTATAACGATAACACAAAAGTTTAGAATATTAAAACAAAAGCTTAGAACATTAGAATAGAAGTTAAGAATAATAGACAGAAATTTAGAACATTAGAACTATAGTTTAGAACATTAAAAAGAGAAATATCATGTCTGACTTTCTAACAATAATATACTTCAGAAAAGAGAAGAAGAAGGAGAACAAAGAATAAGGAAGAAGCATATAATATGAATATGTATACCAATGGGCTAATCCTTTATTCATAAGTATAATTGTTAGAGAAATCAGCTTTCATTATCAAAATCAATTTTTAAATCTAACCAATTATAATTGCCTTTTCAAAATCAATTGATTGCTGAAAATACTTAATTAATCAGCCATCATAGTCAAAAAAAGTTGTTACAATATATAATCTTTGTTTTCTTTATTAAAGAAAGTTATTACAATCTATAAAAGTTGGTTATGGAAAAAAGAACAGATTATTACAGAAAATCTGCCAGTTATATGGTAAAAATCTAGAGAAGAAAAGGCCTTAAAGTTGTTGGATAGCTTAAGGCCAAAAGCTACAGGTCAAATTCATTCAAGTTGTTAGCCGAATTTTTGTTGTTACTATTTAATAATTCACTAAGAAAATGAAAGAGGATAAAAATTGTGTGGAACTCTAGGAAGTTTTTAGTCAATTTTACTCAAATAACGTAACAAATTACAAGGATTTGGACCACTTTTTAAGTTTTAAGAAAATGATTATATGTTGCCATGTTGGTCATAGGACATACATGTAACATGTATAGTATACAACGTTCATATTTCCAGGAAATATTTAAATGGTAATAGTAGTACTTCTTATAAACTTTGACTTTATAATATATACTAGAGAAAATTTTAATTTATACCGGATATAAATATGAAGCATTTTTATAATTTCATTTATATATGTCTATACCTAATATGAGTTTTTATATCTTCTTTATTTTTATATCTGATATAACAATACATATAAATGAGATATTAATATCCTAGAAAAGCCGATATATATATATATATATATATATATATATATATATATATATATATATATATATATATATATATATATATATATATATATATATATATATATATATATATATATATATATATATATATATATATATATATATATATATATATATATATAAGAAGGGTATTTAAAATGAGAAGTATGAAAAGACATCTTGACTCTTCATTTCCTAAATCCAACGAATAATATTTTATGTATACATACATAGTGACCATTTTTTAATTTATAGTGACCAAATAATTTTTTCACTTATAATGACTCTTTTTATTGTTATAGTAACTCTTTTTATTGTTATAGTGATTTTTTTTATTGTTATAGTAACAATTTTTTTTTACGGTAAGGGCCAAGATCTAAGGCACCCCCGACTCTCCGAGACCCAAATTTAATGGTCATCGTTACTTTGGGTGAAAATAAGGAACTCCTTTTATTAACTAGCTAGTTAAACAATTGCTAAGTCAGTCATTAACTGTAATCAACCAATAACGATTAATTGAACATAAGGGCTAGAGATTAAATTTGGTAGGCAAACATGACAATTGACAACATTGTAAAGAGCTGTAGTCATTGAATGAACACGCAGCTTTTCCACAATATGCGGCGACGTATCAGTCTAAGGCATACTGCAATATTCACGATCCATACAAATTTCACAGCGCACTCAAACCCTCCTTACCAATTTTAATTTAGATATAATATAGATAGGTTAGCTTAACTGTATCATTATCCACTTTGATAATGCATATGCACGTTGACTATATACTATAGAATATATGAGTATAAATTATAAGACTATATAATATACACCATGCTTTTGAAGGTTTATTTTAATGCTGTCTCATAATGCATGTGTATGTACTTTGCTTTCTTCACAAATATCCTGGCATGCACAAAGAAAACTGAAAAGGAATATATTGTCCGTCCATTAAAAGCATATAATATAAAGTCTGTAATACTACTTATCCTGTTTAAAACATCTCATCAATTTTTGCATTTGGGTCATTGTTTTATCGAACTAAACAATTTACCAATTACTAATGGAAACAGTAAAAATTAACGTACTAAACTAGAACTAATAGTTAATTTAACTTTGTCATTAATTCATTATCATGTCGATTCCTCTCTCTGTCTCTTTCGTACCATCCAATCTGTGTTAGAATTATAGATTTGCTTAAGAATAATCGGAGGAATCAATTAATTACCTTCTTCTCTAAGCCATCGTGATAAGTAGATCATGAAAATAACCTAAATTGGTTTAGTATAGTAATTCTAAATTAGGGTGTGACTGATTACTAGTTAAGTAGTATTTTATGATTGAATTTTATTTACATCACTATCTTTCCAAGTTTGTACTCTGTATATGTATATATTATCCATGGAAAATTAACTAATTAATCATTAATATATATAATTTTATTTTTAGTAGCTACTCAAATTATATAATTCAGAATACGCATACGGAATCTAATTTTCATTAGTCAAATACTTCATTACGACACACTTGGTAGATATTTCCCGTGGGAGGATGTTTCTTAAAGGTGCAACTTTTTCATACTAATAAAGGTTATATTCAAGCAAATTATCGAATGGAGTCCATCTATTTATTCTACAAACATAATTTGAATATCCTGATAGCCCACCATTTGATTTTATCTCTACCTAATGCTTATCACATGTTCTGATCGAACCATTAACTAAGTATAAATACTATTTTACTTATCCAATAAAATTTTTATCTTCAAATCCTATCGGATTCCTACCTACTTGTAGATATACTTCACAACAAATGCAATCCTCCTATAGATGTGCTTCATACTAGCATGGCAATCGAAACGAGGGTCAACAATTCCTTAACTGCACACTCCTAAAAGTCCAAAGAAATCAGATTCACCTAACTTATAATGATATAGCAAATAAATATAGAACTACGGTTAATTGCTATTTAATTTTCCCACTATATGTCAAAAGACTACAAAAAAAATCGTTTATGAATGGTGTGTCCTCCTAATCCACAATTCCACAAACACCTTACCCAAGAAACAACGAAGTACAACAAAAACTAGCTTAGCAGGGCCACCCCCAATAAAAAGAGGGAAGTGATGTCGGTTAGAAGACTGCTGAGAAGTTAGAACAGAACAACTTAGGGCTTAGGCTGGTCCGATCGAGAAAAAGGAATCAGTCAAGAAGAATGTTGAGAAACTTTAGTTTAATAAGAGAATGAGATTATACAAATATATAATATGGTTGGATATAAAGAATAGGAGTTGATTATTTTCAAGGTTGAAGACAAACACCAACCCATGCACATGTGTTCCAGTTAATGCTAACTTCTTTAAGCAGAATATAAATATTTTTGTTTTCTTTTGTATAAAATCTGATTTATTGCATTTGTTGTATGAAGCACTTCGTTGATTAAAATAATTAAGCAAAGCGAAGGCAAAATTCTCAGAACCTGACACGTAAGATATTTCATGACATGCATGTCATCACTAATTTCAAATTATCTCAGGTGTGTAATAAAGATTAGCTCACCTAAATTAATAATCCCACTTGTTCTTGGTTTATAAATCATCATAACATATCCGAATTCTCTTTTACAATTACAGAATATTGAAGTTTTAATGGGCAACTCCTCAACTAATCAAAACCCTATTACTAAGAAGTTGGTCAATTTCAAGAGAGAAGTTGTTGCATAAAATCTTTTTGAGCTTTTAGTTAGGTGGATTAAACATGCAATAAACAAGATATTTTAATAAGGTGGAGCTGGAATATAATTAATTAGAGAGATGATGTAAGTGATTAGGAAATGGATTTACTCTAAATTACCTTGGTAATCAAGTCAGGGACTTATTGGACAATTTATTTCTTTATAAAAACTACTCCCTCCGTTCTTTTTTTCTTCTCGTTTGAAATCCGAAAAGAAATCAAAATAATATTAAATATCATTAAAATTCTATAAAAATAATTTAAAGTAATCTAAAAATAAGATTAGATTCTATTAAAAATGATACAATTGGGTTGAACATTAAATAAGTAGGAAAATTTCTAAAAGTCATAGCATTAAACAATTAAAAAAAATTCAGTCATTCCAAATGAAAAATAATATTTTGAAATATGTAGATGGGGAAAATGGAAAGAAAAAGAAACGGAGGAAATATTTGATTATTATTATTGGTAAACACATTTCCTTCTCATTGTTCTATGGCGTATCTTGAACAATTTTCAAGTATAAAACACATTTTTTTTTAACACACCCTTACTTCTTTATAATAACTGTTGTGAATGTAAAAATTCTAAAATATGAAATGAAAGGACTAAGATTGTTATTAGTGTAATCTAAGGTCTCATCACTTGCCATTAGGAAACTAACTATCAGAACATTAATACCCTTTCTTAATCACTAATGTAATACTTATGGAGTTGTACTCTATTAGTTTCTTCAAAATGCAGTTCTCTGCTATCAATTCTAAACTTTTTTCAAAAGTAAGTTATTAACGACACATGGAATGATAGACCTAATTTTTTTTTATTTTTTTTTTCCGATTACATAGTGTTTCAATAATATGCAATCACATACATACGTTTAGAAATACAAATCTCAGTATGTACTCCGTATATGTCTACCTATGTTTCTACATGGACTACATCATCAGTTTTGCTACTTAGGAGTAATGAATAAGGCCTTCTGACAAGGTAGATTGGTAGCAGATAAACATTTAATTTGACTTTGAATGACAAGAACTTTTGCAGAAGCAGAAAATTGAATGAATGCTCATCAAGTTAGTAATAAATTCCCATACTTTGGTGAGTCGAAAGGTGAGGTCAATATATACTTTCCTAAAGTTTTGAGTAAAAATTGTGTCCACCTTACTTATCCTTGTATTATTAAAGGGAAGCCCTAAAAAAAACAATGCCTTGCTTTCTTCACACTCATAGCATTGCGTAGTAGACCTTTTCTTTTAACAATCTTGGAAGATTCGAGATAGTAGAAAAATCTCGGGAATCTTGCATATGAACGTTACGTCTGTTAAGAGTGTGACAAGAAAACTTGCATTGGATTTGTCATTTCTCGACCACTAACTTCACACTTTTGGGTGTATAAATGTAATCATAAAGTGTTAGTTAAGAGGGTAACTACACTGACAAGCATTTGTTCTCCGCTATTCAATTTCATCGTCAGTCAGTAGTACACGAAAATAGATTGGAAAAACAAGTTACCAGTGTTTGATTTTACCATATTGCAATTGTGGATCATTATTCAATCACTAAGTCATCACTCTAATTACTAGTATTTGCCCACTTTCATATGGACCTGTCGCAGTGATGGCTGTCTACGATGTACTGATTTGGGCCTTTAGCATTCATATGACCATACCCTCCAGTTTTAGCAACATGATATGCCTCATCCAAAGAGTTGATTTCAGTTTTAATGCAACTGCTTCTGTTTGAAGTGCATGCATGCATGTATCAAAAGAGAGTATGAGGAAATATTCAAGGCAAACAAAATAAAAAAAGAAACTCAAGTTGCTCAGTGTATGACCTTGAAAACCATACATGTCTAAACTAGCAAAAGAGAACACTGAATGACACGTCAAGATGATAGAACAATCCATTTCAGCTGCCAGATCCAAGAGTACATGATCCCAAATGCACTATATACAGAAACCAACATCAAAGCCAGAAACGGAAGCTCGTTCCCAAGTATCAAAGGATGTAGAAATTGACCCCATATTTCAACTGCCACTAGACCCAGCAAGTAGCTCTTACAGATCCATCCAACACCTAGCTTTCCTTTCTTTTCATCATTTTTCTTCTGCCAATGCTTCTTTGAATTTTCGGTTGTCTCCCCAGGAAAGGAGGAGGAGAAACCAAACCACATAAGAATGCCGTGGAGGAGCAGCAGTGTCACCTTTATTGGGTATTCTCTAGCTTCAAACAGAAGTGGGAAGAGAGAGTAGCACGAGACTGCATAGGAGATGCAAGAAACTAATTAGTCATTAAGGACTCAAGCAAAGAAAGGAAGATGTTTCCAATATCAGCCACTGTTTTAATGGAAGTATAATTTGTGCCCGCTGACTACAAGTTGCATAATGATTTGACTCAGTTGAGATTCTAGCAACAGTACACATGTCAAAGGCTATAACATTAATGCAAACTGTAATATAACTCTAGCAAAGCCGGGTTCTCTATAGCAGTGAGCCTAACAGTTAACTTGCACATCTCAATCTAGAAGCAGGAGCATCTTAGCAAGGATTCGATTGCAAATAAATTAAATTATTTTTGCAGGTTGTTATGGATGTCTATTGTGATCACCAACTAATCTTCAGCTATATATTCCTGTTTCCAGAAGTTTGAGTTTGACCAATTTACCAAAGGATTTTCTGTTCATAATTCCTAATGCTAGCCTGATTTTGGTGGATCTTAGAAACTAAACATTCTCCCTTGTACTTTTTCTTGGCTAGTCGGCTATTATCTTCAATTTACAAGAATTTTATCTCCTCCTTTGTCTTTGAAACTTCTTCGAGTTCTTTCTTAGACGTCTTTTGAGGCTATCTCTTTGTAGTGTAGGATTACAAGTGCTCCAGCTTTACAAAAAAGGTAATTGCAGCAAATTGTGAGCTTGAAGAACTTAGCACAATAGCGTGTCTTATCTATTATCATAGACAAAAGATAAAAAGCCAAGCTGTTGTGCAATTTGCACAGACTGGCACCATTAAAAAGGCCAAAGGGGAGCTGACTATACATTGCTTTGTTATACAATGGGAGGTATATAATCTGTTAAAACCTGGTTGATTCTTCAGAGGGACATGTGCAGGTTAGCTGTTAAGCTGGCAGCAATTGATGCTAGTGTTTTGAATCAAACTAATATGAGAATAGGAGTGAAGTCACCATACTATGAGGGCATGCTGGATTTGAGAGAGATGAATCAAATGGGTAATAAAAGTCAAACGAAACGAAGGTAAGTAAAGGAGGTGAAAAAAGAAATGAGGTGATGGTCAAGAAGATTCTAGTGGTGGTATGAGGAAGACGAAGGGATTGAGGGATTATTACCCTCACTATAGGGTAACAACTACCTTAGGGGGTGGTAAGTATCAATTACCCATCAAATGAGGATATTAGTTCCCCTTCCATCCATCTCTTCTCATCACACTACCAAAGCTACATTCCCCTTAAAACCACTTCCACTCACCTTTTTCTTTAGATTGAATTCTATTACTCCCCTGAAAAATTGCCCCCATTCCAAACCTACCCAAGCAATTATTGGATGAAGAGAAATCATACTATGACAAATATAATGGTGAACCACAAGGAACAAACTAGCCCTACTAGCATTGAGCATTCATACTTTTGATAATTCTCAAAATCTCATAATGTATACAGCACAGCTGATCAACAAGACAAGTACATTTGAAAGCTAAAACAATGCCAGACCACTAAATTGACTGAACAATCCCAGTTAATAATATATACTGCATAAAGCAGTGCCCAAATGAAAGCAAAGTCATACCTATTGAGAGCAAAAAGTAATGTCGCGCATCATTTATGCTGTCTACTGCATTTACCGCCAGAGGGATAAGAAAGTGGAGCGTTGCCTTCTCGTGGACATGCCAACCAAATAAAAAACCACATGAGTAAGCATACGCTATCCATCTAGCAATCTTCCTTGGCTGAGGATTCTTCCAAGCCTTGAAAAGACAAGGAGAAATGGCAAGCAAGACCATCGTAAAGGTCGCCAAGGGAGTGACCTGTTAACAAAAAGGATATCATTACACCACCTTCCCAACAATTACATAAACAATAAAACTTCTTTATTCAACTGACACAGAAATATAAAAGCAAAACCCAGCTAACATAATCATTCTATGCATCATAGGGAGCTTTAGTTAAGATAAATAGAAGGAAAATAGATTTTATCATAGCCCAATGATTATGAAGAAACTTTCTAGTCACAAACTGAAAGAAAATGAAAGATACTGACAAGGGTGTGAAGTTCACAACTTGACTTTCAGTGTTAACCAAGCACCTATATTCAATGTAAAATATTTTCTTTCAACAAGTGTACTCCTAAGCCATATATAAAGATTTTGCTTAGTCTCCAAACCTCACTCCCCCCCTCCAAAAAAAAAAGAAATATATATATATATAAGTTAAAATAAGAAGGATAATTAAAATGAGAAGGATGAGAAGACATCTTGGCTCTTCATCTCTTAAATCCAACAGATGATATTTTATATATTCATAGTGACCCTTTTTTTAACTCATAGTGACCAAATAATTTTTTTCACTTACAAAGACTCTTTTTATTATTATAGTGACTCTTTTTATTATTATAGTGATCATTTTTTATTGTTATAGTAACTATATTTTTTACGTGAAATCTCTAGCATTGGATCTTACCATTTGAATGGCCAAGATCTCTTCTTATTCTTCTTATTTTAAGCACCCTTCTCATTGGATCCCTCCCCTATATATATATAAGTAAAAGTAAACAATAGGATGGAGATCAAGCATCTTATCCAATAAGTCACTCAATTTCATGAATGGCAAACAAGGCAGTAGTATTACTGTATTAAAAGCAGGACTTACAAACTAAGTGACAGAAGATAAGCCAATAAAAGGGGGAGGGCGGACATGAATGATACTCACAGAAAGTGCGACTAATCTACCTGAGGCAGTACAGCAAAGGGTGATGAGTCCCCCACCAGCCCAGAAGTGAAAGAACCTGCTGGGCTTTCGACATTGAAACCCATTCTTCTGAGAAAGAAAGCAAGTAATTTATCTGCCATTATGTAGAACACCCAAAAGTTTGGAGCCCAAAACGCATGGCATAGACCCCTGCCAAAAGGAAACATTCGATGGATGACTTGAAGCATCTGCAAAGTAATAACTGAAAAATTAAATGACCCAGTAAAAAGAAAAGTGCAGTCAAGAAGAGTTTTACGTAGAGTACAGGATAAAACATAAAACCTAGAGGAAGGCTCAGTTAACATCTCCAGTACTTTCCCTGCAGATACACACAGGATGTTTGACATATGCCTAGATGAAAATCATGAAATGAATTCCCAGACTTTTTTTTTGGTTCAATACATGATGAATGCTGCATAAGTGCGAGTGTGCCATACATACACAAAAGTAACAACACATACCAGTCAAAATCTTCTACTAGAACTTAATAACACAGAAATCTCTAAGCTTATACACTTTCCTTGCTCAGAAGGAATGCCATACTTTCTAATTCAAAACATCTCACAAAGAATGTCATTTATAGGATAGCAATACAAGGAAAATTTTCCAAACAACTTCTTTGACCTTTTCTCAAATTTCCTGAACTATGAAATTTTAACTCATAATCAAGTTCCTGAGCTTTTGGAAAATCTATGTGTTTCGGTAGTTTACGGAACTCATGGCGTCTATTGTTTTCTATCTTTCTTATTTCTAAGACTTTCTCACACCATCATTTGACTCTCTATTCAGAACTACTCTTTCACTGTGCCCTGCACTCCTCCCTATATCATTCTCTACATAAAAAGCAATGCTACAAAATGCCTCCTTCCGAATTAGAAGATAATGTCAAGTTTCTAGGAGGTCATGAGCTATAATTGTCAGTATGAAGCTATTTTCTTTGTAAACATTGTGTATCTACAAGCTTATATCACATATGCAAAGTAAGCTTCTTTGGCTCAAGCACATAACAATTTGTCTACCACATGCAGGAAAAAAAATTTCTTGCAGTATTCCTAACTCCACTATCTAGTTGTTCATCCATAACAAATCTTTACAAGCCTGATTTGAGTGACATGAAGTATCTCCCCCTCAAGAGTCATTGTACAGTCTAAAAGGCTGGCTTTCACGAATTGATAACATTATTTGTATGTGTTGCATATGTGTATCCTTTTTAGCACAAGCTCTTTTCAAAATGTACAAGCATATTTTAGCTGATCCTCTAATTTATCAAAGAACCCAACAAATTTCAATGTTTCTTATTACTCCTTAGCCACATTCTATGATCTTCTAACAACACCACAGTCTACACTCCAGAGTATGTGACAGTGGATAAACCGAAGTATACCTTAAATTATGCACAATAGATGCATAAGATACTTTCGTCACATGCTTTATCTTTCTCACTAATAACAATCTTGAGTTCAACTTAAAGTGACTAGCAAGTTGAGCCAACGGGTATTGCCCATTGCATATCAAACCTCCCATACAACTTTTGAGTACATGTTGCAGTATTTCAGCTTCTCCTACAGCAATACGTTGATAATGATTGATTTGATTGATCAGATACTTGAACTCTATTATGTTTCATACTTCTTCCCCTTTTATCCTAACCATTCATTCACCATCCCTCCAACAAATTCTTAACTGTGAGTTCAGTTTCACACAGCTAAACACAATAAAATAATATCAACGACTAAGAAAACGGACCAATTTTCATCAAAATTCTGTATTTACAATAGATTTCAGCATTGTTGCAATCAAGAAACACCCACATTCTCACATCATACCTCCACCAACTAACCAATTTACAACATAATCAAACAACAATCCAAATATAAACCCTCTAATCACACAAAGAACCAATCTTTACAAGATAGCATAGCTAAATATACCTGATCATAATACACAAACGGTCCAAACGCCGCCACGAAAACCGCCACAACCGCGAACCCCATCACCAAGAGACGGCCAAAACCCTTCACCAATCCACCTCTACAATAATGGCGCAACAGATACACAAAATAAACAGGCGCAGCAACAGCAAACAAGTGCTTAAAACACAACAAAACCGCGAAAACAAACCCACCCATCAAATCTCTCTCCTCCTTGAGCGCAGAAATTGAGATCAATAGCAACCCCAACAAAAACCCATTATACTGGAAGTGCATATGATCAACAATGAACAATGCAGGGGACCAGATGACCAAAACCCAGATCAATCTCCGCTTCGTCGAATCGAGCTTTCGAGTGATTCGATAAATGGCGAAGTGTAGGACCAAATCGGAGGCAATGACAGTGATTCTTTGGAAGAGGATGACGGAGTTGGATGCGTAGTTGAGGCCTAGGTGGAGGTTGACGATAGTGGGGTCAAGTTGGGCGGCGAGGTAGGAGAGGAGGAGCTCGAAGTAGGCGAAGAAAGGGGGGTAATCGAGGGTCCATGGGCTGGTGGTATCGGAGTACCAGTGTGAGAGAGGGAGGGAGTGGGTGGTTGCCAGCCAGTTACGGTGTACTTCGAAGTCTGTGCTGTGATAGGATGGGATCAGAAGGAGTTTTAGGGAAGTGGAGATTAGAGAGAACCAGATGAGTTCTATGATGGGGTTTGGTGGTTCTGAAGGTTCTTGTCGTTCTTGTTCCATGGAGAAGATGAAGATAAACAACAATCGAGTTTGAGGAATGGGTTAAACTCAAATAGCTGGGCACCGGCCGGCCTTCGTGACGCTGGAGTCCGGTCGAGTTGAGCTTAACCTAAAACATGTTAAGGTTCCGGCAAATTTCTTATATACTCTTTGATGTAAGTATATCCAAGTGTAGTTTCATAAGAATTAAATGCAATAGTAATTCATATATCTTATGAATTAAATATAATGGTTATCAATATTTCATGAGAATTGAAAATAACAATGATACCAATTAAAATCGAAATATTTCACGAAAGTAACATGAAATGGCTCATTATAATTTCATCCCAACTACGTGAAATGATAACTACTCTATTGGACTAGGCATACAAAATGACACTTATCATTTTATCCCATTCATATAAATATTCCATTTCATTCAACCTATAAGAAACGACTTAGATCTTATGCTATGAGAATTATAAATGCTTATTTGATTGACCAAACAACAAATATAGAAACAAATCAATAAAGATAATAAGATGCTCCTGCTTGTATTTCAAATCTACCTCCCTACAATCTCCCCACTTGGAAAACTAGTCCTGCATAAGGTATAAAATTTAGCACAAATTATGGCTGCAATGTCTGCCTGCGGTCAGTACCAGTTTCAGGGCTTGGAGAACCTCGAACCTATCTACTTCGTCTCCTATTGAACACCTACGAGCAACCTGAAGAAGTACAGGAAAAATATACTGCATCAGTCATCAACATAGATAACACTTACCAATTTCTCCCTAAGAGAAAATAAATCCCTATTGCCTCAGACCTCAAACAACAGTGGCATACCTTTCAAAGTGGTACCGAAGAAGAATTTGGTAGATATCAAGTTCATCAACGGAGCGTTTGAGATTTCTGCGTTTGATAGAATGCACAGAATCCTTCTCAAGCAATTTTATGGCTTTTGAGCTCTGCCTGAAAAATGGCCACAAAAATGGCATCATATGTAGCCCTGATGAGCCAGCTAGTGCGTAGCCCGGAAGATGTTAATTTCCTTGATGCCCAAGGGATCATTGTCAATGATATGGGAAATGGCGGTGTTTGTCTTATGTTTTATAAGTTGGACACGCTGAGCTGGCCCGTCACAGTTAGCTTCAACGTGTTGTGCGATGAAGTGAACATGACTTGGAAAAGCACCGTAGCTTTCCTGAGAAGTTCAAACGAGGGGATCTGCCTAATAACTTTGGAAATAGAAGAATCATGGTCATTTGTATCATTGTTTTTATCGTCTCTTTTGGTTTTTCTGCGTGTTTGTTGCTTGCAGATATGATATCAAACGGGACTGCTACTTCGCTTCTGATATTTGCTTATGTTGCTGTTAATTCTCTAGAAACCACAACAACAGTAATACAGGGTACTATTCACTATGTATTGCGGAGTACTTCATATTGTATAAGTTTGTCCTGTAAACGGTAAACCTTTTGATGCCTCACTACATTGCTGCAAGTTCTCCCGTTATCCGGCAAAAATCTTAATCATGCACTGATGTAGCTGTAGACTTCTCCTTGTTCATGAACCGAGTAAAACTTTTGGTTAAAATTGTGTATGTTACTAGATGTAGCTAGATGGATCGAACTTTAGCCAACTTCATTGTATCATATGGTCGATCACTATGTCTGATGCTCTTCTCCGACCCATTTGAGCAATTCCTAGGTGGTTACACCTACGACATTGTCGAACTAGCAACTGAATTGGTTAGACAGCTCTGTATGTGTTGGGTTTTTACCACTCAGATAGTCAGATCAGTGTGTGATGGCTATCTAATTCAAAGTGGGTTTACAGAAAGCCCAAGTGAGTAATCACTCTACATCAAAACTCATGGGTCTCATGATTAGACCTGTTCAAATGGGTGGGGGCTCGTTAAGGGCCCTTGACCGACCCGTTTGTAAAATGGTCTAATCAATAATGGTTTAATGGGTCGGTCTCTTAAAGGGTCATGTTTTATTGGGTTTTTAATGTGTCAAGTCGGGTCAATAATGGGCCTATAGTTTCCAAAATTTTGAAACACTATAAGGTAACGAATTATTTCCATTTACTTGCCGATGATCCACTACCAAAGATTCGAGGTGATACATGTAAATTATCCCCCTCTATAGATAAAAACTATACTCTCTTTGGACAGGCCGGCTCGACTCGGCCCATTATATATCTCCTTTGGTCTGGCCCGACCCGACCCGTTTTGCATCTTTTTTGACCCAACCTAGCCCGTTTTGCTTGTGACCCATCCCGGCCCTAACTCGCCCCAATGCACAGGTTTACTCATGATTTTCTAATCTTGTGCCTTTATGTAGATGATCTTATCCATACGGGCACTAATCCAAGGATAATTGAAGAATTCAAGAAGGCAATGCAATGGTGTCAGAATATGAGATAACTAATCACATCCTAGAGTATCAACTTTCAACCTGTCAGAATATAAGATAACTAATCACATCCTAGAGTATCAACTTTCAACCATATATATTCATGATCTGGATTCTTAGCCATAAGCAAACTTGGGTTGAGGAAACCCCTCATGAAAGGGTAATCATAACGCCAAAGGTGAAAAAGTGGTTTCTTCAATACCAAAGCTTATAAAAGTTATAAGGCATGCTCGTCTATATTATATTATTTTTTTATAGCATACTACTTATTCAATAAGTATTATCTCAGTCATTTAATATTTATCTCATTTTAATAATAAAAGAACTCTTATAAAAAAATTATTAAATAAGGCAAATATTAAAAAATAGAGGAGTATTTCAGTATAGTCGAAGTAAAGACAATAAGAATAAAATTCTTGATTTAGAAAGAAGAAGTTGTCGCTGAAAAAAAGGAAAAGAAAGACATGGACTGAGGCAGAAATCAGCAATTGGCTATGGTGGTAAACTGGTAACCCTATGGAAAGCAAGATGAAACACCCAAGTCAGGACTGCTGGTCTGACCCCACCCTTTTCCAACACATTTGCAATGATTTCTCCTTTGAGTATTTTATCCCCTAATTACTTCATTAAATCCAGTGTTACCATTATACGGACTACTGTGTATTATTAAGCATTCCCCCTCGTATGCTTTGTCACCTACCTTCCTAGTACATTTTTTTGTCTTTGGTCGCACGTGTCACGCCAACGATCTTGACTCTGGAGGGAAGTGCTGCCCGGGAATCATGGACTGTTGAGATGGGTCCCACCTTTGGATGACCTTTTCTTTTGGTTGGGCAGTTGTACAAGTGTAATTAGGGCCACCTATTTTATATTACCGAAACATTGACTTGTTAAGATACTGTCGACTCTCACCATCAATCCTGACTAAGTCCACAGTCGCCCACATCAATCAAACTTGAAATACAAACATTGCTATTTGTTTTGATTGATCCATTTACTTTAATAAACACACTAATGAAATAACAATAATTTCTCAATCACCACAGCCCACAGCCCACAGCCCACAGCCCTATTCCGACTATTATTAATCATCGTAGTCGGAAAGTAATCAATACGAATATTCATATTGATTCTATAATATAGTATAGGTGCATCAACTTTTTATTTACAAGACTTGGAATATGCGTTTGGAATTAAGTGTGTATTTTCAAACGTGTTTGGAGTTAATTGCTCTAAATTTTCTTTGTATGACTTTATTTCTAGGGTATAGTGATATGACACATTTTTGTATGTTTAAGTTTAATATATAAGAAACAAATATATTTCTTAAAGTGAAGTGTGTCTAATAGAGTAGTTATAAAGCTCAACTCCTATGATTTACTTATTTGTTACGTGCGTAATGATCCTTAGAAAATGCATTTGAACCACTCTAGATCCAACGCTCAGAGCTGGAACATTTGACCGATCAACCATATTTGCATAGTAAATATGTAAATCTATAACTATTAATAAAGCAAATCCCCTACTGATATCATACTTAACATGTGTCAAGCTATTATAAAAAAAATTATGCTTTTTTAAAAATGATGCCATCTACTTTTTTCCTACTTTACATTAATATAAGATTGAAAAATATTATATATAGAAGATTGTGTGACTATATAAATTCTTAAATCATTTGAAAATACTTTTATTTCTCCCCTTTATTTCATATTTCCTCTCTACTTTTTTTCTATAGTAATTTTTTTCATTTAATATGATAAAAGTATTATTTCAATTAAATTTTTTACGGTAACTATATAAAACCTATAAATTTTCACCAATAAATGAAAATATTCTTATAATTGAAATACTTAACAAGATAATTTATTATCAAAACGTACATCGTACAAGACTTACTTAATTTATAGTAATTGTATACAGAGCATAGAAACTAGTGCTATTCCAATGTTCCGAAAAATTCAACTTATTCAACACAAAAAGGTAATATCAAGTCATCAACCAATCTTAATTAAATTATAAGTTACGTAAAAAAAATGTGCATGATATTGGTTTGATGAAAACCACAAGTCTTGACACAAACAAAGAAGCGCATAGTGCCATAGAGGTACCAGGTCCACTGGTTAAGTGATTAAGCATATCATAGTAGTTGGCCGGAAACAAGCGTGTCATATAATTCTTAATTCAGACCTATTCCTCCCACAAGTTGGCATTATCTGCTGTTGAATGCAATGCCTGATTAATGCGGAGCTTGATCACTGGACTTGAGCTAGCCTCTTTTTTTATTTTTTTTTTTATTTTTTTTATAGACATGGTCTCTAATAGCATACAGACCCACAGTTTTATATCTTTCTTTTGCTATTTTTATATTCCTCCTTTTTTGTTTTATATTCTAGATGGTTTTATTTTTCAACAATTATTATAGTTTTCTTGTAAGGATATCATTGATTGCAAGAACATATAGTGCAATTTTTATTTCTAACCTCTTTTTTACAAATATTTCGAAAACTAACCCCCGTTCAAAACAATTTAGAAAAATAACATTCGATTTAGAACCGCTGTCACTGACAACGGTTTTAAATCCAGTCAGCAATAACCTTTTTTCACAGTCAGCATAAAACCGCTGTCAGTGACAACGGTTTCAGTTAAAGTTAAAACCGCTGTCACTGACAGCGGTTTTTCAGTACCTGAGAATCAATTATTCCATTCACAAATGCATCCTTGGGAAAACAATATATTCCTAGGTATTGGAAAACCGCTGTCAGTGACAACGGTTTTAACTTTAACTAAAACCGTTGTCACTGACAGCGGTTTCATGCTGACTGGGTAAAAGGATTAAAGCTGACTGTGATTTAAAACCGTTGCCAGTGACAACGGTTCTAAATCGAAGGTTATTTTTCTAAATTATTTTGAACGGGGGTTAATTTTCGAAATATTTGTAAAAAAGAGGTTAGAAATAAGCATCGCAACATATATATTAGTAAAAACATATATATTAATAAATGTTACAATCTGATTTGTAGAATATGCATAAATTATTATTTATTATTATGAATGTCAATTAGCTTAGTTACTTACTTAGTTAAAGTATTCGAGGATGATATATAAGACCTGAAATTAAATTTCGTTTAGATAATTTTACTTTGCTGTTTGCGACTGTCTTTTTAAATCAAAAAAAGATTATATTTCCTTTCTAAAAATAGACTTCATATTATTGAAGAAAGATAATAGTATTCACATAATTCCAACCTTTGAAGATAAACCAAATGTTTAATTTGTTGCATTATCACAAATTTGTCACGGTTTCTTCCTTGCTAAAGTAGTAAAGTGCATATCTATCTATAACTATTCCTAAAGCAAAACTTCACCGACGTCATATTTACACACGTGTGACGCTAATATTAAAAAAATTCCCGCCTTTTTAAAAGGTAATGTCATCTACTTGTTTTTTTTTCTACTTTACATTAATATTAAATTGAAAAATATTATACATAGAAAATTGTGTAACTATAAAACTACCTTTATTTATTCCTTTATTTCATGTTTCATCTCTATCTTTTTTATAATAATATTTTCATCTAATATGAAAAAAGTATTACCCCAATTAAATTTTCTACGATAATTCTATAATATAAAACCTATAAGTTTTTACCAATAGATGAAAACATTCTTATAATTGAAATATTTGACAAAAGTAATTTATTATCAAAATGTGCATCGCATGGAACTTACCTAATAAACTCACTATTAACATGTAATACCGCTATGTTTACCACCAACAATCAAACCGACCGAAGAGGACATGTGTCATCCATACAGTTATATTACTTATATATATATATATATATATATATATATATATATATATATATATATATATATATATATATATATATATATATATATATATATATAAAAGTTAAAATAAGAAGGATACTTAAAATGAGAAGGATGGGAAGACATTTTGACTCTTTATCTCCTAAATCCAAAGGATGATATTTTATGTACTCATAGTGATCCTTTTTTAACTCATAGTGACCAAATATTTTTTTTCACTTATAATGATTCTTTTTATTATTATAGTTACCATTTTTATTATTATAGTGACTATTTTTTATTGTTATAATAACTATTTTTTTTACATGAAATCTCTAGTGTTGGATCTTACTATTTGAATGGCTAAAATCTCTTCTTATTCTTCTTATTTTAAGCACTCTTCTCATTGGATCTCTCCCCTATATATATAGTCACATAATTTTCTATTTATAACATTTTCCAATCTTGTATTAATATAAAGTAGAAAAAAATAGATGACATTATCTTTATAAAAAGGTGGGAATTTTTTTTTTTAAGAATTTGACACGTATTAGATGTTAATAGGTTTTGTCATAAGAGTTATAGAAGGGAATAACTTTGAAGTTGAAAGACTTGAATGTTATTTTAACAAAAAAAAAGTTGAAAGATTTGAAACAAACAAGGTGCAATGAACCAGCAGCAAAAAAGTTTCTTTTCCCAATGCCCACAGACTCCGCCCCGCTGATTTTAGTTACTTCATTATTTTTATCTACCCAAATCATTAAATTTCCAATTGATACTATTTTTTTAATGTTACAACTAGTTCAATCAATAATTTTTTCCCATTTATTAATTTTGGTCCTACGCCATTTATTTAAAATTTAATTTTATTTAATTCAATAATATTGGGATTAGTCCACCTTATTGCTTTTTTGTTCTTTATATATAAGGTGGCCTCATTGCCCTTTTTTCTACTTTTATATCCTCCAACATCAGTTCCTCGCTTCTTCGTCATTGAATACAGCATTACATACACCAAATAAATGGCATATTTTGTAAAAACAAGATCTCCTAATGCAAGATTTCCATTCTGTGCTGAGAGTGAAGATTTCTACTGTCATCAGCAACCTCATTTTCTTGATTCTTGTTTTCTTTGCAAAAAACGGCTCAAACCCAATCATGACATCTTTATGTACAGGTAACAGCCCAGATCCCGTATTTTCGAGTCGAGTTCGAGTTTGAGCAATTTCATGGTATTAGTGTAATTGATAGTTATGTGAATGTTTTGCAGGGGAAATACACCATTTTGTAGTGATGATTGCAGACAAGAACAAATAGAGACAGATGCAGCAAAAGAAAGACCTTGGAAGTTAAGGACTCTAAGAAAACAGGACACCCCTACGAAATCTGGGTCTAAGAAAGCTGTAAGAGCTGGAACTGTGGCTGTGGCCTGAGATCCCTGAAGAATACCATAACTCTCCTGAATTCTTGCTACCTTTTTCCTCCGAGTTTTGCCAATCAACTTGGAAAAATTTACTTGGGAAAGAAAAAAAAGAAGAAGAAGCAAAGTTTGGAAATATTTGAATAGGATTACATCACTACCCTCCACAAAGTAGGGGAAAAGTGGATAGAGCCATAAGAGGAGAAGCAAGTGATGAATGATGATGGAGTACGGTATTGTGAATGGTAGTTTTTGAGTACTCTGTATGATCAAAGGATTGCCCTTTATGAGGTCTGTATGTATGGGAATTTTCTTTACTTTTTTTTTCCTTTTTCAAGCCTTGCACCAAATATAGATTAGTTAGGTAAGAATTTGGATCTTATGTAACTTTAGATTACGTATATTGTATATATGTATGTACGATTGCTCCGCTCCAATCACGATTATGCCAAGTTTGATCGGTCCACTCCGATCGGGCGATCACCACTATTATGGGAAAGAGGTAATTAGTACTACATCTGCCCTAACTTGTTATCTCACGTGACTTTTTACGGCCAATGAGATATAAGTTAAAATATTTTCATTTTTGACAAAAATTATGAAAACTTGATACTTTAAATATTTATGTTAGAATATATCTAATAAGATTTCACTTAAATATATTATTTCTTATAATACAGTAAAAATTTTGTATGTACTTTATACAAAGTGCTAGATTAAGCAGGAAAGCAGAACAGTGAGTCTAAGAATTTAACTATATGTCTAATTCCATATTACACCAGCGTCACACCACGGATGGCCCATGAAAGGGGTTTAAGCAAAGCTTGTTTAAAGACATCATTGAGCATGTTATTCAATAGCTACTCTAAAATTGTACTTCGTAGCTACCAGCCTACCATAATGTGTTTACAAAAGTGAATCTTATCCATTCATTTCTTGGCCAAAAGCATTATTTTTTAAAAAATTAAAATGCAAACCAATATTACAAAACTGTTTCCCATGAAAAAATAAAAAGAATTTGCTTTCTTGTTGACGTATCTCTTGAAAAATCCCACCTTATATCAATCACAAAATTCTGCTGAAAAATTTAGTTCAAAAAAAGTTGGAGTGTAATAAAAGGAAGATGTAATTAACTATGGACTTAATTGAGTCAGTTTTTTAAAAGATCAAGTTTTATTGGCTTTAAAAGGGTAAGTCAGGTTAATAATGGATTAATAGTTTCCTAGGCTTTTAAATATTATCAAGTAATGAATAATTTTCATTTAATTGTCAATGATCTACTGCCAACGATTTTAAATGCTCCATAAATAGAACTAAACTCTATTTGGATCGGCTCGGCCATGCCATAAAGTCTGTAACACATCCCGACCCTAACCCGACTAAATATACAGGTCTAAAGTAGAGCATTTAAAATAGGATATAACCACTAAGTATTAGAGTAATAGATTACTATTAATGTTTTATAATGCATGTAACATAAATATTTTAGAGAGAGCAGTAGATGTAATGATGGAATATAAGTTTCCATGGAAAATGCTGCAATTGAGCGAGGAAGATGGTGGAGTATGGGATGAACTAATAATGGTTTGAGAAGGAACGGGTGCTTTTGATGATTTCAAGTTTAAGACTAGAGGCATCAAGTTGAGCTCAAAAAGACTATAAGAAGTGGCTGAACTTATCTAAGCTCATTCGAACCCATTTGTTTGGAAACACTTGAATTCGAGCTAGGAAACTCATGCTTAGTGTCATATGTGAGTTGGGATATAGAAGATACTAATTAGAAACTAGCTTGTAAGAGTCTTAGTTATTTTGCTTACACGTTTTTACCTTTCACTTGATTGAAAGGGTTTTCATGTTTTAAGCCTTAGTTAGGATAAAAGGCTAAATTTAAGCCTTTCTTGTTTGATTCCATGTTGTTTTAGTAGAGTTTGAGTCGGATTAGGAAATTAGGAGTTGTTGTTAATGTCCTAATCAAAGTAGGAGTGTTAATAAAGTCATAAACCTTCTAAAACATGGCTAAAGACTAATATAAATAGGTTATTCGTGCCTGGTTGTTCAGCACGTCAAAATCGATTCAAAATTAGTATTTTGTTAAGTTAAGCTTAGTTGATTGTTTTAAGTCTACGTAGCCTTTGAGTTATGAATTTAAGTTGCTTTCTTAATTCTAACCTAAGGAACGTATTTTCTTTAATCTTTTGCTAGTTTATTTGTTAGATTACGCATCAACTTTTCTCTCCTTAACCAAAGTGTCGTCCCCATGAACCCGAGTTTGTAGTTGACTGGAATATTTGTTGGTAGTCATGAGCTCGAGCAAAGACATACTTGGTCATTTCAATCATGAAAACTATTAAGACGATAATATATTTTACGTTACATATAATGTTTAACCTTATATTTCATTACTCAAAGCTTAAACCTCTCTAATTTTTAAAAGTCAATAATATAATGGAAAAGTCAATATTTGAACTGTTAAAGAACATTTTATATGGATTAATTAGCATAATCCATAAATTATGTTCTCTAATAGTACAATTATTACATTTTTGTTACAATATTGATAACATCTAGGAACATTATTCAAAACTTAAACCTCTCTAATCTATAATTATTACTAAAGCAAAACCCTTGATGACATCATACTTAATACTTATCAAGCTATTATTTAAAAAAATTCCGCCTTTTCTTTAATGATGATGTCATATCCTTTTTTTTTTACTTTACATAAATATTAGATTGAAAATTGTTATACATAGAAAATAGTGTGACTATAAAACTACCTTTATTTATTCCTTTTATTTCATATTTCATCTTTATCTTTTTCTATAATAGTTTTTTTCATTTAATATGATAAAAAGTATTATATCAATTAAATTTCCTTCGGTAATTCTATAAAAACTTTAAGTTTCACCAATAAATAAAAATATTCTTAATTGAAATATTTGACAAAATTAATTTATTATCAAATCGTGTATCACACGAGACTTGCCTAGTTTCTTCTAAGTCAAATTCATGATGGAACGTCAATAGTTGAACTTATGGAGAGCATTAGTAGTGGATTATGCTAATTAATCCACTACATATGTGCATTTATTGCGTTTGCATTACTATATGGATAATAACTAAAAATAATGATCATCGTTAATTTTATCAACACTAATTCCTTATTATTTATTACTTGCGTCAATAAACCAAAAGCTAACTCATAAAATTACAACTTCTAAGTCTAACAATTATTACTTATTATTCTATCTAATTATTAATTTTAGGCGGTATTTAACAAACTCCGTATAATTGGCAAGTTCACATACAAGAGGAATATGTATAGAATGGACAAGCCAGTTGCTAAAAATCAAAGAGGATAATTACGATTCGAGATGCTTAATCAATGAGATGAGCCTGAATAGTAGTGGGCTCGACTTAGGCTCAATAAGGTCGAGCTTCGAGCTCGATAGTTGAATAGAAACTCGACTCAACAATAAATTTTTAATTAAAAATTTAATTTTTAAAATAAAATATAAAAATAATTCAAAATATATTTATAAAATTTTATACATTAAATTTTATCAAACTTTCGAGACGAGTCAGACGTTAATCGTCTTGGTTCGTTTAAGTCTCGAGCCAAGACATAACTCGAGCCGAGTTCTATTTGGCCAAACTTTAACCAAATTTTAACCAAGCCGAGTATGATACGAAGCTTGATTGATTAAACACCCCTAATTACAATTACTATTTTTTAAAAAAAAAAACCAAACACTTCCCAATATCAATTGGCCAAGAGGTCAAGACTCCCTTAGCCCATCACAGGCCCACAACTCGAGCCCTCATTACTTCTCCACAATTCTAAAACAATCAAACACTTCCTAATTCTCAATTTCCCAAACCCCGATCTCGCCCGACCTAATCTCCGCAACCTAGGGTTTCCTGATCGCCGCCTTAATGGGGAAGATTCCTGTGAAAATGAGGGCGGTGCAGTACGCACTGTCTCCGTACCAGCAGAAGGTGATGCCAGGATTATGGAAAGATCTGCCATCAAAGCTGACCCACAAAGTGACGGACAATTGGATCAATGCCACCCTCTTGCTCGGACCTCTCGTTGGAGTCTACTCCTATGTTCAGTGGTACCAGGAGAAGGAGAAGCTCGAGCATCGCTACTAGATTCTTGGAGGTTCCTTCTTCTTGAAGCTCAGATCTTTACCTCTTTTTTCAATTTGGGGGATAATTTGTAGAAGCTGTTCTACTCTTGGATTTTTGTGATGGATTTGATGTGAATTTGAGGAAATGTTTTCACTGATGTTACATAAATTTGCAATAAATTTGGATTTGTTTGAGTTAATTAGTTTTGGTTTAATCTTGCGTTGATTGTGTTTGTTGAATAATGATATTTCAAGAGGAGTTGCTCATATTTTTAATTGTTGTCTGATGGTGTTGTATGTGTGATTTCCTCGAAAAGATGAGGTTTTGATTGTTGGACGTTTTTTGGTTGGTGTAATGGTGATATTATCGAAATGTAGCCTGGCGAAAATTTGTAGGAGAATTGTCCGATTTTAGTTATTTACTTATTTGAGCTGAATTTGGTGGGGTTTTAAGGGTTGACTTCATTTTTAGGTGTTTGAGGATGATGTTGTGGAGGCGATGATCTGTAATTTATGAGGCAATCTGATCGCTGAGATGATTGTTTAGCATTTATACTTAGATGTTTTCACCTATTTCAGCCAGCAGTGTCTTGTAATATTGGTGATTTGGGAAGTAATTTGTTCAGTTATAGAAGAAGCATAATTTGGTGGAAATTAGTTTTTAGGAAATGATAAACTGGTTATTTACTGATGTATGCATTCGTTGATGACGAAAAAGTTCCCTTTTAGCACGTTTGTGAGTGGTGTAGAGAACATGGAACATTTTTAGATGAATACCTTTGTTTGAGTGCCCAAGGATTTCTTGCACAAATGTAGAAAGCCATGAAGAGGATGGTATTGGCTATTGGGTAGTATCAGGCAAGAGAAATCTTATTTACTTTTATGTGTGAGTTAAATGAGACATTAGAGATGGTGAATTTGGGTTTAATGAAGCTTATCAGCATTTATATCTAACTCATGCTTGTGCTGAGGAAATGTCAACCCTCCTTGCTCCTATTGTTAAAGATTTTCTGAACAACATGGTTTGGTTTTAGCGCGTGTCTTTAAGATGGTAGCTGTTCCGTTGGTATAGTAGTGCTTCTTATGGCCTTCAGGTGTCAAGTCAATCAGGTTTCCGGTTAGTGATTGTCGTTTATCAAGGATATTTCTTGTCATTTGGTGATAATTTTGTGAAGAAATCTCTGCGATGTTCACAAAGTCTTTTTAAGAGACTAATGCACCTTGCAGAATTTATTTCATCTTTGGGAACAAAATTGTGTATTGATGCAACCTTAACTTTGTGCATGTCTGGTCTCTCTATTTAGAGCCTAGTTGAGAATCAGATTGGTGTATATAGGTGACTTACATAGCCATCTTATTTCTGTTAGTCTGGATATACAAGTTTCTTGCTGCAAGTGCAAGCCATAGAGTAAACATGTTACAGGCACGTGCTCTCTGTTATCCCAAGATTGTTTTTATGTGTGTAGCGAAGAAGTTATGTTATTTCTTGAACATTGACATTCAGATTGCTTCCCATTGAGTGAAATTTTCTGTGTCATTGTAAGCCATCAATTAGGATTGGACCATTTGCTCTCTCTAGCTTCCCTTCTCTCTTGTTGGTTTAATTCTTTGGATTCTGAGGACACTGTAAGGTGTTTTCCAGCTACAAATACCTTTTTGAATTTTGGATCTTTCAAATAATGTTGTTATGTGATAACTAGCAAATTTTATGTGACTCTGGAGTTTTCTTGTATCACTTGATATATAACTTTCTAATCCATAATTTTTTAGGGTAATACTCAGCCTTACCTAGTTGGTTATCCCAGGGTAACTATCCTTGAAGACGGTAGACATCACTGAGCCAACTGCTTTATGGTGCTCTGTATAGGTTGTTTAGCTGTTTCTGTAGGTATGCATTACTCTTTGTGGATGTTGAATATTGCTTTATGAAGCATACGGCCATCATTTATTGATAACTCATGCTTCTGCTAAGGAAGTGCCAAACCTACTCAAACCCTATTTTTAAATGTTTTCTAACGCAATATGGTTCAGGTTTATTAGGTTTATTGTACATCTTGAGATGGTTGGTGTTCTGTTGGTGGAGTAGTGCTTCTAATGGATGTGAGGTGTCAGGTTGGTGATTGTCCTTTTATCTAAGATAAACTTGGGAAAATCTTAAATTTTGTATTGTACTCGTCTAGGGAATTCCTTGCATGTCGTTTGATGTTAATGAAGTTTGAGCCCTATTGTCTAGAAATCTCTGCAATGTTAACAAAGTTTCACAAAGAGGCTCGCGTGCCTAACAGAAATTTTATGTTTATCTTTTGGAGCAAATGTGTATTGAGAATCCGAGGGAATGCCTGCTCTCTTCATTTAGAGCCTACTCTAAGATTAGATTCGTCATCAGAGTAGATAGCTTGCCATCTTACTTCTTCTAGCCTGGATATACTAGTTTCTTACTGCAAGTTATAAGAGTAATCTTATTACGAATCCCTTTCTCCTTGTTTTCTAGAGATTGATTTTGTGTATGTACACATGCATTTGCGATTAGGTTGGTTTTGTTGTTTAAGAGAGAACACAAGTTCTGTAATCGGAATCCGAAAAAAGTGAGTGCTTCTGACGAATTCCTTGACTCCTCCATCCTATTCTTGACACTTGAAGCCATTTAGACAAGGCTGTATCCCTTTTGTTGCTTTACTTTCTTGTAATTCAACTGAATGAAGCAAACCCTGACATTGGAACCTCTATGATATGGCCATGGCTTCCACGCTTCCTAATCTTATGGAGATTGGTGCTATTTGAAATACAGTGTGCTATTTATTACCTTTTCTATAAATTCCTTTTTAATTGCTACTTTGTCGTATTTACTTGACTAGAGTTAGGCTCCATTTAATATGGTGTAAAACGTTTTCTCCATTTTACATTATTTATTTTGGAGTAAAATATAGGATGTAAAACTTGGAATGTAAATAAAAAATTTCCATTCACTCCAAAAACTGAGAGTAAAATAAAAAATTTCCATTCATTCCAAAAAAATACCAACCAACAAACAACTCACGCATAGAGGTGGGCAGAGGTCATGTCGTACCCGCCATGGACCATGCCAGCTCGTGTCTGGTCTCTTGTCGTGTCGTGCCATGCCTAATTGTAGCTATGTCCTGCTAACTTTTCCTAAAACTCGGTCCATGGCCTAGCACGACCCACGTTCTTGGCGTGCCGTTTGTTTGCCTCGTGCTAAACTAAATTTTTTAACAAAAAATAAAGTAAAGTATTTAATAGAATTGAAAAAAATAATTTTAAATAATTTAAAATATATTATAAGAATATAATAATATTAAAAATAATAGTAATATTAATTATAGTAGTAATAATAATATTATTATCAATAATAGTATTAAATAATACTAAATAATAGAATGCATCGGGCCTGAGCTAAATTGACATGCCGCTCGCATACTTATGCCTAATTTTTTTTGCTGTCCGCAGCTTGGTCAAGCATGCCACAACCGTGCTTGCGTTTAGGGGTGTTCATAACTAGGTATCCGGGTTTTCGAGTAGTTTGAAAATCGACCCATGACCCGACTCGATTTAAGCGATTACTCGCTTAAACTAGGTCGGGTCACAGGGTACCTAGCTTATTTCATGAACTCATTTCATTCTCACTTAGGTACCCGTTTAAATCGAGTCGGGTCACATGGTACCGTTTAAACAAGGTACCTACTCAACGGGTACGGTACCGCTTAAACCGGGTCGGATCATAGGGTACTCGGATGAAACCCTACTAAAATAGCAAAACCAGATTTAAAAAATTATTTTGGGTATCCGGGTACCCAATTACATTTTTATCCAGTCCATGACCCGACCCTAATAGCCAATTTGTTATCGGGTCGGGTACTTTTTTTACAAAAAAGCAAACTATTTATTTTTGTGTCATTGGGTAATGAGGTTGGGTAGTTTTGAACACCCCTACGTGTGTCATACCATGCCAAAAACGTGTCTGCTCAGCCCGCGTGCCAGCCAGCTCATACCTAGCTCTTACCCAGCTTTAATCACGCATTCTTTATTTCTCATTTTCTTGGTAGCCTCTCTCTCTACTCTACCCTTTTTCTCTCTTAAAAATTGGGGGAAAACCCCATAATATTTTTTCATCTTCTTTGAATATCATCAATTAAGTATGTTTTCTTCGAATTTCATGTCTTGATTATTAAATTATCGTATTGTATGGTGAATTCGAACAAATCCATTTTAGTCGAAAATAAAAAAAATCCTATATTTCCTCCTGATTCGATTGAACAATGAAAGTTTTCTTATGAAATATGGGCAATAAATTGTTTATTTGAAATTTGAGTGAAGAAATTCTTTTTATTATAATTTTAAATGTAAAAGTACAAACTATTACATTACAACTCGTTGATTGGTTTACCTGTTTGATTGCGAATACATTTACTTGTTTGATTAATTTGCTTATTCGATTGCGCATACACCTTTATAATTAGTTTAAGGTCTTTTTTATAATATTGAACATTCATATATTTTTAGAGTTCTCTGTTTTTATGGAGATAATTTGTATAATATAATATGTTATTAATATATTAAAGAAATATACTATAGATTTTATAAATAAAATATTTGTTATAGCATAGCAAATTTAGCTAATGACGATCAAATGTAATGTGAAGTCATAATTAATTAGCTAATCATCACTATCATGAACAAATTTCCATATATTTCATTTTGATTATAAAAAGTTAAATTGAGATAAAATTGGTCATGGCAAATATAGTGATAGAATTAACTATTATTTTAATCATTATTATAATTGAATATTTTTATAAATAGAACTCGAAGGGGATATAGATTATTAATATTAGAAAACAAAAAACAAGAAATATATAAAGTATTTTTTTAAAAAAATATGTGGATAATGTTTATCGTTTTTCGCTTGTATTTTATATGTATTTCACACTTTTTTTACGATATTGTCCTTATATATATTTATCTAATATTTGTATTTACTAACCTAATTTACTAATTATCTAATGTTTTAATTTACTAACCTAATATAACCCATTTACTAATCTAATCTACTAATTATCTAACATTTTTATTTACTAACCTAATTTACTAATTATCTAACATTTTAATTTACTAACCTAATTTAACCCATTTACTAACCCAATTTATTAATTAGCTAATATTTTAATTTACTAACCTAATTTAACCCTTATTCTGTCACCTATTTGCAAATCTAATCTAGTAATGTACTTATTATATACATTCGATCAAGAACCTAATATAATCTAAGCTAAGAAGATCATGTATAATATATTAGAAATAATGTGTCCTAAAAGATGAGAAAAAGTTAAGAAATAATCAACCGTGAAACATATAAATCCCATATTCTATTATGACCACTCGTTTTGGTATGCAAAATCGTGATTTACGATATTCTAAACTCAAAATAAACAACTAATTAATTCTTCATAGATTTCAGGTGCATTTCAAGATTTTGAAAAATTCGGAGATCATATTTATTAGCCCGGTAGTCCGAACGACGTAAATTTTTTTTGAAACCCCCTATTTTTTTAAGGTACTACACAACCATATTGCTCCTTAGTGGCTTCAGTGATGTCTTATTTGAGATATTGAAAAAAAATCTTTGACAAGTTATAAACTAGCATATTAGTTAATATTTATCAATTAATATTATTAATAATACATATAATAATATTTGTATTTAATAGTTAAATCATATACTATGCTTAGTTATTAACTAGATGTAGTTAAAAATATTAATGTTATTAGGTTAATATTATTATAGTTAATAATTACAATTTATTTTTATATAATTTAGTATATGTTGGTTAATAATAATATAAGATTTGTATTAGTTAATATTATGTGTTAAATATATTAAAGTGCAAAACACTGAAAATTGAGAATATATTTGAAATAAAGTGAAAAACTTAGAGTGAGAAATAAAATAAACTTATATTGAGTGGTGAAAGTGAAAATACATACAAATAGACCTGTGCATTGGGTCGAGTCAGGGTCGGGATGTGTCACAAGCAAAACGGGCCGGGCCGGGTTAAAGAAGATGAAAAACAGGCCGGGTTGGGTCAAAGGAGATATATAATAGGCCGAGTCGGGGCATCTAAAGAGAATATAATTTTTATCTATAGAGGGAGATAATTTACGTGTATCACCTCCAATCTTTGACAGTGGATCATCGACAATTAAGTGAAAATAATTCGTTATCTTATAGTGTTTAAAAGTCTTGAAAACTATAAACCCATTATTGACCCGACTTGACCTATTAAAAATCCAATAAAACATGACTCTTGAAGAGATCGACTCATTAATCCCATTATTGATTACGCCATTTTACAAAAGGATCGGTCAAGAGTCCTTAACATGCCCCATCCATTTGAACAGATCTACATATAAAGTATTTATATACAAAATAAAGACAAATTTAATAATTCACGTATGAATTATAGACGATAATCGGAAATTTCACGCAAATGTTAACAAACCCGTAAAAAAACGTGCATATAACGAAATGGGATGACGTTGTCCTAACTCAGAGAACCCTAATTCAGTGTTATAGGGTTTATACTTATCGAAGCCTCCATTCTGACTCTCAGCTATCCCTTCTCTCTACAATTTCAATGGCAGACGACGATTCAAAGGAGCATCAACAATGTCCAACGGAGAAAATCCAATCTCTCTCTGTCGCCGACCCCTCCCCTGAATCCTCCTCCTCCTCCGCCGGGTATCTCTTCTCTTTCCATCGATGATGATGGTATCTTCTTTGTGTGATTAGGGTTTCTAATTTTAATGGGGTTTCCCTAATTTGTGTGTTTAGGATGTCAATCGAAGAGAGATTTGCGATCATAAGAAGTGTTGGGGAGGAATGCATTCAAGAGTCAGAGCTGATGCAACTCCTCAAATTCAAAGCTGAGCCCATTTGCTATGATGGCTTTGAACCATCTGGTCAAATGCATATTGCCCAGGTATTCTTTGGAATGGATGATACCTAATGGGGTCCCTTGGTTGATTGTTTTCATTTTTATTAATTGGATGATTCATAAAACTTGATCGTTTGTATTTTTTAGCTATTCCAAATCTTTTGTGCATCAGAGGGATAATTAAATTGCTTTGTTACTCATATTTGATGGTTGAATCAGACATCGTTATGTTGTATGTGTCCAAGTATTAGACTTGGCTTATTGGCTACATTACAATGAAATGCGGACGTGTCAAGTATGAATAAATTTATTGCTGTTTAAAATTTGGACCATATTAAATTCTTAAGGCTCATTGGTCTATTGGTTTGATTAGTTGATATGTACTTTGCAAATTTCCTAGGGTCTCAGTCTATTATTTTTTCGTTATGATCAATTGATTTCTTTATTTGTAAGGTATTGGTGATTGATATGCGTAATAGAATAGTACAGACTGCAGAGTAGTATTTTATTGTTTGAAGTTAATCTATGCAATTTGCTAATGTTGGGTTTATGGTTCTGCTATACTTGTTCAGGGCGTTATGAAGGTGATCAATGTGAACAAGTTAGTCTCTGCTGGTTGCAGAGTGAAGATATGGATTGCTGATTTATTTGCCAAACTGAATAAAAAAATGGGTGGAGATATGAAGAAGATTCAAGATGTTGGGAAGTACTTCATTGAAACTTGGAAGGCTGCTGGGATGGATATTGATTCTGGTAAAGTTGAGTTTTTATGGACTGATGAAACAATAAAAAAACATTCAGATGAGTACTGGCCTCTTGTGTTGGATATTGCTTCAAGGAACAACCTACCAAGGCTCCAGAGGTGAGTGGGGCTTCCTGTGAGTTTTAGTTAGTTTTATCATGTTCCTTCCCTCTGGCGATTGGGTTTTATTTATGGTCCGTTTTTTTTTTGTTTGCAGGTGTTGTCAAATTATGGGTCGTGAAGACCCTGATGATTTATCTGGTGCTCAGATCATGTATGCCTGCATGCAATGTGCGGATATCTTTTTCCTTAAGGTATTGTTTTTATGATTTTTAGATCACTTATTTTTTTAAATTTTATTTTACAGTAGTGTTGTCAAATCGGTGCTGCTCTAGGGACTCAAGGTTTATTTTTTATTTTTTTTTATCATTTTATTGGAGTTGAGTTAATTTAGCGTGAGTTTGTACTTGTGTGTTCAACTGTAAAGCTCCCAAAAGGGAGTAGAGTAAAGAAAAGGTAAGAAAATTAGAGTATGTAGTGAGAAATTGTGTTCAGGTGAAGATGATACTTGTATATGTAAATCATAGAATGCCTTTGTTGATTGTTCCTTTCATATCAGGGTTTGTTAATAGGTTTAGCTGGGCAATTCTTTTGGTGGTGATGGAGATACCATTTTGTCTCATGTTCAGCTTATTTGGTGATCATTCTGTACTTGGTGGGCTTTTGCTTGGTTTATGCTCTTAGTTGTTTCTCTTATCTAAGGGTGGGCACAGGCCGTGCTCTGGAGTGCCCGCCTTGGGCCGTGCCTAGCTTTTTTTTTTCCGTGTCGTGTCTTGCAGTGTGCCGCATGTGGTCGTATCATACCGCACCGTGCTACATTTCTTAAAACTTGGCACACCCCACGTGTATGACATGCTGTGTCGTGCCTTGTGCTAGTCCAATTTTTTATAACAAAAAATAAAAATAAATTATTTCATAAAATCAAAAAAATAATTTATATTGTATTATTAGAATATAATAATATTAAAAATAATAAATATTAATTATAGTAGTAATAATAATACTAATACTAATAATAATAGTATTCAATAATAATAAATAATAGAGTGCTTTTATGCCAAATTGGTGGGCTGTATGCGTGCTTGTGCCTAAATTTTTTTAACCTGTAGCGCACTCCATGACTATGCTCGTGTCGTGTTGGGTCATGCCAAAAGCGTGTCGTGCCTAATCAGCACGGCTGTCGGCCCATGTCCAACTCTACTCATATCCATGTTAACCTTTTTTTTAACATGTTGAGTGTGTTACATGTACATGTACTATTTGCATGATAGTTGAGCTACTTACTAGTTAAATCATGTTGACGTTTATAATCAATACATCTTACTGTTCGTATTTTTCTCCTTATCTTATATTTCTTTGCTAAGCATTGTCCCTCATGAGTAGTCATGACATGCATGAATTTGAAATGAATTGCTTTGTTCATTCCTTATATATATTAATGTCCCTGACATTAAGTGCATTTTGTGAATAGGCGGACATTTGCCAGCTTGGTATGGACCAGCGCAAGGTCAATGTGCTTGCTCGGGAGTATTGTGATGATATCAAAAGAAAGCACAAACCTATCATTTTATCACACCGTAAGCATTGGTTGTTTGTATTATTGGTTTTTGGATTAGCGTGATCTTAATTGAGATGTTGACTCATAATTATCTTGTTTGATGGTGGTACATAGATATGCTTCCAGGATTGCTCCAGGGGCAAGAAAAAATGTCAAAGTCTATCCCGTCATCTGCCGTTTACATGGATGATTCGGAGGTATGATACGAAGAGATCTTTGATTTATATATCTCGTAATTTATTTTGATTGTAGGAAAAGAGCTTTTATTGATTATGCAAAATGTGACAAAAAATTAACAAAGCTGAATCCAAAATATGATCTGGCCAAATTTTTGGTCTGGTCCTTAGTTGGACTCTTGAGATTTGTACTTACATTTGCCATCTGATTTTTTCTCAGGCTGATGTCAATGCAAAGATCAAGAAAGCTTACTGCCCACCAAAGATCGTTGAAAACAATCCATGCCTTGAATATGTTAAATACATTGCATTGCCGTGGTTCAAGGAATTTACTGTTGAACGCAAAGTTGAATATGGTGGTCCTAAGTAAGCCTTGGTCACTTGAGGATCTCTATTTTAAATACTTTGTTATTTATGATTCATTTACCTTTGTTATTGTACTATCTTTTTAGGACCTACAAGACCTTTGAAGAATTAGCAGCTGATTATGATGCAGAGGTATTGCATCCCGGGGACGTAAAACCTGCCTTGGCTAAGGCCTTGAACAAGATTCTGCAGGTAAATTTTTGGATGTCCTTTTATCTATTTGCATAAATTCCTTTTGTGTTGGTTGGTGAAAATACTATTGGGTTTACTTTTTTCAAATGAAATTTGTGATTATTTTCATTACCTTGCAGCCGGTCCGAGATCACTTTGCCAATGATGAAAATGCCAGAACTCTACTAAAGAGGATCAAGGTTTGTGCTCTCTTGTCTTCATTACATTAACAAATTTGTTCAGCTAATTGACCAAATGGGTATAAAATTTTACCCCCTCTGGACATTTTGGTGTAAAACTTAGCAATGGCAACGTTTGGGTATATAACTTGACACACGGGAGACATTTTGACCTATTTTTCATTAGAGTTTGCACGTACACAATGTCATTAAATTTATTTTTGCCATTCTTTTTGTCATTTACCTATTTAATTCCCAATAAATTGGTAGTTATAACTTAGCTAATGTGAAGGAAGGAAACTTTTATGGTTATAGACTTCTGGGGTTTGAAGGAGAGTATGAGAAGAATTGAAGGAAGGATTTGAAAACAATCGTCATGGAAATTGGTTAATAAGTAGTCTTATATCTTCCACTTTTGTTCCCCTTTTAAATAGCAATTGGGAGCTCAAGATGTTCTTAAAACCATGTAGCAATTAGTAGGAATGATAGATAATCATAAATGGTGAGTACTTTGTGTGAACCTTTTTTAAAAAATTAGATAGGGGTATCATAGGCTAGGCATAGTGGAAGACTAAAGAATCCGCATTCCATATTTCAATGTAACAAGGACGGGAAGATGGCAGGTCCCCATATTTTCTACTCAGAGGCTTGTTCAGTTTTTGGTTGATTCACACTCAAGTTAAGGGCAAAAAAAGGAAAAATGAATTTGAGGAGAGTGTGATGAATACACATCTCCGATAAAAAAATTGTGCAACATCTCATGTATTTAGATTATATACCCAAATGTCTCTGTTGCTAACTTTTAATCTTTAATACCAGAGTGTCTAAATGGTGTTAAGTTTTATACCCATTTGGTCAGTAGGCTAAATTTGTTCATTGGGTTCCTGACTTTTCCCCCATATTTTTTCAGTCCTACAAGGTTACCAGGTAGTCAACCATCGGATCGTCGTTGATATCTACCATTCCAACGTGAAAGGGCCCAAAAATAATCTATAATCTCTCTGTATGCAGATATAATCACTTTTTTGGTGTTTTATATTTGTATCATTCGCATGAATTTAGCATGTGATTTTATTATGATAACGGTGTTCACTTTCTTCCCCTGATTTTATTTTTATTGGACGGTTACATTTGTTTTAGATGATTGATTATCTTTCTTTATTGATGTTTGAAAGATTCATGAAATTCAGGGGATGATGGCAATTGGTTTACTTTTGTCCCTTGATTTTATTCAAGAAAAACCTTCCCATAGATGTTGGCTGTGCATTAAAATCTAAGCTCGCATTCTTTAACCAAACTGATCTCTCTATTTTCAAATTAGGGTGTAACCCATCTCAATTATTGTGTACACATAATTTTAGCCAATATCTAGGGTTTATGCCTATTATGCATATCAAAAATACTGGCATTATTATTTTAAAACCAATGAAGAAAGAGTGAAATTTCTAGTTGATTTCCGATTTTCATGTGGTATATATTGTTACACCATCAGTTAATAATGACATGATTATTTTAACACCAATGAAGCAACCAAAAACTTTGAAGTTGATTTTTGGGATTTTCATGTGGCACATTGTTATGCCATGTCTTTAACACCATCAGCTAAATATGACTGGCTTTATAGTATGCTGCTGGTAACACTCTTGTGTCATAAAAATGTAACCCCTGCTTATTTATATTGATGCAAAGGCACTCCAAAATTTGACATTTTAATTTATGCTTGTTTTACTCACCTTTCCACAAGGGAGAGCTTCAGAGTATTTGTAAGGATTTCCTTTAACAGGAATTACACAGCAAATACAGTTTCAGGACAACGCTCTGAAACTCTAGAGAAAACTTTGCGAGAAAGCTGTCCTTGACTCTCTATGGTTCTCATACTTGGACGTGTTATGTGCTTATGTACATTGTCCTTTCTTATTGGAGGAATAGGAGTCACAGTCAATGCCTCAACGAGGTGGGTGTTCTGGAATAAAGAATCGAAAGTGGAAGCCATAGTATATAGTCCTATCCTATGGCCTATTGGGGGGGGGGGGGGGGGGGGGAAGGCTTGAAAAACAGTCTAACAAGTAACAATGGAAAGGATTAATTGAACTCTTACAACTCCACTCCTTTTGTTGTTTCATTAGTACCCTTAAACTCGTTTAAATTTCAATTACTCCTTATAAATAATCATTGATGTTGAGTTACTAATTTTAATTATGTGAATACTACATGTCACCACGATAATACATGGACAATAGTTTGATTCACTGAACTTGCACAATGAAACTAGGGCTTTGGCATCTGGTCTATTTCTTCTTCCCCATGTTCACTGTTCAGGGACTCGTTTCTTGCAGAACTCCTATTCCTCAAAAGTTTGGAGCAAACTATAGTGAACCACAATTAAGATCAATATAATAGATGATCCCTTTATCTTCAAGGGTTGATTATCCTTTGCTTAGTACAAATGTACAATCTTCCATATTTCATCGCTTAGTCCATCAAATTTCTTCTTTCAGAAGAGAACAGCCGAAATAATACATAACATTAGAAATAAGTGTAAAATTGAGTAACAGATTGAATCATATAAGATTGATGTACATGTAATGTGGAGTTAGTGTGGTTCATGGAACAAGAATACAAGTTCGGGTCATATTATGTCGGGTCATTAATGAACCACTTACTTGAAAACCGATGGGCCATTCAGAGCAAACCACACAGTCATATACTCGCATCTATGAGCAACCCACTAAAAAGCCCAAAACAAGCAACGAGTGTAAACCCTAGAAGTCTCGGGCATATGAAATAATGCATTAGATATTTGAAACCCTAACCCAACCTTCTTCCTTTCTTCTCGTCATTTCATTTCTCTCTCTCCTCCGCCGCCGAACTCTGCACAATGGTACTTCTTTTCTTCCTATCAATTCATCACTCGTAGCTTAAAACTTCTTGATTGCGATTCCGGTTATTTCATTTTTAGTCCTGTATTATTTAGAGATTATAATTGCTCGAAAATATGAAATCGTTTGCATACTTTCAGATTTGCATTTGAATGATTCCAAAATGTTTGCCTTTTCTTTTTTTGGCATGTTCTTGTTGATATCTGTCGTTTTGATGTTGAGATTGCTGGATATTAGGGTTTATGAAACACTGACTCGAAATATGTAATCTTTTGAAGTGGGTTTGGGTCGAATTTTTATTGGTTTTGGTTGAATTTTGTGGGGTTGGGTTTAATTTCTGTGGGCTCATTCTCATTCTAAATCTGAATCTACAGATTTGTGATAAAAGTGAATATTTTGGGGTTTACGGACTTGATGTAGTATATTGGAGACAGTGCTTAGTACTGTCTGTTGAGTTTGGTAGTTGCATTATGCTTTGCAAGTGTTTGATTTTGTTGGTGCTGTTTTGTATAGGCCAAGAGAACCAAGAAGGTCGGTATTGTTGGGAAATATGGTGAGTTCTGATTCTTTTCTGTTTCAGTGATTGTATTGTGTTTTTGAAATTTCATGTTGCATGATTTAAAGTTTTAATTTTTGATTTTACACAACCCTTTTTGATGTGAAACGGAGAATATTAGCCCTGCTTGTTCTATAGCTAGCTTTCTTTGCGATCATGGATTCAATTGATACTTGTATAGTCGACTTTAACATCTTTATGTATGAGTTGGGTTGGATGATCCTGTTTGGGTTATCACCTAAACGTTGTCACTTGCCAAAAATTTGAGAGTAGGACATGGGTATATTCCATCATTTCTTGGTCTTATGAGTCTGTTTATTATGTCTTGTTGAACTATTGATGCTTATCACTACATTGTTCAGGTACCCGTTATGGTGCCAGTCTGCGTAAGCAGATCAAGAAGATGGAGGTCAGTCAGCACAGCAAGTACTTCTGTGAGTTCTGTGGCAAGGTACCGATTCACTTTCTCTGTTGTTCCGTACTCTCTAATTTTATCCCTATGTGGTTCGAATCAAATTTCATGCCGAATTGCCATGCACGGTGTTGCAGTACGCTGTGAAAAGAAAGGCTGTTGGAATCTGGGGTTGCAAGGACTGTGGAAAGGTCAAGGCTGGTGGTGCTTACACCTTGAAGTAAGGATCTATTCTGAAATATTGTTCTGATACATGGATAAGTTTAATTGCTTTTATTTAATTACTAATTTTGGGTTTCTACTTAAACAGCACCGCCAGTGCAGTGACCGTGAGAAGCACAATCAGGAGGTTGAGGGAGCAGACCGAGAGTTAAATCTTAAACCTCTTCATTAGAGCTCGTGTCAGGCAGAGAACAGTAGAAATTTTGTATTTGGATGATATAAGTTTATCTTGGATCACTGTTTTAAAAAGTTTTTGACAATTTGTCGTAGAATGTTTAAACCAATTTCAGAGTTTTGGGTTTATCCTGCGAGCCTGTTCTGCATTGCTTGGTTGTTGGTACACTCTTAATTAGTCAATTACATAAATTGCAGTATCTATGTTGTTTTGATGTGCGCTATCATATGAAGCTCAGTTTACGGTACTCGAGCATCAAAATGGCGCCTCTTTTGTTCCTACTGTCCCGAGGAGTTTGTAGTCTGTGGATTCAGTAGTGAAGTTGGCTTATTCAATTTGTATTAATTGGTGCATTGCATGGTGACTAGTCCTTACACCGGGTGTTGTGAATGTTTGGGCCATTGCATTGGACATTGTTTTAGGGGGTTCATACTCCATCCCTTTGTCGTCATATATTTGCCTCATTTACTTCATTGGGCTGTCCCATTTAGTTTGCCCCATTTCTCTATATGGTAGGTTGACCTACTTTATTAGAGTGTAAAGTGGGTGATTTGCTCTGTATTTGTCTCGGCCCCTGTGCAAAGCTTCCCTCCCAATCCTAATATACTCCGATCGTCATTTCCCTCTCTAGAAACATCTCCCTCTTCCTCCCTTCTCCCTCTCTGGAAAACCTAGATCTACTGGGCTTGAGTACGCATTTGCTCTAAAATATTTTCGCCATCATCTTCCAAAGTTCCCCTTCATTCTCTAGATCTCGTTTGTTAGTGGGTTGATGGGAGACTCCGAAATTGATGAATCTTGTCCATGGTCGGAGTTTGTACCCGAAACTCCACTTACACCATGTCCTCCTCCGTCTCGTACACGTACGTCTGTGCCTAGATCTACTACCACTCCCTCATTTCCTTCTCCACCCACAACAAAACCACCTTTAGATCCTGTCCTTCCTCCCCCTACTCTAGTGGTTCCTGAAACCCCGGAGGTTTTCTGGTCCACGCCTGAGTATGAATGGCGTTATGGATCGAGGGTTGAGAGGAAACTGGAATTTGAGCATCATGCACACTGTAGGGGTCTTGATTTCGACGGCTCTAATGTTTACGAGTCTGATTTCGACGGCTCAGATCCTGTCCCTCTTTGTTTTGTCCCCGGGCCTTCTGACGACATGTTGAGGTTATTGGTTCCAGAATTTTTTGAAATACCCAAGATAAGATCTCTCTACCATCCTTGATTTCCTGCTTTGGTTGTTTATGTATGTGAATTTGTATGGGTTTAATGTATGAGTTGTTTTGTGTGATTATCTTTCGGTTTATATTTGGTTTTACCTAAATTGTGTTCGATTTATGTTTGAGTTATGTTGATTTGAATTTATGGTCCAATTTATGTTCGATTTGTGTACAATTTATGTTATATTTATGTTAATTCCCAGTGATTATCTGATTTATGTTCATCTATGTGATTAACTTTGTTGATTTATGTGATTAACCCTAGTTTGTGCTTGCATGTGTAGATTTATGTTAGATCTTACCTATGTGCTTGCTTCTACTGCTCATTTCTTTGTTTTATTGCTTAGATCTGTCTGTTTTCGTTGGTTAAGGTCAAGCGTTTACAAATTTTGGTTGTTACTCTTATGTCTTGTGTTTTGTGGCTTCTGCATACGGAATTCGGTTGGTATTTGTGTTCGATTTATGTTTGATTTTAGGGTATTTGAAATTATCTTCCACTTTATGTTCGATTTGTGTAAGATTTTTGTTCTATTCATGTTAATTCTCGGTGACTCTTTGATTTATGTTCATTTATGTACCCTAATTTGTTGATTTATGTTATTAACCCTAGTTTGTGCTTGCATGTGTTGGTTTATGTTAGATCTTGGCGTTTAGGGAAGATTTATGTGTTGATTTATGTTTGTGCTTCTTCATATGAATTCGGTTGGTATTTGTGCATATTAAGTGATGTTCTTGGCATTTAGGGAAGCTTTATCTGCATATGCAAACATTTCCCTATGTTTGATGGTGTATTTCTGGCATTTATCTAGTTTTGCTGGTGTTCTTATTATTTTACCTTGGTCTGCATATGGAAGCATTTTTCTATGTTTGTTGGTGTATTCTTGGCATTTACCTAGTTCTGCTGGTGTTCTTGTTATTTTACCTTGGTCTGCATATGGAATCTAGCTACGTTTGTTTCTGTATTTTTGGCATATTCTTGCTTATTTTGAACATTGTTGGTATTCTAGCACGTTTTAGCATATATTTTGAGTATCTGTTGGTGTTATTTTGACCTGTATGCTACTCCTGTGAAAAGCATATTCTAGTCCCTGTGAAAAGCATATGCTGGCTACATTATGTATTTTCTTGGTATTCTGACTGTATTATCTATATTCTTGGTATTCTGATTTGTGTATTCTGATTTGTGATCCATATTTGGTGTAGTAGGTGCACTTTTGACTGTTTTATGTATATTCTTTGTATTCTAATATGTGTATTCCTGGTATTCTAGCACATTCTAGCACATTCTAGCATATATTTTGAGCATCTGCTGGTGTTCTGGCATAATTCAGCTACATTGGAACATGCTCATTTAGCACTCCCTATGTCCTTATATATCTGGCATATTCTGAGTATTCTGAGTGTATTATGTATATTGGGTGTATTCTGATTGTATTATGTATATTCTTTGTATTCTAATTTGTGTATATTTTGTGTTGCCTTGTGCTCATTTAGCACTCCCTATGTCCTCATATATCTGCCTCCTTTGTTGTATGTCATTAGTTGCATTCCTCTATGATGTGAAAGTTTAACATATGTATATTTTTAAGCACTAATTGGTTGATGCATGATCCCTTCTCCTATTCCTAGTATTGATTGTTGTGGCATATAGGGAGTCAAGTGCATTGGGCAATAAATAGTGTTGCTTATGATGAAAAAAAATTATCTGAGAGAGTTATTCTCTATGAAGATTGAGCTGTCTATGATTTCTAAGTTAATTAGATATGCCCTAAATGCATTTGGTGCCATATGCCACCAATTAGTCTAGGTTATAGGGTGCTTGTGTGTATTAATGCAATAACTAATGGTGTTTAATTATGTGATGACAAGCTAACTTTCCTGAGAGGAACATGAATCATTCAAAAGTTTTCTACAGGCATCATTCAAAAGTATCTACATGCATCATTCAAAAGTTTTCTACAGGCATCATTCAAAAGTATCTACATGCATCATTCAAAAGTTTCTTCTGATACATGCATCATTCAAAAGTATCTTCAGTTACATCTGTTACTACATGCATCATTCAAAATATTCAAATCTTGGTTACAAAATGAACTTCATGCAACAAAACTAATTCATATTCAAACCTTGCATCAAGTCATCCAATTCTGTTGCATTAAGGTCACCATCTTCTGCTTGAGTTAAGTACGTTGCACTGAGATTTAGTTCATTGTATTCAGCTTCATTGACTATTTGTTGTCCACTTTTTGCTGCTTCATTTACATGTGTTTGTTCATTTCTTGCTGATTCATTCAATGATGATTGGCACTCTATGAGTAGTTTAATAGGCACTTCAACTGTTTTAGGTAGAAGTCCTTCTCTTTCCATCCTCTGTTTCCCAACATGAGGTAGTTTGAAGTTGTTTCCTCCCTTAAATTTCATGATTTCAAGCATCACATATTGTAATGACAAGAAAACATGATTAAGTAATCTTGGCTCAAACACATTAAAAGCATACTCCACTGCCTCTATTAGTTGGTAAACTGTTCTTGGTGCTTGCTCATGTTGAATGGCTTGGATGGCTCTAAAAAACCCCAAATCTAACAAATTAGTGTCTGGGGAGTTGGATGGCTGTGAAACTAATTCAATCCTAAACCCATCTGAGTTTGCTGCCTCTTTCAAATCTTGATCCGAGTTCAATATATGGGGTGTAGCATTGTCTTGTTGAATTATTATATGCCCATCTTCCCCTAGTAACCATTTGCATTTGATAGCTGGTATAAGTTTGGTTATGATCATATCCTTGATGACAGCTTTTGTGATGTTCTTTATTGGTTTGGTTTCCATTGTACCTGCCTCTCTGTGCACACTTCTTCTCCTTGCTGGTATTTTCTCCGCAAATGGCCAACACCCTATCTTTCCATCAAAAATATAGCTCCCATCTTCTGAGAATTGAGGTCTGGCCACTGCTATGAGGAACATAATCTTCATTATAAACCTCTTTGACTTTGTGTGTTTGTGTGGCTCTACTTCTGTTGGAGCCAAATAGAATGTCTTACTTGTTTTAGACATATAGAACCACTTCTCATCAATGTGGATTACGTTGTGCATGTCTTGAAACTGTGGTATGTTGTTGATGTGTACTACTTGTGAGATACACCATTGTAGCCTCTGAAGCTTATTGTTAGGGGTTAATGTGGGTTTGATGGCATTACTATGTTTCCTTATATTCTTTGATGAATCTGTGGACTGAATTCTTGTTTATGTTCAATGCTTTAGCTAGTGACCTAATGTTGGTTCTATTTTTGAGTGGGATTGCCAGTAGTTGCTCCTCTACTAACTTTATGGGTTTTCTACCCACCTTCCCTTTGTAATTTTTCTGAACTTTTAAATTCTCTCTACTAGTGATGCTTTTTTTGACAGTTCTCCAAATTCTCTGAATTGTCCATCTACTACAATTGTATGTTGATGCAAGTTTGCCTATGTCACCATGTGCTACCTTGAGATTTTTGCTGTTTTGTAATAAATGTATCATGTATGACAGTCTCTCTTCTTCATTCATGTCCTTTCTTTTTCTTATGTTGCCTAAGGATGCATTGTGGCTATCATGTACTGAGAATACTATGTTACCTTGGTTGTTTGGAGCTTGGTAAGTGTATCCTGGTCCCTCCTGCCCTTGTGCTGGTCCCTGTTGGAAAGTTGTTGTCTCTGGATTTACTCTGTCCCGTTGGCCCCTGTAATTTCTGGAAAGTGGGACACCAAATGACAGCTCATTGTCCCATGAACTCCATGATGTATTTAACTGAGAGTTAATAGAGTTAATCTCCATGTTGGTGGAAATGTTGGAAGATTGTGATTTGTATTTATGGCTCTTGGTTTGACATTAATGTATTGAATCCAACAGTGCACTATAAATAGTGCCTGTTGGATTTTTTTGCGGTAAGAAATTGGTTTTGATTTTGGTGGGAAACCACCTTCATGTAAAATTTGTAAAAGTTGGTGAAAAGTTGGCTCCAATTCTGGAATTTCGTGGAAAACTGTCCTTGTAATGTGGCAGCTCATTTGACAGCTCAGCCCAAATAAATTGCAAAGTGAAAAAGTGAAATTCTGAACTTGTACTGTGGGTCTGTTAATCCTATGTTAACTTGCTTTAATTTGGCTATAATTATAGCCATGTGGCAGCTCATTTTTCATTCCTATAATAAAGTGGAAAAAGTGAATGGGGCAAATATATGAGGACAGAGGGAGTAATAATCAATAGATAAGCCAGTAATGGTCTTAGTTATTTTCATGTTACCTTTCTTGGCTTGTGATACTGGAAGCAATGTATTTATGTTGTATTGGCCACGCATGATGAATGTAAATGTGTTGCCTGGCAATGCAATTTCAGCTTCACAATCATTATTCGGGTATTGCAAATAGTAGAAGGCCACAAGGGTGACATATTGTTATCAATTATAGATTTGGGAATGTTCTATGAGTAGTTTGGCAGGGAAATGATATAAAATGGCAACGAGGTAATTGCAGAGACTTCCTCTAAATGTATAAATGAGGAAAATTGAGAGTAGGTAAAAATAACTATAATTTATTGTGTTTTAATTATTAAAATTAAAAAATAAATTAACATGTTATTTTTATTTTAAAAATTATTGTTAAATTCATATAAAAAAATTATAAAATATAATATTATTATTGGTGAGTTTTGTATCATACAAATTACTAAGTATAATGTTATTGTCATGAGTTTGTTTGGGATCCTTATTGAAATCGATAAGAGGGTGGTATTTTAGGATCATACAAAGTTTGAGAAACGATAAAAAAAAGTGGAGTGTCAAACGCCACTTTCAACTTACTCAAACCGCTCCATATTTTGATACTTTTGCCCTTTAACGCATTAAAATAAAATCGAATATTCAATTCTTATTTTCCAATTTACTTTCCTGTAAAAAACGAACCTTATAATTTTCGACCACCAAGCCTTTAACAAATATATAATTTTGACAAATTAATATTAACTTTTATATTCTAATTAACATGAATAACATTAATAATAATTAATAATATTATCAAATAATATTAACTAACAAAAATTAACAATAATACTAATAAACAATAATTAACAATTAGAAGAAGAAAAAGTCATCGGAAATTGGGGGCCGTTTGATTTTTTGGGCAAGCCCTAGGGGTAGCTGTTGAAGATTTCCGTCCGAAAAAATCAAACGGCTCCCTAATTTCCGGCGAATTTTTCTGAAACAAAAGATTTTTCTGAAAATTTGAAAGATTAATATCATTTTAAATTCATACTTATTTTTAGTTTTAACCCTAAAAATTTACCCTAATTTTACTAGAAATAGACCCTTAAACCTAACTTAATTCTTCACATAAAAAATCATTAAACCCTTTCTACTTCTCTCAAATTTTCTTCCTCTCTCTCAAGTCACTCTTTGCATATCTTCGGCCACCTTGTGCCACCAACAACCACCAGCGTCCGTGAGCCTCCTTTTCATTAACAATTTAATTGTTTTGTAAACTATTTAATTCTTAAAACTATTTCTAAATTTAATAAAAGTTTCAACATTTGATGCACAATTATTGTGTTGCATTATGATGATTAGTTCATTTTAATTGATAGAAGGATCAACTTAAAGTTTAGTAGAGAGTTGTTAGGAAGTACTATAATTTAAGGTACGTATATGTGTTAAATCTTTTTATGTGCAATTGAATGTTTTATTGAATTATATTGTGTTAAGATATTTTTATTATATATTTTGCTAAATTAATTATAATTGACCATGCCCCTATTTTTTAAATATATGTTTATATATAGTTATTTATTTGAAATTCTGATTATAAAAAGGATGATATATATTTATCTTATCTTATTTAATATGTATCATGTTTTAAAAGGGTCGAATGACATTTGATATTTTATAATTTTTAATGAGCTTTAATAATTAAAACAATGTATTTGTATTTAAATGAGTTATAAAAAGAGAATTATTATTATACATTACCGCTTGATTTCATAATCAAGAAGGGTTCATACTTCAAAGTTCACTTGTTGGCAAATAAAAAGAAACTCCAAGGATATGTCTGTGATGGGATAACTAACTTGGGGGTGTGCACACTTAGGATCAAGGACGGGATATAAGAAGAGGAAATTATTTTTGATTAAGTGCTTTGATAATTTCATTTTTATTGGATTATTATAAAGTAAGGTTTTAGTTTATTGATTATAAGAAGTCATGTTCAAAATAAAGGAATGTAAAAAGTCAAACTATTTCTTTTAGCATGTATATATGCATAGTGTTTTTACACTAACACATATTTTCCTATTTGTTTTTTGTTCGTCCTACTTATCATTTATGGTAAGTAAGTTTGCAGGAATAAATGTACATGAGAGCATTACATCAAGGGCACATACTAGTTATTAGTTTTCATAATTTTTCTTATTCAACTTTTGTATCTTTGGATAATCAAAATTATTTTTTAAAAAATAAATAAAGTTTTACTTTTGGTGCAATATAGTAATTAGTTAGCAAAGACGAAACGTGATGACATGTGTCGGTAATACCCCTAAGTTACTAAAATTATTATTAAGTTAGTAATTTGAGGGTGTTACACGTACAATTCGATCAAAACTACATGTTTGAAACTTTTGGAGATCCAAGATAAATGAAATGTTTGTCTGAAACCTCTTCATATGACCATAGGGAACTCCCACTGTTTCTTTTTTTAATTTTCAAGAATTACCAAAAATATCTTCAAAATTATGTTATTTTTTATGTTTTAGAATATTTAAAGTCAATGAGGAAATTCCTTAAATTTTTTACCCAATTTTTAACAGGGTCATATTAGCTCACATAAATCAATAGAACCATCAAATTGGATTTGAAACATCAATTATAGTCATTTCTTATATACCAACAACTAGATTCTAAAGATGTTATTGAAGTCTTTAAAGATCTATGATAAATAAATTATTTTTTTCTAAACCTCTTTAAGTGACCACAAGGGACACCCACTTAAATTATTTTAATTTTTTAAAATATGATGGAATTACCCGAAATATGTGTAATTTAGTCATTTTAGACTTTTTAAACTCGTTCGTAGAACTCTTTTAAAATTATACCCTATCTTTAACATGGTCACAAAAGTCATTAAAACCATCTAATTTGACTTAAAACATCTATTACAACAATTCATAATTTATGTACATCTTGATCCAAAATAAGTGTTTGGGGCCTTTGGAGTTCAAAGATAAATAAAATGTTTGTCCGAAATCTCTTTTTTTGACCTTAGAAGAATCCCACTGAAACTATTTTATTTTTGAAAATTTTTAAGAATTACTATAAATCGGTGTATTATACTTTTCAAAATTGCATTCATTTTAGATGTTTTTCAAGTGAGTCGCGGAATTCTATTAAATTTTCGCCCAAGTTATAACATGGTCATATTAGCCCGTAACAGTCATTAACAATCTAATTTGACTTGAAATATCAATTACAACCATTTATAATACAACTATAATTGGATTTTAAATACCTTTTTGAATCCTTTGGAGGTTAAGGATAAATAAATTGTTTAAATGACCACATGGGACAACCATTGAAATTCAATTTTTGAAAATCTATTGAAATAACATGAAAATTGGTGTATTATAACCTTTAAAATTTCGTCATTTAGGACGTTTTAAAACTCGCTAGAAATCTTCTAAATTTTTATTCTAGCTTTAACAGGATCATTATAATCATCTAATTTGACTTGCAATATCTATTGCAACAGTTTATAATTCAAATACAATTGGATCCAATATACATGTTTGGGGCCTTTAGAGATCTAATATAAATAAAATGTTTGTCCAAAACCTCTTTATATGAACCTAGGGGACTCCCACTAAAATTATTTATATGTTTAAAATTTTTCAAGAATCATTAGAAATCGGTATATTATCTTCAAATTACGTCATTTCAAATGACTTAGAACTCGGACGCAGAATTCTTCAAATTTTTACCCAAGTTATAAAAGGATCATATTAATCGAGAGAAGTCACTAGAGCTATCTAATTTGTCTTGAAAAATCAATTACAAATGTTTCTAATATACCTATAATTGGATTCTAAAATATACCTTTTTGAGGCCTTTGAATTTCTATGATTAATAAATTGTTGTTATAAATCTATTTAAATGACCACAGATGACACCCAATAAAATTATTTCAAATTTTGAAAATCTATGAAAATTACCTGAAATCGGAGTATTATAACCTTTAAAATTTGGTTATTTCGGACATTTTAATCTCGGACGTAGAACTCATATAAATTTTTACCTTACTTTAACATGATGAAATTAGATCTTAGGAGTTATTATAACCATCAAATTTGACTTGAAAGATCTATTACAATTGTTTAAAATTTACATTCTATTGGATCTAAAATATGTGTATGGAGCTTTCGGAGGTCCAACATAAATAAAATGTTTGTCCAAGAGCTCTTTCTATGACCCTAGTGGAATCCCACGTGTATTATTTTTATTTTTGAAAATATTCAAAAATTACCAGAAATCAGTGTAATATAATCTTCAGAATTACGTCATTTCAGATGTTTTTGAAATCGGTTGCGAATACCTTTAAATTTTTACTCAAGTTTTAACAAGGTGATATTAGGCCGCAGGATTTATTAGAACCATCTACTTTAATTTGAAACACTAATTACAACCGTTTTTAATATGCATATAATGTGATTCTAAATACGTAGTTGAAGCCTTCAAAGGTCTAGGATAAATAAATAATTTGTTCAAAACTTCTTTAAATGACCACATGGCACACCTACTATAATTATTTCAATTTTTAAAAATCTACGGGAATTATATAAAATCGGTTTATTATAACTTTTAAAATTTCTTCATTATGACATTTTTAAATACGGATGTAAAACTCCTTTATATTTTCACCCTAGCAAACATGATAAAATTAGGCCATAAGAATCATTAGAACCATCTAATTTGACTTGAAAATCTATTGTAACAATTTATAATTTGCGTTCAACTAGATCTTAAATACGTATACGAGGCCTTTGGAGGTCCAACATGAATAAATTGTTTATCCAAAACCACTTTCTATGACCCTACGGAAATCCCAATGATATTATTTTATTTTTGAAAATTTTCGAGAATAACCACATTGTTGTATTATAATCTTCAAAATTACGTCATTTCAAATGTTTTGAACAAATCAGTGTATTATAACCTTCAAAATTTAATCATTTTAAATGTTTTTAAACTCGGTTCTATAACTAACTCCTTTAAATTTTTACCCTAACTTTAACAAGATAAAATTAGGTTACATGAGTAATTAGAACCATCTAATTTAACTTAAAACATCTATTACAACAATTTATAATTTACGTTTAATTGGATCTAAAAATACGTGTTTAAGGTCTTTAGAAGTCCAATATAAATAAAATATTTGTTCAAAACCTTTTTCTTCGACCCTAGGGAATCCCATTGATATTATTTTTATTTTTGAAATTTTTTAAAAATTATTAAAAATCGGTATATTATACTATTCAAAATTACGTCATTTCAAATGTTTTTGAAGTCCGTCGTGGAATTCATTTAAATTTTTACCCAAGTTTTAACAGGTTTATATTAGCGTGCAGGAGTCATATGAACATCTAATTTGATTTTTGATTTAAAACATCAATTACAACCGTTTAATATAACTAAAATTGGATTCTAAATACATCTTAAAGCCTTTAGAGGTATAGGATAATAAATTATTTGTTCATTTTAATTTTTACCCTAGCTTTAACTTGATAAAATTAGGTCATGAGAGTCATTAGAACCATCTAATTTGACTTGAAATATTTAGAACAACAATTTATAATTTTCGTTAAATTGGATTCAAATAAGTGTTTGGGGGCCTTCAGAGGTCCAACATAATAAAATATTTGTCCAAAACCTCAATCTATGACCCAAGGGAAGTCCCACTGATATTATTTTATTTTTGAAAATTTTCAAAATTTCAAGAAATCGATGTATTATAATCAACAAAATTACGTCATTTCATATGTTTTTGAAGTCAGTTATGGAATTTCTTTAAATTTTTACCAAAGTTTTAACAGGGTGATTTTAGCTCACAAAAGTTAGTAGAACCATCTAATTTGATTTGAAGCCTTTGGAAGATTAGGATAAATAATATGTTTGTTCTTAACCTCTTTAAATGACCACAGGGGATACCCACTGAAATTATTTCGCTTTTTGAAAATCTACTGAAATTACCCAAAATCGGTATATTATAACCTTCAAATTTCGTTATTTTGGACATTTTAAACTCGGTCGTAAAACTTCTTTAAATCTTCACCCTAAGTTTTACAAGATAAAATTAGGCCACGAGAGTCATTAGAACCATCTAATTTGACTAAAAACATCTATGACAACAGTTTATAAACTACGTTCAATACTTCAATTGGATCTAAAATACGTGTTGGGGGGCCTTTAGAGATCCAACATAAATAGAATGTTTGTTCAAAACCTCTCTCTATGACCCCAGGGGAATCCCACTGATATTATTTTTAGTTTTAAAAATTTTCAAGAATTACCAGAAATATGTGTATTATAATCTTCAAAATTACGTTATTTCAAATATTTTTGAAGTCGGTCTTGATATTCCTTTAAATTTTTACCAAAGTTTTAACAAAGGTAATATTAGCCCACAAGAGTCATTAGAACGCTCTAGTTTGATTTTAAACATCAATTACAACCGTTTTTATTATACATATAACTGGATTTTAAATAAGTTTTTGAAGCATTTGAGGGTTTAGGATAAATAAATTTTTCGTTCAAAACCTCTTTAATGACCACAAATAGCGAACACCCACCTAAATTATTTCAAAATTTGAAAATCCACCGAAATTACTCGAAATCGTTATATTATAGACTTTAAAAAAAAAAAATTTCGGACGTTTTAAAACTTGGTAGTAGAAATTCTTTAAATTTTTATCCTATCTTTAATAGGATCGAATTAGGCCACATGAGTCATTACAACCATCTAATTTAACTTGAAACATCTATTACAACAATTTAGAATTTATGTTCAATTGGATCCAAAATAGGTATTTGTGACCTTTGGAGGTCCAACGTAAATAAAATCTTTGTCCGAAACCTCTTTATATGACCCTAGGGGATTACCAATGAAACTATTTTTATTAATTAAAATTTTCAAAAATTACCAAAAATTGATGTATAATCTTTAAAATTATGTCATTCTTTGATGTTTTTGAATTCGGTCTCGAATTTCCTTTAAATTTTTACCCGAGTTATATATAACAGGGTCATATTAGCCTACATGATTCATTATAACCATCCAATTAGACATGAAACATCAATTACATCAGTTTCCATTATACCTACAATTGGATTGTAAAAACCTTTTTGAATTCTTTGTAGGTCTATGATAAATAAATTTTTTGTACTAAATCCCTTTAAATTACCAGAGGAGACACCCACTGAAATTATTTCAAAATTTGAAAATATAATGGAAATAGCCGGAATTAGTGTATTACCTTAAAAATTTCGTAATTTTGGACGTTTTAAAACTTGATCGTAAAACTCCTTTAACTTTTTACCCTGATTTTAACATGATCAAATTAGGCCATAGGAGTTATTAGAACTCTTTAATTTGACTTGGAACATCTATGAAAATAGTTTATTATTTATTTATAATTGGATCCAAAGTACGTATTTGAGGCCTCTAGAGGACCAACATTAATAAAAATGTTTGTCCGAAACCTCTTTATATTATCATAAGGGACTCTCACTGAAATTATTTTTATTTTTTCCACTAAAATCATTTTTATTTTTGAAAATTTTAAAGAATTACCAAAAATCGGTATATTATAATCTTCAAATTACGTCCTTTTTTATGTTTTTGAAGTCGATCGTGGAATTTCTTTAAATTTTTACCCAAATTGTAAAGGGGTAATATTAGCATGTAGGAGTCAATAGAGCCATCTAACCTTTTTATATCCTTTGTAGGTCTACGATAAATAAATTGTTTGTACTAAACCCCTTAAAATGACCAGATGGGACATCCACTGAAATTATTTAATATTTTGAAAATATATCAAAATTACCCAAAATCGGTGTATTATAACCTTAAAAATCGATCATAGAATTTCTTTAAAATTTTCCCTAGCTTTAATAGGATCAAATTAGGACACACGAGTCATTAGAACCATCTTATTTGACTTGAAATGTTTGTTACAATAATTAATAATTTATGTACAATTAGATCCAAAATACGAGTTTGGGGCTTTTGGAGATCCAACATAGATAAAATGTTTGTCCAAAACCTCGTTATATCACCCTAGGGTTACCTTACCGTTAAGATTAAACGGAACGATTAACCGTTATACGGTTATTGAAAAAGGCTAACTGTAACCGTACAATGAAGTAACGGTAACCAACAAATGGTTAACTAATATTTAACGGTATGATTAACGGTTAACCGCTAACCATTTTAATTCATTTTTATGCACTTGTTCACCTAATATTGTGAAACTACTTGTATGATTCCTTAGCTCATTTTTGGTGTTCTACAACATTAATAATACATATTTACACAAAGGTTTGATCATGCATAAAAAAATTTTTGTGACATTCATTCATATTTTAGTCTTTTAGGTTTAGTATTTTTTTTAAATAATAATATCGGTTAACCGACGATCAACCGTTACAAAAAATTTATTATCGGAACTGTAACCGTTATTATATACCAATTATACACGGTTAACAGTTATGGTTAACAGTTACGATTATTTTGCCCATCCTTAATTAAAGCGCCTTCTCCCCCATAACTCATCGGTAACTTGGATTAAAAAAATAAAGCACTGACAGTTTCTAAAAGTGGTTTGTGTTTCCTGTCAACACCACCATTTTGCTGTGGTATATTAGGACAATTCTTCGAACTTTCAATCCCAAAATCAAAGAAGAATTGTTTTATGACTTCTTTTATCAAATCAGAAGCATTACCACTATGAACAAAATTCAAGAAATGAGTCGTATGAGAAACAGTTTTACTCGAGACATATGTTTTCAGCTAAGCAACCATAGCTTTTACAACCAAACTGTCTTTGACAATCTCTATTATGTCAAAAGAGAGATGACTTAGTCTAAGATGCTAGAGTTTTGCATCTTCAAACTTCAATTGCTGCGAATCATCTTTTTATTGAAGTTGATGAAACTGGTATACTTCGAGTGTCCGTGATTATCCTTGAGAAGAGGTGTTTGTAAAGGTGCGAAGCACAAACTGTACAGGCCATGCTACAATCTACCAAGAACTTATGGCCTCCCTATTTTATACAAGCATCGTTAGTAAACATAACAAAGCATGAATGATCTTTGCATTGTTTAGACACAAGTTTGAAAGGGAAACTGCAAAACTTCTATGAACTCTCTCCAACTTTAACAATACCAATATGTTGTTGTAACAACCTCATATTCATCCTTTGTATTCATCGTCGGAAATGTTACTGCCACCTGATAAAATAAGACAATAACTATTAACTAGTCAAATTAATAAGCAGCAGAATTACCAAGTGTAGAACTTTTATATATACTTCATAAAAAGAGTATTAGTAATAATTAATAACAATATTTCCAAAACAAATAATCCAAATCATAAAATCCCATATGACTCTATCTATGTGAACACTCTCCTTTCTTGTTATAGAGAGACTATTTCTCTCTATCATTACAAGGCTAAAGTAGAAAGTAGACAATCGATCATAAGTTTAGTAGTTTGTTCAAAGCAAAGTTATTTTTGTACCCATAATCCCAATTTCAGGGGTCCCAACTCCAGACCCAAACGAGAACTACCTGTAGCACTTTACGAGGAACATCAACCACTAATGGATAATTATCCCATTTGTCTGAGCTTTTGACAGCTGAAAAAAATATAGCAAGGTTGTTACATGAACTCAAGATTTTTCATTTCCAAAATAATTTCATATTGATACAACACCGGCCGGATTAAGGTTTAGACCTAAGCGCCAGCTCCTATTACACCTGACTAAGCACATTTTTCTTTTATACAAACAGAAACCAGAAAGGGCAAAACTACATATCCATACCTTCCTCCAATACAACTGAAGAAAGAGGAAACTAAATATTGGAAATAACTTCAGAGAAATAAGACTGATGTTCTAACTAGAAATGTATTGTATTTCTATTTAAGCAATATGCGCTAAATCCCTCTGAAAGTTAAAAGGCAAAGATGCTAAAGCCGATCACAGAAGTTGAGGATATCGATATGATAATCACTCACTCAGCTACTATCGTCTCCATAATAGATGACTCAAAAATTGATGAAATATTGGCCAATCTAAGCTTTCACACAATTGGAGCAGGACTTGGGTGGTCACGCTTGGTGTCATGATGCATTTGCTTCTGAACAGCTTTGACTGCTGCAACTCTTGCAGCATTGGCTGCCCGGTTGGCAGCAGCAATGGCCCTATTTACCCTCTCATCAACCTTGGCAACATCATATGCTTTCTCTGCTGCTCGTCTGGCTTCCTGAACACAAAAAAAGATAATGTTACCTTGACTGCTAAGAGTTACGGGAGAGAATCAACAAGAGGAAACCAAAAATATCAATCTTTTTAACCTGTCATGAATTTTAACACCCTCACTTGCCCTCACACCCCAGAATTCAGAGAAGGTAAAACATATGACATCTTTTTTTATAAGTTACATCTAATCATAGTCACACTTATAGGCAAGGAGATACATGTACATAGAAAGTTTAAACGGTATCTTATTAAGAAGTCCATAAACATTGTAAGGGTAACGACTTCATTCACATATATGGTATACAAAATATTATCAGTTTGGCCAGATCTGCTAACATACCAAGGAGTAGAGTAATGAGTTTCTCAACTTTGTAGAGCATAAATATTTTTCCATACCCAACAACCCTGTAACTGCCTCCCCCCCCCAAAAAAAAAAAAAAAAAACACACTCTTTTGAAAAGGGAAAAAAATGTCAAGACCATCCATCACATTTGGAACTTGGGGCCAATTTTTGGATCTTTAACCTCTTTTCTATTAAAAAAAAATTAGAACCAGAGCTACGACATTTTGTGTAATTATCAAATTACAATTTTCAGAGGGGACAGACACTCTTGAGGGCTAACGAAGTTCTACTTCTGAACTTCAAGACTGATTCCACCATTAACTTGCATCACACTATCACTATACCAACTACAAAATGAAAGATTTATGACCTTAGCCATAGTAAATTAACTGCTATTAAGCAAGGACAACGTGAGCAAGATAAAAAAGTTTCAGAAATCCATAAACAACTACCACATCCTCCCATTACTTCTTAAAAATATGAAACAAGGTCCTTCACAGCAACTCTAGAGGAAAACTAATAATCTAAAAACAAGGAAAATAGCGAATTCTACATGTGTAGCTTACCTGAACAGCATTTAGTACTTTGGAATGATTAACAGCTATAGGAGATACAGGACAGGTTGCGTTTTGTGTGCTTGGGACATCAAGTATTCCATTATGCCAGTGGCCTGCTTGGGTTTCTCCATTCCTAAATGTGTACATTCCAAGCCCTTGCCTTCTACCCTCATGCCAGGCTCCTTCATACCGATGGTTATTAGCAAATTTATACACTCCAAAACCATGCATTTTGTCTGCAAAGTACTCTCCAGCATATGTGTCCCCATTCCTGGAAATTAACCAATGAGTGACAGGTTATATCAAGGTAGACTTACTAAACAAAATTTATATTCATCCATACAGAATAAAAAATAAGAACTCCATATACACACACAAAAAAAGAATGTTTATATCCCTAAAAGATAATCACTGAAAGTGTTTGATGGAGCGAATTATAGGGATAAATAGAATAACTACTCAACTTCCTTTAACCTTCTTCTCTCCATCAATAATACACTCAATTTTTGCAATTCTAAAGTCACATAGTAAAGTTCGAGTTAAGATAAAGAGAGAGAGAGTATTCTCCAGGTTCCTATAAGTCAGATGAAAATTACTACCAAGAGAAAAATTGAGATGGGCAAAAATAGTTAGTGCATCATTTGTTTAGGTTCACTGTGGTCAATCATGTTTCTTATGTATCACAAACATTTTGTAAGGGGAGTCAGGCTGATAGGATTCCATATAAAGGTTTTGAAGAAGAAAGGAGATACAAGATAAGAATCTATAGCTTATACAGTATACCCGTTTCCCATGTTTCACCGCAAATATTACCATAAAGACAAACAGGTAAGCTGCAGGAAGTGGATTTGTATAACATTTAGCCCCTAGCAGCTCCACAACCTCTGAGCCCAAATGACAGATAAATAAAGTCGTTCCCATAATCACAAAATATTACGATTTTCCAGAGAAAATCATAGATCATGAGTTCATGACAATGCTTTAGGACATGCAACAACCACATCAAATAAAGCTTGTGCTTTGACAACATAGCCAACTCCATGAAGAAAATCATTTTAACAAGTAAAAGTAAAATTTGAATGGAAGGCCTTGTAATCATGGAGGTTATATATTCCATTGGATATCACACTTTTACATCTCTTTCCTATATTAAATTAAATATTCACAAACTTGTGCAGTTAAAATAATGTATGCAAAGAAAATTTCTTATTTTCCTACTTCACCAAAAGTATGAAACAGAGCAACCTAAAGGGGAAATAGAAAAAAATTATCCTGGTCTAATAGGTAATAAACACTTCATAATGAATACAACGTACAAATTAAGTTTCAAAGATTATATCAGGAGAGTCATTATTTTGATTTGCCTTTCTTCAAGGGAGGAAATATTGCTTCATTTTATTATTATAAAATCTTGATTTTTTAAAAGCCTTATACTAAATCCTTAAAAACAGGAGTGTCTAGAAATTTTTCATCATCATGGATCAGGAAATCAATCACCCAGATCCATACCCATTTTGAATCCATATTCAATTACGCGTGCAGTCAGACACAATTACAAAAGGTACATGGAGAGTCAAAGTAAAAAGAGATAAGAACAAACAACTCTGCAATGAAGTTTAATGCCTAAAGCTAACACTTATATCAGCTAAAAGTACGCCGGTGATACCTGTAATATCTTTCACCAAGGAATAATAAAAAGGTTTCTACAAGACATGATAACATTGTACCAGAAACTTAACAGCTAACAAAAGAGCTACTGCCATTCATACTGGGCCCATTAATCCCCTCATATCAACTCCATTATATCACATCAAAAACTCAGACAAAAAGCACCAATTAGGTTTTGAGGAACTCAATCTTTGGTCAGCAGTCCACCAAATCTTGGCAGACCATATCCATTAAATAATCTTTACACCCAATGCATTTAAAATTCAAATTCTATCTGATGGCAACAAAAGTACACAACCCTCTATACACCTCTATCGAATCTACACATTGACCACTCTTCTCAGAAATATTGTCCATTTTTAGCACTTAAAACACTTCATGAATCACAACAATCACTGATAACCTTTGTGTTCTGATTATTGAAGTCAAAACAATTATTTGATTTTGATAATATCTAGTAAAAAAAGGATACCTGTCATTTATTATCACATGATTTCAAACTATTCTTATGTGAATATCCTCCTATACTCCAGACACATCACTTTTAACAAACATTAGCAGAAAGCTTTACTTCGATCAACATTTACCTATGCCTTTCTTATCCAGCAAGAATTACTGCCACATTACACAACTATGGAGATATCAACTATCTATGGAAGGATTTCTATCACCATGATTTTTATACAACTGGAGAAAAACTGGATAAAAAAATGCACTTAATGCTTCCGAAGTAACTAAAACTGTTGCTATGAGCATGAACCATACATTTCTTTGATGGTCAAATTTCCAACACTAACATACAGTCCCTTGCTCAATCACCAAAATAATCTCTGGCATGGCGCCATTTGACCCTTCTTTCCTCATTCACTTAAACAGAAATTTGTACTTGTCTATTGTTACGTAGCCATTTTAGTTTCCAAAGAAAACAAGCTGACAAACTTTCTGTCATATCAATACAACTAAGTATATATAGTTATTGTGTTCAAGGAATCTAAGTATGGAAGTCAATACAAAGCAAGGTTATACATATCCAAAAACACCAAAGAAGTAACAAAACACCTAAAGCCAATATAAGACCATTAACAACATATACCATTACAAATATGCACCAAACAAGCATGAAGTGAAGCCACAACAGAACAACAATATCACAATTAATCAATTAAGTACCCCAAAAGAGTTGGATTCTCATAAATAACAAAGCTTCAACAAGGTTGTCAAGAAATTACCTAAAATGGTAATGACCAAGCCCATGCTTAACGCCCCACTTGAATTCACCAACATACCGGCTACCATCCTCGCAAGTATGTATCCCACAGCCATGGCTCTGCCCATTAGACCACTCACCAGCATATACATCTCCTGTATAAAACCTATACACTCCAAAACCATGTCTAAGACCCTGCCTATACTGTCCTCGATACCGGCTCCCTCTAGCCCACGTCTCCACCCCATGTCCATCATACTTCCCATCAATCCAATCCCCCTCATACCTCCCACTCATATAGTAATAATACACCCCACTACCAGAACACTTGCCCTTATGAAATTCACCCTCATACACGTCTCCATTGCTATAAACTTGCACCCAACATCCTGAATTCACTTTCTTCTCCGCTTTTGACCTAGACCCTATTGACCAAAACACAGGCAAAGGCCGGGAAGCCGCCGAAGCGGGCGAGGCAGACGATAGCTTGATAGGGAAAGGGAATGACCGATTAAGGAACACCCTAATTGAAGGGAGTCTAGGTAAAGCAAGGTTTAGGGAGAACAAAAGAGCAGCAGAAAATGCAAAAGCAGAAAGAAAATCAAGAACAAAGGAGTGACTAGGATGTGAAACCAAAAAGTAGAAGAAGGGCAAGGCAAGTAAGAGCAGGAGGCGAAGGTGGACCCTAAGACGGCGGAGGTGACGGACACGGCGGAGCAACCGATAAGCCGCCGACTTAGCGGTGGAAATGACAAGATACAAAGATGGGCACCTTGAATTCTGCGTCAAACACTTGAAATCCGATGTGGGTGTTGCTGAAAAGGGGTAATTGCTAAGAGAATAGGGCAAAGTTGGAGACTTTACAAGAGATTGAGTTGGGTTCATCAAAGGCCGCTTATGTGGGGTCGACAAAAGGGGATTCTTGGGGGTTGTTGAGGAAGATGAATTGGGGTCATTCTTCACTAAAATCGGGCTCAAAACTAGAGAATTGGGCTGAATTGATGAAATCTGAGGTGGGGTTGGGTTGAAATTGGGGAATTGATGATGAAATTGGGTGAAATTAGGGTGTTTTTGAGTGATTAAACAAGGGTAAAAAGAGGGTGGACTTGGGTTGAAATCGGAAGAGACGCCACTGCTTTCTGTTCCGATCTGAACTTCTGATTTTTTCTGATGCATTTACATGTTCAACAACAAACCCAGATTTCAGAAGCCCAAAAAGTTTCAAAGATTTAAACTTTCCTGGAATTTCTCACTACTCTGTACACTTTCTTTTCTCGTTAATACATGTGCGTCTTGATAATTTTCTTGATGTTTTCTTGCTCTTTTTTTTTTGGTGGGGGTGGGGGTGGGGGTGGGGAGGAGGGAGAGATAAGGTGATGATGATCTGCGCTTTCTTCGTTTTTCTTGCTATTTTTAGTGAGAGAAGGAGAGGGTTTTAAAGAGAGATAAATAAGTGAAGTTTTATTTTGAAACCAGAGGTCATGCACTCATGCTGGATGCTGGGAAAGGATTCACTTGTGTACTTTGTGTTTTCTAGTTTTTGTCCTTTGGTTTTTATGTTTCTTCCTTATTTTACTTTCTCTATTTCTTATTAATATTCTTAATATAAATTTTAATAAAAAATAAAAGTAAAATTAAAAAAATTTAACTATATTAAATAATTAAGAAATTAGTAATAGATCAGTATTTTAATATAATAAATAATTATAAAGAGATAATAGTATAATAAATAAGCATGGAGCAGTATTTTAATATAATAAATAAATTAATGGAGTAATATTTTAATATAATAAATAAATAAATTAATGGAGTAATATTTAAATATAATGAATAAATTAGTAGAGCAATATTTAAATGCATTTGCTTTATTTCTCATGCAAAAATGAGGATAAAGTCATAAATACAATTTCCAATCGAGGTTATTTTGATAAAAAATTTTGGATACGTACAATTAGTAAAGATTCTAAGTAAGAAAAACTTATGGAACTACTTGTGAGTACATATTTGTAATGTTTTAGGTTTTAGAACTTAATTTGACAAAGAATTCTCCTTAATGTATAAGAAAAAAAATATATATAATTAGGTAAAATGTTGTATGTAATGTGTAAATTTTTAAAATATCAATTTTTTGGAAATTTTCACAAACACACATATGCTAATTTTTAAGTTTCTTGAAACCTATACAAAAAGCAAACTAATAGAATAAGAAATAATGAAGAAATTACTATTTTGCCATCTATCTATCACTTGAGTGACAAGCATGACTCATAAAAAACATTGACAAGGTGAGAATTTAGGTTTCTACTTTCACTAATTTATGTTTTAATTTATCAATAATGATAGGTTAATAGTAAGTTAGTAATTATTAAGTTATTTCACTAATATTAATACAGTTAAAGTTATTATACTAAGTAAATGTACTATTACAGAGTACAGACCTTGAAAATCCATCCCACACACCACATACAACCATTGTCTAACGTCATCGTTACGTTATTTGTTGTCTTTTTGTGTAAAGTTTTTTGTCTTTTTACGAAATATTAGTTAATCGTTACTATTAGTCTTTATTTACACAGAATTGATTTACGTTGAGCAGTGTCTTGTAGTCTAATTTGTACAAATTTTTTGCTACATTTTTCTATGTGATCGACGAGTTATATGTGCTAGGTACTCTTTGTGGTAGAGTAAACATTGATGAGATCTCTTATACTTATGGTCAAACGCACTTGATCATTGTTCCTCTTAAGTAAGGCGTATGGCATTAATTTTAAAAAATGTTGGTCTTGGTTAGGTTATTTCAAAGTTCAAACTCACTTAGTCGTTACTATTACCTCTCAATAAACCAGCTATTAGCTAAAAAGTGTTGTAAGCACCCAACAATAGTAAGGTGCTATATTGAGACATGAGATTCTATCTCTACTTCTAGGTAAGTGGGTGGTGGCCATTCAAGAACTCTAAAAATATGCCTTATATTGTTTTAGATGATTTTTAGGGTTTTGAAATCACTTTCTAAATTTTGTACGTTATATATAAATTTGTAATTTTACACTGATAACGTTTGTAAATAAAATTTCAAGAAATAAACCTTCGCAATCACATGTAACCTATCAGTTAGTGACAAGGGAGTAATATCTATCAAAGCGTTAAAAAACTTAATATGATTGTTCTAATAAAAATCGAGCTCACAAATATCTTATATTGGCAAATCTTAACAAATATCTTATATTGGCAAATCTTAATAATGCTATGTAATTAAAATTTTCATTCATAATCCATAAAATCTATTGATTAGTTAAGAGAACAATAATTCTATAAAATGTTAAAAGTGTTGACCAATTAAGCAAAAACTAAAATCTAGAAGCTAATAGAGGCAGGAGCGAGGATATGTTGTCTAATGTAGCAGTGCACCACCTCATTAGATTAGATAATATGATTAAAGGGTTATGTTTATGACTTGAAGAGGTCATCGTGTACTTTAATTACTCGGCCACTTTTGTTTGTTTATTGAGTTCTTGTAATGTACGGCATGTACCCATTTGTTTATTCTACTGCCAATTTTAAAAAATAGAATACTGTACACTGTAATTGTACTATCTACTCTTATTTGTGGTTTCGACAATATTAAATTAGCAATTATCATCATTTTAGAGGTTCAAGTAAGAAAACGGACAATAGGGTATTAAATTGGCTCATTCTCATAGGCTACGAAGATCTATACTAACTTATTTATTATGTGAATAAACTGCTACAATATCAGATCACCACTCTGTCGCAATTTTGAAGGGATATGTAACGGTCAAAATGTATGGCTAAGGCCAATTCCAAATGTGTAGATGAGTATTTAGACCCCTTATAAGTTATCTCTTGCAAGGTGACCTTAGACACATTCTAGAGCAGGAATTCCTCCTTTGAGGCTTTGACCAATATTCATGCCATCGGCTACTTTTTCAAGCTTTCTTTATTCTGAGACGATCTTTCTTGCACAATGAAAATTCGTATCCAGAGCAAGGCCTGATAAGATTATCTCACTATTTCGGATTCAGAGTAAGGCCAAACATTAAGAAATATTGCTACAACCCTGGGGGAGGGCCAAGAGCACATTTGGCACCACAATAAGTGCAACATAATTGCTATGTATAGAAAAAACGAATACAGTACGGCCTAATTCAGTAAAACTACACAAATCCATGGTCCCAATTCCCAAATATTGAGTGCATCATGATGTTCAAGGGCAACAATCAGAAGAAAGATGGGTGACGACCACCGTGAGACTAGGTGATAATCACTAAAACATGGGAATAAAATAACACGCACATCGTCACTAACAACTTTGAAGGTGGCTTTACCCATCATACACAGAACTTCTACCCTAAAAATTTGTTGTGCTTCTGTAAAAGCCACAGCAGTTACCTGGAAAAATTGAAGCATATGTACTCAAAAAAGAACAAAGGAAAAGCGCTGCTAAGCAGTGTTTCTTGGCGTTGGGAGATGGCCTCAAGGCTTGTGGACCTTGAAACCAAAAACCCTTGGCACATAGCTCCTAGTTGCTTGTGTTGGCTTCAGGTTCCCATACGTCATCAGGAAAAGGTGAGGGAATGTAGTCCCAAAGTAAGCACCATCAATATCTTGTTAATGTCAAGGATATAGACCATAGAGAACAAAGCTTACACAAGAACAAAATTCACCATAGAACATAACCAGATTACAAGCAAGATGGAAGAAATGAGTGAAAATTATATCCCTGGCCATAGTGCAAAAACCGTTTTTCACACCGGTTTACACTGGACGTCGTTAAAATTATGTTGAAGTGCTTGTAGAAATATAGATATGCAGAGAAACATGATCTTTGATCTTTATCCAAGACAAGGAAAAGCTTAAAGTATCCTATTTTGGAGATTGCCTTCATGTTCTCCAGATTCCAGAACCTCAATTCGATTAACTCCGGCAATTACAAAAACACACACATAAAATTCAAATCAAAGTCCAGAACCGATGAAAGGATTCCAACTTCCACACAATAATTTGCAATTAAAAGAGAACTAATTAGGATTTTTGATCCATCCAAATTCCAGCAAAGTATGGAAGCACTTATTGATGAAGCAATATACTTTCCAATTAGCAGGCACATGGTTGACATATAACAATATACTATGTAAGTGAAAGTACACTAAACAAATGCACTAGTTTTTACAAAGTATTGCTCATGGATTTTGAAAAGCCAAGTATTATCCCACGAGTTTAATAGACAAAAGATTTAGGTCATGCAAAGACATAAAGACCAGAAACATTCATATAAACCCCTCCTCCCCTCAAAAAAGGATATTGTACAAAAAGGTGAAAGCAAGATTGCATACTAACACATATCAAGTCATATATGATGCAGAAAAGACGTGTCTATCTTGCACAATAAAAGGATACTGCCTTGGTATTTGGATCTTGGATAATAGATGTCTTCACATTTTGGACAGTAGATCTTCACAGTGCTTGACCGCGGGATGTCGGACTGGCCAACAGGAAGGCAAGGCTGTCCAGAGCAGTAAACCCTAGGACAACGCCCAAAGTCATAGTTTTTGTATTTCTCTAACTGTAGAAGATCGCACATATATTCACATAAGAAAATTACTATAACCTCCTCCAGAATGGAGAGAAGATAGTGAGACAACCAAAGAGAGACAAAATACTTTACCATGGCAGCCATTCCTTTAGTAGTCAAGATGTATCGGACATGAATCAGGCCATAAAGCATTTCTGCTGCAGATTCTATCAACTCATTCTGTTCCTCTGTAAACATATCACCTAGAACATGTAATAGAGATGGGACACTGATCAAAATGATCATAAGCAAAATCACACAGGAGCTGAAAATAGTATCGCCCAACTTGCACATACAACTAACCAAAGAGAAATCCACGCAGTATATTGGATTCTAAGGAGTAGCAGAGCTTAGGCAAAGAAATGTAACCACATGGTGGCTTCCGTAGATAGATTGCAAAGTTCTTCCCACTCCCCCGTCAAAAATGATAGGAAAGCAACCACAAGTAGAAAGGAAGAAGGTGGTTCAAAGACAAACAGATGCAAAGAGAGGGGGTCAGGCAGGTTGTAAGGTTCCATGATAAAGATATATCTTGAATAAAAACAGAGAGACAATATCTACTTCATGTTCCTCGCCCAAAGACCCATTCCCAGACACATTCATATTCCCTTTCTTAGCATCAACTGAATTGACAATAAAGTAAAACAGGAGCCTCCTAAACAAAGACAAAATCTACAGACTCTCCTTACATCACAGATTGACAACAAATATTCTCTTTTAGAAAGAAATCACACAATACCCATAGGAGCACCATGTTCTGCATTGTAAGATAGGTTCAGGAAAGCAGCACAATACCTAAAGGAGAATCTTACATTGTATAGGAACAGGGGAGCCTAGAATATTGAGGTCACTAATTCTTAAGTTAACTTATTTATATACAACACGAACACTGACAATTTTTATAGTCTGTGTAACATAGGAGAGAACATTGACCTAATAATAATAATTGTAGGTTACAAGGGAATATACTAAGAGAATATAAGATGAAAAAGTACAAAGCCAAAAGAAAACACTTCTTTCAAAGAAGAAGAGAACATGGAAAAAGGTATTTAGAGAAGAAAAACAAAGGCAAATTACTACTACAACATAAAACAAACATTTTCATATTCTCGAATCAACATATATAGGGTAGTGTAAACAATTCACCCATGAAAGATGTGTCTTGAGGCTCATTCTTCAACTATTGAAATTATCACAGATGTCATTATATGCCACAGGAAAAATATCAGTTCTCAATAATTTTTAAGGTGGTTTGTTCCACCATAACTACTTACCAAGACATGCAAGTAAACCAAGGGATTCAATTGACCATTTTTCTTATTTCTAAGACAGACTATTCTTATAGACAAGTGAGCAGGATGTATATATAAAAAAGGCAAGTAGCACCACACATCAAAATGGCAAATTTTTAAGAAACAACAAAAGTAAAGAAAAGAAGACAACATTTACCATGAGAAGTTTCAACATCCAAAATGAGGTCAAGGGCATAATCATAATATGGAACTTGACTGCTTAATCCACAAAGATTAAAGTCATCTTGCATGTAGTCATCATCAACCTCACAGAAAAATTCATTCCCTCGCAAATTGCAAAACCATGAAATCCATGACGTATCCTCGCCATCGGAACCACTAACATCTGATCCTTCGCTGTCAGATTCAGACTCCTCTGCATGAAGAAAAGCATAAATAATCGGAAAATAACATATCAAGCCCTTAATCCTGACATAATAGTCAATATCTATCCACATGGTAGACATAATCAGATCCACTAATTGCTATAACTTCATAAAAAGTGGGATATAAGCTAGAATTATGATCTGGAAATTAGGGAAACAAAGTAATCAAAAGATAAGCTAAACAAACTAAGAGCAACGCTGAACCAGGTAGCAAATATGAGGGTGAATAAACTTAATGCAACTTAAACTAAGGGTATATCAAGAGTCTAAAAGTCAATCCACAAGTAAAGAAATGAAGTTTAAAACTTAGCTATTACACATATAATTACCTTTTTTTTTTTTTTTGGGGGGGGGGGGGGGGGGGGGGGGGGGGGGGTGGCGGGGGGGTTGTATACTGTGAATGGTAAGCCAATATTTTCAGAAAAGAAACATTCGCATCAAGCAAGCAGGAGAACATTTCTGATCATTCCATCCTATAGAACATCCAAGCTTAGTAGCTTCATGTTTCCTTTAATCAAAGTAGTTTTCCCTAAGCTAAATTATTTGTACAATGAGATTATTGACTTCAACAAATACTACAGAAGTGAAGTCAATGGCTGTGACATTTACTGTAACCAACATACAGCTGTTATGTAGTCTCATGCGGATCACCTTTCATTTGATGGTCAATTTGAGTGAAAAAATAGAGAATAAGAAATAGATTAAAGGTTTTGTTCACTTAGCGGCCGAGAATGAGTACCTATCCCTTACGGGGATCGAAACCCGTGTCTTCGACGTGAAAAGACGATGTCTTAACCTTGGATCTCAAGAACACCAATGTCATAATTATCATTGACAGCTTAGAACTACAAACCCTTGACAAGGTACATCTTTGATTCATAACATCCTGCATCTAAAAGGAACAGCGCCAATTCGCTTCTACCTTCGTCACTCACAAATCAACATAGACCATGTGCTTCTGTCGTCCAAGCAGGAAAACAAACTTCATACCGTGATAATCAAGCCATCTCCAAGTCATAAAATTTAACCACCTCATTCAGCGAACAATCAAATTATTCTTCCATATTCCTATCACATTAGCTCCCAAAACCATCATCCAATTTTCCCAAATACCCATATCATATAACTTCTACTTCAAAATTCCAACCTCCCCTTATCATTCTAATAACATCCAATCAAACTTTTATTTTCATAGAATATTACTAACATCAATAATCATCAACCTTATTATAAAAATAAAACAACAGACAAAATTCAAGCTACAAACTAACTAAACTCAAGTGGCTTGATGATAAGTCAAGAGTTCAACACGAACATGAAACCGAAAAAAATCAATCAAATTATACCCTAAAAAACCCTAATCCCCAAATTCAGCCCAATTCACAACCATTCAATAAAAATTCATCCCTAAATTAAGAAAGTGTTACCAACCATCGGAGCGAGTCTTGGAATCATTCAAACCCGAGTAATCAGACCCCATCTTAGCGCCCGAACCCGAAGCTGCGGAAACCCTAAAATCTTTGTCTTTAAGGTTGCCACTCAAACCCCTCGAAGTAGAAGCCGAGCTTCGATCGAGATGCTTGTCCAATACATCATTGATAAGTTTCCGATCAATACTTCCGAATTCCGACGACTTCGACGACCCGCCTCCGACGATGTTACCTCTTTCTCTATGCATAATTGTCGAGCCGCCCCGGAATGCGAATTCGGGTTTGTGAATTGAAAAGAGAGATTGAGCCGAGCCTGATTATGGGTTGGAAATGGCGGGCATGGTTTAGGGTTTTCTTCGGAGTTGTATAAAAATTAGGTCATTGTTCGATGAAATGTGGGGGAATTTGAAAGGGGGGAATGGAGGATGATGACGGAATTGATGATTGATGATGAAGAAGGTGACGATGTTGATGAGAGAGAGATAGTCCCTGCTTTTGTTGCCTTCACTGTCTTTTATCTTTGTCATCTTTTTTTTTCCGTTTCTTTCAAATTATTTTGAAATACCGTAAATAGAATGATGGTTTTTTTTTATTTATACAAATGAGGATTAAAATTCAGGAATGAAAATTATCAAGCAAACATAAAATTAAAAATACTAGGAATAAGGTGTGGCTAAATGTTATATCATCGCCTAAATTTTTTTTAAATCAAGTAAGCATATTCTATATTTTTGGATAAGTATAAATATTAAAATCAATATTTATAAATTACTTAATTGAGAAAATAAAAGTATCGTAAACACGAAATCGTGTCTTTCTATGTCATGTTCCAATAACGAATCGACCATTGTAAATGGATCTAACTTGGCTCAAGGTTGAGTGTGTAGAAATCGAAGAATTTCTCAAACAATCGAAAATTTCAGAAGCCCCAAACACAATTAAGCCTTAATCCTCACATTGCATTGACCCAAACATAAACTCAAAAATCACTAAAACACATCCTTACTCACTAAGTAATCCCCTAAAATCATCCTAAACAAAAAATGCTTGGAGCATTAATGCTAGTTGTTCAATGCCAAAACTCAACGCCAGACACCTTATATCTCAGGTGTCCAACGCCTAGTTTTGTGTTTGACCCCCATGCCTAGAGTCCCACGCCCTAAACTTTAGCACTCCTTCAAAAGTGCTTTTGGTTCCTTGCAACCTCTGAAGCAGTTGAGAAAAGATGCCCTTTAGGCGTTTAACACATAGTATAGGCGCTTGACGCCTATGCCTTGCTTTTGACGCTCGAATTCAACTTTTGTCGCTCAGAGAACAATCTTTTTCCTATATAATACCCTGAATTTTTATGAACGAGAGGTTTGAAATTTTAAAAGTTCAAGCATTGTTACTCTACCAAAATCACTCCTCAAACATACTCAAATCATCCTTCAACCTTACCAAGTCATATTTTAAGGCAACCTTTGTCTCTAGAATCAAGGAAACAAACCTCCCCCTAACACTAAACTAAGATTCAAGCAAAGGACTCATCCTCAATAGTAACTTATTGAGGACCCTTCTAAATCTACATTTACATTCCTTTTTTTCTTTGTCTTATTCTACTTCATCCACCACTCTTCACTGAGAAGGGAAGGTTAGTTGTATAAAATTGAGCCTTATAGTGGCAACTCACTTATTGAGTTGTTCACCCAAAATCTAACCTAGTTGGGTTCGCTCGACCCTTTAAACGCATTTCACGTTCTTGTAATTTTATTTTAAAAAGATGAAATAGAACTTTGGCCCTGTTTGGATTGCATAAATTGAATTGAATCAGAAATGATACTTAGGAGGAATGGAATTAGTTTTAGAGAGTTGTTTGGTTAAGTATAGAAATGAATTTAAAACTTTTTTCAGTTGTTTGGTTTAATAGAGGAATGAGATTTAGTTCCTTATTTGTTTGGTTTAAACATAAATAACTGCAATCTTGATATTAACAATAAAAATATTTTTATTTTTATATATTTACAATATTAAAACTAGAGGTATCAATTTGGGTCCACATGACACTTCTGGGTTGACCTATCATTGGTCGATACTTATTGGTTCGGGTTAAATTGGGTCTATTTGGCTTATCGGGTTGGGTCAAGTTGGGTTAAGTCAAATCAGTTATTTGTTTGCTCGTATTCGATTCAGGTCAATGTTAGTTCAGATCAAAAGGAATCGGTTCCTAGATGAGTTATAGCTGATTTTGGGTTAAGTCAACTACGAACTATTTTTCGGGTTCAATCGATTTTGGGTTGTCTTTGGGTCTGTAAAGGATCGGGTTTGCCATAGGTCAAGTATGTAACAGTTCGGACACCCATCGAGTTTGGATCTTCGAATATTGGGTCAACTCGATTTCCAATCGGGCTGGGTCGGTTTAAGGGTCTCACTTTTCGAGTCATAATCGGGTCGGGTCTAAGTCGGTTTCAGGTAGTTTATTGTGTTGGGTTAGATTTTAACAATTCTAATTAAAATAACTATAAAAATAAATATTATAGAAAAACTACTAACAATAATAATAATAATAATTGAATATATTAATCATAATGATAATAGTAATCAATTTAATAAATTAAATAAAAATAATAATATCATTAATAATAATAATAATAAGTATTATAATAATGTGACATTCGAAAGTTGGAGCAGGGTTGTCAGGTTTGAATGAACATTGGGTGAACACTAACTAAAACCAAATGAATCAAAAACGGAAAAAATGGGATTTTGGGAATGTTTGAAACCCTAAAGGGTTTGAAACCCATTCCTCTTTTTTAAATCAAACAACTTTTAGTCAAAAATGAATTTTAAACCCCATTCGATTGCATTTCAGTTTATATCATACCAAACGGACCCTTAGATAGTTTCCTAATTCGAAAATGATTCTATATTCATACTTTAAAAGAAAAAGATAATCATCAATTTTAAGTTTTCTAGTCCATTTAAGACTCTTTTAAGCAAATCTAATATAAATATTCAACTTTCACTTTAAATTTTTTTAAAAAACATGTACATGTTACTTCTCTCTGCCTTTTATTTTTCAAAAGTATGTACTTGATTTATTTTATTTGCTTTAATTGTGCAAAAAAAGGGGGGGAAAGTCCTAATCCTAGTTGTGGTCGACCACCGTGATCGATCACTAGCCACAGTAGGCCTAGCTGGTTCTGTAGAGGTGTAGTGCAATGACCCGATATATAATTCGCAGCTACTTAAAATAGTTTGATTAAGGAAAGTTGCAAAAGCTTAATTAATTAATAGATTGTCACCTCAATAATACAACTTAGCCTATCGAACCAACAGGGCAGCCTAGGCAAGAAGTGTGATTGCCTAGGGCCCAGGGCTCGAAAGGGCTCACAAAATAATTTTAAAACTAGTGTTTAAATAATTTAAAAAAAATTCTTAATTAAATTTTTAATGATAATTAATTTAAAATATTTATAACATTGAATGTTTTAGTTTTTGATGAAAAATTGAACCTTTATCCCTAGTTCAAATTATCATTCTCTATTTTTTTTTAATTCTTAAAACTATGCTCTATAAATTATTAAGTTTATGGAGTCTTACAATGAATAAATGAACAAATTTACTCTCTTGTCAATCTAATTGTGTCATTTAACTATACAATATCTCAAATTTAAGATTTTTATTTTTAGTTTTTTTTGATAAAATGCAATAAAAAATTTATCTTGATTGATATTAGGTATAAGGATAATAGCAGGTTTGTATGTAGTAGCATCTTGGGTATTAAAATATATACTGTGTACTACATATATACTCTTTCAAGTATTAGAGTTGGGTTTTTCGAGTTTTATAATTTTATCATTTGTTATATATACATTTAGTATTCAATGGACACACCCAACTATTAGAGATTATAAGTATTCTATTAACAATCATTTAAAGATATCATCAATATTCTACTCTACTTGATTAATGTGCTTTAAAAAAATTATTTTATTTGTAGATCTTGTGTGTACCTTTTTAAATAATTTTTTCAATTATTTTCACAATAGTTAAATTATTTTACGAATGAAATTACTAATACAAATTAAAATAAAATAAAAATATTCTATATAACCATATGTTCACTACTCCAAAATGAATAAGGAAAAATTTTAAGCTTATAACATAATAGGCCCATAAATATTATTACGCGTAGAGTCTCTAAAATGTCAGGAACGATACTGCAAACCAAGCCCCATTATCAAATATTTAAATACATATCAAACAAGAAAGAGTTTTACATAAACTAGTTTGAGAACTTTTTTTTTTAAAAAAAAAAAAAAAAGGTAATGGATAGTGAATATTACACTGTATATTACAAGCTGTCGATATAAGACTAAGCTTGTTCACAAAATTACATTCAAGGCATCAATAGTCAATACTACATTTAGGATTCCACAACACCAATAATACAAAATGACATTAGTTCACTAGGACAGGTTCACAAAGTAAAACCACACAAGTCAGCCAAGGGATGAGAATACAACAAAAGAACTTGACATACCATAACGAAAAATAAGCAAACACTTACAATCTTGAAGTTCTTTAATTGTTTAAGCACATTCAGAAGCAGCTTAGAAGTTCTAGCTTAATTATTAGTAATTTTAAGCACACTCATGTCTAAATACCTTTGCCTCCCTCACATTCTCAAGAAAGGGGGCAAATACTTAGTCACTGTAGTTCGAAAAAATAACAGTCTCTGTTTCAATCAACCTTAGTTGATTTAGAACATAACAGCTTTTAACTTGGTTGTTCACTTAAAAGAGTTCACTCTTATGCTCAGCTCTCTTGATTAGGTCATCCTTCTCATTAGACCTGTTCAAATGGGTGAGGCCCTTATGACCGACTCGTTTGTAAAAGGGTCTAATCAATAATGGGCTTAATGAGTCGGTCTCTTAAAGGGTCATGTTTTATTGGGTTTTTAATGGGTCAAGTCGGGTCAATAATGTGCCTATAGTTTCTAAAACTTTTAAACACTATCAGATAATGAATTATTTCCACTTACTTGCCGATGATCCACTACCAAAGATTGGAGGTGATAGACGTAAACTATCTCGATATCCCCCTCTATAGTTAAAAACTATACTCTCTTTGGACGGCCCAACCCGACTCGGCCCGTTATATATCTCATATGGCCCGACCCGTTTTGCATCTTCTTTGATCCGACTCGTTTTGCTTATGACCCATCCCGACCCGAACCCGACCTAATGCACAGGTCTACTTCTCATTCGCAATAAGTTCATGGTTTGGATAATTGGTCATTAGTTCTTATGTCTTAAGTCCTTTGTAAGTTCTTAGCTCTTTCTTAAGGTTCATGATCCCATAATTGACTCCTTTATTAAGTCCTATTCATAAGCAATCATGAGTTCAAGCATTAATCAATCAACAATACATACTTAAGAGACTTAACATAACATGTTTCCAAGTATTGTACTTAATCATGCTTCAAAATTATATGTATTTTTATACTCATAATATACTCAAATACATACACTAAAAATACTCATGCTAATACATGCAAAAGACTCATACTATATGTACAAAAGTAATTATACAAATACATATGAATACCTACACTATACATATAATATACTTATACTAATGTCATACATATATATGTATACCCATGTGTATACATATATACATTGGCGAACCTAGCTCATTTCAGTCCAAAAAAAAAATTGAATGTATTTTTTAGTATCAATATTTGGTTGTTTGGTAAAAAAAATTTATTATATGTTTGATTATCGATTGTGACTAGAGTGACAAACGGATCAGGTCAAGTTGTGTTTGTGTTCGGGTCACCTACTTTTAAGTTAGCTATCCCCCAACCCGCACCTGATCCATTTAAGTTTCTGAGTTGAAAACCCCAAACTGAACCCATTTAAATTCGAGTCGAGTTAGTGTCAACCTATTTAAGTTTTTATGTCGAAAATATCAACCCTAACTCGCTATTTTCGGGTCGGATTTTCGAGTCGGGTCAGTTTTTACCACCATTGAGATGTGGTTATTCAATAGAGTGGTTGAAGGAAAAAAAAAAAAAAAAGATTTTTAGGGTTGAAATGAAACAACTGATAAGTTGACGGCTATAGTTTAATTGTCTTTTAAGGATTTAATTTGAACTTGAGGTTTAGGCTGAGTGGCCAAGTAATTTTTTTTAATCTACTTAATATAGTTTGGTTATAAGGTCGCGTTCGTGTTAACCCGAAAATAATTTTGGATTACGTGGGTCATTTTCGAGTTGGAATTTTCAAACTTAACCTAACCCATTTAATTTCAAGTCATGTTCGTGTCAACCCATTTAAGTTTTCGTGTCGAAAATCTCAACCCTAATCCGCTATTTTCGGGTCAAGTTAAAGTCGGGTTTTCGAATCGGGTAAGTTTTTGTCACCCCTAATTGTGGCTCACCGCTGCATATACGTATATGTACATCTATACTTTGACCAAGTCAAGGGAGACAAGGAAACAAATTAGACCATGCATGCATGGTCTTCCTAGAAGACCGAAGGCCTTGATTCCTACGCCCCGTGCACACCACCGGCCACCCCCTATCGGCAGCCCACTAACCACTGATGCGGCCACCAAACACAGCAGCCGCCGGCCCCTGAACCCAACAGCCACCCCTAAAACCCAGCCAAAACACCCATATAATCACACCAAAACTTCCATCCAAAAATAAACCAAAACTGTCCAGATTTCACAGCAAGTTTACACGTCAAAACACCCAGTAAAACCAACCTTAAAATCCATCAAAAATCACACCAAGATTCACCCCAAAATATACCAACATTCATGCAGTAGTTTCATTGAACAAAAAACCCAGCAAAACAGTCCCAAAAACACACCAAAATAGCATGCATGTAGCCTAGAAAAACTGATTTAAACTGATTTGTAAAAACACAAGGAATAGACAAAGGGCAGCAGCAATCAAGATAACTGAACCCTGGAAAATGATCATGAAAACTTTATGTAGACTACTGTGAAACCATATATTTTTCTGGTCAAGAAACATCTGCCAAGATAGTACGCTGAGGTACTTGAAGTTTGCTAAGAGCTCCTATAATCTGAGGAATTTGAAAGTGATATGTTTTGCATCTTTTACTGATTTTACCACTCAAAATTTGAGACAATCTCGAAAAAAAAATCAATGACATATGCACTCTATAGCAGTCACAGATTCACATAAACTTAGGGGCTAACAAGTACAGACAATTGCAAATGCATTATGATTTGTGAAATACTTCTTTTACAGCTGACCAATTGTCTTTGCCTTACCCTTGTATGCTTTCTTCGGCAGTACACTATTACGTCAGAAGATACTGTGTCTCAGCTCAGGAGTGTATCTGAAAAACAGCATTATACAACTTAAGGAAATTCACGTTCCAGAAGGTAATGACATCCAGATCTTGCAATATAATCCAGGTCTATGAGGTCTGGACGTGTATTAACTCAATCCTGTACAGTTTGTAGATGTAACTTCAAGGGCATGTGCCCACAAGCTTATTTGACTCTTGGATTTGGAGCTCCTGATCCTTCTGTATGTATTAACCAAGGCAGAACGGAAAATGATCTTATCTCTCAAATGTTACTCAAACCAGAAAATCAGTAAAGCTCCTGGTTTTGGATTGGTTCTTCAACTTGAACATGGAGTTTAACTCCTCTTACTAACAATGACACAATTTCTCATATCAAAACATAAATTGTCCAAAGGAAGCCATACTTAAGCTAAAAGTTACCCCACACAGTCCACAAGAGACTCCTGTATACCCGGGTATAGACATATGGCCCATAGAGGGGCTCAGACTTATCCCAGCAACAACAAATAGAGATAGAGACAATTCCATGAGTCACGTTGATTCGTGCATGTAAGGCTATCCATCAATTTCTTCCCAGATTATAACGTTGTTGCAACAGGTTGTACGTGTTTCAGCAAACCATTGACCAATGACCATTAACATTCAACAAATGCAACTAATTGGTAAATGACAGCAAGATACTAACTCCAAAATACAAATATCGCTTCCTAATAACCGTATGGTTTTTATATTGCACAGTTTCAAGAGTACTCAAAATACTGAACTGAGGTATGGGAGTAAATAGTAAGAGAGTGCATAAATATACAAGAAACTCAGCACATGACAAGCTTGTCCTGCAAATGAAATACCTTTTCTGAACAAAAGTGAACTTTAGAGAAACAAATATATCACTTTTTTTATCAAAGCAAAACCTTTATAAAGCAGCTTGTTATCCAGGAGGATCTATGAAAATAAAGAGCGATGTCTGTTGCGTTCCAGTCGTGCTTCCCTCTGCAAAGAACAAAGAAATTTATAAGCTTCAAACAATGCCACACATGCACACTGAACAAAAATTGAACAGACCACCCAACACAATACACATTAAAAAGAAAGTCATATTGATATCTCTTCTTGTTGATTTCCTCTAACTGTCTACTTTCAGACAGATTTTATGGGAGGAAGTAACGAGAGTACTGCAACCACAGGGAAAAAAAAAAGTTTGGGGACACAAACATGCCAAACCAGATGGCTCTTCTATATTATCTTTTGCTCAAAATCTTAAACCAATAAGGAAAAGCGCAATTGATCTATCTATCTTGAGGATCATGTGAAGAAGTTTTTCCTGTACCAAAGAACAAACATGCAACACCAGATGGCTTATCTGTTTTAGCTTTTGCTCAAATAAAGGCAAACAATTAGGGAAAGCTGCTACTGATTGATATTCTGGTGGAAAACTCAAATATAAACAAGTATTTCCTATTCCAATGAATAAACGTGCCATGCTTTCTTCTATATTAGCTTTATCTCAAGAACCTTAAACATAAACAAGTGAAATATTCTAGCATAAACAAGTTTTTCCTGCTTCAGAGAAACTTTAAGAACACAAAAAAGGCTCCAACTTCACAAGTTCACAATATCCATCACACCTCAAGGACTTTGAGGGAGTTTGAGCACTAGGAAAAAGTTAAGCGTTTCATCTTTCTAGTGTCATTCTCAAATCTCAATGTGAGTGTCGCCAAGAATCCTATGTCCAGGACAAGTGCATCAAAGAAATTCAAAGAACGACAACAAAATGAAGCAACATTCCAATGTGCATTACATGTGAGTGATGTGACATACATATCTCACATACTCTGACTACAAAATGCTTAAATCTTATTCTTAATGTCTTAAGCATAAGACTTGCTTTTTATAGAAAAATGAAGCAACAATCCAATGTGCATTACATGTGACATACATTTCTCACATACTCTGACTAGACAATAAAGTGCTAAATCTTTTTATAGAAAAATGAAGTGATAAATTCACCAACTTACACATAATAAAAAAAAAAAAGGTAAAATAAGGGTACTATTGCTTACCTCTTTCTTCTTGCATTCCTTGTATTCATCAAAGAATTCTTGACATTTGCTCTTATCCGAGTTGCATTGCTCTAAACCTATAAATTTCAGCCACGTATACTGAATTATTGATGTATTAGTCTTCATTTAAAAAATAACAAATTTTAACCACCCTATCAATCCAAAATGTAATCACACGTCAAATCCCTCAAATTTAATAAAAATATCATAGGTTATATCAATCACTACATCTACTAATATGCTATCATAAAATCTATAAACAAAATCCCAATTTCACTTGAAACCCTTGAGCTAAATACACAAAACATCAATGGATTGGTAATAATATTTGAAAATAATTAGTACCCAAGCAACAAAATTTATTATTAGAAGATAACCAATTTTGTTCTTGGATTTGGGATCAATAATCGTGGAAAATAGGTGGGATTAATTGGGAGAAATTAGGACGGTTATTGAGGGGAAAGGAGGGGGTGAAATGAAGGGTAAAAAGGGAAAAGATGAGCGCTTTACACTTTAGAGAAGCGGTGTATTGAGCGTAGCATAAGGAATCGGAGATCCTGGCTGCACTTGGGTATGCCGGGGCTTCGAGTTTGGACGCCATAACTACCTCCCTTTTCTTCTTCTGCTTTTCTTTGAGATAACTGGGAACTTTTATATTCAGAGGAACTTGTGAAACTGTTGCTTTGTTACGTATATACCTTGGCGTATTTTATATAAAATATCTTACATTATTGCTTATATAAAATACTCCGTATGTATTTTATATATTACTTGATTATAATGTTCTTAAAATTGTTCTCTAAAAAAATGTTTTTAAAATTATTATTATTAGTAGTATTATTACATATATATAATATACGACTTTTCCATGAAAAAAACGGTTAAGGCCTTCTCATGTTACTCAGGGAGATTTTCCTATAAGATTAATGTACTCGAAGGTTAAGATTCGTCGAAACTGGAAAGAAATCACTTGCTTGAGAAATTTTGAAAGAAGAGTGGCATTTAAGGAAGGAGGTGATCCAGTCTTTAGTACTTGACTCTTTGAAATCGATTTATAAGCTGGAGTCCGCGTAGTCTGACTCTTAGACAACTTCTGAGTTGGACATAGTTCTCTAGAAAATGGGCGTACCGTGTCTTTTTAATATGGAGGCCTTAAGTTTACTAAACCATTGCAGTTTGGCAAGGTGGAAGAAGGAATGTATAGTATCAGTAGTGGCTCGACTCCCGAGTTTGATGGATCTTATTTCAGTGTATCTTACTAAACAAGTGTGTTTTTTTTGTTAAATATACATTGATTGAATGCCTTAAGGCTTCTTCATCCCTTAAGGATACAAACCAGGCCGAAACTGGCTTTGATATGGTTTCAATTGAAAATGTTGTTGGAGGGGAGCTTGTGGTTACTCTCCAAGCAGATGAGCTCGGAATAAGAAAAAAGGGCAGACAAGGTTAAACTAGGAAATAGTGTCTGCATCTAATATATGGTGATTTTGAGGCAAGGGAGCGTCAAACTTTGGCTTTGGTTGTTCAGCAACTATGTTTGGAGTATTCTCTTGCCCGTTGGCTTTAAAACGGCTTGTTTCTCAGATTTGGTTCTCGATTAGAATTTTAACTTACTCGTCTATTTTGATCTCATCTCTACAAGAAAAGGTTGCACAATCACTGTGAATTGCAATTACCATACACAAATAAATTAAAAGGATGGCTTGTTTCAATATTGTTTTATCACCAGAGTAGACAGATAACAAGTTTGTACTACTAGAGCTCGATTAAGAGTCACTATCTTTTGACTATCTTTACTTTTGTATGTCTAAGAAATGTAAAAAAAATAATTAAAAAAAAACTAGTACTTCTTAACATATAAGAAAATTATCTCCCGCGTTCTGTTTCACTGTATTCGGAAGTTGAAACCCTGGCATTCCTGCTTGCATTAAAAAGTCTAGGAATGTACCTAACTTAAGACTTCGTAGGTCGTACTCCAAAGTCCAAACTCCTAAGTGGCATGGAATTTATAATACTTTGAGAGTTGTTCAAGAATAGTCCATTACTCCGTATAACCTCCTCTGTCCAAGTATATATTTGCCGAGTGGCCGTCTTTAATTTAATAAACAAACAAACAAACTGTTATCATTCCAACATTTCATTAACTCTTACATAATTCTTGATATTTGTCATTACCTCTAACACAAATCTTCGAAAGGTGTGGTGTAACGCAACTACATTAATGTATATAATAAAATTCAATCGAACTAATGTACTCAAAAATCAAATCCATTAGTTTTTCTACTAACTAAATTGGCAATATGGAACGTGCCTGATCTATCCATTCCTAGATGAACATGCATTGGAGCATAGTGTGCTGTGTGCATCCTACAATTGATGCCAATATATGGAAATAACGTAACGTAGTTCACGTCGTTAGAGTATGCATACGATGATTTGAGTTTTAATATGTGACTAAGTATACTTTTATATGCATTGAGCTTGAGTGGTTATTTGGACTCATAACTCAATATTAGGTTATTGAGGGATATTGGAGGAGAAAGATGATAATAAAGGAGAGGATATGTTTGGAAATTCAATTGTAAAATTACAAAACTAAAATATTTTAGAATCAAATCTCCCATATAACACATAATATTCCAAATTTAAGCTTCGTATTAATATCAGTCTACATTCAAGGTTTTATATAGTAGTTACTATTTTCATAATAAAAAAAAAAGCACCATAAATTAATATTCCAATCATAAATTGATAATTAATAAAAAAAATATAATTAATATTTCCATAAAAAAAGCAGCATAAATCTACAAATTCAGTTGATCTTTGAAATAAAATCAGTAAACCCCCTTTGGGCTTGTCATATCTCCCTAGTCCAAGACACTCCAAGATTACAAATCAATTAAATACATAGATGCACAGGCTATTTGTATATTACCTTCACATGGTCACATCCTCCAAAAACGACTCATGTTTCCTGCATGACTTCTCCACCCCAACATCACACCGCTCTTCTATCTTAACTCTTTAGGGCTACCCTCTCTTTCATTCACATTCTTCTTCCAAGCTCAATGGAAAAGCCCCCCAATTCTTCCTCAATAACTATGGATTCTAACAAAAACCCTCATCACTATTCTTTGAAAAATGTATCCCTTATTGTTCTTCTTATTGGAGGAGTCTTTTTCCTCTCTTTTCTCTCATCATTCTCTTCCAAATCCCCCCTCACTTCCAAATTACTCCAATGCCCAACTCCTCCTCATCCTAACAAGGTAATTGTATTTTTTTTTAATATCTATAGAAGTCGTATCTTGCTTTTGTTCGTGTTTTCGGGTTAGTACGTAACGGTCTATTAATGTTTTTTTTAAAGCATAGGCAGCGTTATGGACCCCGTTGAAAGATGAGCTAGAAGTTGCCCTAGAGAAGGCATCCATGAAGAACAAAACATTAATAATTGCAGTTGTAAATAAGGCGTACGTTGAAGGTGAGGTTATGCCTAATATGCTTGATTTGTTCTTGGAGGGGTTTTGGGCAGGGGAGGGTACGAGGGAGCTTGTGAACCATCTACTGATCGTGGCTGTTGATCAGACGGCGTACGATCGTTGCGTATTTCGTGGGCTTCATTGTTACCGTCTAGTAACGGACGGTGTGGATTACATGGGGGAGAAAGTTTACTTGTCTCATGATTTCATAAAGATGATGTGGAGGAGGACTCGGCTTCTTTGTGACGTCCTCAAAAAAGGATACAACTTCATCTTTACGGTACGTACGTGTATTTAATTTCTTTATTTTTTTTAGTTATGTTCATTTTATATACATAAATTGAATATTTGAATGATTTGGATGTCATTTTTTATTTTTGTGATTTTATTAACATAAATTGGATTGAATGATGTCAAGTTTTATAACTACAATATGATGTGTCATGTATAAGTAGGCATGCAACCGTATATAGTATGAAGTCGAAATTAAGAATTTGACAATCAGGGAAAAGTCATAAGTATAGCCATTTTGGTAATATTTTTTTGGGACGAGTTATTTACCATCTCAACAATATTCAAACCTCTCCCTATCTCCATTAAAGAATATGAAGATATAAATTAGTCATTTTATAAGATAGTTTGAGCTGAAAATAACAGTCTATTTGTTTTTCAAAGAGTTCTTTTACTACTTTGTATTCTTTCCATTCTTTTTTGTTCTATCCATTTTCTCCATCTAGAAATTTCAAAATATTGTTTTTATTTAGAATCATTCTATTTTAGTTTATTATTGTGATTTGGTGAAAAAATTTGGTTGAGATCACTATCCATGTGATATGTAGATTATTGGTTGATTTTTTAATTGTTTAATGTCATAAACTTTAGACATTCTAGTACTTATTTAGTATCCAACCCACTTGTATCATTTTTTAATAGAATATATTCTTATTTTTAGATTAATTTAAATTATTTTATAAAATCTTAATGATATTTAATATTGTATTAGTGTCTTATCTGATTCCAAATGAGAAGGAAAAAAAACAGAGTATTTCCCGAGACAGTATAGTACTCCGTATACTATTGTTTTATGACTCTTATCTTGGTAAAAGTTCAATGCATTGTGTTTTTGGGGTTGACAATTGAGCTAGGTGGATATGAGTGTATGATTATATTTGAATAAATAGCTTTCTAGTGAACTCCAAAGCGGTTGCCAAAGTCTTGAAGAAGCTTTCAACACCACTCTAAACAATTATTAAAGAGCTCTTACTCCAATTGAGCATCATTTATCGTAAGTTGCCGTTATATTGATAAACGGATATTTAGGCATTAATCACAACGAAAACCATGTGGAGTGAATAAAGATGGTCACTCAACCGAATTAAGTATTACGTAGAATTCAATTCCTAGAAGTATATGCCATAGTCATATTTTTTGAATTAATCATCATGTTATCATCCATTTACACATATTTGTTTTTTAGACATCCAATTAAATAAAAATTAAGGGTACAAGGCAATAATAAAACAACAAGGAAGCTCAAACTACTACTATGATTGTTTAAGATCCTTACACAATCTCGTCAATTGAGGCCAATAGTTATTAAATGTATTCTTCATCTATTCTTTCACCCTTTCATATTTTTTGGAGTTTATGAAATAAAGGGTATTTTTGTCAATGTAATTTGTTATAAACAGGATACGGATGTGATATGGCTAAGGAATCCCTTCAAAGTCTTAACCACAAACAGAACACGCCATTTTGACATTCAATTTAGCGTTGATATTTTCAATGGAAACTCATCTTCTTCCCAAAACCCAATCAACACCGGCTTTTACTTTGTAAAATCCAACTACAAAACAATCTCTTTGTTCGAAAAATGGTACGGTTTAAAGGACAACTCCACCGGTCTAAAGGAGCAGGACGTTCTACAAAACATGATATGGCATGGCGTACTTGGAGAACTAGGCATCAAGGCCCGATTCCTTAATACCCGATTATTCAGCGGTTTTTGTCAAGTAAGCCGGGATGTTCGGTCCGTTGCCACGGTCCATGCCAACTGTTGCCGGTTCATTAGTGCCAAGGTGGCCGACTTGCAGAGGGTCCTTCATGATTGGTCCCAGATTAAAGTTGCTCCAGCTAATGTAACTAGTTCTTTTCGATGGTCACCACATACAGGTTGCATTAAATCATGGCGTAGGAAATTGTAGGTTGAAAATGGTACCGATCGTTTGGAAGATTTTTTTATTAATCAATTAACATAGATAAGAGTTTGAATTTAAGTTCAAGTTCAAGTTCATACATTTTAGTTGTTTTGTATACTTGTGTTTTTATTACCAAAAAATAGTTACTACAAAGTGAGTTTGTAGCCTATCTTATTATACACGGAGTATATGACTTCATATCTCACTTTAAAGTTTTATTTACTAAAATCAAGTTAGAAGTTTTTAGGTTCAAGTAAAGTAATCTCTCCTTATTCTTCCTAAATCCTAATTCTTCTAAGCATATCTTTAGAGTATCTTTAATCTTTAATTAGAGATGGCCAGTAGATTAGACTTGTTTGGCCCAACCTTGTCCGACACACTTAAAATATACGTCGTTAACGAAGTAGAAAATTTCAACCTAGCCCCAACCCGCTTCAGCTCGGGCCCCTACCCTTTCCAGCCGACACTATGGCCACCCCTTTACTTTATGCTTATCAAACTCTAATAGTATATATCACATAAGGCCCCGTGTCAATTTACTTAGCTAATACTTCCCTTAACTAATAACTCCTCCATTGGCCACAAACTCTTTAAACCAAAGTAGGTTCCACTTGTCAACCTTATTAATATTTTATATCAATAGATCTTACTTTTCTTTTTAAAAATAACATTTGAAGGACAATTTTTTTTAATCTATTTTTTAGCAACTTGCTCGGTAGAGCCAATTGACTACCCTTAACAAAAGTTGTTTTTTCATAAACAATGTAGAACTAATTGCTAAGTTTTTATTGAAGTGCTAATAAGTTCCTATAAGAGTAGCATTAAAAATGCCCTTAAGATATTAATTTTAGTAAATAGTACTCCATACCCTAAGTGATGAGATTTTTTTTGTTGAGAAAGTGTACTTAAATAGTCAATCTCATCATTCACAAGAGTCACAACAATGAAGATACGTACAATACGATATAATGCCCATATATTCACAAATTTATTAATAAAAGTTGTACCCCTCATAAAGGAGTGGATTAACGCTCGTCAAACTACAAATGAGTACCAACAAAAAAAAATTACAAATAGAGAATCCAACCTTTTTTTTGCAATGTATTTTTTTTATTTAAAGGAAGTAAACAATTGAAAAAACTACAAGTAAACATTTAGAAGCAACCAAACAAAACAAACACCAAACAAACGAAAACTAAAACAAAAACAAAAACACTAAAATAGCAAGCCAATAACCCCAAGCTACTCTCTAAGCATCCTCATCTAGGATTCTTTGAAGTTTAGGGGAACACAGGCGAGTAAGGTATCTAATCCTAAATTGTTGTACTCCCTACGTCTCCCAAAAATTGTTTCATTTATATTTATAGAGTCAAAATTTAAAAATTTTGACCATAAATTCTTATTATGTTATAAGAAATAATATATATAAGTGGAATATTGTTGAATACATCTCAATATAAATTTTTATAATATCAAGTTTTCATAATTTTTTGCCTTATGAATTTAAAGATAAAAATGTTTAAAGTCGTGCCTTTGAGACCGCAAAAAGTCAAATGAGACAATAATTGAGAGACGAAAGGAGTATATATGATCATAAAAACCTAATTAATTAAGAGTAAATGAGTAATTGACATACTTAGACACCCAATCAAAGACATGGTAAGAGCATAGATGTAATCATGTAAGTTCACGTCAAGCGGTGGCATAATCCTAATTAAAGTCGCAAATTCGAAGGTGCACAATAAATAAAAGCAAAGCCAAACCCAAAAGTCCAAAACTAGGGTTCTCGTTCTAAGCTTGCTGACCTTGCTCCCTATTTATAAACCCATCCCCCTTTTCTATCTCTATATATATCTCAAATAATTCAATCAAATCACAGTAATTCCCTTAAAAATCCGAACGAAATCCAGCTTCTGGTTGAATATTATGCCTCCTAGAACCAAGAAATTAGGGGCCACGCCGGCCAAGAAGACGGGAAGATTGTCACGTGCTCCGGCAAAGATCGAACCCAAGTCCGATGATGTTGTTAAGGCTGACAACCTTGAAGTTTCCGAACGAATTTACAACGTTGAAAACTATGCGGATCTGAATGTTGAGCCTTTGTCCGATTCCAATGGATCCTTGACAAGTAAGTTTTTTTTAGTTGATTTATATTATTGTTATTTATCGATTAATTGTCGTTATTACGTTTAGTGATTTTCGAGCTGTTTTTTTTGGCGGTTATTGCATAAATATTGAATCTTTAGGGTTGAATTTGTTCTAGAAATTGTGGGTATTGTATAAAGTTTGAATCTTTGGGGAGGGCTTTGTGCTAGAAATTGTGGGTATTCCTAGAAGTTTGAATCTTTAGGGTTTAATTTGTGCTAGAAATCGTGGGTACTGCATGAATTTTAGTTCTTTAGGATTGAATTTATGGTAGAAATTACGGGGTTTGCAAAAGATTTTTAATCTCTAGGGTTGTGTGCTAGAAATTATTGATGATTGTTTGTTTGATAGCTTTGGGGTTAAATTTGGGTTAATGAAAGGTAAATACTTGAATTTGATGTTAATTAAAAGTATATTTCATTGTTTTATGCTAACAGGAACATAATCTTTTGCACGTATAGGATAGAAGGGATGTCTTGTTGAATTTATTATTATTGTGGTTGTTAGATGGGATTTATATGAGAGGAGGAAAAGATATGGGAACTTGGGAAGTGGGCAATTGGGCATGTTGTTTTGAATGGTTAATTGTATCATGTATCTTTGATTTGTTGGGTATTATACTATGCTGTAAGAACGGTGCTTGGTTGGTTTAGGTGTGGGGTTATAATGTTGGGCGTTAATGAAAGAGTTGTTGAAAAGCTAATGTTGATATTTCTAGCCTCGAAATTGGGTGTTTTGGTCGAAAGTTGCAGAGCAAGAAAGGGACAATAATTATATTGCACGCATAATCTTGTGGAAGGGACTATTTTGGATTGGACTATATCTGATTTTACATTTTCTTGGGTTATGTGCATGTGACTCTGTATTTTTCTCTTCCAAGATGGGAGGGACTATTTGCATTGGAATTTGGATACTATTTTCAAGTAAAGTGTTTAAGAAAGACTTGTACGAAGAGTGCTTTTTTTTTTTTTTTTTTGTGCACTTTATGCCATCTCATGTAACCTTGTTATTTGGTTAAGGTTTCTTGGTTGGAGGATGAAGTTTTTGGTTTTAATGAAAGATATGAATCCATTGCAAATCTTAGATATGCATTACCAGGGGAGGTATTGTGAATGGTGTTCAGCTGTTGTTGGTTCAAGCCCCCTTTTCAATGTATTGACACTGTAATTTATGTGGAGAGCCCATAATAGACTTCAAGCTTTGGGAAAAGGGCTTCAAGTTATTATATCTTCTTTCTCCTGTATATTTGTGTACAAGTTTCAAGCTCATTTATATCTTTGATCAAGTTTTATAGAGTGTGTTTAAAACAAGGTCTGTGTTATAAAATGCCAATGATCTGTCAAGAGTGACATGAGTGAGAAATGGATTAAGAATATTTCCTGTTTATGAAGATTAATGCATTGGATATGATTAAGAAATGCCCAAATTTCTATTACTTTTCATAAGGATTCAATCAAGTAAAGGAAGCTGTTTATTCGGATCTGACAAGCAACGTATACACTAACGCTCATTGGACCTGCTAACTTCTAACCCGAGTTCACTTTTTGGACTAGTAGACCATATCAATTATGTGTTTGATTTTAGGTTTTGAAGGCTTAGTGGGTAGTTTATCTATGCACCCAACACTTTAGATCTCTATTGTTCCCAATGGTGAATTCAGCATGTTAAACGGCTGGATTTGTGTCAACCTCTCTTTCTATGACAGAAGAAGATGAGGTTAAAGAGGATGAATATGAAAAAGATGAACGGTTGGACCTTGAGGATAATGAACCAGAATATGAACCAGAAGAATATGGCGGTGAGTATGATGAGAAGGAAGTTCACCAAGAAGATTTCCAGGAGGACGGGGATGAAGGTGTTGAGGAAATTGAGGAAGGTGATCCAGCTGAAGAAGAGGAGGAACTGGAGGAAGAGGAGTTGGTTGAGGAGGAAATGGAAGAAGTTCCAGAGGAACTTGAGGGTGAAGAAGACGATGATCATGCTGAGACTTGTGATGGCCTTGAACAAGAACATGAGCATGGCCATGATCATGGCCAGGAGAATGATCGTGAGCATGCTGAACTGTTTGATGCAGCAGAAGAACATGAACACCACGAGCTTGTCAAAGAGAGGCGTAAACGTAAAGAATTTGAAGTCTTTGTTGGTGGTTTGGACAAAGATGCTACTGAGGAGGATCTGAAGGAAGTTTTTAATGCTGTTGGTGAGGTTACTGAAGTCAGGCTCATGATGAATCCTCAGACCAGAAAGAATAAGGGCTTTGCATTCTTACGCTTTGCTACAGTTGAACAAGCAAGGCGAGCTGTCACTGAGCTTAAAAATCCTGTGGTATATGTTTTGATCTTATCGTAGATTGAGCGACTGCAAAGCACAGATTATGTTGAATTTATGCTAACACCAAAAATTCCAGGTGAAAGGGAAGCAATGTGGTGTCACACCAAGTCAGGACAGCGATACCCTATTTTTGGGTAACATATGCAAAACATGGACAAAGGAAAAAGTAAGTTGACTGCGGTGTTGCTGTCTTCATCAGGCTACACGTTTATTTTGTTTGGTTATGTGGAGTTGCATTATTCTCATCTGATTGGCCTGTATAAAATTTGATCTTCCAGTTAAAAGAGAAATTGAAACTTTATGGGATAGATAATATTGAGGACCTGACGTTAGTGGAAGATAGTAACAATGAAGGAAAAAATAGAGGTTTTGCCTTTTTGGAGTTCTCCTCCCGTTCCGAGGCTATGGATGCTTTTAAACGTCTTCAGAAGAGGGATGTTTTACTTGGAGTTGAGAGGCCTGCAAAAGTTTCTTTTGCCGATTCTTTCATTGATCCTGGTGATGAAATTATGGCCCAGGTAATTAGATCAAGAATCTTTCCCATTCCTTGGATGATTATGGAATATGGAGTGATATTTATCTTGCAAGTTGTCAAACACCTTTAAGGAAGGATAGTTAGTTTGAGTACTTACATGGCCAACTACAGTAGATTAACCTTATTGTTGTTAAGTCTTTGAAAGATTGGCTATGCTATCTCCTGCCATTTTTTAAAATACTCTACGTCCTTTTTTGTTTGAAGATTTTAAGTTGAATTTTATAACTTAACATAGTTATGTTAAGCATCTTTCGAAATGATGCATCTTTCTTGATATAATGAAACTTTTTTTCCCTTATGTTTATCCACTACTCTTTAAGAAAGTAGCAAGGTTGGGATTTCATGTTGAGGTGTGGGTTTAATGTTATTATTTTGTTTAATATTTTTTTGGAGGATCCAAGGTCTCATTCTGTAGGGGTTTTCTTTTGTACTGTTCAACTTGGATTGATGGATCCTTTTAACTATAAGGGATAATTGGTTGCAACTGTTTTAGGTCAAAACTGTGTTTATTGATGGTCTTCCTGCCTCATGGGATGAGGATCATGTTCGTATCCTGCTCAAGAAGTTTGGGGAAATTGAAAAGGTTGAACTTGCTCGCAATATGCCATCTGCGAGAAGAAAGGATTTTGGCTTTGTTTCTTTTGACTCTCATGATGCAGCAGTAACATGTGCTAAAAGCATCAATAATGCAGAGTTGGGTGAAGGAGATCACAAGGTCATTAATGGCTTGAATGCTTTATTATATGTGTTATGACATTTGATATAGACATGATGAGATAATGCTTGTAGCTTCATTGATTTCTTTATTTTGCAGGCTAAAGTTAGAGCTAGATTGTCGAGGCCATTGCAGCGGGGTAAAGCAAAAATTAATCACCGTGTTGATCGTAAGGGTGGTCTAGTAGCTGGAAGGCGTCCTAGGGCTCCTTGGAACCGACCATTACCACGTCTCCTTCCTCCTCGTGTGAGGCCACTTGTTAGCCGTGTTCCCATTGCTGTTGGCCGGGGCTTGAAGAGGCCTGTAGGATTACGGGACAGGCGTCCCCCACCACCTATACCAGCTAGAGCCAGGCCATTGCCACCTCCACCTAGGCCATATGGGAGAAGGGCTCCTGGTATTCATTCTGATTTTGGCTGATCACTTTTGCTAGTAGTATGCTGAGAAGTATCATCTGACCTACTGTTGTATGCAGCTCATCCACCACCAAAAAGTTGCTTGAAGAGGGATTATATTGGGAGGGAAGAGCTCCCTCCAAGGAGTAGGGCTGTGGCTGAATATGGATCTAGGTTGCCACCTGAAAGGCGTCCAACTTATAGGGATGAGTATGCCAGCCGTTCACTTGTTTATGCTGATGTGCATAGGAGCAGTGCCTCGCGCTCTGCAACAAGGAGACCTGATCCAGAGGATAGCTATGCCCCAAGATATGAAAGACCACCCCCAAATTACCGTGAAGGGCGTCCTCGTGATTATGATTCTATTTCTGGTTCTAAACGCCCTTATAGTGCGGTGGTTAGTTGATATGATCTTTTGTCTCAATTCCTGGCTTCTCATATTGTGATTCAACATGATGGTAATTCTGAGTTCTAATGTTCCTTGATTTCCAAGGATGACCCCCCTTCTCGATACGCTGATCCTGGTCACGGTATGCGTCATTCAAGGGCACGTGTAGACTATGACATCCCTTCTGTAAGTTCTCAGTATGGGGATACATATGGTGATAGGTCAGTGTTGCTTAATCTCAGGACTATAATATTGGCACATATTTTCAACTGTCTAAGCTGTTTAATGCTTCTAGGATGGGGAGATCTTCTGCTGGATATAGTGGCAGCAGCAGAAGTTCGATGTCTGCTCAGGATTCTCTTGGGCTTTACAGTAGTCGTCAGGGGGGAATGAGCTATAATGGTATGCCCTTGTTTCTAAAGTATTGTAGATCATAATCATTTGAAGTACATTTTGTTAAAATATCAGTTGACAGACCCTTTTAAGCAAGCATTACTCCGGTTTTAATAGTTTCCTGTTCTCCAGGTGCATACAGTGGCAATAATGGTGGTATGTATTCTTCAAGCTCTGGCAACGAATATGCTTCCCGGGCATCTGATGTATTTTTCTAAACCTCTGCGGTTGAAATTTTTTCCATGGTGTCATGATTTGGGCAGGAAATTAACTCAATGTTGATGTTTCAGGTTGGTGGAAGCTCGTACTCATCGATGTATTCTGGTCGTGGTATAAGTGGTAGTGGATACATGGGAGGTGGTAATTCTGGATCATATTACTGAGTTAATTAATCGTAGTAATGTGAGGCAGCAAAGATATCTAGAAAGTTATCTTCTTTGTGCAGAAGCTACATGTGGTAGTTTTTTTTTTGCTGCTTTAACAGTTGAATATTACAATTTTCTTTTTGTCGCTATTTGTTCATATGAAATCGCTGGTAAGATTATGTTAGGCAATGTTCTAGAAGTGTATTACTCTTAAAATAGTTGCACTTATCCCGTTTACCGTTCAAGGATGAGTGAAGATTTATCTTTTATCATCAGTTTAGCATAGTATTTAATGTACGTTTAGAGACAAGGAATTTCTGTTCTAAAAATTTTCCTGCATGGGATGTTTTGATATAACTGGCAAGAAATGATTCATGAATTGACATTTATGTGCTGGTCTTTTTCTGTTTCCTCTTGTTTCTGCTGTAAAGAGTCGTTCTCTGCCTCTCATTACGCAAGATTGAAAGGTTCTGAGGTTGCAGATTTATGCGTTTCCATGTAAACAATCTTTAGAAGGAAGTGGGTGCTGGTTAGATGTAGCCGCAGGCTGGCAAAGTGACGATAGATCAGGTGGTATTTTGCCATTTTATAGGAAAATTTTGACGTTTATTCATTGTTTCAAACAGCCATAAATGACCCTATGAGACATTTAATAATTTCTCACTGAGTTTTCTAGAAAATAGAGTCCAGAACTGTATTAAGACCTTCAAATTTGGGAACTTTTGGGCATTTTTGTTATGAAAAGGTAACATCTCAATGTGTTTCTTACAGATTCTTGGAGACACTATAAGGCCTAATGACCCCTTAGAGGTATTTTTAATCACCTCTAAACTCATATTTTATATCCTTCAAACTTTTATGAGGCCTTAAATGGTTTAGAATCTCCTCATATGACACTAACTTATTGTACCATTTGGTCATATTTGACAATACTCTGAAAGATTTTCTAGTGATGGAAATAATTTATTTTGATTTTAAAAAAATACCCATTACAATCGAATAATAAAACTTCTACAATTTGATAGACCTTTAGATGATTGATTATAAACATCCTTATACAACCTTATGGTACACCAAATATGTTTATTTTAATTTGGAGATTATTTTTTAAAAATATCACAAAATTGATGTAGTCACTTTGGAGATATTTTAACGCTGTGAGCGAACACTTTTTATTTATTTATTTATTTTTTTTATTTTAACCATGGGTCTTATACTGTCATGATAAGTAAACCCTATAAATGATCTGAACAACATTATATGATCCTATGATACACCTTGTATTTCCCCCCAATTTTAGAGATTTTTCGAATATATTTTCATATCGTTGTATATTAACCTTTAAAACTCATTCATTCTCACATGGGTTTTCTAGAGCCATTTTAGGAGTGAGTGGAACAATCTATTTTCACTCTAAATATTTATTTCAATTGATTTCTAAAACTTTTACAAATTCTTAACTCGTTTCAATCCTTTAAAGATCGAAAAAGACAATAATTAGTTCCAAGTTCTTATTCGACTCTATAGACACCTTGCACCTTAATTTCATTTGGAGACTTTTCATTTCTCAAAATTTGTGTGTAATCTTCCAAATTCAGGCATTTCAGACAATTTAGAAATCAGTGATGGAACACCTTTATATTTTTTCCTTAGGTCTTATAAGTCCCTACTAGCCCTATGAGTGACTTGAACAATATCAGTGTATTAGACAATACGAGCGACTGTAACTATTTATCTTGACATTAAACATTCATTTCAATCGATTTTTAGAACTTTTACAATTGGATCTTTTACTCGCTTTTGACCTTTGTAGATCGAATAAAAAGAAAATGATTAGTTTCTAATCACATTGTATGACCATATGAGACACCTTTACCTTTCAATTTTTGAGATTTTTAGTATATTTTTTAAAATTGGTGAGTGTTAAATTTTTTTTAATTTTATATAACTTTGTGTGTTGCCAAATCGTTGGCTTAGGTCTTTGGACAAAATAACCGCCTCAATCTTTCCTAAACATGAATCTCATCCGAGTGTGTACAACAATGAACATGAACATCTCCAACTCGTATGCAAGATGGATAAGAAACATCCAAGGAACTTACTTTCACTCTGAGTAGACCTGCTATCACCTTAAAAGTTACACCTTTGGAAGCTTGCATTACCTTCTGATGACAACCTAAGTAGTTGGGACGTCCGAGTATGATTTGCTGCTGAGTCGTCGGGACTATAGCCATGATGAGGAAAGGATAACAAGGCTGCTGGATTTAAACATGTGTTGAAAAACGGGGAGTTGCATCAGTGGACTAAACTCAAGGAGGTGCAAGAAGGGGATATCATATATTCAGCTGCTGTTGTTTGGATCCAACAATGTTGTTCATCTTGTACTTCTTAAGCATACACGAAGAATCCTGAATGTATTTGGGAAAAATGTTAAAAGGTATACCGCATGGATAATTGATGTAGCTTCACCAACAAGAGGGAAGAGTTTTGGAACAGATGAATTAGGAAGAAAATTGTTAGTTCATTTTCTTGAGTTGTTAGTTTGGGAGAGAACAAGTCTTCTTTAAAGCCTTCTGTCAAAATCTAAACACAAACTCACCGAAAAAACACATCCACCATCGCTTCCATTGTCAAGCATCAAAGCTTGATCACAAAACCCAATCAATTGAAGACTTTATCCAACGAAAAACCATTTAGAAACCCATCTTTTATCCCATTGTTTGCCACCTCTACCTTCACCACCCACTTCAGTCGCCTACGACTCATTCCCTCTCCTTCTCTTCTACCTCCCCTCACGCAACTCCTCCTCTTCCTGCCTCATCTTTTAGCTGAAGGGGCTGTCTTCCCTTTCTCTCCATCTTTTCGCTACCCAGTTCCGCAAGAGCAAAACCGCCAATCCATTAGCGGTGCTTTTTGCTGCTGCTGGATGTGCCACACTATCCCTTCTCTCTTTCTCTAGCCCGTTTCTCTAAGGCTAGTTTGATTTGATGCCTTGAAATTGATATTAGTAGATGACCGTTGTTGATTTGACAGAGTAAGTGATAGAATGGTTCTAACTTTTCTAATTTTCTAAATTGATGAAAGTATGTTTTGGGGTATGATCCTTGATTCCTTCTTTCAGCTGCTATTGTTTTGTTGTTAATGTCGTGCTATCATTGTTGTTGATGTATGTTGTCTTTTCATAGTTAAGGGTGTCTGTGTTGTTAGGGCTGCTGTTGTTATTGTGGATATTAACGATGTCGTTGCTGTTATTATTGCTATGTCGTAGTGTGTAACAGAGAGTAGTAGCTGTAATTTCAAATTTAATTAGGCGTTAAATTCATGATCCTTACTATGTTGAGGAAGAAGACTGCAGGAAGGATGAAGAAGAAAAGAACAGGAAGTGGTTTAAAAAGAGGGAACACAAATAAATAAAAAAGATAAAGAGGGAATTAAACTACCATTTTCAGCTACTATTGCTGGTTACTATTTAATGCTAGTCATTAGAAGAAAAAGGGTGCCAAAAGTTTGCCTATTCTTGTCAAAATTTTCTATTAATCATTCAAAAGACCAAAACAAAAAAGAAAAATACATAAAGTTAAGGCACTCAATTTCACAAGATTTCATTGAAGAGAATACTATTATATCGAAGTTGTCAGACATGTATACATCAAAAAAAGCCTACACCGTACACTATAGTTGGCAATCTCTCAAGTGAAAAATTGGATTCTACAAAATTCAGTCTAAATGTGAGCAATCAGTCACCTTTCTGAAAGGGGTAATCCACAAACTAATTGTGCCCCCACAAACTTATATCAAGGAAACATTTCTTCACGTTAGGTAGCTTTCAATTTGGCAGATGGCGAGGCCAGGTAGGAAAGAGTCCTGTGGCCAACAAACAACAAGAGGACTCCCAAGAAGCCCAAGAACTTCAGCGTTGTAAACAGGTTCAACTGCAAGAATGATCAAAGGGTTGTTTATGGAAGAAGCATTTGCAGATGCGAAGAACAGGAAAGTAAAACATGAACAAAAAATATCTGCAGAGGAAATTGTTTTCTGCCCCAACAAGAACGTCAATTTGATTATTATATACAGAACTTCTGTGCATCAAGAGATGCTAACAAATTCATCCAGATAATGTTATAGTGAAAAACACAAACCTTCAGCCAGAAAAGCACATAGAGACAAAGTACAGCTGCAATGCCAACATGGAAGAGTACAGCAAATGCAGCAGGTACTGGTGATGTTGGGAACTTCTTAAAGTTGACCCTGAGGCGAAGAAGCTGCAAGAATGCATTAAAGATCATAGTAAGAGAAAGTGACATATCCAAACCCCTAAAATGCTACCAAATTTGAAGGATAGGACAGAAGAGTGACAAGCAGAGACAGTCTACAGTCTGCATACTGAATATTGACATAAAAAGAAACCGACTATCAGCAATTCATCAAAGTCTCAAACCACGTGTGTTATGATAATCTGAAAAAAAATGCATGGACGACAATATGACAGCACGGAATTCTTTTCCATGAATACTGATAATCTAAATGGTATGAATAATTGCACATATGGATGTTTGACATGATTTAATTGATATTTATTTCAACATATTATTGCCTTTTAGCCAGTGAAGTGGTTTCAATACATAATTTAACAATGGGTTGCAAAAAGTAAAATGTCTTGAACAAACCAACTCACCCCAATCAAAAACCCTACTAGTGGAACAAGGGTAAGGCCCAAGAAAGCAAGAGAAAGCTCCTTAGGTGAACGCTTTTCTGGAGCTCTGAATATGTGAGTTATTTCTTCTTTGGGTCCAAACCTTGAGAAAGGGTCAATAGGCTGAAGAGGTGGCCGCATAGCCTTCTCAGGTGCTTCAGGAAGATCCAAGACAATATGACCCAGAGACCGTAAGAAAGAGTTCTCCTGAAAATAATGACTTAGAAAACTATGCCAGTGCAATTATTAGTAATAGAGCAAGGAAAATAAGAACAGAATCATAATTACCATGACAGCATCTCCAACTGTTAGTTGGAGATCGTATTTGCCTGAAAGGTAGAAGAGCTTGTCCACTAATCCAAGGAAATCCTACAGCACGAAATCATGAAAGGGTTATTTCAGACGCTTAATTTCTCAAAAGATGAGAAATAATATACACCAAAAATGTTTTCATCCATGCCTAACTCATACCGATACATACAGACCAAAAAATTCAGGAAATCCAAAATCCAAGCAACCATGTGGTTGTTTTTAAATAAAAAAGAAAGCATCCAAAATATAGAAATCTGACATTCTTCAGACAATCATGATAATATGTTATGGGGGAAAAAACCATTAAACCTTTAATCAACAAAAACACCGTACGCAGCAACTACCACATTGACCATATGACAGGGGCAAACCTATGTGCTTATGCAGCATGATGTCCCTTACAATTCAGCCAGTTACAATCAAAAGATGAGCTTCGGGAACCATCAGCACCTTCAAAGCACAAATGTACAACAAACTAGGCTGGTAGTTTTCCCTTCCAGCTTCCGTCAATAGCTTTTATAATGGAATATAATAATATATGGGTTATTGAAAAATCAACTTAATTACAGAACTGTCATGGAAAATTACAAAAAGAATCCTCTCCCACAACAGAGAAGGCTCAGTAGCTCAAACGTTCTCATGTCTTTTACTGAATTTCAAATCAGTATGTTTCAAGTGATTTATTGATCAAAGTCGACAGGATATCCCAGTTAGCTACATTCTAGCATAGCATATAAGGCTCTCTGGTTGCAAGGAGTATAATTTATCATCATTGCAATCACTTAACATGGTCATCATCCTTCTATAACACTCTAGAAGAAGATAAAGTACCACATTCATCACTTAACATTGTCATCATCCTTCTATAAAACTCTAAAAGAAGATAAAGCACCACATTCATCACTTAACATTGTCATCATCCTTCTATAAAACTCTAAAAGAGGATAAAGCACCACATTCATCACTTAACGTTGTCCTCATCCTTCTATAACACTTTAAAAGAAGAGAAGCATTACCAGCATGATTCACCTATACTTCCTCCGTTCCCAAATATTTCACAATCTTAGTATGGATGTCCTAAGCTTTTTACATTTCTTATTTGGGTTAAAGTAGTTCCTTTTTTTATTTTCCAAAAAAACTTTACAGGAACATATCACAGATGACATAGTTTTCTCACTCTCCTATGAATACTATGTCTCCCATCATCCATTTTTCGAGTTTTTATCAACAAAGAAAGCATACAAAGCAATATGTATGGATGGGGTACCGATAAGTCAAAGTTACTTCATTCCTTGCTCCTCAATAAATTGGGATGGCATTGTTAAGTTACTCAAGGTCAATTAAGAAATCATGTATTTAGTAGCATACAAAGACACTCAACGTTGATACACCAAAAGCAGTAAGGAATACTTACCAGTGTCAATTCAAACCTTTTCCCTGAGTTCCCAACCACAAATACATGCTCAGAATTCATCTCGTGTCTTAGCTTCAGCAATGCCTGCAGCCATGTCAATTAGTAAACTATCTAAAGATCATGAAGCAGTCTATCAAATTTAAGAGATATCAAACCTGATGGGGCTTGAATGTGTTTCCTAGAGGAGAGGACAACTGGAAGGAGAGGCGCATCTTCTGGAGATGGTTTGCTGATAGAGAAATGGAACTGTCTGCTGACAAATCTAACCTACAAGTCCATAATCTTTCATTAAATTGCTTGATTATTAAAAGATAACTCCCCGTAAAGCATTTTCTTTTGGGTTACTTGACCAAGAATGTCTAGTCCAGAACATAAAATGAGTGTGATTAATAGAACAATGAAACTGACAACATAACTTACAATAGATTAGTTCAAAATTGACTGCTGGTACACAAACCATTTATAACTAAGCTTTAATGATTCCGTTTTATGAATTAACCAGTTGTGTATACATGGACTAACTGACTTATTTTGTTCAAATGCAAATTTTGTAAAGAAAACTTCAGGAGGAAATAAAAAGTACATGTTGAGACCTGAAATATCATGCTCAAAAGATGGGCGAATAATGAGAAGCGATGAGAAAGGAAAAATATATAACAGATGAGCCTGGGACCAAACTTACAAAGAAGACAAGTTTCACAATTTGAGATATATACTTACTTTTTCTGAAATTCCACATCGCCAAGATCATTATCAAGGACAGATATCGCTGCATTTTCAACTTTTATTTCTCCAGTAAAATAAACATTAACCCAAGTGCGGCCTCCTGTTGCATATATATCACTCTGACTTGGATCGTTCAAAGCAATCTAACTCACAACCCAAGAAAAGAAAACAAAAGGTCAATTTTATGCTTTTTTGTGCACTAGTCCACAACAAAGCAATTAAAAGAGTGGAGCAGAAAGAAACCTTGAAAACAAACTCATACTTCCCAACATCAATGTCCTTTGGCAAAGTATCCAATACATGGAATCCACCAAAGTCATACTTAAGATCCTGATACAGAAGATTTGACAATGTTAGTTGACAAGGTAATTAGGAAGTTTCAACTGAAATTAATTATAAATATATTGAAAACAGAGTAACACAAGCCAAATTAGCTAAAAACCTGGTTCTCAATAATTGGAGCACTTTTTGAATCAATATGGATCGGGGCAGCTTGCACTATTTTAACTGTCAGTGAAGGTGCCTCAGACCCAAGTACAGTGTTCACCTTAACCTGATCACATATATTACAGTTAAATAAATTGCACCAAAGGGGCACTAGGCAAATTAGTAACACTTAGAATCCTAAAAACGAAGACACGTTATGCACAAGATCATAGCAGGAAAGTAGACAAGGAGCCACTGACGTGAACTGATAAATACAAGTGTTTCATCCAAACACCTTGGTTTTGATAAGTGAAAAAGGCCACAACTAAAATATTACAAAACAGACAGGAAAAACAAATGTTGTCATCTGTAAGCGGGTTCCAAGTACATCTATGAGACAGGTCAGCGTGGATTACATAGCCAACATAGTGATCACAGGTTTTAGCTGGATAGAAATACAATATCAGGTCCAAAATAGTTCAGCAAATATTTCAAGAACTAGCAATTAATCTAATGCATTTTCTAATAAAAAATAACTGTTTAAAATATTTCAAGATTCATGCTAGAAAGGTTTTAGAAAGAACAGTACACCAATCGCAACACAAAAAAGATACATAGATAATCGCACAAATACAAGTATGCAGGCACACAAAAAGCAGCTTCTCAGACATGAAAATATTAAATGGGCGTCAATACCTTGAGCTGGTCATTCCTGGATATGGATAGCACAGTAGCAGGGAGAGACAAGATCAATGGGATTGACAACCTATACAGAAAAGAACTTGTTACATTTGAATGAAGCTCTAAGGTATCAAATTCTTGTTGTTCATGCTGGGGGCAGAACAAACAAAAAGTTGCAAATCAATAAGGAAATAGTAAGAAGGGATAAAAGGGTTTCATCATACATTAGAAATCTATAAGGCACGAAAATACATGATTGAAGATTGTTTCCAGTTTCAACTAAGTAAAGAAAAACTGGGTGCCTATGTGTCATTCTCAAATCCATATTAAATACCAGACAGAAAAAAGATACATGGTCAGCAAAAGAAATATGAATGTTAAAACTCTACACCCAACAATTTTGAGTCCCAAGTTAATTTGATGTAAAACTAACTAAACTAACCCACCAGGCCACCAGACCTGAAATCTCCTTTTATATGTACAAAGATGATTGAAATATATATTCCCCTTCTTGAGGTCAAATTCAATCTTTCTGAAAAGATTTATGAAAGATTGAAAGAGAAATCAATACGCCAAATCTTCTAAGACAATACTCCAAAATAAAATAAAATTTAGCTACTTACAATTTTAATTTCTGTAATTATGTTTACAGGCTGATTAGCCAAATAGCAAACTGAACATAATAACAACAATCTCTGTTCTCTAAGTATACTATATGACTAAGAGGGCTATAACTAGAAATTTAGCCCAAAACAGGTTCTTTCAGTTGCCTACATGTTACAACACATATTCACATATTATCTTATCAAAAGAGAATTGTGTGCATTTGTTAAATAAAAAAATATCAATGGAATAAGCAACCCACTAAAATAACAAGAAAAGCAAGATATGCATGTTATTCAACCATTACCTGTTGTTCTCCAACAACGCTAATGCATCAATCTGGTAAAAGAAATCATGGGGGTTCGCAGGCACTCCAATGCCAAGAAAAAATTTTGCCAAACCCAAAATTTTGTTTCCTGGAACCTGCAAATTTTATGTCAAGTTAGAAGAATATCTTCAGGATGCATGATTCACCCAATTATGAACCCAACAACCTAAGAAAATGTCATCAACCTTAACACATAAATCTACTTACGGAAATCTTCCCAGAAGTTACATCAGCAAATGCCACAAGTCCTCGAACAACTGACGACGTGATTGAAAGTGGACCTTGGTATTCACCATCATCAACAACTTTCTCATCAAAGAACATGGCCCCGTCATCTGTAGGCAGGCCATTAACAAAAAATCAAAAAACCAATTATATGGTCACCTAAAAGCTAGCAACAAACAATCTGCTGATTTTGAAAAACTTTATAACCTCATATCAAAATCTTAGCAAACTTATCAAAACATCAATTTAATAATAGTAAAGGACAAGTACATTTGCCAAACAGGTCACAAGAATAATACATATATCATGATAAGTTAAATAAAAATCCTTTGCTCGTTGAATTAAACTAAGTATATCAACAGGATATATTAGGTATTCATGCAAGGGCACAAAAGACAATTGGAAAACCACGTAATCAAATATGTTCATTGGGTATTTCGATGACAAGCACTTTAAATCTCTATTTGAATATACCAGAATCAAATCACCAATATAGTACTACCAAATAGCATTGAGGGAAGGATAGTACAGAAGAAAGGAGCTTCACGTACCATATTTCTCAACACTGTCAAAGAGTTTTACTATATCATTCTTCAGAGTACCGATCTGCCAAATGTCCATTCAGAAAAGATTAAGTTAAAGTTCCCACAAATGATAGCAACACCATTATATGTGACACAAACACTAAAATAGTAAACCAGGATATGGGCATTAGATTAACATGAAGACTCTTGGGTCAGAATTATTATTGATAAGAAGAACTGTATTACCCAGATACAAAACAGTAAATAACTTGTTGTTCAGGTCAGCTGACATCTTGTCTCCATTTATGATCACTCCCACCACACCAATGATATGTCTCCCAGATGTTATAACAGCAATGGATACCAAGAAACAATCCAACCATTGACAAGTTAAATTATGATATTATAAAACATTCATTTCTCTCTCTCCCTCTCTCTCTCTCTCTCTCTCTCTCTCTGATTGTTCTTAAATATCTCTTGCTACGGCTAAACTGAAGACTTTTTTGTCCAGAATAAACAGACATTAGCACTTGTTGAATATCATTCATAACTTTCAGATTATCCTTAAGTCCAGACTCCAGAACAGAGATATTGCCTTCACCTATATTCTTCGACTCTTATAAAATGAAAGACAAAGCTACCTTCCAAACCAATACAACTCGTGGCAATACAATTTTTTTACCTATAAATTGCAGTTATTAGAACCTTTGATTTCAAGAATCCAACAAAAATGCCTTCATGTGATTTTGGACATGTAGTCACATATAGATATTTGAAAAAAAAAGGCCTAAAAACAAATGACTCCTTATAATTGGCAATAATTAGCACTTGCAATTATTCCCCAAATCCATCTAACATAGCAACAAGAAGACACCAAATCCACAAAACAGCATATCATCATCCATACCAAATGAATCAACCAAAAATGTCATGTTCAGAGGATATGTGAGATCGACAAAGATGCAATTACCAATGACTGATCGATCTCTGCTGATGTTAATGACACAACACCGGCAAGAGTTTCAAGTGCTATTCCTGCAGCAAAGAGACAATTTGCCTCAGAAAAATGGTTTGTAACCTATGGATTGTTGATCAGCAGTCGTGAAATGAAAAGGAAGAACAGAAGCCCAAATATACAAATTTATAAAGACAAAATAAAAAGGAAGAAGAAAAACATTAAAATCATCTATTATAAACCAACATGAGAATAAAGAACAAAATTACAAGGGGAGAATCTACCAGCAGCACGAGTACTGGACTCAGGTTTGTTGGAACTATAGCGCCATCGTCCATCACTCTGACCAAGAGCCTGACAAAAATATGTACCAACATAAGGTCATAAGCTCACAATAGGAACAAAAGCCAACTACGGGAGAAGCAAAATAACCATGCAAAACCCAACCTTGACTGAACGGAAGACTTGATCAGCATTTTCAAGCTTAACTTCCAAATGAGCAGCCTGATTCTGCATTTATAGTTATGATCTAAATGTTAAAAAAAAAAAGGAAGCAATGCCCAGCATTTCAAAAAAGCTTAAAATAACTAACAAAATTCACATTGCATATGGTGCAGAAATAGAGGAACTTGACGAATAGCACTATAATAGAGCTAGAGAGTGAAATAACAAGAAACAAAGAAAAGAGGAAAGACTAATGCATTTCCAACAAAGCAAAAAGATCCACCTCATTGGCTTTGAAATAACAGACAGACAAACAAAAAAGGGTCATTTATTGCGTGTGAATAATTTTTGTTTTTTAGTGGCACATGGCCATTGCTTTTCAAAGACCAATTCAAAACAATCTTTTTGTAATTGTGAGGTGAGGTACCATATATCTCCCCCCTCCTCTTCCCAGCCATTGAAGAAAGTCACTTGTATGGATGTCTTTCATGTTGATATATATATCGTGAGTTAATGTTGAAAAGATCAAACCATGAAAATTTTCTGAACAGTTACCTTGAGAAGTACTAAGCTCCCAACTGAATAGTAGAAGTCAAGCAATAAGTTTGCTTTAGTGATAGCAGCCTGCAGTCTCGATCTGACAGCCTAGAGAAGAAGGGAGGATAGGAATAGCAGAAAAGGTCAAAAACACCTCAAGAATATTAACTAACTATGATTTTGTTACTTACCGCAAGGCACAACAAGCCCTTCTTACGCAAACTTTCAAACACCTTTAAAGTTATGAAGAATAGATACCTTAAAATCCTCTTCGTCAATCTTGCATTTTAGAATTCGATTCGATTTCAATGCAAAACTGACATCCTTCAAACTAGCAGATGAAGACTTCAAGGTCTCCCTAATCAATGCGCATGTTGAGGTACTTATATCAAGATCTTTCTCAATTCCAAGGACCTCAAATGTTCTTAATGCTTCATAGGTGTCTTCAAGACTATACAAAGACATATCTAAGTCAAAAAATATTCATCAAAGATACATCCAACTGTACATACAAGTACTACAAACAAGAATAAAATAGAAGCACAGGGTTTAAGACAAGAACAAAAACTGCACTAAATAATGCATGCCACTTGTGCAAATTAATACGGGTTTACATTCACATCAAACACAAATGCAGAAGCAAACACTAAAAATCACAGTCCACAGAAAACGCTAGTCTTCCCCATCAAAATCATATAAGTGACAGTATCAAGTTCCTACTTCTAGAAACAACTAAGAATCAACTCCTAGAAGCAATACATTCACGAAAATCCTAATTCTTCTAAGGTCTCCAGCACATATTTCAAAATCCTAATTTGGTAGATATAGCAATTCATCCTGGTAATTTTCTAAGGAGTTCATCAAACAAGCTTTTAACAGGTCTCCTAATTCCTCCGAAAATGGCAACCAACATACACCATTCAAGTTTCTAAAGAGCATAACCAATGACACCCAAATATGAAGCTCAATTTATCTACTACTGATAACACAAAAGTAGCCGATCACGCAACAACGAAATCAGAAATTAAACATCCTCAAGATCTCTACTTTTCAAATTTACGACTTAAACTAACAACACATATAATCAAACTGAGCAATGCACACTTCATAACATCCTCTTTGTTACACATTATAAAAAATTCGAACCAAATTCACAAATTATACAAAAAAAAAATCAAAATTAGGGGTTAAGCAGGGGTTTTGGATACCTCTTGAAAGATCCATCAATTGGCTTGAAAATCAGGGGAGCAGCAGATCGGTGAGAATCCGAAACAGGGTTGAAGATCGCAGCATCACAGATCGATGAAATTAGAAGTAGAGCCAAAAACCCTATAATTTGGGCCATTCCTGCAGCAAAAAATGGCATAAAATTAGGGGATTCAGGAGTGAGATTAATCGGCAAAATTGTGTGGGATTTAACGAAGAATGGACCGTTTAGATGATGATATGATTAAGAGATAGAGTGGAATGTGATGAGTGTAAGATCGTACTAGGTTTCATCAGGTGCGAACTTCAACGAGGCTTGTCGAGAGGGAGAAGAGGGGGAGGAGGAGGAGGAGGAGGAAGGAGGAAGATGAACAGAGTGAAGGGAAACAATGGAGAGGAGATATGAGTGTAAGAGTTGTGAGTTGACGGTGTGGTTGGGATCAATTCATGGACCCTGGGTCGTGTTCGTGTATCACTTGCGTCTCTAATGTGGATTTTGGGTTAGCTTTCATTTCAATAGTGTCTAACCGAGATTTTATACATTCAAGTCTTGAATGTGGGATGTATACGAAGAATTCTCGTTATATTTAGGTGAGATTTTACTTAGCAACTCTCGTTACCCCAAATACTCTAAGGGCCTATTTGGTACGAGAAATTGGAATAGAATGGTATGAGGTTTAAAACTCATTTCTAATTAAAAGCTGTTTGATTTTGGAAAAAAAAAGGAATGAATTTCAAATTTTTTGGGTTTCACACTCTCAAAATCCCCCTTTTGATTTCTTTTACTTTAGTCGGTGTTCATCTAGCGTTCATTTAAATCTCACCGCTCTACTCTAACTTTTGAATGTCGCATTATTATTATTAATAATGGTATTACAATTTTTATTTTATTTATTAAATTGATTACTATTATCATTAATATTAATATATTTATAAATTTTTATTATTACTATCGTTAGTACTTTTTTCTATAATATTTATTTTTATAGTTATTTTAATTAGAGCGACTAAAATATTACCCGACTCAATAAACTAACTGAAACATATTTAGACCCTACCTTTCTACCTGATTATGACTCGAAAAGTAAGACCCATAAACAGACCCAACCCGACCTAAAATCAACTCGAAATCGATTTGACCCGATATTCGAAGACTTAAACCTGATATGTGTCCAAACTATTATAGACCCGACCCGAAGACAACCTGAAATCGATTGAACCCGACAAATAACTCGTAGTTGACTTAACCCAAAACCTGCTATAAGCCGTCTAGGAACCAACCCGGATTGACCTGAACCGAATGCGAGCTGACCCGAACCCGAGCAAGCAAATAGCTGATTTGGCCTAACCCGACCGAATTAACTCGATTTAACCCGAACCGATAAGTATCTTGACCCGCGATGGATCAACCCACAACTGTCCTGTGAACCCGAATTGACACCCCTAGTTTTAATATCGTGAATATATAAAAATAAAAATATTTTGATTGTTAATATCAAGATTACAGTTATTCATGTTTGAACCAAACAAGTAAGGAACTAAATCTCATTCCTTTGTTAAACCAAATAAATGGAAAGGGTTTAAAACTCATTACTTTACTTAACCAAATAACTTTCTAAAACTGATTCCATTCTTTTCATGTATCATTCCTAATTCCATTCCATTCCATTCCTGCAATCCAAACAGGGCCTAAGAGGTGGAACTTAAATTAGGATTGAGTACCTTGACAGTAGAGCCCAGTTCATTGACCCCTTTATTAGAAATAGAAAAGTATTTTCGTAGAACTAAAAAACTTTTGGAATAATGCTATGAGTATTGATAAAATACCATTGGTTTCATGTACTAGGAATCATCATTTGTACATAGTAGTCTTGTTCATATTCTTCTTATTATTATAACTATTGCCAATCTTCTAATTATTACTTCCTCTATTCCCTTTTTTTTTACCCTATTTTCTATTTTGGTACGTCCACAAATATTGCCCCATTTATTTAAATAATTTTCATTTTGGGTAGTCCCACCAAAGATTTTTCATTGTATCTTAAAAATTTAATTTTTGTACTTGGGGCAAAAAAAAGGGGATAGAGGGAGTATAATTGTTGTTGGATAGCTTTCCAAAGATTGATCCCAAGAGGGGGTGGCAAACCGGCAACCAATCATTATGCAATAATTGGACCTTGCACCAGGGTGCACGATGAGTATTGTGCACCCGATGAACATTTAGTACAAAGCAAGTAACATTGTCAGATTCAAAATTTTCACCCACTAAGTGCAATGATTATGGTTGGATTTCCCACGCAACATGACTATTTTGATTTCTCATGCAACACATTCCTCAGTACTCATTAATTTTTTTTGCTTGTAATTCATGGAATTTGTTATTTTATGTATATTCGTCACTAATGTTCATTAGAGATAAGTTAAATGTTCATTACAATTGATTATATTATTCATTTTGTTTATATGTAATGTTCATTATATGTGAAGTTTATTACGTAATCAATGCCTTTGAATGTAATGTTCAGTGCCTTTGAACATGATGTTCATTGCCTGTGAACGTAATGTACATTGCCTTTGAACGTGATGTTCATTGCAAATGAACGTAATGTTCATTGCCTTTGAACGTAATGTTCAATGTTTATTTTAATAAACTTGTGTACAGTGCGTGTACATTCCCAATCAAAAGTTCAGATTTAAAAATAATATTACAAAATTTTATGTGCGTATCTTTTCCAAATGCGCAAATTACGAAACATTGATGATGATTTCACATGGGAAATAATGAATATTACACATCCCAATGTTCACTGTCTTGTTAAGAATGTTCATTTTGTTCAATTTGTGAGAAATATGTTATTGTTTGTTACCTTTATACATAATGTTCATTCAAGTTGTATATAATGTTCATTTTCGCAATACTTTCTTCACGAATGTTCCATATTCATTTTGATAATAACTACTGTTCATTATTAATACTTAATGTTCATTCGCATAATATATAATGTTCATTATAAAAGTATATAATGTTCGTTTTAATAGTTGTGTACAATATGTGTTCATTTTCATAATAACTAATGTTCATTGTCATAACACTTAATGTTCACTTGATTAAAATTGAATGTTTATTACATAAATACAGAATGTTCATTTTTCAAATATGTGAACAAAACATCTACTATTTCCAATGCAAAAATTCATATCTATCTTGATATTATGTTTATTATTATAATATATATTGTTCAGTGGGATGATACATAATGTTCAGTGGGATAATATATAATATTCTTTCTCATTGTTTGTGTACAGTACATGAACTATTTCCAATGTAAAAAATTCAGATTTTTAAAAAATATTGGGACCTGTACTACACTCACTGAAAAATAATTTTGTTTTTTCCAATTACGAAGTCACTTACATGGGGAATAATGAACATCACACGTCCCAATGTTAATTGTCTGGTAAAATAATGTTCATTCGTTTTATTTTCTGTGACTTTGCCTGCATTTTATTTGTAAATGTCTGTGCGTTTTCGTTTTGGCCCGGGTGCACGATGTACACCCTTATCCATAGTCTTATTTGCGCATCATTATGAACATGAGAATATGATGAGGAGGGTGGAATTAGAGGCGTTCAAATGGGAGGGGACCCTTGATCGGTCCGTTTGTAAAAAAGATCTAATCAATAATGGATCTAATGAGTCGGTCTCTTAAAGGGTCGTGTTTTATTGGATCTTTAATAAGTCAAGTTGGGTCAATAATGGGCCTATAGTTTTCAAGACGTTTAAACATTATTAGATAATGAATTATTTTCATATACCTATTGATAGTCCAATATCAAAGATTGACGTGATACATGTAAACTATCATCCTCTATAGATAAAAACTATACTCTTTTTTTACGGCCAGATCCGTCTAGCATCTCCTTTGACTAAGCCAAACCGACCCATTTTGCATGTAACCCATCTCGGTCCAATGCACAAGTTTAGGTGGAATACATACTAAATGCCAAGGTAGGAATTAAGCAAAGCACTCTTGAGGAGATTAATGCTATTCTAATTGCCTACAGCCAACAAAAGAATGGACTATCGATTTATAAGGGTTTGTTAATTATGACTTTGGTTCCCATTACATTCATGTTGATTATAACCAAACATTCCCCGCCCTTGCAACAGTAATTAAACTAGTCATTTCTTTTCAATACTACCACTACAAACTTGCATTTTTGCATTACAAACTGCCAACATTTTTTTAAAAACAGCTTACTCCGTACATTATAAAATTTAAAATACTACAGGCGCCTTACAGCATAAAACACAAGAGCAGAAAGCAGCCACTTGAGCTCATGCATTGTCAACTCAAGACTAGTTCACATATTCATGCCATGTCAAAATTCTAGTTAGTTTCAGCATTGTGACACTATCACCTTTCTTTGGATTTCACAGGGACACCTTTGTACATGTTGACACGATCCCTCAACGAATCAACTCGAGGACGTGCCACCTTATTGTTGGGATCAAAAAGCAGCACTTCTTCAAACGCCTGCAGAGCAGAATTGAGATCTTTCTTCTGTTCATATGCATCACCAAGGTTGTTCCAAGCAGTCACATACCCTGGTTGAAGCTTTACAGCCTTCTCAAACTGTGCAATACCCTTGTCAAGCTTTCCATCACGCACATAACTCACACCCAGAGCATTATAAACCTGTCAGTGGAGAATGTTAAGTTTTGCCCAAGAAAAAAGTTTACACACTTTTGTTTCATAATATAGCTGAATTTTACATCCTTGTATTTACACAAGTACCCAAGTCATAGACATAGATAAAAGTATAATCAACTGACGCCAATTACTTGATTGAATGTTGAATAAAAACCATCCATTCAAGATTCCAATTGCGGAATATGGGCCAGGGTTAAATGAGGTACAGACGTGTCTAGGGTAATTCTTAGCTGATTTTGATCAACATAAGGTTATGCGACTTGTAAAAAAGACTATTTTCCAATATATACTAAATTAGAAGACATGAATGTTAAATGCCATATTTTGAATAGTGTTCCTGTCACACGGAGAAGAAAAGATGAAAGACAAATATGCAGAGTATGCAACATTTAGAAGCCTGAAAAAATATCACTGCTGTCAAACCTGGGCAAGATCCTGGTCATCTCCATCCCATTTATCAATTGCCTGAAGCAAGAATTTAGTAGCGGCTGGGTAAAACTTCCTTCTCAGCATCACTGCTCCAAGTTCAAAGAGCTCAGTCGCATTTGCGTCACCACTCCTTACTTGCTCCTAAAATTGCAAGAGTTATTTTTTCAAGTCTAACATCTCACATTGACAACAGTGCAATTGCTGTATTTTAAGGTCTTTTTAGAATCACAAGGATCATACAAATAAAAGCTTTTTGAAAAAGTATAGCAGGATGGTTCGGATAGTGATTCAAATGAGGTAATGTCATCCCCCGAGGAAATAGAGAGCTATGCACAACATAAACCTCCTACTCTGACAGTTTTAATGTACATGCATCAAAATAGAAAAGCTGACCTGCAATTCTTTAGCAGAAAGATCAAGCTCACGACGAACAAGGACCTGGCGGATAACAAAAAAGGTCCCAACTCCAAGCAAAGCCAATAGCAAAAGTACGTAGGACAACTGAATGCCCAATTCAAACAACTCTCCAACCTCATAAACTGGATTTATTTTGATGTCTGTGCTGGAGTATGCCACTTGCGAAGAAGTCAACCAGGCAATCGTCGCAATTGATAAGGCATTAACACTTCCTAACAAGTCTTTCACATTTTCGGTATCTTTCACAGAGCAATGCTTCTTAAACCGTTCTGCAATAGTTAAAATTAGATCATTAGCATCACATGTATGAATAAGAAGAATCAAGATAACAATCCTCTTTGCCCTCCAGTTGAAAATGAATTTCTCTCTATTCGCTAACCCATCACCCCACTAGTAATGACATTGAACAAGTGTGTTAATTTGGCTTCGAAATTTAACACAGGGGAGAAAATCATTTCCTTTGCCCGAACTCCCTGCAAAGAGAAAGTAATGAGCAGTACTGTTGCAAGATGTTCTAAACCTCTCAGATGGTTACGCTCTATACCTTATTTTAATACATGCCACAAGGCCCACAACAATGTTGATAATTACATGTCATGACAGTATTTGTTAGTATCTACTTGCACCACAAATACTTATAGTGAGAGCCTGTAATTCCCTTGATTTTGATTAAATTTCAGTTTTGACAATTATTTGCAGGAGAAAAATATAGCATGTCATTGATGGCAATATTAAGACAGCATAGAATAAATTGGAGACAATGCAACAGTTTACTAATTTCTTCATTAAATAGTTTAATCCAAGTTATAGAACAAATCCCTTTTTCACTAATCAATGTTATGCAGTAATGGCATTGACATGCAGATAACATTCTGTAACAGTTGGAAGACACAAAGAAATAACGAATACAATAAGTGCCATACAGCGTAAAAAACAAACATAGAAGATCAAGGCATTGGCAAATCCATCATTGACTTAGAAACATTGATACCTTAGAAAATTATCTAAAAGGATAGGAAAGGATTACCACGCTGATCTGCAGACATAATTGGTTGCAATGTCAATGTCATTCCAAATTTCTGCCTTCAAACATCATAAAGGAGAAAAATTAGAGACTGAGTGCGCACCAGCAAAACGTTTAAAAAAAAGATTTTATCACTATGGAAATTATAACAGTAAGAATTAGATTTATTTCCCACACTAAAATGTAGAGTTAACGTAGACGACAATTATTACCATCAGAGCAACATATCACAAACTTGAAAACACAAAGACTCTTAAACCAGCATCGTGTCAAACAAATTTTGCCCCTCTGAGTCCTATCTATCTATGAACTTAATTTAAAAAGGAGTTATTTCCTAGCCTAAGAATGCATCATTAGGCTCACCGCGGTCTAACACGTGTTACGCTACCTTGGATGACGACTAGGAAAAATCTACATACAAACAGACAATTAAGTTGGATAAGGAAACAATTCATTTTACAATTAAAATATGCAATTCAACTTAGTTTAGGAAACAAATAAGTTTAACTAAAATTAGGAAATAATTTAGGTACAGTAAAATAAAAACGTTTTACATAAATTAAACTATCTTAACTTTGCAGCAAATTTAATTTTCATTTCGTTAAATTCATCTCAAAAAGCACTTTAAAACAAGAGCCACTTAAACATGTTCAATAAAAGCAAAAAATCACCATATTTTATTATATTAGATAAGATCATACTAATTTGAGTAGTCATAGCTAAGTTATAGCAGGAGATTCAAGTTGTAATTTAACCTTATATTTATACTCTACATCTATACCTAATTTAATAAAGGTACATAGTGATATTAAAAAATTATGCCAATTACTATAATTGTCCTAGTCTAAACAACAAACAAGTCAACCATGCTCTAATCATACAATGATTTCCAAACCATACAATAATAAACATTTTCATTAGTTGGCGATTTACATTCAATTCTACCAAAATTTTATTTCAAATCATATGGTGGCTTCCAAAACATACCAACATAAATATTAAACCAAAACTCCCAATCTTTATGGTTTTTCTAATATCTCAAAATATAAATTTTGTTTTATTGGTTGCTAAGATTTTAGTTATGTTTATTGTATCACATTATTTGATATACAATGAAAAAGATTCAACTTAAAAATTGCCAACAAAGTATTAAGTGTCATCTATTTCGTATTTATCTAACCCCCGACCTTGAGGATGAGCGTCGTTACTTACCTGATAATCTTACGTTATTTTATAGTTCTCCTTATAATCATATAGGAAGCAAAAAATATAAAATAAATTTTCACCAAAAAAAATATAATAAATAAATGATCATTACTATTCAATTTTCTTATAACTTTCAAAATATCATAATTATTGTCCATTCAACTACCCAGTCCAGTCTAACACTAGTGATTTCATAAATTGGAGCTGTAAAACATAAAGCCGACCAGAATATCCCTCAACACATAGTAACGAAAAACCCAACCTACTTAACATGCCACAGAAAATTGCAGGATATCAGGTACCACTAAATGGACCTTTGAGTTCCTCTATATGCAACCAAATCTCATACATTCATCCTCCTGCAATCAAGTAGCAAACGAAACATCTTGAAAACTATGTAACAGCTTCACTGCAAGTAAAGCACAGATATCATAATAGGACACTTCTGATTACAGGAATAGTTGGTATAAATAAAGATACTTGTAGAAGCTTTCCAAATCAACAATAGGGTACCTTAAAGCAAATTTTTCTGGTATGCGGAAATGGAACACGAGATTAGAGGTCCAGGGGCCAGTACCAAACTATTGAATTAAAGACAAGGGTACTCATGAAAAAGGTGGAATAAGTTTTAAGAAAAAAAGGAACCACCAGCCAGATTCCATTACTGATGATAAAGACCGCATAAAAAGCATAATTGACAGAGTTGAGGCAGTAAGGCAGAACAATAAAACCCCTACTCAATTTCCTGCTGTTACTAATACTGATTTCAACACAGTTGTGATGCGAATTTCAATCAATTTGGGCCACATCCGTAGAGAGTCCACTTTACAATAATAAGAGAGCTTCACTGTAAAACCATACGGCAATAACAAGAGTAATCCCTCATCCTTATATAGTAGACATTTCTCTAGTAATTTACCAATGAGGAATACTCATATGCAATTGTTCTATGGGCTTAACACTCCTCCATGTGAGATCTTTTTTTTTTATTATTATTATTATTTAAGATACTCATATGATATGTATGGTTCCAAAGCCTTTTTGTTCTCCCTCACATATGAGGTCCATTTTTTATTTGGCATCAGTATAGTAATGGCCCAAGTCACTAGTTTGGCTCCAATACTATGTAAAATACGAGTTTGAGCCATATCCGTCTATAGGAGAGAGTCCACTTTACAATATTAAGGGTTTCACCTTAAAACCATATGGTAATAAGGGGAGTGATCTTTCATCCTTATATAGTGGACATTTTTCTATTAATTTATGGTAATAAGGGGAGTGATCTTTCATCCTTATATAGTGGACATTTTTCTATTAATTTATCAACGTGGAATACTTACATGTAATTGTTTTATGGGCTTAGAGCTTCAACAATAAAGTTTATATCTAATTAGACAACGAGGATAAGTAGTTAGTCACTTGAAGCAACCGATTAATCCTTCATACTTGAGTATTACTGAAAGTTGGTAACTGAAATTGATTTGACAGCAAGGACCACCAAGTACTTGAGCCAACCAATTAATCTTTCATACAGGAGTATTACTGAAAAATCCTCATCACCAAGTACATTCATCTCACATGATTATATACTTCTTTAACCAATGTTGAAACTCACTTTCCCTTGTTTAGCATGTTACTCAGGGAAACTTAGCTTGTTAATGTGTTTAGACAAATGTACCATCTAAGCACTAACAATGTGCCTTTTATCTATCTTCTTCAAAAGTTGATCATCGCACTAGAGAGGCAAATTTCCTATGAGAATTCAAGCATACATAAGACACAAATCAACCATTTTCTCGCTCAAAGTACAACATAAAGCTTAAGAGCTTAAATAGCAAGTACTTTGAAAATGTTTGAGATACAGGTCAAGACTATCCAGAAGCCATCACAGAATCCAAATGGTTTTCAAGGAAAATTAGGAAGGAGAGATAGCAAAAAAGTTAAAAATGGTGATAGTTCAAAACACCCTTCACTAAAATCTTAGATAATTCGTAAATATGGTAATGTGTAATTCACAAGCAACACGAAACTTGAGAGCACCTACATCCCCTAGTTCTCTACATATCTCTCAAAATAAGTGGACCATCACATATTGGACGAATCAATAGACTTCCCGGCGCTTGCAACGAAGTTGTACTTCGTAATGAACATAGGGGCCTCATAGAGTTTGAACATAAAAAATCCTCAACATTTTGCCAGATTCACAAGAAACATACAATTTCTGTGACATGAACTATGCATCAACTAAGTTCCTCATTTCCCTAGACTCCCCTTGTAATTTTCCAAGTAAGCTGTAAGTTCTCTCCTACACCCTTGTTTTCAAACACTTTCATACAAACAGCAGCATTTCGTAAAAGATTTCAGATTCGTATCCCGATTCAAAGTAATTAGTCAGAGTCTATTAGGCTATGGACTCGAACAAAATATATAATAATAATAATGAAGCACTCGAGCAAAGTAAAGCAAATACTTTGAAATCAACAATAATATTGAATAAGAAAAAGAAAAAACAAAGAACGAGAGCACATACATGACGTGGAAGCTTGATGAGAGCATCACAAGAACCCAAATTTCTGGGAACAATACTTGAACAAGACAACATCTTGAACTTGGAAGGAGAGAGTGAAGCTAACAATACAGAAGAAGGAGAAAACTGAGAGGAAAACATGGAAGAAGACTTGCCAGACGAGGGGTTTAAGGAGGGAGTATTCACAGAGATTGAGGATGAGATCATTTTTTCAGAGATTGAGGATGAGATCATGGTTTTCTCAGATTTTTGCGGGGTGTGTGCCTAAATTTGCAGGAAATTTGGGGGAGAATTGGGAGGTTGAAGACTTGAACGGATTGAGAAGGTAGTGTGGTTTGAGTTGGATTGCATTGTGTGGGTTTCTTTTATTATCAGCTTTGCCTTCCATGGATAATAATGTGGATAGCGATTTAACTTAATTAGATATCTTGGAGGTCCATAGTCTAATTTACGATTTTAAATTGTGTTCCTTTAAATTATTGTCGATGTTAGATTGTTAGGGTCGTGGCCTTACCCATTACCATTACCACGTCTAGTTCCTCTATAATTTGTTTTGCCTTTTGTTTTATTCTTTGTTTAATTTTTAGGTCTTATTCCTTCTTTGACATAAAAAAATTAAAAAATAAAACTATTTCGTATATCATTTTATTTTGGAATAATAGTATTCGGAAAAAGTTATTTTACTTTATAGTATAAATTAATAACTTCTAGAAAAAGTTATTATCATCAATCACTAAATTTGTTTTTACAGTTCTAATAAATATAATTAGAATTCATTAAAATTACTGTAACACCCCAATAATTTCCATTTTTCGAAAATCAAACCTTTAGGAACTATTGGTATGCTACCGCCACGTGTTCAAACGTTAAGGCTATAAAACAAAGTTTTGCAGCGAAAAACCAAAAGACTTATGAAATAAAATTAACGTAAATCAAATCCTGATGTAACAAACTGGAACCTCTACGGCTCTTACTGTAATGTACCAAATAAAGTTTACCTCTAATTCAAATCCAACAGTTTAAAACTAAATCAAACCTAACATAATTTATTCCGAAATCTAAATTAAAATAACGTTTCTCTCCAACCCGCCCATGCATGAATGCTTGTTTAGATACCGGTTAATAATCTGCTCCCCAATAATACAAATGTAAGTATTGGATCATTACAGTGTCATTTATAGGCGAAAGCCATGACCAAAAACACTCAAGGCACGTAATCAGCAAGCTGAGTACATAGGAATTACAAAGTACGACAATTGAACTGATAATTAAATAACTATAAGAAATGTAAGAACGTATCATGCAACATTTTACTCAACTGACACGATAATTTGATTAATGATTTGGATTCTGACATGATAAATTGATTAATGATTTGGATTAAGCAATAGACTAGGTTGTCTCCTCCATGTCTTGATTAGGACATCAAATAATTAAATCATCCATGCACTCCCGTCGAAGAGCATAAAAATACAGTATAAAAAGATCATCACAATTATTTAATATTATTATATCTAGTTATTGATCTTATATTGAATTACCTAATCGGTCTTAATTTGTTTAAGCAATTAATGACAGCCAACCTCTAGGATTTAACTCGCTTTCTTATTATTTGAGTGAGAGCGAGGAGGGAACCAATTTTAATTATTTTGACTGCTTAATGTGTTTTAAATGACTTGGTTGCCTAAATTGCTTGATTGATTGGAATGTGAATGTGATTATGGAATGAGGTTTTGCGTTAAGTAGTTGTACGTAAAAGTAGAACTTGAATCATTTTAATATTAATCCAGGCGTAGAAGTACCATGGCAAGAAACGATGCTGCACTGGCCGAGGCCATTCGCGCTCTTGCTGAGCAATTGAACCAGAACCGTGGGGAAATGCCTGATCCTCATGCTGAAATGTTTAAGAAACTAGCTCAGGTGAAACCACCTATTTTCAAAGGGGAGCTGACCCTACCTTTCTAGAGAATTGGGAGCGAGAATTTGATAAAATATTCATTGTGATGAATTGTGCTGAGGAAATGAGGGTAGATCAAGCTGCCATGTATTTAAAAGACGAATTAGACAGATGGTGGAGAGACAATGCTGCTAGGTTGAAGGCCCAACCTGACTTTGGGTAGGAAGCTTTTAAATTTGCCTTAAGAGAAAAGTTTTACCCTCCTTACCTGAGAAAACAAAAAGCTCAGGAATTCATTAACCTTCCAATGGGTAGCATGACCATTGTAGACTACTACCACAAGTTCACCACTCTAGCTAGGTTTTCTCCTGAGGTAGTACCCACTGAAGAGCTTAAGGCTCAAAGGTTTGAGCAAGGGCTAACTAGGCAACTCTAGAAGGATTTGGGAGGAAAAGTGTTCAAAATGCTAGATAAGGTCTATGAGAGAGCAGCTCACTTGTAAGGGTTGAATGTTAGGGATCCCACTGAAGGTAGTCATGCTGGAGATAAAAGAAAGGATTTTGGGCACCATGGGAACAACCATAATAACTTGAAGAGGCCTAGGAATGGGAATTCGGTTGAAAATAGAAATCGAGAGTTGGGTAACACTGTAAGCCAAGGGAATGGAGATAGGAGGTACTATTGTAAGAGATGCAAAAGGAACCACCCTAGGAAGGACTATGATGGAAATCTGGTGACATGTCGGTACTGCCAAAAGAAGGGTCATAGGGAATACGAGTGTTATTCGAAGAAGAAAGATGAAGGGAATGGTTCACGAAATCATCAAAGGGTTAACTCCACGTTTGATCAAGGTGTGAGATACAATAGGCCGGGTAATCAGAATGGGAAACCCTACAACGGTGGGAATGGCAACGGTAACAACTCCAAAAATTCTGGCAACAACAACAGTAATAACAACAACTTTAACAACAACAACCATGCAGGTCAGAACAGAAGCAACAATCCCGGGCGCCTGTCTGTAATGGGTAGGAAGGAGGTGGAGAGATCCTCCGATGTAGTAACTGGTACATTCTCTATTAACTCAATTGCTGTAAAAATCTTATTTAATTCTGGTGCAACCTATTCCTTTATTTTTGTATCTATAGTGAACCAGTTAAATTTATCTGAGTCGAGTCCTGTTGAGCTATCTGTTTACTTACCTACGGGTAAGGTAGTTCCTTGCACTAAAATCCATAAGAATTTATCTTTGAAAATTAAGGAAACTAATTTCCCATCTGACCTCATAGAATTTGACTTGGGAGACTTAGATGTAATATTGGGGATGGATTGGTTAAGTTTGTACAAGGCTAAGATAGATTGTGAAATGCAGAAAGTACACTTGAGGAGTCCTATAGGAAAAACTGTATCCTATAGACGATTTGGGAAACCTAAAGGGTATGGGTTAATTTCAGCAATAGAAATGAGGAAGTTAGCTGCCAAGGGATGCCCAGTATACCTTTGCAACGTCCAGGATTTGAGTATGGAAGAATGCAGAAGAATAGAAGACATTCCCATAGTTAAGGAGTTTTCAGATGTTTTCCCAGATGAAGTTTCGGGGATGCCACCTAGTAGAGAGGTCGAGTCCACCATAGATCTAATTTCGGGAGCTGCACCTATTTCTAAGGCACCTTACAGAATGGCACCAGCTAAATTTGCAGAGTTAAAGACCTAGTTGCAAGAGCTGTTAGATAAGGGGTTTATCAGACCTAGTGTATCACCCTGGGGAGCTCCTGTGCTCTTTGTGAAGAAGAAAGATGGAAGCATGAGGTTATGTATCGATTATCGGGAGCTAAATAATGTGACGGTGAAGAATAAGTACCCATTACCAAGAATTGATGACCTATTTGACCAGTTGAAGTGGCCGATGAGTTATGTGAAGAGATGAAAAAGTTAAGTCTTGAAGTTATGAACCATAGGGAGTTAGAAAACCACTTGAATGCTTTCCCTAAAACCATCTATTTTTGAAGAAATTAAGGAAAAACAAGATAAAGACGAATCCTTAAAGAAGATTAAAGATAAGGTGATTACTGGGTAGAATCGGATTTTCAAATTCATGAAGATGGAAGTTTGAGATTTAAAGGGAGATGGTGTGTACCGCAAAGCTGTGAAGAAGTCAAAAGAAAGATCATGGATGAGAGCTATAATACTCCTTATTCAGTGCATCCTGGGGGGATAAGTTGTATAAAGACTTGAAGCAGATATACTGGTGGCCGAATATGAAAAGAGAGATAGCTGATTATGTGTCTAGGTATCTGACATGTCAGAAGGTGAAAATAGACCACAAAAGACCCATGGGGAAAATGCAACAGCTGGAAATACCTGGATGGAAATGGGATTCAATTTCCATGGACTTTGTGACTGGTTTGCCAAGGACTAGGACTGGAAATGATACAATTTGGGTGATTGTGGATAGACTCACCAAATCAACTGTATTCATAGAAATTAAGGAGACTTAGAAGAAAAAGCAACTAGCGAAGGCATATGTGAAAAATGTAGTCCGTTTACATGGAGTTCCTAAGGATATAGTGTCGGACAGAGATTCGAGGTTCTTGTCTAAGTTTTGGCAGAAGGTGCAAGATAACTTAGGGACTACCTTGAAAATGAGTACAGCCTTCCACCCGGCGACTGATGGGTAGACAGAGAGGACGAATCAGACTATGGAGGATATGTTGAGAGCTTGTGCGATAGATTTTCATGGAACTTGGGAAGATCAATTGGATTTGATAGAATTCTCATACAACAACAGTTATCATGTTAATATTGGGATGGCACCGTTTGAAGCACTATATGGAAGGAAATATAGAAGCCCAGTGTGTTGGAATGATATTGGAGAACGCATGACTTTAGGGAACGAATATATAGAAGACATGGTGAATAAAGTCAAAGTGATTCAGTCAAGAATCAAAACAGCACAGGATAGGCAAAAGAGCTATGCCGACTCAAAAAGAAGGGAAGATGAATTCAATGTAGGTGAGAAAGTCTTTTTGAAAGTATCCCCTACTAAAGGCGTAATGAGATTTGGTAAGAAAGGAAAGCTTAGTGCCAAATATGTGGGGCCATATGAAATTCTGCAACGAGTAGGAAACGTCGCCTATAAGCTAGCCTTACCGATGGAGTTTGAGAAAATGCACGATGTCTTTCATATCTCTCAGCTGAAGAAATACGTGCCAAGCGACACCCATATTCTGCAACCGGAAACTATTCAATTGGACGAGTCCTTAACCTATGAAAAAAGACCAGTCGAGATCTTGGATCATAAAGTGTGGAGTACACGAAATAGAGACATACGAATGGTAAAAGTACTATGGTCTAATCATGAGTATGAAGAAGCTACCTGGGAAACAGAAGATGCGATGAAGCAGAAATATCCCGAGCTATTCGAGTAGGTGAGTTACGGGGTCGTAACTCTTTTCTTTTAAGAGGGGTAGAATGCGTATAATTTCTCGTTTTTGTTCTTATTTATTGTGCTTTACAATATTTTGGGTGCAAATCGGTGGAATTCGTAAAATATCTATGGTAATTATAAGAGATTTACATAAACCTTTTCAAAATCCTTTAGCATTGGGGCTAAGTTTTAGGGACAAAACTTCTTTTAAGAGGGGTAGATTGTAATCTCCCGAAATTCTACAATTATTTTTTTTTATTTTCCTAAGTAACCCGTTAAGTCTAAACTACCGAAATTTTATCCTACTCAAAATTTTATACCATCCGAAACTCTATCTTACTTAAAGTTTCCCTAAACCTAAACTCTCTCACAAAACCAAAAATACAAAACACCTATATACTAAACACAAAACAAAAAAAAATAAAAAAGAAACCCACCCGTGAGAACTACCCCACTACTACTTAAAACCTCACAAAATCAATTCAAAGTCAAAACAAAAACAAAACCCACCCCTACCCTGTGAAACCCCACAAAGTGAGCACAAAGTCTAAAACTAAAAAAAAATTCCACACCCCCATAAGAATCCCGTAGAACCCCAAAGCAAAGAAAAAAAAACCCTCCTCCCCGGGTTGAGATTGTTGGGTTGATTTGTGTTTGCTTTGGTGATTTTCTTTTGGGTATGATGATGTCGTTTAATAAACTGATTTTTTCATGGTTTGGGATGAGACTAGGCTTACTTTGGTAGATTTTTTTTAACAAGAGAAGTGATCTTTGTATCAAACTCAATTATAGTGTCCTAAATTAATTTAGAGTATTGTAGATCATTACTCATTTGTGATAAATATCCACCTTTTTGATGAAGTGGAGCATTTGGAAAAGAATTTCGTCTTCCCCTAAAATATATGGACTTGTATGGAGCAATGTCATTAGTGTTACTATAGGGTTTTGCATTTTACGTCTTCTCTTGGAAATTTGATCAACATGTCAGTGTTAAGAATGATTATTGATTTTGAGTGGGCATATACCAATTCTGCATGTTTTGTGGCGTAAAGGAGATTTTGATGTTGGCCTCGGTTAATGTTGGTGTTGGTCGTCTAGCATAATGAGGTATTGATAATTAATTAGATGCCGTGTTTTTATGCATTCGAAATCAAGGGAGTACACATTTCAGTGGATTGGAGTCTTCAAAAATTTAATTCGATGGCTGTAAATTTGGTATTGGTGGTATTTTGATTTAGTGGTATTATTTTGGTATAGGAGAACAATTTGTGGAAGGTCCTTAAAAATAGAGAAAGTGGATACCCGTGCATTTTACACCAGGTACGTACAAATTACGAAGAACGTTATTTTTAATTAGGAGCATGATTTAGGGTAAAACATAAACTTAGTATCATGTTTAGGGAACCCTTTGAATGAGATTGTTTGGTTATCCATTTGAAAGAATTCATGTTCTTTATATCAGAGGCATGTTTTGGTATTATTTGTGAGTAACTGTGATTTATTAAATTGATATTAATTGTTAATTAATCCATGAGGGTGTTTATTATTACTCCTTCATTACTGATAGTATGAGTGGAGTAAAGGTGTGTTTTATAAGTCTTAATGACGAGGACTTGGTTCAACAGTTCTATCAATTGAGTTTGAAATTAAAAAGTTAAAATTACAGTGTAACAGAGATGAATTGTATGACTGTAATGTTTGCATGTGTGTTGCGGTGATTGTGTTTATAGAGTTTAAACAGTAAATCACTTAAAGAGAAAGAGGATAAGCAATAAAACTCTAGGCTAGTGCACGTCTAGAGTATTGACAATCAGGGGTTGGAGTTCACGGGGTATTATCCGTGGCTTTTCTTGGAGGTCGTGTGATCTACGAGTCTCTCTTTTATAAAGTTTTAAACTTAAAATTGGGGTTAGTTGAGATCTCATCTAGCTATGGTAACAGAGTCGCGCCCGTTTACCATCTGGATTTTTATAATGTATTTTGATGCTCTCCGACGGGAGTGCATGGGTGATTTAATTATTTGATGTCCTAATCAAGACATGGAGGAGACAACCTAGTCTATTGCTTAATCCAAATCATTAATCAATTTATCATGTCAGAATCCAAATCATTAATCAAATTATCGTGTCAGTTGAGTAAAATGTTGCATGATACGTTCTTACATTTCTTATAGTTATTTAATTATCAGTTCAATTGTCGTACTTTGTAATTCCTATGTACTCAGCTTGCTGATTACGTGCCTTGAGTGTTTTTGGTCATGGCTTTCGCCTATTAATGACACTGTAATGATCCAATACTTACATTTGTATTATTGGGGAGCAGATTATTAACCGGTATCTAAACAAGCATTCATGCATGGGCGAGTTGGAGAGAAACGTTATTTTAATTTAGATTTCGGAATAAATTATGTTAGGTTTGATTTAGTTTTAAACTGTTGGATTTGAATTAGAGGTAAACGTTATTTGGTACATTACAGAAAGAGCCGTAGAGGTTCCAGTTTGTTACATCAGGATTTGATTTACGTTTAATTTTATTTCATAAGTCTTTTGGTTTTCCGCTGCAAAACTTTGTTTTATAGCCTTAACGTTTGAACACGTGGCGGTAGCACACCAATAGTTCCTAAAGGTTTGATTTTCGGAAAATGGGAATTACCGGGGTGTTACAATTACAGTGTATTTAATATGGCCCAATTTCCCTTATTTGAGTCTAATCTATTTCTAATAGTATATAAGAAATAGATTCTGATAGGTTGTGATTTATTAGGTGCACTTCATAATACTTAAACTTTTATGGAATTGTAATCATGTTTGTCTTATTTTTGTAAGCACACATTTTGGTTGTTTAACATTCACAAAATCATTTTCATGTCCCCTATATTGCAATTTGAATACTTATATTACGAAAGTTTAAGGGTAAACTATCTCCAAATTCTGCGTGGGACTTCTAGCCTAGAGGTCCTACAGATCCTCTAGGAATGAAACACCCTTCAACATTTTGATCCATTAGCATTAGGTGCCATTGCCATTGGGCTCGAAGCTATACATTAGAACTGATCAAAGTGACTCGATTCAAAAAAAACAGTGGGTTTGAGCACAAATTTTGGGTCCAAAAATCGAATCCGGTCCACGTTTAAAAAAAATAATGACCATTTCCTTCCATTTTGAGGGATATATTTTGGTGACGAGAATGTTACAAAGGAAAAATGGCGTATATGAGGTATGGGGTATTTCTTTTTTCACAATGTCAAAACCTTTTTATGTTTAGAGGTTCTGACAGGATCGGCAATTCAGTGTTGAATGAGAAAATTGCCCATCTCTGATATCACAATTATATTAACAACATATGTCACATAACTTGACAAAAGGAAAAATCAAAACATAAAATACAAAAAAAAAAAAAAAAGTAAAAGAAATGAAAGAAATCCATATAGTGAACACCAAGTCATGTGATCTTTCAAAGTTTTTGAGTACAGGATACACCAAATATGCATACATTGCGGCATCAATCATATACCTTCAAAAACAGCCGTCCAACAGTTGGGTGTCAACTGTTACTGTAAACAGACCACTGAGCTATAAGTCAGCATTGTTAAAAAATTTCCAACAGTCACCACTAAGTATTGCTAAGTAAAGCCCCAATACAAACCAACCAGTACATCTTGATTATCGTACAACAACAATTCATGTATAACATGCTAAAAGGGGCCGGGATAAGGAGTTTATATTCATCATGTACTCCAAGATTGGCTAAGAGATGCATTGTGAATTTGTGAGCGTTTGAGTGTGCATGTCTCCTTGGTATTAAAGTCGTTACAAAAATGAGATCAAGATATTTAGCAATATGAGATAAAATTGTAATGAGAAATCCACTCCACCAATAAACTATGTAGGACATCAGTAAGCTGATCTCAGAAATTCATGTATAACATGCTTTCGTATACCGTATTTACATCCACCCTAGCTTCACGTAATCACAAGAAGAATGTACATACATTGCTTTGACACACAAAAAGAATGACTCTTCCTTCTTCCTGCTGCTGTCTTATTAATTTTAAGGTTACAACAAACAGCCGAGCATCAAAAAGAGAATCTCATTTCGAGTTACAGTAACGTAAATTACTAAAATAAAAAGGCAGTCAATCATTAACGATCTAACCACGGCCTTGCTTTGCAGCTTCAGAACTGCTAGTTGTCATGAAAGATTCTCCACATCCACATTGCCCTTTAGAATTTGGATTTATAAAAATAAACTCTGACCTGCAATAAAAATGTAACCATAAATCAGAAGCGCCGCTGTCATGCCAAGTGAGACTGAATGCATGGGAGGGCCTATGTAGAGGAATGGATATCACCACCAATCACAATGATATTCATGTCAGGTGAAAAAAACCTAACACAGTTCTATACAATTTCCACACCCATCAACAGAAATGAGCATTGACAATGCTATGGAGTCCTCGACAAACTAGCAAAATTTTATTGTTTCTAACTTTTGGTGCATGACTTACAAAAATTTGGATACACCCCTGATAAACTGCAGTGAATTAATTAGGAGTTTCCTCAACACCCAAATAAAAGGATCTCGTTCAACAAGATTATCCACTTCAAACCAAACAAAAACAATACATACAAAATCTGACAAATTCACAATATGAAACTTGGTAATGAGTATGCCTCTGTACACCATTATTCCTAGCCAAGTTTAAACCCATCAGAATACCAGTGGAAACCCCCCTCCTCACAGAAAGAGAAGAGGTGTTTGTAGTATAACACCAGCATCCAAAATATATCATGTTATAGCAATTGGGGAATTGGGGGATGTCTATATGTATGCAGTCTACCCCTCAAAGAATAACATAGGCTTGTTTCTGAAAAAATACAAAAAAATTTCACCCTATTGATTAAGGTAAGAGAGGAAAGCATAGTAGTTTAAATATGGGTAAAACTTATCCTTAAAACTGGACCAAAAATAGAAGTTTAATATGAAGTATTTCGCCAATGCAATTAAGATCTAATGGTCACATCACAGCAGCAACAAAAACAATAATAACATAGCATAGATGCTTAAAGAAAGAAGGGGTGTGTCTAATAGAAATTAGAAATCAGATTTTTGCTCAATCTCATCCACCAGGCTGAGTGGTGCCAGTTTATCCATGTTATTGAGGCAAAAACTAAATAGAAGGGGTCTATGTTCATTCAACTAAACACAAGTTCACAACATACAAGCTGCATATAGAAATAACTAGAAGCTCAGTCCATATGCACCTGAGCTTGTCATCAACAAAATCCATTTTTGTGCCAATGACATGCATTAGGGCTTTGGGTTCAATAAGGATCTTGACTCCCTTGTCCTCAATTAGCTCATCAAACTTTCCCTTTTCATCTGAACATCAAACACAGAAATCAAAAACCTGTCAAGAGAATTTCACATAATCTCAATCTACAGTTTATAAGTAGAAGTCAGCAACAGGATGTTTAAGTCAATTGCTACATTCTTGACATTATAAGAACTTTCATCTCATATACAACATTTGACAACTGTTTTGTACATAAGTTAATCTAGAAAAAAGACTAATTATCTTACCCAAGAATTCCGCCTAATTTTTTTTTTCAAATAAGGTTCAAAAAGTCCTAATTTAATTAGGTAGTAGAAAGAAGATGTCAATACAAAACCAAATAAAGAACACATAGCTCACATCCATTTGATGGAAAAGAATATATAACATGTATAATTCTGAAGGGATAAGAGAAATACTTCTGCATGCGTACAAACAACTAAGAGCCTAACACGACGATCAAGAGATCAATTGCCATATACTTCCTTACTATCAATTTATTTGCTTTACACCCAAATGACACAATTATTAGGGTTAGGGTGGGTGAAAAAGTGGAGGGAAAAAAGTTGGAGGTAGGCGTAAGGACCATTGCTTAGAAAAGAAGGAAAAAAAACTCCTAAATAAGGTATGGAGCCCATAGATTGAGATGAACTTAAAAAAAAAAATGAGTAATTGAAAGATGGAGGGAGCATATATTTTAGTTCAAATTCTAATGAATTTAATAACAAATGAATTCGACTTTGGAAATGAAAAAAGCAATCGACGCAAAGTAAGAACGAAGGAAGATTATTAGTATATAATCAATGCAGAATTGCAGAGAATAAAACTAGACACTGAACAGAGGCAACATACTAGATTTAATGATGATGCATATAGAAATATACGTTTAGGCTTTACTAGTTCAACATAAAACTTTGTAAAAACTGATCCTGGAGCAAAATAAAAATTGCAACCTTAAACTACCTAAACTCAAAGTAAAAAAGTTCGTTTTAATGCCTAGATCAAACAAAAACAAGATAGTAATGCCAAAACCATTTGCAAGGGGAAATATACTTAATATTAATATTATTGAGCTAAATCTAAAAGAATGATTAATATTTAGAGGGTTTTTATACAACAGCCCTTTTACTCAAGTCTACACCTAAATAAGACTCCTAAAAAAGTCCTAAGCCTCCAATCTACGTAAAATCTCTTTGGTAAGGAGTTTCCAACAAAGGGAAAGGGAGTTAAACCTTATTCTCTTTGTCTATATTTGGTTAGCAAAATTTTAACTCCCTCTTACTCTCTCCTTTTTGGCTTAATAGATTCCTTAAATACCTCCAAAATGGTTCCCCCAACCCTCTACCTCAGCTTCACATAATCATTGTTAATTTGAAATTGAAAAACAAGGAATCACCCAAAGCACCATCCCTAACAACCTAACACAATAAACAACACGTTTTCATTTTCACAATCGACAATTTCCCTTGTAGCCGAGACAACCACCAGCACTACCACAAAACTTCAAGCTCAAATATCATGTCTCCCTTTTAGAAAACCTAAAACCGACAAGTATTCTCAAAAACACAACCAGATAACAGAAAATAGAGACGGAGACTAGAAGTTTACTACTTCACTTAACAAAGCCCAAACCACCATTGCCAAAACAACACATTTTGCCACATCTATCCCAAAACAACCTAATAAGTTTTAATCGTTTACAACTACCCCAACTGGTAATCAAACAAAAAAAGATCATGTCTATTTAATATACCTATATCTAAGTAATTCAATTTGGTTCCTACATCTCAAAGCAATCACTAGATAACATGAGTATTTTCAGCGCACACAATTACCACAATCCTTTAACAAAGACTAAAGCAATTGCCCATCCCATTCTTAAATCCTAAGTAATTACATTTACTACAGCATATAGTTACCAAACTTGGACAACACTGAGCATATGCACCAGGAAATGAACCTACAAAACATAAGTTAGCATTCTCAGTCATTGCAACAATTATACTTAATTCAGTTCAACAAATTAGGAAGCCAGCACAGAACAGTGTCACCCACTTCACAACTCAAATGAATCAAAAAACCATCTCTGAATCTGAACTTCCATTTGCAGTACACTGGTGAAATGAAAATAGCTAATTGCGGACACTTTGATAGATACCAATAGCTCATACATCCATGCTTTTCACTTTTCAATTAAAACTGCTCCAATCGAAAATATAGGAACTCAATCATCCTAGGGGGACCCATGGCCCGCTTATAAGCATAAATTCAAGGAAAAGATTCGCCTTTTTTCTAATAAAAGACAACATATACCAGTGTACATATATCTAAACCATCAGGCCATCCAATACAACAACAATTCAATTCACAATTGCAATATACTTTGATTATATATCCATAATCATGCAATACTAGAAGTAGAAGTGATCAAATTAACCCCGAACAACACGACTTTGGCTAGAAAATTCCGGTTTCTTTGGGTTAATACAATACCCCAATATAGGGTTAGACACACAGAAGCACAATCTACCCCAGATGCTCATTTCTCATCGTTTCATCTACTAAATTTCCCAAATAAAACAAATTTGATAGCAAACCCTCAAAAATAAAAACAAGGGAAGAAGGAGTACCGGCGTAATTGAGGGTGTAGGACAAGCCGTTGCAGCCGCGAGCTTTGACGCCGAGCCGGAGGAAAGGACGCTGCCGCTGTTGGAGAAGCTTCTGTATACGGGTGGCAGCGGCGTCGGTCAAGCTGATAGCTTGGCGGCGGACAGTGGGGCCGGCTCTCTCCGATGCTTTGGCCAGGATTGCTGCCATCGTTGGTGACTTTGATCGTTGGTGGGAAAGAAGGGAGGAGGTTAGGGTGTCCAATAATCGGTTAAAAAGTTTTTTTTTTAAAAGAAAAATAAATAAATAAATAAAATAGGTTTGGATTGGGTAAAATTTTTAAAATTTTAGTTTTGGGTTTGAATTCGACAAATCATGTCCAAAATCGAAATACACATACTGCTCTTGGCTACATTCGTTTGTAATATCCTAATCTATTCTCCTACTTTCCCTTTCGATTTTTGACACTAATGTATTTAATTAATGTGAAAAACATGCTTGATTTATGCATAATTTTTGTCGCTATTTGAAAATAATTGTTTAATTTATACGATTTGCTCCAAACTTACTTTTTCTCTCTCTTGTTTGATTAATATGTCAATTAATTAATTTTTATGGAATTAAATCATTAATGATGTAATCAACTGACTATCTTAATGTTGTAAAATAGATCGATTTTTTTTTCAAGTAACTAAAATCAATTTATATTCGATTGAGAAATTATTTGTGTAACTTAACTTTTGTAGATGTCGATCATACGACAAGAGGTTCCCGTCAATCCTAATAATAATGTTAATCAAATTTGAGTTACTAAGAAAAGAAAGAGGAAGAAGCATGGGTTATAAATATGGGAGCAATTATCAAAGGAAGAAACTCAAAATGAGGTTCAAGCAACCTTACAACTGTGTTCCTAAAACAAATGGAAGTAGTTGTAAGGTTTTATAAATCCATGTACTCCAAACACCTAGATAGCACTCCATAAGATTTCGAGCAAACTTTTTACTTTCTTTTCATGATTTTTTTTTTTTTTTGGTAATGACATACAAACAAACCACACTACCCTTTTCTAGCTGTAACAACTATATTATGGGCTTTAATAACAAGGTTCCTGCAAATTTTAAAACAAGAAAAGAAGGAAAGAGATTCAACTTCACTCTTGATATTTTGTCAAAAAATTTTCAATTCCTTTGGACACTTGTTCTGATCCAATAAAATCTCCATCGTCTTGATACTATTCGTCCTCAGAAGCCATGTATCACTGAAATTACGTGCTTTCTTAATCCCTTTCCAGATTACTAGTAACTCAGCATGAAGACGAGAGAAAGCCCAGATATTTTGACCTCCCTGCACTGATTGCCCTTTAGATAATTTGATATACCATCTGATTCCTGCCTCAATATACCATCTTTGGTTTTTCTTCCGAACTTTTTTCTAAGCACCGTCCACTTCCAAAATGTTGAGTCTTGTTCCCTGCAGGTTTCCTATTGTCCAAAATCTAATGATCGAAGGCACCTTCTCTCTGGTTGATCCTCTAATGTCCTCTGAGGTCCAAGCTTTTGATAGTCTTCCAATCCATTCCTTGAATATGTGGATGACCGAAGCAAGATTTGGATTTGAATTGTTAAAGCAAACACCATTTATGTGAAGCCAGATACTCAACACATAATGATGAATGATTCAGTCGATCCTAGATGAATACTTTCATTCTTTAAGAAAAATGTCAACCAATTTATACACCAAGGACCTATATGGGGCTTCAAGTCTGTAACCCTTAATCCAAAGTTTGATGCACGCCAAACGTGTTGGAGATGTCACAATCTTTGAAGATATGCACCAAGGATTCATTTTGGAATCTGCAAAAAGGACATAATGGGTCCAGTGACATACCTCTCTTGACGAGCTCCTCCTTAGCCGGGATAGCTCTATGAAAAAGCTACCAAGCAAAGGTAAGCAACTTGGGTGGGAGATTAATCTTCCAGAACCTCTTCCAAAATCATTTCCAAGTCAAAGAGATGAGCGGAGGAACATTTGAAGAGGTCGTATCTTTTAACCTAAGGAATCTATAGCCATCTCTTATTGTAAAATTTCCTGATCTCGAGTTCCACCGGAGTTCATCTTCCGATTCCGTTAGGGAAATGTGAGAAAACAAGATTGATATTGCATCTTTCCTCTTAAATAATATCTAAACTTTGATTTCATCCTAAGATTGATCCGGTTTCATTAAATCTGAAACCCATTATGATTTTCTCCATACCCTCCTTCATCCCCTTTGTCATCGTTATTATGATTTTAAAATCCCAGGAAGCCTCACCAATTTTCCCGTTATTTTGAGAAATTTCAATGGGTGATCTTTATACTTACCTGAAGTTATTCTTGCCTGATTGAACAGCATCGCATAAATGCAGAGTTGATCTTTTTGACAATTCTTTTGGGAAGTAAAACGAATGAGATAATATGAGAAGCCAAAGCAACAAGGATTGCATTAATGAGGATTGATTTTTTCGCTTGGTTAAGAGTGCTGAATTTCCATGAATTCAATTTTTTCATCACCTTTTTAGAAATAATGTTCAACTTCTTCCCTGATCTTCCATCTAATTCCACTGGGATGCCTAAATAGGTACCCAGGGAATTTGTGCTCTTTATACGTAAAGGCTTACGCATAAATTTGATGAATTTGGACGAAGTATTTGGAGAAAAAATGACTTATGATTTTTCTGAATTATACATTATTAATAATGCTACTTCATGGAAGAGTGGGGTTCTCAAGTGTCGTTTCCTTCATATGTGTTGTGTTTGCACATCAGCACATGTTGTGAATTTAGTTGCTAGTGATGGTTTAGAATCTGTCCGTGAAAGCGTTACTCATATCAGACAGACATGATGTTAGGTTCATTAAGAAGTCACCTGCTCGCTTGACAAAGTTTAAAAAAAAATTGGTAGCAAAAAGTTGTGCCTTGATGTGCCCACTTGGTGGAACTCTACGTTTCTTATGTTTGATGCTGCCGTTTTTCTTGAGAAAGTGAAAGCTCCTCATTGTAGTACTGAGCTGCGTGAAAGAAAAAGGAATTGACCTCCTTCATTTGATGATTGGCGTACTGTTGTATTTGTGGCATATAATCTTTGCATTATGAATGATAGTCTATAAGTTGGATGAATAAGATATAGAACCAATGTCAAAAGAAAATCAATAACGTGAATAAGATATAGAACTAATTTCGAAAATAAACCAAATAATTTTGAAGTGATACAGAATTTTGAATCCATAACCTCTAGAATTTGGAGCTCCATATATCATTGTATCCAACGTGGCAAACCAAACGACTCAATGATCAATGCCATAAGACTCACAACCCTTATTAATGCTTCATAGGTGTGATTCTATAGGAATAATGAAAACATATTAGCGATGCAAAATTCACATCAATGATCAATTTTGGGGCGTAAGTGTGCAGGATACCACCCTTATGATCAAGTCCTTTCTCTTAGAATCTATGAGTCATTCTTAGACCAATGGCGACTCTTGTCAATTAGAAATCATTGATAACGCCTATATGAAAAGAACATTGTAGGCGAGACTTTTTTTTATATAATAACAGAGGCTACTTTCAGACTGAAAAAATTTAACGCACCAGATTTTGTATACTAACTCCATCAATATATCAAAGATTTCTAAGACAAAATCATAAACATATGAATTACCTCTACTAATTGCCAAAATTGTGAAGGGTCAACTTTCAACTAATCCTTCATTTTGGGAGTCCAAAGTATCAGTATATTTCTTCTCAGGACCTCACGCAATTTAGAAAGCTACACAACCTAATTACTCACAGTTCAATCATTTTGATACACATTCAACACGACCTTCCCCCTGCGAAAATGGAGGTCACGAGAGGCCATTAATTGATAGCATATGACATCTCATCCATGTAGAAGTTGTAGGAAGCACATTACTTTGGCATTAGTGAGCTTGGAAAACTCGCATCCACTACAATTTACTTCATGCACCTTTTATCCACATAATTGAATATCAAAATAACTACTCTGTAATTGAGACCAACATTTCAAATTCTTTGCCTTCTGCCGCTTCAGTTTTGTTATCAAAGACAAGCTTCCCTTTGTCCATGCCAACATCTATGTAGGATTGTAGATACACAAAGCGGAATTTCAAAAAATAATTGATTGTATCTACAATAGGATTTCATGTACATTTCAATACAAATTATAGGATTAGAATTCCTCACCCTTAAAGCGTGAATTCCTCAAAACCTAGAGCACTTCACACTTCTATATGGAGATCCTTAGAATACCAAATGTTGCTCCTCTAGTGTTGGTCCACAAGCAACGACTGAATCCTCACGTATGCTAGTACGGAATAAGGAACGATTCTCTATTGTTTTTCTTGGTGATGGCAAATTGAGAGAAAATGAGCTTTTGAGAGTGTAACACCCCGGTAATTCCCATTTTCCGAAAACCAAACCTTTAGAAAACTACAGGTGTGCTACCGCCACATGTTCAAACGTTAAGGCTATAAAACAGAGTTTTGCAGCGGAAAACCAAAAGATTTTTTGAATTAACATTAAACGTAAAAAAAATTCCTAACATAACAAATTGTGACCACTATGGCCCTTACTGCAATATACCAAAATAACTTTCAACTCAAATTCAAAACCAATCGTCTAAAATCAAACCAAACAAACGTAACCTATTATGAAATCCCAATTAAAACAATGCTGCTCTCAACCCACCCATGCATGTATACTCGTATGAATACCTGTCAATAATCTGCTCCCCAATAATACAAATGTAAGTATTGGATCATCACAGTGTCATTTATAGGCAAGAGTCATGACAAAAAAAAAAACACAAAGCACGTAATCAGCAAGCTGAATACATACAGATTACAAAATACAACGATGAAAATAATAACTAAATAAGAATAAGTACAGCATGCAAGAACGTATCACACAACATTTTACTCAACTACTATGATAAATTAATTATTTACTTGGATTAAGCAATAGACAAGGTTGCCTCCCCCATGTCCTGATTAGGACATCAAGTAGATAAATAACCCATGCACTCCCGTCGGAGAGCATCAAAATACAATAGAAAAATCCAGATGGTAAACGGGCGCGACTCCGTCACCATAGCTAGATGAGATCTCAATTAACCCTAATTTTAAGTTTAAAACTTTATAAAAGAGAAACTTTATAAAAGGGAGACTCATAGATCATATGGCCTCCAACAAAAGCCACGGATGATACCCTGTGAAACTCCAACCCCTGATTGTCAATATTCTAGACGTGCACTAGCCCAGAGTTTTATTGCTTATCCTCTTTCTCTTTACGTGATTTACTGTTTAAACTCAATATACACAATTACCACATCACACACATGCAAACATTAAAGTTACACAATCAATCTCTGTTATACTGTAATTTTTAACCTTTTAATTTCAATATCAAATGTTAAACCTATTGAACAAAGTCAACCACCCTCGTCATTAAAACTTAAAAATATTCTCCTTTACTCCCATCATACTATCAGTAATGAAGGAGTAATAATAAACAACCTCATGGATTAATTAGCAAATTAATACCAATTTAATAAATCACGATTTCTCACAAACAATACCAAAATATGCCATAATGTAAAGAACATGAATTCTTTCAAATAGATAACCAAACAATCTCATCCAAAAGCTTCCTTAAACATGATACTAAGTTTGCATTTCACCCTAAATCATGCTCCTAAGGGTAACATTTTTCGTAATTTGTACGTACCTGGAGTAAAATACACGGGTGGCCACTTTCCTTACTAGTTAGCACCTTCTACAAAGTGCTCTCCTACACCAAATTATACAACCTAAATCAATATATACCATTACCCAAAATTTACAGCAATCCTACTAATCTTTCTAGGGTTTTAAAACAATTTCAAAACATCTTTTTAAGTCTTCCAAAACATAATCTAGTATCTCCAACGCAATACTACAAATATTATTTGTAAACTCATAAAAATATATGTTATAAACTCCATTTTTTCAACTCTTAAAATCTGAAAATTTGTATTTTATGTAGTATATTCAAATTACTCCTAATTGTATCTTAGAATAGTCTTAATCTAATGTATATACTAATATTATATACTTTCAAACTTTAAAAAATGAAATCTTCAACAATTAAACCATGATCTATTATGTATAATATTCTGAATTTATTTCAAATACCTTAATATTAAATTTTTAACAAAATATTTCATACTATAGTCAAAATTTCATGAATCAAATACTAGTATAAGAATCTAAGCCTTAAATCATAAAAACAAATATTTTTATACCAAAATATATGATCATAAAACTTGAAAATTTATTTAAATAACAACCCCATAAAATTTATCATGGATGATTCACAAAATAATTAAGATTTTATGTAAAAATCAAAAGCCTAGTATCAAAAACTCTAATTTATGGCACTAGCATGCCTAGGAATTAATATTTATGCATAAAAATCTTATGAAACTAGTATTATGCCAAAATAAATTCTAGAATATAAGATTTATACATTTTCAATAAAAATTTAACCCATAATAAAAACAATAAAAAATCATATAAAAACTTATTAAACATGTATACTATGACATAATAATTAAGGAAGAAAAAAAGAGAAAACAAAGGAAAAAGAAGAGGGAGGAAGGCCGATGGCTCACCGACGATGGTGGACGACGGCAAGGGAGAAGAGCGGCAACTGGGCTAGGGGGCGACGACTGAGGGTGCACAACAAGGAGAGGGAGAGGAAGAGTGTTTAGGGTTTTGTGAGCTTGTGAAAATAAATGGGATTAGGGTTAGGTAGTATAGTTTTAATAAAGGAGTAATACTAGGTTTAGGTAGTTGAGTTTTGATAAAATAGTAGTACTAGATTTAGGTAGTTTAGGCTTAGTGGGTTTTTTTAAAAAAATAAAAATATATATAATTTGTAGAAAAGAGTTTTAATTAAAAAGAATAAAATATTTTGCAATTTATTTTGGAAATATGTATGTACATATATGTATGTATATATAGAGAGTATATGTATTATATTAATGCATAGAAAATATTTTCTATAAAACGCAATCGAAATCTCTTATTTTTCGGGGGATTACAGAGAGAATATGGCTAAGAGTGGTGTCCATACTTTCCCATAACCTTGTTTATTTATAAGTAACATTCTTATGTTACAAAATAAACTCATTAGTCCATACTTCACATAAGCGTGATCATTTAATTTCTTAACCTCTTTTGCACTTTAATCCAATTATATACTTATATGTCTGATCTTATAGGGCCGGTTTATTATTAGCCGTGTACTAATCAAATTAGTTCACAAATCATAGTTGGTTTCTAGCAAAGCACTCACTAGTAGAGAAATGTCTATATGCTGCGGTTTTCTAGCTTTAAATGTCGCGGTTATTGATACAAAGCACATATAGGTGAAGCACATGAAAAAACAACAAATATTGCGTTTTTTAGATGCAGCAATAAAAACAACAAATGGTGCGGTTTTTTAAAAGGTTTTTCAAAAAACCGCAGCATATATATCTAATAATTGTTGCGGTTTTCCCAAAAAACCGCAGCATATATTGTTTTTAAAAATTAAAAAGTGAATTTTTTATCGTTATAAAAAACCGCAGCAATTATTAGATATATGTTACGATTTTTCTAAAAACCGCAGCATTTAATGGGTTTTTTTTATTCTGAAATTTATATGTACTACGATTTTCTAATATAACCGCAACATTTAATTTATATGTGTTGCGGTTATATTAGAAAACCACAACAATTGTTGGTTTCCAGATCAAGAATAATTAATTGGTTATTTTATGTGCTAATTACATATAAAAGTATATTATTAATAATGAATATCTCTCAAAATTGTTATATTGGCAAATCTAATTGTTATATATTATTACAACACATTTAATCAAAGACATAATCTAATCTAAGCTAAGAATATCATGCATAATCTGTTAAATAATATGTCATAAAAGATAAAAAAAAAAGTTAAGAAATGATCAACTATGAAGCATATAAATCCAAAATTCCTTTATGACCACTCGTTTTGACATACAAAATTGCGATCTATAATATTTTACACTCAAAACAAACAACAATTCATTATTCATAGATTTTAGGTGCATTCCGAGGTTTCGAAAATTTCGGAGAGGCATATCTCTTAGCCCAATAGTCCGAACGACATAAATTTTTTTAAAAACCCTATTTTTGGAGATACTATACAATCATGTTGCCCCTTAATGGCCTTGGTGACGTATTATTTGAGATATTGAAAAAAAGCTTTGACAAGCCATAAAATTGGCTACGAGACTCCAAATGGAGCTTATAATATGTCTAAACTGGGTATTTTTTCGAGATCTACAGATCGTAAATACTTGAAAGGGGGATTTGTCCACTTATTTTCTCCAAAAAATGCCTCTAACACTATATAATCTATGAAATTCGATTTTTAACGGTTATACATATAACATGCACATCTGAACACACAAGAGTTTTTCATCTTTATATTAGTATTTTAACAAATTACGAAAAGTAAAAATTAAAAAAAATATACTAAGGTTTAAGACATATGTAAACCTTTAGATTTTAAACTTTGGAGTATGTATACTTCTTCAAAATGGGAGAGATAAGTAAGCTTCAATACGCTTCATTAAGCCATATCCATGGAGGCATGAGTGGGAGAGAGGAGTAGACTTCGAAATGCGCGAGGAAGAATGAATGAGGACTTTAGAAAGAAGTCACAAGTGCTGTGGTTTTTTAAATAACCGCAACACTTATAACACACAAGTGTTGCGGTTTTTCAAATAATCGCAACATTTGACATTTCAAGTGCTGCGTTTTTTTAAAAAACTGCAGCACTTGATATTAAGATATATTTCAAACCATTAAGTGCTTCGAATTGTATATAACCGCAACAATTATACCGAAGAAATTAAATAATTTTCTACTAGTGACTATGATCACCTAAAATAACCGATTATAGTCATCTTCATAATTTTTTATGTTATACTTAATCGTTACACTTGATCAAAAGACATTTTCCTTCAATCTATGTCACTGAGACCAACTAGAAGCAACCTATAAGTTTCATCTTGCAAGCAACCCAGTTGCCTCAGCAACACAACAAAATCCTCTTTTCTAGTGTGGTCCGTTTGTTGCTCACACAACTTTGAGAAGGCAAATACATTATAAGGTTTGGGCCTCCAATATTTTGGAGTCTCAGCTAACACTGCTTCCTGAAGCAAGAAAATGCTTCCGAAATCCTCCCCTCTTTAATATGACCTTCTGTAAGAATTTCCCACGAGCCTGAATTTGGCTTCCCTCCTCCTTTAACCATGTGATCATAGAAACTCTTGGCTTTCTCAAAAGGTTCTTCCCTAACATACCATCCCATGAGAAGATTGGAAACTTTAGGGTCAAATGAAGTCTTTATATGAAGCCATTCTTCATAAATCTTCTCATCTCCCTCAATATCACCCAACCTGATAAATGAAGATATCACAGAATGATAACCCTAATTTGGGATATTGGGAAAAGTCGATTTATATGTCCTCCAAACACTGTAAGCCTCTTCTATGTTTCCCATACTACCATAAAGACTTATAAGATAATGGTATGGCATCTTGTCCCGCCCAGTGATTCTTGTCTCAAGGTCTTTTTCAAGCATTCCTAACTTGATATAAACAGCAGCAACAGTGCTGCAAGTAGTCCAATTGGGAACAATAGTTGGTTCCATCTTCATTTCTTCAAAAATTCGCTTATCCTTAAGAGTGTCCTTATAAAATATTCTTCAGCTTTTGAGACTCCACGAACTTTGGAAATGAGGTCTAGTTGGATAGCTTTGTCACTGCTGGATATTCTGAACCTCTCTATTTTGTTATTCATACATTCATAGACCTAGACATGTCAAAATTTCATGAATATATAGCTAGCCTAGCAAAGGTTCAAAGAAGTCCCAAAAAGACCAGTAAAATTGATCATATGAATAAACTATAAACCCCTTAATATCACAAAATTCCAGTAGATATCAAGTGAATGAAAACTGAACAGCTACATGGTGAGTAACAACTGACAACAGACTAGCAATATGCCAGTATCGTAGCTATCTTGGACCTTGTGGATGGAAATGGCTTTTGATTGATTCTGGAGTTGTAGTTTCCCCACTTCTAAAGTTGTACAGTTTCCCCATATTTATCACTGACCCATGAAATCTCGAATCTAACCCCCCCCCCCCCCCCCCCCCCCCCCCCCCCCCAAAAAAAACAAAAAAAAAATTTTGTATAATTCATCCCGTATAATAATAACCCCATTTTCCACAGCCATCCAAAAATTTACTAAATTCAAATTTACACAAATAAAAACAAAATTATCCCAAATTCTACACCAAATTCAAAACAAAAAAAGAAGGATTGAAAACTGATACCTCAAGAGCAAGCTGGAATCTTTTACACTTCTTGAGTTCCCTAACAATCCTAAAAAGTTCCCACTTAGTCAACTTCTTCCCTTCATTCTCAACCTAATTCAACACAGAAGCAACACCCAATTTAGGGTTCTCCATCAAAGAAATCCTCTTGTAGATGTTATTCCATTTCAGCATTAGTCTCTTCTCATAGTCCAATGTTCCATGACTATAAGCATGAAAAGGGATTGAGCACTTTATTGACAAGCTGGGATTCTTAGCACTTGGGATTGAGAAGAAGGAGCATGACCTTGATGATGGGAATGGGAATGAATATGTGGGGTTTGAGGAGAGAAAGTGGGGATGTTGAGGGTGAGAGTGTAGATTGTAGAAGCATTATGTGAGGTGGTTTTAGGGTTTTGGGATTATGGGAGTGATTGGATTTTGAAGAGGAGATGAAGAAAAGTTGAACAGGGACAAGTATGGAATTGAGGAAGATGGGGAGAGAATTTAAGTGGACGTGATCGTGTTAGTTCAAAGTGGGACTACTTGTATCAAAAGCTGTTAAAATAATACCCAACCCTAAAAGTATCCAAAATCGATTCAGATCTAATTTGATTATAACTCGAAAATCGACCTAACCTGTTTTAAAGTCAACGCAAAACCGATTTGACTCGATATTCAAAGACCTAAACTTGATCCGTGTCCGACTCATTAGGGACCCGGTCCGTTACAAATCGGACCCGAAGAGAATTCGAAATCGATTGAACCTGACACATAACCGATATAACCCGACTTCTAACAAGTCGTTACCCGAATTCACTCGATATGTTAACAATCAAAATATATGTGAATGTGACATAATATTACCTGACCTATTTTTTTAACCAATTTCTAATAACCTTGAAACCAAAATTTTTATTAATTTAATATTAGTATGTTATAACTTATAAGTATATATTAACAAATGATTACGCATTTATAACTCTACCAATATTTTTCAATTTTCCATAAGTCGCTAACTAAAATCAGTCATGAAATACAAAACTCATTAAATAATTGTCATTTTAATTTATAATATTCAAAGGTCTAGTGATCAATAAGATCATATTTGATTCGAACCCATGCAATTTATTTTAACTAATTTATTTTAATATTATTTGACTTTATTTATACAAACTTGTCCTTGTCCATTCAAACTAAACATATTAAAACTTTTTTACTTATGTATATATAAACTTAACATCTTATGTTATAACTTTAAAGTATATATTAAAAATTATGCATTTATAAATATATCAAATTACTTGATTCGATTAAATCTATCATACTCAATTGATTATCCGAATATGAGTTTGTTTGATAGATATGTCTATATCTGATATTTGATACTTGTTTGTATCTAATAAAATAATTCAATTATCCAATTGATTATATATTTATATGATATATATATGCGTTAATATAGATGATTGATATAGATAATAGTCATAATTCAATGATACATTGATACACTAAAGATACATATCATATACTAGTTTGATACGATATTACATATTTAACAATCATTACCTCATAAATATTTTGTTTTATAATGACTTATCGACATCATTATTACACTTAATTGCTAACTAAAAATGTTGCAACACACACATGCATCTCACACACCGATGTATAAAAATAACTTTATAGTTATACCCAAACTTCTATTTACCACACTATTGACCATCTTAACACGTCCTCTAAAACTACGTAAGATTGTTGACACATATGCACAAAAACTAATCCAATAAGCAAGGAAGTAAAAACTTCATAATTACTCTCTCCGTCCTTTTATTTTGTCAATTTTTATTTATGGAGTCAAAGTTTAAAAAGTTGACCATAAATTTTCGTTATGCTATAAAAATAAAATATTCAAGTGATTTTTTGTTAAATACATCTCAATTTAATTTTTTAAAATATCAAATTTATAATTTTTATCTTATGAATTTAGTGATTTTTTTAATTGAATCTTTAAAAAATCAAATAAGATAAAAAAAATTAGAGACAGAGATATAACATAACACAAATACAAATACAATAGACAATATAAATTATAAAATGTCAAATAAGAAAAAAAAAATAAAAAAAAATTAGGTGTAGAGGCATCTATTTACTGATCCTCGAATACAAATACGATTACAAGACATCACTTTCGTGGCTTCTTCGCTTCCCGCAGTGTCTGTCTATATTAATTCCCTCACCTCTTTAATCTCTCTCTCTCTCCTCTGCTGGTCTTCATTCCATCGGAGATCCACAACTTGCCGGCTATCCTCTCGCTGCAGCAACCTTCTCTTCCACCACCTCGATCCTCCTTCACGTTTACGCTTCAGTCATGAATCCCGAATAGTAAGTTTTCCTTTTTTTATCCTAATCAATTCAATTCCTCGATTTGATCCGGATTTCGCTCGGTGTTTTAGGTTTTTTGGATCCGTACTCCCGATTTTCAAATCAGGTTTTGTTATTGATGTGATTTGTGGGTTGATCTGTGGTGTTAGCTATAGGATTCATTATGTGGTGTTATACGTCGTCGTTTTGGATCGATTGATGAAAGTTTGACTTTTTGTGGTATAAGTAGGAGGTTTGAAATAGGGAGGATTCAATATGTGTGTTCGAATCATGAATTGTCAGTATGAATTATGCAATTTCTGATAAGAAAGGTTGATCTTTTACATCGCGCTCTTCCGGTTTTGACTTATTTTGTGGAATAGGATTTGTGGTGTTGATGTTAGAACTATTGGTATTAGAAGAAGCATTCGAAACGATAGTTGATTTGTGTGAGAAATATAGATGAGCAGAATGGGTGTGGAATTTCGCGGCATGTCAATATTGGATGGATTGACGTGATATCTGGAGTGTACAATACGATTTTGTAGTTGAGTATCCGATTGTAGATGAAATTTTCACAACTTTATGTTAGGAGCTACTCCCTTGGTCTAGTCGACCCTGCTTTCCTCATTTTGTCTTGAAAGTTTTGTGGTTTCACATGTTTTTCTTGGTACTTAAGCTCTGTTCTGAATTCCGTGTTTTTGCTTACCTTCGATGGTGTTGTTTTTTTTTGCAGCGATTACCTTTTCAAGCTTTTGCTTATTGGAGATTCAGGTGTTGGAAAGTCATGCCTCCTTCTGAGATTTGCTGTAAGTTTCATAAGCTATAGCCCAACTTAAAGTTCATATGTTATGGATGTTCATTAATTGGGATTTAATGCTTCTTTTAGCAGTTTGCTGATTGTTAAGTGGTCATAATTCTGTATTTGGAAAAGTAATAATCATAGTTGTTATGTGTTGGTACGAAATATGGCATTTGATTGTCAATTTTGAACAAGTGATTCACATTCTTTTATCCTTATCTGCTCCTATCAACTATGTTTTCACATTATTGTTTTTCTGTGTGGTGGATTTTAAATTTGCTACAAGGAACCTTCCTCTTTGATTTCCCTGTCCTTTTTGGACCTTGATTCAAAGTTTATAGGTTGTTACAAGCCTCAACTTTTAGCTGTTTGGCAATTATAGAAAACCTTGGGTTTAAGGCCATTTTGGGCTCACTTTTTTTCAGGTGATTCCCTAGGATTGACTTTTCTACGATTCTTATTTGGAAGTGTTTGATGCAATCATGTGTTGTAGTCAATGGAACCTCGCCTTATTAGTCATGTGATATACACCTCACAATTTTTTGTTATGCTTACAGTTGTCATATCAAATACTTATTCCACAGCTCACTGCTAGCCTGTTCTTACATTCAGTTTTCTATTATTGGTGCAGGATGATTCATATTTGGAAAGTTACATCAGCACTATTGGAGTTGATTTCGTGAGTTTTTATCTGACCACCCAGCTTTTAGCATTTTACCAATTGTTTTATTTTTCTAGCTCAATGCTTATGTAGTTTTATTTGTTGCTGTAGAAAATACGCACTGTGGAGCAAGATGGAAAGACTGTCAAACTTCAGATTGTAAGTTATTCCTCAACTGTCTCTAAAATCTTTGTTCTTTAGAAAAAAGTGTATATATAGAGATTACGTATGCCTCTGAATGACTTTCTTGACATGTACATATTGTTCTAGCTCTCTAAGAAAAATATCTTACGTAAATGCTTTCTTTGACATCCAGTGGGACACTGCTGGACAAGAGCGTTTTAGGACTATCACTAGCAGCTACTACCGTGGAGCACATGGCATCATTGTGAGTTGTTTTACTACTTATGGTTATGCTGCTATGCTTGGCTAACTTTCCTTTTCCAAACTTTTGCATGTTTTTTATTCCCTAGCTGAATTGCTAATTTAATTTTTTGTATGGCATTGTAGGTGGTCTATGATGTAACAGATATGGAAAGTTTTAACAATGTGAAGCAGTGGCTAAATGAAATTGATCGTTATGCAAGTGACAATGTTAACAAACTTCTGGTTGGAAACAAGTGCGATCTTGCTTCCAATAGAGCTGTACCATATGAAACTGCCAAGGTATTTAAGCTTACTCATGTGTAGTGATAGGATCCTTTTCATTGGCCAGCTTTTTAAATAGGATGCTTAACTCTTTATCTGCACTTCACGGTCTTAAACAGGCTTTTGCTGATGAAATCGGCATACCCTTTATGGAGACCAGTGCAAAGGATGCTACTAATGTGGAACAGGCTTTCATGGCTATGACTGGTTCAATCAAAAACAGGTGTTTACATGCTCTTGAATCTTGAATTTACCTTCATTGTTGTGGTTGTATAGTAGCCTGAGTGAGCCCATCTAGTCCAAATTTACCATGTGATTAGCTTGTTAGCAGCATCATGTTCTTTATAAAATGGAAAAATTGATCAGTGTTTTCTGTAACTAGCTGCTCTAAACAGTATTTTGTGCATGATATTTTTGTTTGGTGGGCTTATCAACATAAGCTAGTATTACAAATCGAGGAAGCTTATGATATAATATAGATAACATGATGAAGTAATTTTTGTAGTTACTACTTTTTTCTATCCTTTCATCTGTCAAGTATTTCAATATTTTATGATACTTCCCAACCCTTATCGTATTTGATGTGAAAAAACCATGCCAGTGCTGTATTAATTTGTTAACTACTAAAAATCTTGTGTTGAATTAAGTATTCCTCTTTTTCTCATATATAATAATTCTGAGATAATGATTGTGCAATCTGATTGAATGAATCTGATAAACTACTATTAGTGGTCTCCATTAGGATAGCCTAAGTAGCGGTTCCAATTTTGCCTTTGTGTTATGCTTATGGTTCGAAAGATTATTGAATTTCCATTTACATTGTGACGACAGGATGGCCAGCCAACCTATGAACAATGCCAGACCTCCAACAGTTCAGATCCGAGGTCAGCCTGTTGCACAGAAGAGCGGGTGCTGCTCTTCTTAGGGAATCTGATTTTATTTGGTGCCACGTTGTGGCATGTAAGAATCTGATTTTGCTGCAATATTATTTGAAATTCAACATTCATCGACACGGTCTCAATTAGGTCCTCTGTTTTTAGTGGGTTGCAATTTGTTAACTTAAGGTTCTCATTCTTTTTCTACAAGTAGATTTGTATAAAAATGATGGATCATATTGAAGATTTTAGCATGGACTTTATTGCTTTTTTTTTTTTAATAGAAACTTTGCCAAATGATAGTTAAATTTTCCTCAAGGTATACATGTATTGGCATTTTCACTGTTGTTCATTTGCTCATAAGAGTCCTGACATTCACCCTTTTAATGCACGAAAATAGAGTGATTATCTACTGGGAAGGCTAGAGCTGTAGAACTGATGGGAAGGGAAGAGCCATCAGGCCAATCACGGAGGTTTCACCTGAAATCCCCTTTTAGATTGCCAAACTATTAAGGAGTGCCATTTAACATCTGAGCAAGAATGGAAAAAAAGTTGTGCTTCTAATCCCTCTGTCATAATTGTACTTTGTACTCTCTTTGTCCCAAAAAAAACTGTCTTCATTGGTGGGTTTGGGTGAGGCAGAATTGGGGCAAGTGAGTTGAGGAGATAGAAAAATACATATAATGATATGGTCTCCAACCCAAAAGGAATTTGGGACGAACTTAAAGTGACAGGAGTATGATTGAAGGGCCAAGAAGTTTCGATAACAAAATCGAGTAACAGATCATTCTAACTCTCACTACTATCTAACTCCTAAGTCCATACTATTAAAACAAGATGTAAAACCTATCAAAGCAAACATTAAATATTGTAAATAAAAAATTAAAAGAAACAGAACATAAATATACAATATTGAAAATGCATAAAAATTTTCCTTAAGGTGGATTTGGTACAGGACTCTCACAGCTGGAAAGTCCATTCCTGCTATTCAAAAAGAGACTTAAAATGATAGGGGTCGACCATTAAAAGCCCACAAAAGACTGAAGTTCATAGCTATGGCCTCACTTGCCACCTAAAGTTGGGAACTCCCCAGGATCTTCGATTGCTGGGGCAGGCGAATCATAAATCCTGTTACCTCCACCATACCCACCTCCTCTTGAGCCACGACCACGCCCCCTGCCACGACCTCCAAATCTCTCCCCTTCTGCAGGCTTCAGAAACTCGTTAATGCTGACAGACTGCACCACAACAAAACAGCAAATCAACGTCAGCAACATACCCTCAAAACAAATGAGAAAAGACTACCATCTAGGTAAACCAAAGTTATTCAGAAGTGTCCTTTTCCACTTGAGATTATCGATTTTCTAGCTACATCCAAAAAAATTCAGATCTGAAAGGTCTCAGGTCAATGAAAAAGAAGTTTCTAAGTTTGACCCCACAACAGGTGGTATGTCACATTTCTCTATTTCAAGAAAACTGATTCCACTGCAAAGCTTGGTTAACCAATACGCCGATATGCTGATCCCAAAAATTTCCAGACTACTAGCGGCTAGCCAGCTAGTGCCAAGTTAGCATACTAACTTTCACAAGTTTTTTTCTACAGAACTTTTCTCCCACAAGGAGCCATTTACCAACTTGACCTTAGCTCTAAGATGGGAGTACAGGAGTAGTCATGTCTCTCATAAGGCAAATAAGAAAGCCCAGCCACGTGACAGGTAAGATTGTCTTCAGAATTACAGAGGCAGTAGCATTTTATCCATGAAGAAGCCCACATAGTATACATGAAGAGATTCATGACAGGCTCCCCTTTTGAAGTAGAAGCCGGCAACCATTTTTTATCTTTTCAGGCAAACCACGAATTCTTACCTTTACAGTCTACAAGCTACTCAATTGGCTCCCACCCAAGAAGACTTGAATCAAAGGAGCTTAATCAAAGGAGTCATCGAAGTGAAGAGTATCATATCATATTGGACATCCTAAATAATAAAGTGAGAAAAAGTGGCACACATGTCTCAATAACATTACCTTCTTCACTTTTTCCTTTTCAAATGCTTCCTTCTTCTTATCCTTGTCAGAACCCTAACAGGGAGAATAAGAAAAGATGTAAAAGGTGCCCTACACGTTTAGAAAGATTAAAACAAATGCATATATGTAGGTCATGAGGAAGTTTACCAATTTAATGAAAACTGACTCATCATCCCTTTTGTTTGAAAGCTGTTGCATGGACTTGAACTCTTTATCAGCATCAACCTTTCGTTCCTCGGTCTTGAGTGCTGATAGAGCCTTCCTTTTCTCTTCCCGCACCTTCTCGTACTCTTGAAGCGTCATTTCCTATTTACAAGACATAATAACATTAAACTTTGAAATTAACCAAAAAAAGAGGAGATTGCTATTTGCTAGCAATCTGCAATGACTAATTTTAAAAAGCATCTTAGGTCCCAACCTCCCTTAGCACAGTATGTAAGGTGATACAGCAAAGTATCAAATATCCGCATCAAATACACCTGGGTTTTAACAATAAACTTGTAACCGATCATGGTGAAAAGTGTGTTTCAATTTTACACTTATACCCCTATTCTACAGGTATCTTCTTACATAGTAGGCAAAGATTTAAGTTATTGTCCTACTTGATAGGTGGGTCTTGCAAGAAAAGGCAGCAGGCATATAGCATAATGATACAAGGCATAAGGCACTTCCTAGGCAAGAAAACTTAGCATTCAACAAGGTCATAGTTGATTGCCATATTTTGACTTGTTGACTAAGATAAACTACACCACTAAGATAAGAGAAAAGAGGCCTAAAGAATGATCTTTTTCCATTCCTCAAATCCTCTTTGATTAAATAAAAAAGTCTTATCCACAAATTGCCAATATACTTGAAATATTTTACAGCAACAAAGCCAACATACTTAGCTTCCAAGAGAGATTCACAATGCAAGAAACTGTTTCCAAAAAAAGCCTTTGACCAACTACTAATACCAGGCAAATATCATCGTTTCTTTCTTAGTTGGCTTTTCAGGAACCACTCTTGCTTCACCCTGTTCTCTCCAAATAAAATCATATATACAGGTTTTAACAGATACTCACAAGGCCCCCTACTGTACTGCATTTTTGAAGGGGGAAAAAGCCTCTAAGTAAGAAGTGTATCGTTCTCCTTTCTAGGACGTTTTTCAAAAAACATATATTCTGAGAGATATTTTGGTAGACCAAAGCGATATACAATGACTTTCAAAATCGAGATCACAAGTACCCTTATGGATTCTTAGCTCTAAAACAAGCCACTAGAATTTCCTCTCCAACCCCTTCACATCACACAAACAGGGTACAACAATGATATCTCACATCACCTTTAAAATTAACTAAGTGAACCAGAGCATGGTCAAACAAAGAGCATGGCTAAAAATGCTAACAGACCTCCAGAAAATGGTCACTTATACAGAAAAATGGAAAGATATATTAAACAGCTAAGGAATATACAGTCAGCTAATTTAGCTTTATGAAGTATGACATTATCCTCAAGCAAAGTAGAGGGGAAAATTTTCACTATCGTGCATTGCCTAGAGATGATTCTTCCCACAAGTTTGACAAAAAATAAGTTCAATCTCACTTTACAAAAAGAATATAGCAACTTTGAAAAGACATTTACCTTTTCTTCTGGCTCTTTTTCTTCAGTTTCCTCTGGCTGGCCCTCCTTGTTGCCATCAGCAGCATCTTCAACAGCTGGAAGATTCTCAGTGTTCAAGTTCTTCTCTGCTTGTTCTCCAGCATCCTCAGTACCTCTATGAGTCACAGCACATTCAATATAAACCAAGCTAGAAAAAGAGAAGTAAAAATCCAGGCAAAAGAGCAGAACTAGTAACACATATGTGGCAAAAGATAATGCAAGTGCACAAAAATCTCACGGAATGACTTCATCAGATTCAGAGCCCCAGTTTCCACGGCCAGATCCCTCACGTTTGACCTCATTTCTGGATAGAACCGGGGAGAATATGCATAAGAAATCAACAAGAAAACAAGAAAATACTACTAAACAGGCAGAAATGGACATTTACCCACGCCCAGTTCCACTTCGACGTTCATAGGTTCTATGTGGGCGTTCTCCATCCCTCCCCTCCTCGTTGTTGAAACCACCTCGGCGACCACCATGGTAAGGGCCACGAGGTCCTCCATAAGATCGCCTTTCCCCTTCTCCTTCATATCCTTGACCACTGGTCACTCTGGTGTTGCTAAAAGCATTTTCATTGCTCTCATAGTCTCTATTATATCCACCACGGCCACGGCCACCACCACGACCTCCTCCACGGCCTCCTCCGTGCTGGCTTTCATGCTTTGCCTCCCGAACTACACCAAAGAGTCAAAATCAAGGTATGGAATAAATCAGCACAACAAGTGACGAAAAGCAAATGGACTCATAATAAACACGATATACCCAAAAATATCCCTAGAAAATAATAACAATGAACACAAACAAAAGTATTAACATATGCATGACACCTAGCTCAAAAATCAGCTACCACAACAATACATTGAAAATGAAACCCATTGGTTCCAACTGCTAGGAACTTCCAAGAAAGACCCAGGTTTCATCAGACAGCACAATGCCTTTCACAATATACTTAAATCAAAGTTCCATTATATTATAAGTTCTAGAGAGCATTCGAGCACGAGATCGGTTTCGACAATCCGAACGACATACATAATGACTCCTCAGCTAAACAGGAGAGCTTTGTTACTTTCTAATATTGAAACATGCTTAGGTTCCACTACTCAAGCAAGTATGCAACTTTCTAAGACACCAATTATCCAAACAGACAATTACCAAATCAAACACAAATAACACAGAATCACAAGAAAAATGATCCAACCAACAAACATCACTTCAAACCCCATACTGAAACCAACCTACTTGCTCAAATCAAAGAACATTAATCCCCAAACATTGAAAAGATCATAACATAGCAAATTAACAATCACCCAGATGTTTAAACCTAAATAAAACCCAAAAAAAAAAAACAATCTTGAGCTCACCAGCTTGAGACGGAGGCAGGGGTTTAGATGGCAACTTGGCAGCTTTCTGCTGCTGAGGTTGAACACCAGCTTTCTTAGGAGCAGAAGTTACTGCAACTTTCTGAAGCTGAGCAGAAGCAGACTCAACGAGCTGAGAAGGGTCATCATTATCGTTGTCACCCAACAAATCAAAGGGGTTCATAGTTGCCATATCTTCAAGAAATGAATCGGATATTAATCAAAAGACAAATGCAACAAAACCCAGAAATTCAATTCAACAACAAAAAAAGTGGGTTAATTTTGTTGGAATTCCATCGGATCAGGTGAGTGTATAAGGCAGAATATGTCACGTACGGTAAAAGGGGGTGAAAGGGGATAGAGAGAAAGGACAGCAGGAGAGGAGAGAGAGTGAGTAGAAGGAGTGACGAGGCTCTAAAACCCTAGCCGCTATTGTGTTCAATACTTCAATGTGGCGGAATTTATGGTATTCTATGGAGCTCAGGCTGTGATTTTTCATGCCATAATTTTTTTTTTCTTTTTATAAAGTTATTGTCTTACAAAAGTTAAATATAGTAAATGACTTGCTAAAAGTAAATGTAGAACAATAATAGACTGAAGTACTGTCGTCGAAGTCGAACTTGAATACTTGATAGATTTAGTGACTTAGGAGTTTGAATTTAGGCTGTGTGTGTGTGTTTTCTAACCTTTTAGTCTCAATTTTTAAGCCTAACTTATTTTGTCTTACTTTTAAAAAAATAAATAAAATCACTATAGTAGAACATGTTGAGTGTGAAGATAATAGTAGATCAAAATATATCTCTCAATTTTCATTTATGGTTTTTAATATGACATGTGTTTAAAATCTCTCGAAATAAAATACATCTTCAATTTGTTACCAAGTGATTATAGGATATTAGAGAGACAACATATTAGGAGACAAAATAATTTGAGTAAACTTTCCTTTTTTCATGCTCTCCTTTCATGTGCTTTCGTTTATTGCAAGTTTTATTCTATGTAACTGAAGTCTCTTTGTTTATCTCTAACAACAATCTCTTTAGAATTGTAGCTTCACGTAGACAAATGACTTAACATATATTGTGCATCCAACACACGTCATCCTAACTTAGTTACTTAGCAAGAAATGCAACATTTTCTTATCTCGTAGATGGATAGATCTAACACCCAAACCCCAAGAGACTTAGGTTCGAAAGTTGATTTCGGAATCTTTTTCGTCCTACATAACGTACAGGCCATAAGAGCAACAAAGTCTTGTATGAGCATACTCCTCTATCCATAAAGAATAATTTTGCTTTCCTCACACAAAGTTTACCATTCACTCAGTCCACCAAGTATTGGTATTCCTTCTTCGAGGTGCACCCATTAATTGTTGGGATTCAATCACATGGTGAATTTTGTATTATTTTAAATTAAATTGATACTTCGGTTGTTGCTCGGGTTGTGATGGAGAAGTTGCTTCAAATAGATGAGAAAGGGTAAAAAGAGATTGATATAATTTGATAGTAGAATCGTGAAATCCTAAATTTTATGAAAATAGTGAAGGAAAAAAACATACATAGTACTTCACTTTACACAAATAGAATCCATATTTAAAAAAGATAATTTTACAAGTATTTTTACGCTTATATAGTCCATAGAGCATATGAAGAATAGTATATTTTAGAATTTTTCCATTTTTCTTGTAATATTTTTTATAGTTAACCTAAAGGCAATGTCAGATTCAAAATATTTGGAATTAAGATCATGATACTGCACATGTCTTATCCAAGAAGCCTAAAATTGAATTTATGACACAATTGTATCAGTTTTAGAAATTGATTGAGGTGCATGTTTAGATTCAAAGTAGATTTTAAACTTCTTATTACTCTTAAGGCCTAACGTGAGTTACCTTTGTATTTGGATATAATTCAATTTGAATTTATATCAATTGTATAGAGAAGTCACCAGATTTATAAAATTGAATTATTATTTTTTTTATTTACTTTGTATTAATCAAATCATCACTATTGTATAAGAATTAAGTCATATATATATGGCAATTCATATGTCATTTTGATCTAGTCAGTTTTGCAAAGTAGAGCAACATAATTTTTTACGAGCATGTTAAACATCATCCATAATTTGTACGTATTCTACCAAATTTGCCCTTATTCATATAAACTTTATTTATATTACTTTTACTCATTTACATTAGTTTCACTCACTTTCACTCTCGGAACGACATAACTCCTAACCCGGGCGTTGGATTGACGCGTTTTTAAAACCATTTATTTTAGGCTCATATAAGCACCCGTACAACCGTTAAGTTGTTCGATTCACAAAATAGCAGATCTACGGAATGAACTTGAAGGGATATAACTTTAACTACGAGGCTCCGAATGACTCTATGGAGGAACTGTTCATTGGAGCATATAGTTTCTTCATTCCATAAGATCAATATGGTCAAATAATATACAATATGTATTTTATACGGACGATAAATAGAGATTCACCGAAAAAAAAAAAGAATTTGACCAAGAATATTCCAATTATAAACTAGGGCTAGGGTTTTGTATTAGATTCCCTCTCCATCCATATAAATACTCATCCTTTCGTCAATTCCTATTCTGCGCCATTATCAGACTCTTCATCTCTACTCTCGCACTGATTATCAAACCAGATTCCAAGATGGAGCAGACTTTCATCATGATTAAGCCTGATGGTGTCCAAAGAGGACTGGTTAGTCCATATTTTCTCTTTATTTTTCCACTATTTTATCGAATTTCATATTTTCTCTAGACTAATTTATATACTGCTTAGTCTGGATGTAAAACGTTGTAAACCCATTGATTTGATTGCAAATTCAATCGTGTATTGTTTTAACCATGAATTTAATGGGGAATTCAAATGGGTTGTGTAAATTTGTGAACTGGGGTTTGGGAAAACAAGATTTTATTTTTTGGATGCGGATTTTAGAGTCTGAAGATATTATAGTCAGATCGTTCTTTTGTGGTTCTGAAATTCAGAAATTGTGTGCTTTATGATGTGTAGGTTGGTGAGATCATCAGCAGATTTGAAAAAAAGGGTTTCTCTTTGAAGGGTAGGCTCTAAATTTTATGATTTTGGTGCAAGAATCATACTTTCCTCTGTTTTTATTAGTATGTGATTAGGACTTAGGAGTGAGGTTAATTTAAGGAAATGACGCTTTTATTTATGATGATTATGATCCTGAGCTAAAATATGTGCTGATTTGATGCCTATACCTGTCTTTACGAATGAAATTATGCATCTTATCTGCTACCCATTTTGCGGATATTATCAATATTAATAATGGGTTGCTATGGGACTTGAACCCTAAACCACTTTGATTAGTAACCATCTCATGAATTCACTGCATGATATCTCATCTGTTATCTATACACTTTGTATTGAAGCAGTGAGATGCTCTTGTTTTGGTTGATGTAGCTGTTTATGAGTTGTGTTTGATCTATGTGTAGCTTTGAAATTTTTGAATGTGGACCGCCCTTTTGCTGAGATGCACTATGCTGACTTGTCTGCCAAGCCCTTCTTCAACGGTTTGGTTGAGTACATTGTTTCTGGCCCCGTGGTTGCTATGGTCTGGGAGGGTAAGGGTGTTGTTGCCACCGGCAGGAAGCTCATTGGAGCTACCAACCCTCTTGCTTCTGAGCCAGGAACCATCCGTGGTGACTTTGCTATTGACATTGGCAGGTACTTATGTTGTCTATGCATTTATATTTAACTATGGGTGGATAGAGTAATGATGTTTTAAGTTTTACTGTGCGTGTTGTCAGGCTGGAGATATATAAGGTACATTTTGTGTTGTTATAGATTAGTATGTGAGTTTTATCTTTACGCAGGATGAGTATTTTACTACTGCTTTTGAACTGCTAATTGGATTGATGGTCTTCTCCATTGAATGTATTTCTATACAATGATAGTTGCATCATTATAGAAGAACATCCGAATCATATTGTACCCATAAAAAAATTGTTAAATAGTTTGATAGTATTTAATAACTGCTTGTTAGATTGATAGCCTTCTCCACCTAGACAAACATCCCAATCATATTGTACCCACTATGTTAGAAAATTGCTAGTCTGGATCAACCTTGGGATCTTGGGTTTATGTATGAGATCCTTTAGCATTCAATAAGTGCAGAAGACTATCACTGTGTATGTCATCATAATTTCACTTTATGTTTCCAGTGTTAATAAATCATTGCAATATTTTTTTTTTGTGATTTACATGAATGAGAAAACATAATAAGAGTTGTTAGCAAAAGTGGAACAGCAGGCTTCATTACTGTTCAGGGTGTACTGTGGACCATTGTCTTCTTATCTAGGGGATTTTTGTAAAAAACCTTTTGCGTAAATGTTTTTTCTACAGTGTTCTCAAATGTTTGAAAGAGATAATGATTGTGTTAAGACCTGGAACATTCCTCTTATTTTTAGGTATAATTATTGAACTAAAAAGTGTACTTGTTCCTTTTGTTTGAGTTTATGTTACCAAATAGACTCTAGCTTGTCTTTTTTCCCTTAAACTTTGATTGCACCTTTTGCTGTTAGTTCTATGGATTAATTTCATTGATATGCTCTGCTCTTCTGCTTTCCTTTATTTGGGGAAAGTTGGTGGCTCTGGTATAATTGTTAATCCACTGCATTGTTCCATTGTTCCTGTACACAATGTTGATCAATAAAATCCAAATTCTTTGCAGAAATGTCATTCATGGAAGTGATGCTGTCGAAAGTGCAACAAAGGAGATCGCTCTGTGGTTCCCTGAGGGCATTGTCCACTGGCAAAGCAGCCAACACTCATGGATCTATGAATAGATCTGTATCTGCTTGAAATATTTCATTTGCTAATTCTTAGGAACTCTACTACGTTATCTTGAGAAGTCATGTCTGGCTAAGTAGATTTCATGTCCCTGTTGGTTGAACTTATTGGACAGTGTTTTTTTGTTTGTGATGCTATTATCAGTGTTGTTGGGTGTGTTTTGGAGGAGAGATATTGGTTATAGTATTCAATGAAATATCCATAGTATCTTTGCTCCTTAAAGGCCCTGCAATGAGTTTGATGCAAGCTGTTTTTTAGACGAAATTTTTTTGTTCAAATGTGTATATTGCCCGGTCTTGATGGTTCTTCTCCTGTAATTGCGAAAGTCTGGTTAAAGAGTTTTCTCACAACGTACGTAATATCAACTTTAGACAATATTACCGAGAAAACTACAGGGTTTTGTTCCTGCCAAGAATAGCGAACTTATTGTAGCTACCCCTGCTTGCAGAGTTCCAGGAGACTAAACGATCGCTGTCTTGCCCCTGAAAATATAAGAATTTTATAATTTTGCCAACCAAAAAACACTGGTTTTTAAGGCGGCATTAGTTAATCCACGCTAAAACTAGAATTGCCCTTCAAAAGTCAAGTCGTTAACGGTTTGATCTAACCTCATAGCTCGTGCAAATTAAGTTGCTATGCCTTTGTGCTGATAGTAACATTTGACTAACGAGAGTCGTCGACATGGTCAATGCTGCTGCGAATAGTTATAGCTAGAATATGGATACGTTGTGAGCAAAGAGTACCCTTCAGGTATATCCTTGGTATCTTGAAGACGAGTGTGATCAAGTGGCTAACGGGAATCCTATTGGATTACGACTCGAAAGGTGCGAATTGTTATCAGCGTGGGCGTGCAAAAGGATTTCAAACCTACTGGTGCTAATGTGCTACACTTGTTGGAAATGATTAAACAGTCTTGATTAAACAAACTACTTGTGCTAATGTGCTACACTTGTTGGAAATGATTACAGTCTTGATTAAACTAACTTGCATCTTTAGAGGGGCTTACCTAGTTAGGTAATCTTATCACTTGCAATTTTTTAACCATTGAGCGGAATACATCATTCATTTTGGAGTGGTTTGATATACTTTTATTTTCTCTGTTCACAGAGGACAGAGGGAAGCATCAAGCATGTGCATTTAGGCAGTGCGCTACATAACTCCCAAAGGTGTTAGGTGGTCAGGTCTACATTGTCATCATCAAGGAAGACACATGATCCAGTATCCAGATCTTCTAGCAAACTGGAATCCAATATAATGGTGCGGGTGGAAGCAAGAAAATTTGAGAATATTTAGAGGATATTACTACAGAATTGGAGGAAAAGTTGTTACATTATTCGCCTTCTTAGTGCTGTTGTTCTTATGAACGAAAGCTGATTACCGGGGAGTCCAGCAGGTTAATGCTGAGTTTCCGTAACGAACCAAATATCATCCCAATTTCATCTGCTTTTGATGTTAGCCAGACACTTCTACCAGTTAGTATTGTCAAATTGTAGTAAGATCAGATATCAAGTCTTTCTTTCTTCCTGCCAATCACATTCACATGCCTTGCCTTTTTTTAGCGGATAGCTTGGCAGTGCTTTGAAGCCTGAGGTCCTAGATTCAACCACATGCTAGTTCACACTATCAGTTCCCCCGCCCTACAGACCCACAATACTTACATTGCATAACAGACCCACAATACTTGCATTACATAACAAGAAATAATTTTTTTTTTTAAAGAAGCAAACTATAAACTGAAGAGATGAGCCTAAAATAGGGTTTTATATATCTCTAAATGAGCAAAGAATTCTTATCAAGAGCCAAGAGAAGCTCCTAATGAACTTGAGAGTAACACTGGATTATCCGATTTCACCCCTCTTTATAGCCCAGAAGACAACATAAAGTCGATCCTATCTAGTGTCTGCAAATCATTTTGCTTCTATCATTATTCATTTCAAGGCACCAGAGCATAAACTGCATTACCGCCTGCCCTTCTAACCAGATAAGTGAAGCTCTGCTAGTTGCTTCTGCTCCCAAGGGAACTAAACATTCACATTTTTGCCTCTTAAAAATATGAAGAAAAACACACTAACTAACAACTATGAGAGCATCCAATTAAGAAAACACAAACCCTACAATATGGCATATCTTCATTGACCAGATAAAACTGACCACACCTAAAGCAATTCAGTTAGGACTACAACTGCTGATTTATGACCTTGTGTACTTACATCTACCACTCTCCTAAAACCAAAGTGACAATGAATCCCGGGTTTCAAGATGGCACACCAAATCCAGTAGAGCATCAAAGCCAGAGAATTTCCTGTGGAACGAATGGGGACTAATTTAATAAGCGTATAATGGCTTCCAACATCTCGCATCTAACTTCAAGCTACCTATTTCGAGAGCAGACTATATGATGGCAGGTCTTCAATTCGCATAATGTCCTCGAGCATCATTTCTCTCTCAAGCTGACGTCGTGTAGCCTTCATTACCGCCTACACAAAAAAAAAGGACATGCTAAGCAAATGTATCACAAAAGTCTAGCAAAGTGGAACCAACTTAACTGAAATTCAGTCGGAGCTGATAGGTACACAAGCACTAAGCATTACCAAAAAAGGAAATATTCAACAGATAATTCTTCATCATTTTAGGTAAAAGAATTCTTCATCATTTAAGATCACAAAAATCAAAACAGTACACATAACCACAAAGAAACAAGGCACAAATTCAGAACAAAACAAAACATACCACAACCATTGGTGATGAAATTAATTCCTCATAGGAGATAGATGAACACAAACCACAGGCAGAAAGATCAATATAGAGTCGTACGTAGCCATAAAAATAAAATTCTTATAATTTTAGGGTTAAAATGAGACATGACTAAATACACTGTTCCACAATGCATAAGTGCAAAGAAAGTTGGCCAAGGGAGAGTGAGAATAAGGAGCAACACAGGGAATTAGGCCATGACAAATGGCAAGTTGGACAAACTTAGAGATGACAAACAAAAATGAGGAGGACCTCCTTTTCAACAAGTGCAAATCTGCAATATTTTTCCTGAAGAGAACTTACATTAAAGTCCATGTAAGAAGCATGCATCTCAAGCCATAGATGATCAAGGAGCTTGAAGGTGATGCAATAGAGCAGATCAAATGCAGACTCATTCTCTGCAAAAGGAAAAGGAAACGTCTTCTAAGAAATGCAAATCACACAAGATTCCAATATCCCAATGAATATTAGATGAACTGTTGAGGGAAGTAAAATTACCAGCAAGGCACTTAAGGAAAATTGCTCCAACCAGTGTTCGTGGCTTGACTGGAAAAATGAAGCAAGGTTAGCATGCCCAAAGTTCATTAAACTACTTCCAAAGAATTACTAAAAGAATATGAGAAAAATCTTAAGTTTGCATTGAGAACCTACTATGACCAGCCATCACATTTCATCTTAGGAAACCATATAGTTTTGGGAGCCATATTGCATATGCAATGTGCAAACAGTAGAAGAAATACAAATGTTCACCAACCAACCTAGTTAACAAAAGCCACTATCGTAAATCCTCCACAGAGAACGTATGTACCAAAAGCATTGACCAGTTTCAAGTGGAACTTAATGAGGGCCAGGTGGCTGTTAGAGCAGACGAGTTAGAGGCACCACCAAATCCTATATTGCATAAATTACAGAGGTCCTATTCCTCATCCCACTGCTCTACAAAAACATTATGAAAGAGGGATCTTTCTAAATGCTAAAATAAATCAAAAGCTGGAACATTATTAGACTAAATTTGCAGTCCGAAATGCAATCTGAAATTCTAAGGCCTTTATCATAACATGAGGCAATAGATACAGGGTAGTTTTTCGGAGGTGGATGCAAGAATCATAACCTGTACTCCAGACTTCTACTAAGGCATGTCAAACTTACAGAGAAAAAGTAATGTTGTATACCTGCTTCAAGGTCTAGCATCTGGATCAGCATGAATGTAATATTTACACCAGCTACAGCAAATGGGTATTCCCACATAGCTCGATCTCCCTCCTGCTTATGCAGAAGGTCCTGAAAGGGTTTCTGCATAAGAAAATCCAAAATCATGTATGTTAGTTTCCTACTTATTAAACAAACAGAAAAGAAGTAAGCTTGAGCCCTGAGATGGACAACTGGCTTCTCCATATCTATATTGGTAACACCAGACCAACCAATAATAATAATAATAAATATAATAATAATAATAAATGAATAATATATAGAGCGAATATGTTTGCCATTAAAAAAATAATAAAGTGCGAGAAATCTGATACACACACACACACATATATACATATATGTATGTATTTATATATGATATATACATACATACGTACATATATGATATATGTATATGAATATATGTATTTATCGTCATGGGGAAAGGGTAAAGAAGAAAAATGATAACATACCGGAAAATTATTAGCAAAAAACAACAAATTCTCCAAAGATACAAAGCCACCACCCCTGTTAGGCATAGCAAAATAAGTACGTACCAAGATTAGCAAAGCACAGGAATACCTGAACAAAAGAATGCTGAGATACCTGAAATCTGTGGATGGATCTTTCCCCTGCCATCCCATTTCCTTCCATTGTTCAGATATCAAATCACGAAGTTCTTCACCAGGAAAGGCAGCATTCCACAACGCCCTCAAAGCTTCCTTCGCAATACCACCACCAAGAACATTAGAGTCAGTAGCAGCATTACTCTCTATTAACATGCTAAATTTCGCAGCCTTGTAAAGAGCAAAAATACAAAAACCAACCAACATTCATGAAGGACATGTAACCCATGTCAAACCTCTAAGAAAACCTCTACAAGGGCATGGAAGGAAGTACCTGATGTTCTGGGAATAAACTATCATAGGCAACGTCTATACGGCTCTGCAACCGTTGCAGGCACTCTTCCTGAAAACACGGGCAATCAAAAGGAACCTTAGAGATCCTAAAAGTTCGACAAATAATAAATAATCACAAAAGAAGTACATACAAAACTGATATAATAATTCAATTAAATGTAAAAACTAAAATACCACTGGCATAAAACTTAATTATTAATATGAAAAACATCAATGCAAACTCACATAAGCAAATTAGCAAACTAGTACTGAAAACATGATTATTAAAAAAGCTCCACAATGAATTCATATAAACATTTAACTGATAAAGGTGTCAAGCTATGAACAACGTATAAACAGTACAGACAATTCCTACAGATAACAGCTAGGAGAAATCCAAACGGATCAGTTGCTATAATTCCACAAGTATAAACCTGTGTAGGAGTCAAATCAAACGACGGCCGAGTATCGCTATCTCTTCTTTGAGCACAAACACATGAAAGACCTTTACCTAGCCAAGCTGATGATCCTGCAACAACCTCAGCTGCAAATCATAACCAACACCTGATATAAGACAATGCCAAAAAGTACCAAATCCTAACAATAATTAAACTGACTCATCACAGAAATAATGTCTTTCTCAAACTACTTGACTTTAAATAGTTGTCCAAACTTTCCAAGCATTTACCAATCATCATCCACACAACAACAATAACAACAAATATAAAAGACTATACGTAAGTAATCACCATTTCTACAGAAGACTATGGGTGGGTGCAGTTGATCCATATTTTTTCTGCTCAAATTTCCTGACAAATGATCAGAAAAAATCATTACAACAATCAACCACAACAATTCTGCTGTCAATAATTCGTTAGGGCAGGTAGGCAGCCTACCACAAATCAACGAGCAATCTTATACAACAATTAATAATTAATTTCTGACTTCGTAAAATTGACGAACGTGAGGACAAACACAATCATCCGCACTCAAGTCATTCTCTCAGCTTTCTATTTACAGCTAACGCACAGCTTTTACCTCCAATTTGACTCAATACTATAAACAATCAGCATCATCAAGTAAATTTGCTCATGCAATTAATTAATAACACTCAATTTTTTGAAAATTATTGAACGAAGTAGTCGTATTGCGTTATCAATTCAATTAGTTCGTCCAATTAGTTAATTAATACTCAGATTTTTTTAATAAAATCGCATGAATAAGTCGTATTACATAAACAACACAATTAGCTCATCCAATTATTTATTGATACTCTAATATTTGAACGAATTCGTCAAATTGCCTTGCTCGACTCATTTATGTTCAGCTCGAAGATTTCGTATCTACAAAGCAGAGGAGAGAGAGTACCGGAATTCGTATGGCAAGAAGTTCGGTCCAAACTCTGAGAAATCCTTCGCACTGCAACAAACGAACCGCCGCGATCGTTCATTTTCCAGAGTAAAATAAGAATTCAGTTCATGCCGGAACCACTTCACCGGAAAAAGCTGTTATCGTCGAATAAAATGGAGGAGACTGATACAAAGCTCGCGAATATGAAGAAAACTGAAGTGCGAACAAGAAAATATCAAAGAATCAATGAATGCTGCTGAATCGTGACATACAAACACAAACACACATACTCTCTCTCTCTCTCCCTCTCCAAGAAATCGAAACCGCCAAAAAACGCCGATCTCGAACGCGAAGTGGACGCGGTAACCAAGAAACAGATGATAATCGAAGAAATGGAGGAAAAGGCGAGCTTCGAAGAGAGAAGCTAGGGTTTCGAGATCTGCAAATGTTTCGCCATTGTTGAGCTCTCTCTGCTTTCCCTCTCTAAAAACGTCACGCTTTCTCTCTCTAAAATCCGGAGGCGTTATGCGTTTGTTAGAAAGGAACAGACTGCACAGCAATTTTTACGACTTCTTTCTTTAAAAAAAAAGCGATATTAATTATTGAATTTAGTTGGATTTTCAGTATATGAACCGGATCATTTAGTTTTTAAACGTCAGATAATGCACTGATCATTTACCCCAACCCAGTGACTATTTGCAATTTCGAAATTCCCTCCATAAACCGTCATATTTGTGCATGACTGGACGTGCCTCGTTTTATGAAATACGGCTGTTGTGTATTCTCCATGCAACTGCCATCATTTCCTCCCCATTTTCCCAAATAAAAAAGACAAACTTTTTCACTTCCAACCCTTCCACTTCCATTTCACTCTCTCTCTCCCGGTGCTTCCCTTCCAACTGACCGAAGCAAGCCATCACCATCTTTGTGCTTTCCTTCACGAATTTCTTCCCAAATTTTGAGTTTCTCGCTTCCCACGAACTTTAAACACTAACCCTCTCAAGCCTACATTATATCCGGGGCCAAGGATAAATATTTTTTGTCATTTTTTCGGGTTTTCTTTCCTGTTCATGGTGAAATGGTTGATTTATGATTCTATGCACAAATTGAAGGGTTGTTGCTGATACAAATGAGGAAGAGCCTCTTATAAACATAATTCAACCCAAAAAGTCGAAAAAGAATAAGACATATATGTTTGAACCCGTTGTAGATCCGGTCTTGCTAGAAGAAATAGCAGAGCAAGCCAAAAACATACCTAAGTAACGAATTTCATATTTTTTTTTGTATGCAATGTATTCATTTTTAATGTTCATGTATTTGTATTGATTGTATTTGTATAGATGTTCAACTTATTTTTGAATTTAGGTAAATGGTCAGTGTAATTGATCAGATGTGCATTCAATTTTTGTACATATTTAGTGGAAATGATATATGTTCACTGGAAATGCAGTTGACTGTAATAAATTACACGATCAGTAAAATTGAGTAGATAGTTAGTGAAACGATGAACATGTTCAGTGAATTGAATTAGATGTTTAGTGAAATTGATCAAATGTTCAGTGCAATTAATGAATTAGTCATTAAAATTAAGGACTTGTTCAGTGGAGTTAATTTGATATTTAGTGAGATTACTAAAATGTTCGGTGAAGTAGAAGACATGTTCAGTGGAGTCAGAATGGATGTTCAGTGGAATTATCTAGATAGTCAGTGAAATTTATCAAATGTTCAGTGAAATAAAATACATGGTCAATGTACATAACTAAATGTTCAGTGAGAGTTAAAAAATTGTCATTGAAAATGAAGGACATGATTATTGAATGTAATTAGATGTTCATTGTAATTGACCAAAATGTTCAGTAAAATGGAAGTAAATTGTTTAGTGGAATTGACTTAATGATCGATAAATGATTAAGTAAATGGTCAGGGAAATGAATAAAATGTTCAGTTAAATCATGTAAATGATCATTGGAAATGGAGAAATGTTCAGTGGAATAAGATACACGATATAGTGAGATTTAGTAGATGTTCAGTGAAAAGAAAGAGATGTTCAGTGGAATTATGCGAATGTTCCATAAAATGAATGAATTGTTTAGTGAAATTATGTGAATAATCAGTGAAAATGGACAAATGTTTAGTGGAATAAGCTAAATGGTCAGTGAGATTTACTAAATGGTCATTGAAAATGGTTACTGGAATTATGTGATGGTAAATCGAAAATGAAGAATGTTCAGTGAAATAATGGACATGTTCAGTGAAATAAATGGTCAGTAGATTTGATTAATTGGTCAGTGGATTTGATTAAGTGTTTAGTGGATTTGATTAAATGTTTAGTGGATTTGATTAAATGTTTAGTGGATTTGATTAAATGTTTAGTGGATTTGATTAAATGTTCAGTGGATTTAATTAGATATTCATTAGAATTTATCAAATGATCATTCATAATTGCTAAATGGTTAGTGGATATTGCGTATATGGTTAGTAGATATTGAATAGATGTTCAGTAGATTTTATTAGATGTTCACTCGAAATAAAGTAGATGTTAAAAGATGTAGGTAAATGTTAAATGAAACCTGATAGATGTTCATTGCAATGGAGTAAATGGTCAGTCAAAGTATAGGAATGTTCATTGGATCATAAAGATTAATATATTATGTTTGTTGACATGTTTGTTGATTGTTTTATTTTGTGCAGTGAACAATCAATACCAACCCCACTCGCGGTTGAAAAACCAACCCCACTCGTGGTTGAAATACCAACTGAGCAACCTTCCAAGAGGAAGAAAAGGTTAGAATCAATACCATCAAACGATGTTCATTTCAATTGGATCAAATGTTAATTAATAACATTAATTCACATAATTCCATTTCATTGACCATTTAGCTTATTCAACTGAATATTTGTTTATTTTTTCTAACCATTCACATAATTCCACTGAATATTTGTTCATGTTAACTGACCATTCACATATATCATTCATTTCAATGACCATTTAGTTTATTCCACTGAACATTCCCTCCATTTACCTGACCATTTAGCTTATTCCACTGATCATCTGTCCATTTTCCACTGACCAATCACATAATTCCACTAAACATTTGTTCATATTTACTGACCATTCACATAATTCCAGTGACCAAATCATTCATTTCACTGATCATTCGCATAATTCCAGTGAACATTCCTTTCATTTCACTGACCATTTAGCTTATTCCACTAAACATCGCATTTATTTCACTGATCATTCGCATAATTCCACTGAACATTCCCTTCATTTCACTGACCATTTAACTTATTCCGCTGAACATCTATCCATTTTCACTTAATATTTACTTAATCTCACTGACCATTTTTATTTTGTGTAGTGTACAAGAAATGCCAGCCCACATAGATGAAATTGGAACTGAACACAAGCAGGCACCAACTTCAAAACGCCAAAGGAGAAAGAAAAGGTTAGGATCAATGCATTTTTTCTGAATGTTAATGTTTTTTTTTATGAATGTTAAGGTTACTTACACTTAATGATCTAGTGCATTTCCAACTATTGTTCGGTTCATCTGTACTTAATTCTATTGCCATGTACATTGCATTTTGATTTGTGTGTGAAGTGAGAAAGCAAAAACATCCACACGGGATCCACCAGTGGATGATCAAGGGCAGACAACTTCATTCCAACAAAAGAACCACAAATCATATCATATTTATTCGCGCGGTAAGTCGTGTCATGAAGTAATAAATCGCCAAATACATCGTAGTCTACTTTCATACGGCCATCCCTAAAAAAGAAAGACTCAAGATGACCTTCCTCATCCACGTCAAAATCGTAGAAAAAGTCAACCTCCTTTTTACTCCTTTCTTTAAAGTAATTAATTAATCCTTTTGCATCACACCCATCATATTTCGCCTTTTTCTACCCTTTTAACACATCATAAGCATCCCTAGAAAGAAATCCAACATTAGCTTCACCTCCTGCCTTGTTCTTCAAAATGGGAACAACATCAACAATAGGTATTTCACTCTCAGCGAAATTGCTTAGCATTGCAATTTGATTATCCGAAACCTTCCTGTGGGATCTTATTAAATGTCGTTGTGACACAGGCACCCTATTGTGATTATGAACCATGTAATGCTTTGTTACTATAAATAAACTTCCGAATCCTTATCAACGTCAAAATGAATAAATGCCTTGCACCCATTTCAAACGTCCCTTTTCAGGTAAACCGATAAGTCACAACTTTTTTTAAATCAGCTTGCGAGCAATATCGGCCCTCGTCTCCATCTTTCCTTTACGCGTCCCAAACCCATGCTTGAACTAATAATTGTTATATAATTCGTAAGCTTCTTCATCAGATTTTACTTCTTTGTACATAAGCTCAGACTCTGTGGACTCTACAAACCCCTCTGTAAAAAATAAACATTGAACCGAATGTTAAGTGCAAAAACAAACATTGAACCAAATGTTCATTGATTTTACCTAAATGTTCAATGCCCTCTAACTTAATGTTCAGCGCATATGAACCTAATGTTCAGTGCCCTCCATCTTAATGTTCAGTGCATCTGAACCTAATGTTCAGTGCCCTCTAGCTTAATGTTCAGTGCGTTTTAAACTCAATGTTCAGTACATTTGATCAGGGTGTACAATTGTGTACATGTTCAGCCTAACGTGTACAATTGTTCAGTGCATTAAATTTGATGTTCAGTCAAAGCTTACATAATGTTCAATGCTTATTAGTATAAAGTTCTCTTCCTCCGAGTGTATGGTTCATTGCGTTTGACTTTGATGGTCAGTGCCTACCAACCTAATGTTCAGTGTCTCTAAATCTTACAAAAATTAATTACAAAAATCAATAAACTTAATATTGCTAATTAAATCAACATTAACTAAGCTAATTTAATACAAAATTCAAATAAACTCAAAATGAACAAAAAACTCAAAAAAACTCAATGAACATTATGTTATAATTAAATCAACAAAAAACTCAAAAGAATACAAATCATTTCCAAAATATCAAAATGAAATTTAAAACATCGATAAAAATATGCTAATTTGTATTATAAATGAACAATATGCTTAAACATGCTAAAATATACTTCCACTTAATTCAATATTAGCACTTCGACATTCCTCAACAGAACCAACGCTTATATCATCAATGTATTCATCCAAGGGAATCGAAGCCATTGTAGTTAATTCACAACAAATAAACTCACTTTCAATTATTCGAAAGCGGAACAGGGAATGAGTTGGCTAGGCTTTTACTTTTGAAGACCAAAAATAAAATACAAAAATAACAATGTCAAAAGTAATGTTGCAAAATCTCACATATTGAAGTAAATCTAGAAAATATCTCTATACTGCTGTCGGTCGTAATCATTTCGATATTAAATAAACAAAAAAAAAAACCCACGCATCATCATTACAAAAAAATGCTCCTTCTCAATCAATCTCTTAGACTTTTGTACTGATATGTAATATTCATTCAAGCAATATCTAATGTTCATTCGTTTACACTAGTATGTTCATTCGTTTAGACTAGTATGTTCATTCGTTTAGACTAGTATGTTCATTAGCCTAGCGTGTACAATATTAAAATATATTGCAATAATTAAATACTTTTACAATCATTAAATATATTACAATATGTACTGATACGTAATAATCATTGAAATATTAAATCAAAGGAATCTCAATACATAATTATTACAAATTAATGCTCCATCCCAATGCATTCTTTTTGACCTTTTTCTCTCAAGTAAAATAAATGTTCATTGGATAATACTAAATGTTCATTTTTGTTCTTCTAATTGTCTAGTGTCTCATTATAAAATGTTCATTGTAAAAACTTTCAATAGAATTACTTAAGTAATGTTACTAAATGTTCATTGTAATGTAAGTCAATGTTCATTGTCTTCATTCTAAATGTTCATTCATTACAATATTAAATACTTTTACAATATTAAATATTACAATTACATAACAATCATTGAATAATAAATAAAAGTAATCCCAATACATCATAATTACAAATTAAAGCTCCATCCCAATGAATTCTCTTTGAACTAATTCATCCAAGTATATAAATGTTCATTGGATAATACTGACATGTTCATTTATGTACTACTAAATGTTCAGTAGATGACTATATAATGTTTATTCGTATACAGTGTGATTTTCCCATACATTAATTCTGGTCTCTTTTGTCACGATTCCTGATGCAAAAAAATCAGACTGTCCCATTGAACATCATGTGCAATAGTGACTTCTGCAAAAAAAAAAACTTTTGTTTTCCCAATTACCAAGTACAACTGTTGCATTTCCCAATTACTAGAAAATATTTTCACTCAATACTCAATTCCCATGCTGACGTGTCTCCCACTACACGCTACACTTTGCGTTTTATGTTATATTGAGTTGCGTTTTACACATCGTGCACCCGGGTGCAGGATCTTATTTGCGTTGGATTTTCTGATCAATATGGGATTATTAATGGAAATTACCCTTTTGACATATTAAAAAGTGTCTTAAAAAGGTGTAGTAATGGTTCTTTCATGCTTTTTCTTTATGAGATTAGGTCACAATAATGGGTATTAATCATCATGGTAAATTTGTGTTAATCAGGTGAAGTGATAATTAGGCAAATTAAAGTTGATTACTAGGGGAATAAAAAATGGAAAGAATGTTGGTTTTAATAGTTTATCTTTTTCTTCTCTCAATTTGTCAATTTAATCTACTCTTTTAACTCCTAAATAAGTTTAGTGGATTTTATAAAGTAGTATTTCGTAAAACAGTACGTGTTTTTGCAATTTATAATTTAATGTCTCGTTTACTACAAAAATTAGCTTCGACGGATACAGTTTTGGGGAATAGTACCCAAAACTTATGATTGAAATACATTCATTATTTTAGAATGTCTAAAGTACTATCAAGTTAAATTATATATTAAAAAATCTAATTTCTTCCTAACAATGATGTTTAAGGATTCTATTATACCTTAGAAAGTACGGAGTACATCATAAAATATGTATTTAAAGCAATTTCTTTCATTTTTAAATATTTTTATTGTAAAATGCAGTTAGAAAATACTTCGGATAACATTTGATTTTATCTCCATTCTAAAATTCTAAGAACTTGGTATTTAAAATTGATAACAAAATTACGAGCCAATTGGTGTAATCAAGAAATTAAACATGAATTTATCTGTACTTTTCATCAACAAAACATATAATACATGGTTTGTCATTGATTCTTAAGTTATTACTACCATGTTTTTAACATAAAATTTGTATAATATTTTTTGTAGTATTAAGCATTAATATATATTAATATATATATAGATTGGGTATAAGAGTTTTATGTTTTCCTTTGTTAAAAAAAAAGTTTTATGTTTTCCATGCTTAACACTAACCACTAGGGGTAGGGTAGAGGGCTCAGACTTTAGGAGGCCTTTTGCAATGCATTGTCTCATTAAAGTTCAACACATGGCATGGTCACATGGTTGACCATAGTCTTTGTCAACGGTGGTCTATTTAGTGGGCTAAGACTTTTTCATAAGAACCTTGGTAATTGAATTTCATTCCGATTTGAGGTAAAGTAATTTAATTAGATAATACAACTAATCGTTTGAGGACTAATTGTGGTCACAGTGCATGACGAGACGGCAAGGACCATTAAGGTGGCTGGCTAATGGCTACTAGGGGGTGCATAAATAGCAAACAATACTGTTAAGTCTTAACGATACGGTTAACCTTTATAACAATTATTAGAAAAGGCTAATCATAATCGTACCATTAACCGATAAACGGTTAATCGGTATTTAACGGTACGGTTAATGGTTAACTGCTAACCGTTTCATTCCATTTTTATGCACTTGTATACCTAATATTGTGAAATTATTTGTATGATTTCTTAGCTCATTTGAGTTTTCTACAATAGTAGTAACACATATTTTACAAGGTTTGATCATGCATATAAAAAAACTTGTGATATTCATTCATGTTTTAGTCTTTTAAGTTTATTTTTAAAAAAATAATAATAAAGGTTAACTGACGGTTAATCGTTATAAAAATTTCATTATCGCAACCGTTAATCGTTAAGGTTATTGGTTCGGTAACTATAACCCTTAACTCTTAACGGTTCTGTAAAATAACCGTTAATATGAACCGGTTATACATGATTAACCAGTTATTTTGTACACCCCTTGTGGCTATGCCTTTTTGTTCTAAATTTGTATTTTAATGATTAGGCTCATGAATATTTATATACGTTATAATAGTTGAGTGCTATTTTTGATAGTACACTAACTATGCACAAATAGTATTTTAAAGAGTTTTAATGACGGGGGAATTTCCTAGCATGACTGTAGATATTATATAATGCTCACTAAATTAAATGTAATAAATAACACAATTAATTTTATGAATACCCAAATTAGTTTGTAAAATGAGTTTAACTAATTTATTTCTCAAACTAAGTTAAAGGGTTAAGGGTATGCTTACTTATGGAAAAAGTTATTTTTAATCCAACTTAAATTGTTTGTAGAGGTTTCCTAATAATAACCGAGACGGAGTCACATGTGTCCCATAATGATGATACTAAATAGACCATTGGGAAATAATCCCATTAGAAGGATTTTAATCACACGAGTAGTTGATAGCATAATAGCATGTCGGGTGTGATGCTAAAACCCTACCCATTATCCGACCGAAAGTATGCTTCTGCTTGTTGGCGGATGATCATATATCTATTCTCCTATAGCTCAAAAAGAGTCACTGTTTTGATCCACACGCATATTTATCATCATAAAACTCACACTACATGCTCTGTAATTTTAAGATTTTTAGTCCAAAAGTAACATCTTTCAGTTAGAGTTTAGGATAATTACTATCACAAGTCAAAATTGCAAAAGCATTACAACATCTTAGGTAAAAATCGTAGAATCTTCTCCTTTCTGCTTTTTGGAAACTTGCGTTTCGGAGTCCTTGTTCTTCCTGGCTTCTCGACGTTCCCTCTTTACTCCCTTGGGCACGTTCGGATGAGACATATCTCCAAGCTACACACCAAAAGATGAGACGTTAGACGATGGTAATTATGGTACACAAGACTAGGACAAACAAGATCCAACAAATGGGAATATGACTTAAGATACATGGAAATTATGACAGTGAGGCTACGTAGCCTACATTGCTGTGTGTACTTGTGTAGTAATAACCACAGCTTACAGAAACATAATATTCTGAAAACATTTTAAAAGTTTAATGAAACAAGAGCATTCTCATGTTATAACTTGTAAACCACTAATTCATAATGTCACAAATCAGTGTCACACATTATGCATTAGAAGGAGAAAAGAACTGAAGATGGAACAAAAGTCTAACATGATATAAAAATGATAAGGAAATAGAATAAGCTAACCTTCTGATCTGGAATGTAGATCTTTCCTGTCTTTCCCAGTATAGGATCTCCTTTGACATTTTTCAACTGCATAAGAAATTGAAATAGAAGACCCCCATGTTATTGAGTTGACACTGAAAACAGATATTGAAATAACATAATTTCTTAAGTTTGCTTTTTCCTGATCCCATTTATTTCCTCCCTTGAATTTTAGCTTTGAAAGAAACAGTGAACCAGAAGTTGCAAAAGCCTTAGCATGGTCAATGATGCAAAAATATTGTAAGCCAACCTTCTTTTTTGTGCGTTCTGGGGCAGTTTTCATAGCTTCTTTCCTCAAGCTTTCATTAGGAAGACGATGTCGCCTGACTACCAAATCCATACAAGGGCCAACCTCAACCAACTCCATTCTTGGAACAACAGTTCCTGATTTCTTAAGCCTCAAAGCGCAGTGACTGAGATATACTCTATTTGAAGAAATAGCAGTGCATACATAAATATGGTCAACTCCAGCAAGATTCAAATTTTCTACTACCTGCAACAGTAGAACTCAACATAAATATCACATCACAACACCTTTTTAAGCACATCTGACAAAAAATATAGGTCAAGGTACATACCTCTCCTCTCAACAATTCTAAGAGAACTTCCTTTAAATGCTTCAGCTCGTCAACACTCTCAAACCCTTCACCAACGAAAGCTATTAAAGGTTTGGACCCCAGCTTTGGGGCAATCTTTTTATCATATGAGAAAGATTGCAATGACCTGTAGTTCTCAACCCCAACTTCTACCAGATCATATATATGATGATCATAGAAGCGCCCCAGAACAAGATTGTCAGGCCGCTTTTTTGAGTGAGAACCAAACTGCCAAATAACAACAAAACAAACAAATAGCTTAGCAAGTAGGAGTGGCAATAATATCTTGAAGTTGATAACAGCATGCCTGCAATATTAACTTGCAAAACAGTTTGTTTCAGATGCATCCCTGAGTAACGAAATTTCTAAATTTGCCTGCTAAAATCACACTAACAAGCATGACCAAATTCTAAGGTCCTCTGTAAGCCTACTGGTCAGTCTACCTACGATAGTAACTCAGAAAATCAATTTGTTGCAGATGCATCCCTGAAGAACAAAATTCCTAAATTTAAAATCATACCAACAAGCATGACTGAATTTTAAGGTCCTTCGTAAGCCGACTGGTCAAAATCCAGTTTTGAAGGCCGTGTGATAGCATCATAGCTACCTAGCCCACCATAAGTAGGAAGTTCACCTAACAGACACTCAGCAGTGCAATCGATATCTAGTTTTAGCAACAAAATACAAGATTTAACAATGGAAGTCCAACACATACCTTTATGTAAATAAATTCATTCCTTGTCAATACAAGAGAGGAAATATGTAGGATGTACAGGAAAGATTAGTATACAATTTGACAAATCAAACTAAATGCAAAAACTGGCCAAAACCACCACATACTAACAGAAAGAGTACTTAAATTACTAGACCAAAATGCAATGCAAAGCACAGACATACTAGATTGAACACTCTTCTAACTACTCCAGCGCTTATGATTAATATGATACCTGTTTCTTTGGTACCACAAACTGCGACTTGGTGTTAAAAAGTGTTGTATGATGAACAATAATCGTACAACTTTGGAATGAGTGAGAAACTGGTTTGGACATAGTTGTATTATTGCAAACAAAGTTTCATGAGTTTTACGAGATATGAAGGTAGATAGCCGCGTAAATGAAGCAGGAAACACTTACAACGAAGAGGGAACAATCGGTCTTCTGAGAGAAAAACTCCAGGTTAGTCTCACCACCAGCTTCAAAGGGTCTTATCTTCTCATTCTTCCTACTATACTTTACAGAATTCTGCTTCTTCAGATGATAAAGCTCACTTAACACTGAGTTCACTACACCGCTCGTCTTCGTGCCGTTTACAAACAGCGTCTTCTTCTCGTTCTCCACCTATCCAATTCCATCATTTTATACATATCACCAACCAAAACCTAAATCAAAATCAATAAACTAATTGAAATTTGAAAACTTACCAGTTTTGGGGCTCGTTTCTCCAGCTCGCGTCTACCCCTATGTGTTTTTGCCTCTTTAATTCTCAACATTTCTACAACTGCGCATCATTCAAACAAAACTCTTAGTATATATGAAATGCATTAAAATTAGCGGAAATTCAAGGTTTTAGGACGGGGGAGTTAAGGGAGGAAAGAGAAAGAGAGAGAGGGGTACCGGAGATGGGTTTATGGAAGTGTGGGCGTTGAGAAGATGTTGTTGGATCGCTCGGCGGCGACAACAAAAAAGAGGAGCAGAGGGTTTAACCAAGAGGAGAAAGCCGCAAAGGGGAGGAGGGTTTTGGTTCGGGCTACTTAACCTACTTTGATTTTCTTTTAACCATTTTTTTTTTTTTTTTAAATTGTCGATGGGATGATATTCTAAGTTGTTTTTGTCCGGTAATTGTCAACTAATTTGATTGGTTAAAGTCTTATAAGTTGATATTCAAAACTTTGGATCAAATATCGTCTGTATTAGTTCCTGTATCGTAGCTTGCAACCCCTTTTACATAAAAAAAAAAAACGCAAAGGCAATTGTACTACACTACTAGTTGGGAAAAATATACTCCATAATTAATAAATCTTAGTAAATGTCCATGGTAATGCAAAGGCACGAATAGTTTATAAAATTCTATTTTAAAATAATCTTTAGCTATAATAAATATGGAGTAATATTTGATGAATTAAATAAATAATAAATTATATAAAAAAATTAAAGTATACAACGTCTCAAAAAGAATACACAATATAATATCTCAAAAAGAATATACAATATAATAAATTATATAAAAAAATTAAAGTATACCCCTTCCATAGTTCCATCATCGTACTAATTCTCTCTCCTCCACCTCTTACCGGAATCACTACCCTAGGGTTTCCTGCACCTTCATCGACACAAAGAGAACGCGGCGATCTTAGAGTAAAGGCGAAGGATCAATGTGTGGAGGCAAAGGAGGAAAAGGAAGAGGGGTAAGAGAGTGAAGAAGGTTGCGAAAGGTGCCAATGTTGTGGTTTGTGGCTCTATCTCTCCCCCCTTTCCCACCCAATTTTTTTATATTCCTCAATGTTATTGGCAGCAGATACTGCAAAAACTAGCCTCCTTAACATAATAGTTGTTTGGTTCTGCTTGATGAAATGTAGCCTTATTGAATCTATGCTTGTGGCATGTTTGCGAGTTTTACTAGAGTATGATCCATTTACTACGTCTTAGGTTGCGGCTACAATTCTTTGGTTGATGAGATCTTGACCATTAAGCCTACAGTATCTGTGATGAACTTCCCAGTAGCTTCAAAAGTAGTAGTTAATCTCTAAAATTAATCTCAACTTTTCCTCAGAACTCAGAAGTTGCCCTTTTTACTGTTTTCTCTTGACACCACCGTATTAATTTAAGTCGGGATAATTACCAGAAATGTCACGAGACTAGCAGTGCTCATCATTCTTGGATAAACCTATCACCTCAAGAAAACAGCTACATGTCCTTTTTCCTCTGAGACTTTTCCTGATGCTAATCATCAATCACTTTACATTGTTCGTTTTGAGATTCCCTTACCTTTTAGGGCCAGCGTTGTGAGGCCATTGTGAGCAACTTAGATAAGCTTCCAAACCTGAAGCCTCTGAGAAGTTTCTGCGTAGATTTTCAGCTCATTACACTTGTCTCTAGTTCTCTACTACTACCAGGTGATGACTTATGATTCTATCTTCTTTATGCAGGATAAATCTTATTCTAGAGGACCAGTTGACATCCCAGTTGGTGACCTCTATGAGTCTGAGTATTATCTTTCTCCCACATACAAGTTTGAACAAGTAGCTTCCAATTTGATGAAATATTCGTGTGAAATATGTCATCTAGGATTAATCATGTCAAGTAGATCTTGCTGCTTTGTTGTGTAAAAGCTGAAAATTATAGTTGTATGGAACTAATTGTTGAAATAATTCTGCAAATTCAGAAAGTCTAATCCATATGAGACTTACTTTCTCATGGATGTTTTCTTTGTCTTTTTTAGATTGATTGATATGGGTTTGTTGCATATTAGACCTCTTCAAATGGGAAGGCGTTAAGGGCCCTTATCGGCCCGTTTGTAAAAGAGCCTAATCAATAATGATTCGGTCTCTTAAAGAGTTATGTTTTATTGGGTCTTTAATGAGTCAAATCAGGTCAATAACGGACCAGTGGTTTCTAAAACTTTTAAACACTATCAGGTAGTGAATTATTTTCACTTAATTGCCGATAGCCTACTATCAAAGATTGGAGGTGATCATCCTCTGTAAATAAAAAATATACTCTCTTTGGACGGATCGGCTCGGCCCGTTATATATCATTTGGCCCGATCCGGCCCGTTTTACATCTTTTTTTGGCCCGACATGGCCCGTTTTACTTGTGACCCATCCTGGCCCAATGCACAGGTCTATTGCATATAGCTTCTTAATTTGTCCACATTTGTCTCGTGGAGTAATTAATCTTGATCTTAAATATCGTGCCTGGATTATATGAAGCTTTGTTTGTTGAGGAAAACAATGCTTGATAAGGTTTACATGCAGCTTTTATGATTGATACATACAATGACACTGTTATTGAATGCCCAAGTGCATTGGTCAATCTCCAGACTCTAGCTTCTCCAGAAATCATTGTTTTCCAAGAGCGTTGCTTCCCCTTAAATCTTTGAGTGATTGGGTAACGGGTGCTGATCTGTTTTCTCTCTCAGTGCTTAGTTAAGGGCTGCCACAAGAGACTGCGTATTGTGCATGCTATTGAGTTTTGCAACAGTGGTGCAAATATCCAGATATTGAGGGTTGCTGTATATGAAGAACAATGGGTCAGTCCTGGGGACATTGATGAGCAAAGGTTTAGTACCTCTTCTGTATTTGAATGTGTCAACAAAATTAAAAGTTGGCAGTGTTGATCTTTGCTCCCCTGATTGTTCATGTGTAATAATTTTGCTTGCAGTGTGCCATTTATAAAATAATTGGGAACAAGGTTGTTGTTGCAGAAGTGTTATATGTTTGGGTTGATTCCAATTGATTTACACTCTTAATAATGTGTGTTTGTTATTTAAATTGGGCGAAAATATTTATTTGCATTCCTGAACTAATTTTTGTTGTCTTGGGTGAAGGTTTTCATCTGCAATACTGAATCTGTTATATCCTCGACAGGTTAAAAATAACCTCATAGAGGACAATGGCGGTTTTAGTATGGGTTACTAAATAAAACCGTTATATACCTTTTACAACATATATATTCAAATGTATAACTCCAGCTCACTGGTAAAGCTTCTTTCTTTTTACACGGGAAACCAAGGTTCGATTCCTCACTCCCTTAGCCGGTTAGCCCCACTCTCTTTTTTTTCCCTACCCCTTCTGCCCTTCACATTTCCTTTCTGAGTTTCTATCCTTCGATCCATCTAATACCCTAGCCCCTACTGCTCTTCACCCTCGTCGAGTCATCTGACGACCGTGGACCGTCGCCTCCCACTGCTCGGCTCCACCGACTGCTCTACAACTCTAGTGCTCGTCCACCTCTCCTCCACGACACGCCTCGTTGTCTCCCAGGCCCTCAGCCACTGTGAGTCTGTGACCTCGTCGTCTCCCAGGTCCTCATCCACTTCTCGGCTCCACCGACTCACCGTCACCGGCAGGCGGCAATGCTCTAGTGCACGTCCATGGTCCACCCCTCCGTATGTACTTATGACTTGCTTAATGTCTTCTCTCAATTTTTCATAATTTCATAATTGATAATTTGATTTAATTTCATAATTTTTCATTTGTGAAATGTGAATTGAGTGAATGATTTAGGTATTGGTAATTGGTCATTTGTGATTTGTGAATTGATCAATTGAATGAATAATTTGGGAATGAATGATTTGTGAATTGAATGAATGATTTAATTTGTCATTTGTGAATTAAATTATTTACTTTGAAATGTGAATTGGAGTATTGGACCCATTTGGTTATTTTGAAATGTTAAATTTTGGTTATTAACTTCAAATCTTGAATTAGAGAAAACTAATTAGTATATCAAGTTTATATTGTCTTCAAATTTGCAAATTGAATAAGTTTATATTGTCATATACAACTGTAATTTTTTTTCATCATTATAATAGCTTGTTTGGACGGTTGGAACATCGAATTGCTTTTTGTAATTTAAAATTTTAGACATTTTATGTATTGCTTCATTTCGTCGATTCCGAACCCATAGTACAAATTTACTGGCACCGCCACTGATAGAGGACACAGAACATTGTAAGGCTTTTTGAATGTGATTATTCAAGGAAGAATTCTTTATGTTGTGCAGCCCTACGAATAAGTTCTTCATACCTGCATCCAGTAGGGAGCAGAAAGAGTGAGGGGGACTTTGTCCTCAAAAATATTTCTGTTTAACATAATACACCATGACCTTCTTGTGGTTCAAAGAGCTCTCAATGCAGCTCTCAAATTTAATATCGTCCCTTGTGTAGTGGGCAAAAGTTCCAATTATACAAGCTATAAAAGTATAAGCGCATTATACATATAAAAGTTGTACATTCAACCTGACTGATAGTGCAAATAGAAAGAATGGTATGGTCAGCTAAGCGCTAAGAGTGGAAATTTGGAAAATATATTCTTAAACTTGATATAATGTAAGCATAAAATCTCAATCAGTCTCTTGACCTGTATTTGTTGGAAACAGAGAAATTGAGCTTGATTTGAAGCCATTATCTCAGAGAAAGAGAAGTCAGTTGTCAGAGCTTACAGGGTCTTAGAAGGTGTTTGAGAAGAGTGCTGCGACTGTGTTTGTCTCCTTGTGTTTATTTTTGCATGGAGATCATGAAAAAGAGAAGTTTGCCTGAGATCCCCGCTTACTTCGGGGACGAAGAGATGATAGACATGCAAGATGTGGCTGTTATTTGGCTACTTGGTGGTGTTACTGATTATGTTGATGTCAACAAGGATGAAGGGATCAATTTTGTAATGGAGAGATTATGAAACAGATGGGAAACTCAGAGAGGTCCAGTGGAAATCTGAGATGGTGAGTGGTGAGATCCTTTGTATGTGTAAATTTTCTGCTGAGTTTTGTAAAATTGTTTACTTGTGTAGTGTAGATTTTCCTTTTCATCATATTTTCGATTTTTCATCCTTCCCCATAATATTAGCTGGATTGATGGTATGTAACTCTACGTGTTCCCAAGTTCAATAAGCAAAAAATTTGCTAGCTGATTTATAATTCTTTTTTGACGGAATATTATCTGGTCACTTAAGGTAATGAAACTTGGGCTTGGAGTAAAGACTTGTGGCGCTAAACGGATTGAGGTTTATTATTGATTGATGTTACTGTTCAAAGCCCGAAAATGTGTTTTGATGTTTTCAGGTCAAGGAAATCGCATTCAAAAAAGCCATACAAGATAGTATAAAATATATTATCAGATTCGATCTTTTTTTTTTTGTGTAAGAATGTTTTGCCAGTTTTTAAAGTAGCTAATATTGTTTCAAGAATAAGAAGTATTGGAGGATTTTTTGAGTTTTGTTTCATTCGTAGAATAAACCGGGATTGAGCTTGTATCAACCCGACTTCCGACTTATTCTTCTCTGGTTTTGTTTGCTCTAGATATGTCAAAAAAATAAAATAGTATAAATATTGTATGAATTTGAGAGAGTAACACTTAAAACAGGATCATTATAGGGAATATCAATACCCTAATCATGAGACTATATCATGCAGCTGGAGTCATGGGTTGAAATGGTGTCAACCCTATTTCAATAAATCCACCACTCTAAGTCTTTCAATGTTTCCTCTTTTGAAATCCAAGTGGGCATGGGAGCTTGACTCAAAAGGACCTATCGTTCCTCTACCCCTTCTTTTGACAAGAGTAAGACTTCACAATCTTGAGACACATCCTACAAAAGGAATCTCTTGATGTGTGATAAAATATCACATACACTATAAAACTTCAACATCCAAATCATCCTGCCTCCATGTCTAATTTTTCAACCTTTCACATAGTAATTCCATAGTTTGGTGAACGAATATTAAGTCTCAACTAAAAAATAACATAACTGCAAAATTTGACACTCTCCATTCTCCAACGCAACAAAATACAAAGGGTCTCCACTGCAAGAACTTATTACTAAGTTTAGAACCTATCTATTTTTTTTCTATTTTTATTTCTATAATTATTACTAAAGCAACATGCCAGGCTAATATACAACATTTTTCTGCCTTAATTTTTTATTTTTTATTTTTTATAGATGCTATTATCTACTCTCTTTTTTCTTCCTATTTTGCATTAATATTGGATTGAAAAATGTCATATATACAAAATTGTATGATTATACAAGTTCATAAATCCTTTAACTATATTTATTTATCTCGCTTCATTTCATAGTTTTCTGTCGACCTTTTTCTATAATAATTTATTCATTTAATATATTAAAAAGTATAATTCTAATTAAATTTTTTACTTTACCTTAAAAGATATGTAATCTCATACAAAACCTATAAATTTTTACCCGGTAAATAAAAATATTCTTAACATTGAAATATTTAACAAATTAATTTATAATCAAATGGTCCATAGCACATGACTTACCTAGTGATTAATTATATTAAACTAAAATAACTATTATATTGGGCAAGAAACACATACGTAATACCAAAAGATAAAATTAAAGCTAGTTTTAATCGAACAAAGCTAGTAGCTTTGTAGAGCTACAAGGTTTTTTGCAAAGCTACAAGGTATTGTTGCAAAGCTAGTAGGTTTACATAAACAAAATATGCAAGCAGGTGATTCCACCTCGCTGTGTAGTTTAGACATGAAAAAGAGGGTTGACACATAGTGGGACCTAAGAAAAATCTGCTGTAATCTATACCATCATTAGATTTGTGAACACTTTAGAGGTTTAATTGGAAATGCTATTATTACTGCATGGAATTCAGTGGGGTTTGTTCTGTTCCACTTATTGGCTTCCCCCTTGTCTCCTTTTCTTCCTCTACTGTTGTTCACTTCATTTTTTTTTTTTTATTTTTAAAACTTTTCTTCACTTGATTCATCGCTTGAGATTAACTTCACGGGAATGAATCCTTGATTCCTTGCTCTAAGGTTTCAATTTTCTAGTTTTTCCCACGGCCCTCACGCACTCATAAACTAACTGGTTCAGGCAATATCCAACCGTGATACGATGATGGGGGCATATCCGTGGTGAAATCCGAGAATTCTTCCGTTAAAGCGCACTTGATTTCTATATTTCTTAAGTAACATCAGAACGAGAAAAGTGTTTAAAACGAGAAGAATGAAATAAAATATTAGTTCTTGATCTTCTAAACAAACACATGATATTTTACGTATATATATTAATCTTTTTGATTTCATAGTATTGAAGTAATTTTTTTCACTTATAATAATTTTCTTTTATTATTATAGTGATCTTTTTTTATTGTTATAGCAATTTTTTTTGTTACATAAAATCATTAGTGTTGGATCTTACTATTTAAAGGAACAAGATTTATTCTTATTATTCTTACATATTATATATTATATGGTAGTTTATACTTAGACATGATTTTGTGGGTTTTTGCTTACCATTAATACTAAATAGTTAATACTATAGTGTATGTTGTTCATTCTATTTAAAGCATATGCCATTCATTCTATATAAATTACTTTATGTTGAAGTCTTTTTTTTTTTTTTTTTTGGAGACTTGCTCCTCTCCTCTGCAGCCAAAAAAAACAAAAAAAAAAAAGTCTCTTGGTTTGGAAGGACAACGAGACAAAACAACATTTCCTTTCTCTCAAAACATGATGAGTTGTCGACATTGAGTTGTACATGTTGGGGATCTAATCTTCCCCAATACGCGCGTACTCAAACTCTTCCCCACCCAACGTCTTTAATCTTGGGGGTGATAGCTTTTTAGTAATGTTGAAAGTTTCTTCTTTTAGCAAGGTTTCATTAGATTTTTAGGGGCGTAATTATTTTCTCTGATTGATGCTAATCATGGCCGTGTGTGCGGCTTTTCTTTGCGGTTAATTTGACTGATAGGCCGTGTTGAGGGCCTTGAGGCTACAAAATGAATCTTTTATTATATTATTTTAAATTAGGGAGGTAAATACTACCTGCAACTTTAGACATTTTCCTTTGCCAAGAAATAGAGAAAAATTGTATGCCATTCTGAAGATGGGGCATTACTATGATTCGTATAAGCTAAGCTGATAACTTACAATATATATTACGGAGTACTTGTTTATTTTAATAATTAACTAAATCATTAACGAGCGCACTTGAGAAAACTTTTGCTAAGCTTCTTAAGAAATGAATGTCATAAGCTGATACGTTATGAAAACAAGATTCGTACATCTAGAGATTTTATATATGGGAAGAAAGAGGAGTGGAATGGGGAAGGAGTAAAGATGAAAAAGAAAGGGTTGTGTTATTTAGGGAAGAAATTAAGTAGATTTTTAGAAAGTTGGAAAGTCACTAGAAGGTGGTAATGTCTAGAAAGATGAAAAAATCATTACAAGGGTGGTGGTTTTAGAAAGTCCAAAATTCGTTACAAAGTGTTGATTTTAAGAAAGTTTAGTCGTTAAAAGGTATTAACTTTGAAGAAGAAAGTGAAAAGGTGATAAAAGTGATAATAATATAAATTTAAGGTGACAAAAATCAAATATTTACATATATTGTTCAATCTCTCTCATATTACATCATCGATGTTTAAACGTTGAGGGAAAACTTTTGGTACGAAAAAGGGCATCGTCATTTGATCGTTGCTAATATCAACCACCTATGAATATATGCTCTCTTATAAATGAAAGGCAAAGAAATAGCTAGCTATTAGGGAGTAATTGGTAGGTTTAGTTGGATGTAAGTCTCTATCTCAATCCAATAGTGTAAACTTAAAAGGGGTTGGAAGTGGCAATTGCGTTTTGTTGGCATTTTTCAGGATACAAATCTGGGAGGGTCTTTTCAGCAACACCTAGCAGGCAAACACAGGCCCAAATGTACATTTCATATAACTGACATGTGTACTATATATATTTTTCATATATGTAATGTACATTTTTTATGTACGTAATATACATTTTTTTTGGAACGGGTGCACTATGCTCATGGTGCACTCGGGTGCACCTTCAAATTTGCGGCCCAAATAGGCTTCCTGAATGCACAACAAATTACGTACAAATTCCACTCTCACTAGACCAAATTTTTCATAACATATAATTGAGGGAAAGAGGTGAACATATAATTAATATTTGTGATAAATTAATCTCCAATATATATACATACGTACGGAGTAGATGAGCACCGTCTTTTAGAAATATTGATTAGATTTCACCTTCATTAATTTTATTTTTTAATGCATCCTACCTCAATTCTCCCTAATTAGTTTAGAGTATTTGTGAAATTAGCTACGTTTTTGAAATTATTAGCAAAATAGTAGCAATATCTAGTACTCGTACGTGGTTCTTACACTATGAAACTCAATTATTAGACGGGAGTAATCGTCATTATTTTCTGGAAATTTGATCAAGTTAGCTAGCTTTGGATACTTCCCAAGTTCAAGAAAGCCAAAATGCAAAGCACCGGCACTATTCAAAGAAGCATAGCTAAGATGATGCGCAGCATGGCATGCAGATTGAGCCACCACATATATAGTGGCCTTGGCTTAGGCCATGGGTCGTGGACAGCTGCTTGTGTCCAGCTAGTTCTTTGCCTTAGCTTGTTGGTCATGACTTATGCCATTTGTGTCATGGCTCGTTCTCAACTAACAAAGATGAAATTTATATGCATTAATGCATGAATGCCACTCTAGGAGAGGAGGAAACTAGAACACATATGTACATTAATTATTTTTTGGGCGTCTAATTTAAGGGAGGATATCTTGTCATAAATCAAGAGCTAAGAGGACTAACAAAAGACAAGGGGGCTCAGTATATATCGATCATATATACTTTCTACTATATACATTTTATTTTAATGATCTTTTCTATTTGAGTTCTATGTCATATCTTATACCTTTTATTTTTACTGCAGTAACAATTTCGGTTATGTAATAACTGATCATTTTGAGTTAATATTATTATATTGTATGGTATAATGAAATGTCAAATGTGTGTATTAAAACAATATATATTATCAAGTCATAAATAATATAAAAATAAGTATTTAAAAAGTTAAATCGATATGATGATTAACCTCATAAAGTCAAAACGCGTTGGCATTAGGGATGGAGGGGCTAGAAGAAAGAAAAAAAAAAAAAGGGCGATTAAGGTAACATATCTGACACATATATACCAAGTAATTAGCTAACATTAATTAGCATTACCTCATGCTTTAAAAGAAAGAAAATAGAGCATATATGCAACTATAGAAGTGACATTAATTAGTACTTGCTTGTTTCTGCTCGAGATCGAAACTATTACTTGTAAGTCAAGTAACGAGAAATAGTGTTGACGAGGATTTTCTTAAGTAGAGCTTTATATATATTTTCGAGGTAAACAACTTGTTCCAAGAACAAGGTTACTGATTAAGCTTGAATTGAAGGAATAGTAATATTTTGTGTGATGGGAACCAATTAAGAAGTAATAAGAGCTAAAACAGTGATGCTGTGACTGTTAAGAAATAGTATATGTAAGGTGTGTACACAAAAATATTCCATTTTCACTTTCAAGGGTTTTATTATTGCTTGTTGAAGAAACCCAAAGTTTCTCAACCATATCTCTCTCCAAAAAAAAAAAAAAAAAAAAAGAAGCTGATTATTATTATTATTATAGCATGGAGAGGGATAATACAAGAGGCAGCAACAAGAATTTCCCAAACTATGAACTCCACATGTCCTTGATTCATCATCATCAAAACACTTCATCTTCTACTAATACTCATTTACAAGGGTTTCCTCAAAGCTTGGACTTAGCAGATCATCATTCTAACCATGTTATTCTCACCACCTTCTTGACTCATCGTCCACCACCACCATCTCCGCCTCTGTATCCGATCTCCGATCATCGGGATCCACCTCCATCCTATGCACCCAACTCCGCCACTACCATCAAGGGGCTTGCTGGAAATTTTGATAATTATGTCACCACCAGGGAATCTTGGAATAGTACTACTCCTGATCAACAGGTTATATAATAGTAACGCTTAATGATATTTTTCCCCCAAAACTTTAGTAGCTCATATTAGTCATATATATATATATATGTATATATGTATGTATAAACTATTAATTATTACACTAGATGTACTATAAATTGTTACTTCTTTGTATATAATTCCGTATTGTTTATTCCACATGCCATGTCCAGATACTCTTATAATTGCGTGTGTATATATGAGTTTATGTGATCGAGCTTATATACTACGGAATAGTATGTATATTGTCGTTGTTCACAATTTTTGCATGACGATTACGCAGGGGGAACGATCATCAGATCCGAAAGCTATTGCTGGGGACAACTCCTACGGTAATGGCCGAAGCAACGATTCAGCTGAGCATTCTTGGTACAAGTTCTTCAACTTCTTTTTTTTTTTCTTTTTTAACGAGGATCTAGAGGGATAATTGATAAAAAGGAAGGACAGAAGAAATAAAATACTACTGCTCCTACACTGGATCATAACTAAATTTGTTTGCCCTAGCAAAAAGAACTTGGATAACAAATTCGATCAACATTAATTAATTTAAATTGGATTACTGACCAACAAGCTAAGTTGTCAGACATGTATGACACATCATAAGAACGTATATATATAAAAGTAAAAATGAGAAGGGTCTATAGTTGACTATATATTATTTTACTTCGAATTTAGGTAGCTATCAATTTGACATTTCATTTAGGAAAAAGCTAAGTGATATTTGATTTTTAATTACATTAAAAACGGGGTTATTTTGTTAAAGAAGGACATGTAATAAGCTGCAGTTAATAAAAACTTTAGTAGAATGTTGTAAATTAGTGAAATCAATGAAAAGATAGGCGTTGAAGAAAGGTTAATCTTCTCATAGATCAGTCAGCGTATATATGGTACAAGCTAGCTAGGTGTCAGCAAAGATAAAAAAAAACATGAAAAGAACAGTATGCATACAAAAGACAGAGTTAAGAAGAAGATAAACTTAACAATGCAGAAATGCATCCAAAATAGAAAAACAAGAAGCTAAGGTAAATTATATGATAATGAGGTGGAAGTGCTCAAGCTCGGAAAAGAACAAGATGAAGATAAGGAGGAAGCTGAGGGAGCCAAGGTTTTGTTTCCAAACAAGAAGTGACATTGACGTACTTGATGATGGCTATAAGTGGCGCAAATATGGTCAGAAAGTTGTCAAAAACAGTCTTCATCCAAGGTATACTAATTAACCACATTTTATCTTTACTAAGCTTCATTTCGCTGATTAATCTGCTTGCTTTTTAGTTCATTAAACAAATTTTTTGGAGTGTTTATTTGTGCAGCTTATACTTTAGATACTTCGTCTTATTTAAGAAATACTTATTAATTAAGTGACGAACCAGTTTTGATACTGAGTATTATTGTAGTGAGTTGGAGTGTCATTCTATACATATAGTTGTATGTTCAACATACTATACCCAATCAGGCATTCCCTAACCCTCTGGCCTCCCCTAAATTTTGAACACATTTTCGAGTCTAAGTTGTATGTATTTAATACTACTATTTTAAGGTAAACTATTAGCTTCGTCAGTGTTATATATAACTGAAAACGACTCCTTCTATATTGGGTTTCCAATCTAGGTGCATCTAGGAAAAATATGTGTAGCAAGTTCACATTTTGGCTACGTGGACCGGAATTTTTTCTAATTCATACCTGATATTAGATATTAGGTATAGTTATATCAGATATAACTATTGTTATATCAGATATAAAAATACATAAAATACAAAAATATAAAAAAAATATATATCAAATATAGACATTATGATATCAGTTATATATAGAAATAAAATTACGAAAATATTTCATGATATATTTAAATCAGATATAAATTAAGAATTTATCATTTAAACACAATATTTATGTGTGGCATACGTACGTAAATTGCAGTGATCAGAAAGTGGAGCATATACAAGAATGTGCATTGCTCGCTATAACTCTATAAGGCCACAGTCCCCCATGAATACCTCTCCCGTTTGGAAATTCATAATAAAATAGAGTATTATTTTAGGATATTTAGAAAAAAAAGAACGCTGTATTCCAAAAAACTAGCTAGCTTAATGGCGGTCTGTGATAGATTTCATCTACATACCCTAACTAGGTTGGTCCAACTAAAGGGCCTTTATTTGCATGTTGTGGAACAGTGTCATATGCATGTTTTTACTTGTTAATGTGGAATTAAGAAAATATGATTATAGTTTCGGACAGAGGTTTTACAGGGGTATAACAAATTTGAACCTAATATAAAGGAGCTTAAAATATAAAGTGTTTGTTGAGGTTGTTCATCCCAAGTCCCACATGGAAAGAGTAAGGAGGTGAAAAACTCTTTATAAGTTTGTGCACACTTCATTGATATGAAACCTTTTGAAAAGATGCTAAAAAACAAATCCATGAGCGGACAATATTATACTAATGTGGAGTGGAGTGTGCTTGTGACCCATCAAGATGGGTGACCCAAGCCCAACAAGTGGTATCAGAGCCGTGGTTCGACGGGATAGACACATTTGTGAGGGACGGTTCCATCAAATGTGTGATATCGCGATTGTGGTGCCTAGCGTCGAAAGTCTCCCTGTTAATGTGGCTCAGGCGGCGTATCCTATGGTGATAACGGTGGTGCAAGATTGTTTCGTTGGGGGGAGACCATGAATTATGTGGTCCTTGGTCTAAGGGGAAGTTTTTGGAGTTGTTCATCCCAAGTCCCACATGAAAAGAGTAAGGAGGTGAAAAATCCTCTTGTTATTGTGGCTCAGGCGGTGTGTCCTATGATGATAACGGTGCAAAATTGTTTCGTTGGGGGAGGCCATGAGTTATGTGGTCCTTGGTGTAAGGGGAGGGTTTTTGGGGTTGTTCATCAAAATTGTTTCGTTGGGGGGAGGCCATGAGTTATGTGGTCCTTGATCTAAGGGGAGGTTTTTGGGGTTGTTAATCCCAAGTCCCACAGGGAAAGAGCAAGGAGGTGAAAAACTCCTTATTAGTTTGTGCATACTCCATTGGTACGAGGCCTTATAAGTTTGTGCACACTCCATTGGTATGAGGCCTTTTGGGAAGGAGTCCAAAAACAAATCCGTGCAGACTAGGTCCAAAGCGGATAATATCATACTAATATGGAGTGGAGTGTGCGTGTGATCCGTCAAGGTGGGTGACCCAGGCCCAACATGTTACTTGTTACGTTATTACCTGCTCAATAGCTGTATAACCAATAGAAGCATATCATTGTCATAGCTAATTAGATTGCTTTTACTGCAGGCAAGATGACATAGTTGCTTAATATTGTGAACAAATTATTTTTGCAGCTTGTAGCATACTAGTAGGTCTATTTTACTAAGCTATAATATATACACATATGACTGACTGTATGGAGTTGACGATCCGTGAATATTATTTCCAGACAGAGCTTAGTATAAGGTCCAATTTCACATATGATTGAGTTTTGTTTGTGCGAAATTTTGGATGTTTTTTTTAAAACACTAAGAAGTTATTGGTCGACCCAACAGAGTTTGATTCGCACGGTAATGTAAACCACCTTACATCCATAATATAAGTTGTTCAAGATTCAAAGACTTGATTCAGGAGGTCTGATTGAAATTCACATTGTCAGAACTGGTAGAAACACTCAAGTAGTAACCCAAAGTAAAGGATCAGTGGACTGACTATAGAACCGTATCACTGTTATCAGTGGGCGTGCAACCAGCATACGTAACTCGTCTTTCAGGTAGTACTTGTAACTTGGTTGGCTCAGAATATATCTTACTCTGATTTCAGTCAAGTGTGCACCACATCTATCAGCTGGCAGCGAAGTTGATGCTATGCTGTTACTTGGTAGAAAGTATGAGTTAATCAGGGTTTCGTACGTTTGAAAGGATAATCTTAACACTGACACACATGCATATATTAGTGTGCAAGTTTGTATATTTTGGTCCTCCATATATCTTTTCCTAGTATTATGTTGTTTGTGTCTCATCTATATCTTTTCTTGCTATCAGCATTATTAAGTTATTGAAGTTTATTGTTTGAAAGTTGGTATAACCTTCTTAATCAGGCCTAGACTTAAGACTATATATTAACCTTAATAGGGTAGCAAGGGATAACCTAAGTGAGTTGGGTTCTTAATTATAGTTCAAATAGGGAATAGTCATTTCGACATTTTATCTTGGCAAAAGTCTTATATGTGCTCGGATAAAATAAGGTTATTGTTATTGTATCCCAAATAAAATTATTCTTCAATATAAAAAAGTTACCCCTTAATATAACATATCTCAATCTTATCAACTTTAAGGGGTAACTTTTGTTATATTGAGAGGTAACTTTTATTATGATACAATAACGTTATTGTATCTCGTGTACACATAAGATTTTCTATTATCTTGGAGATAGTAATTAATTTGTCTTTCCATGAAAATAGGTGTAGTGTAAACTGTAACTAATTGATGATTATCAACAGTGTACTTACTAGTTACAATCTGGTATCGTTGGTTGGATAACTAACAGGAGTTATTATCGATGCACGCATAGCAATTGTAGAGTGAAGAAAAGAGTGGAAAGGTTATCTGAAGACTGTCGAATGGTAATAACCACATATGAAGGCAGGCATAATCACTCTCCCTGTGATGACACCAACTCTTCCGACCATGATCAATGCTTCTCCTCTTTTTAGTATATACTTATTATTACGTGTATAATCACATGAAATGATGCCCATTGTTGTTATGACTTGCTTCTTTTTCTTAATATTTAGCAGTACGTGTCACTTATTTGTAAAGAAAACGTAAAGTTTGCATCTCAGCGTTACATGCATAAGAATGTACTTTTTGCTCTTTAGGTGCGTACGTAGAACAATTTTGATGCAATATAATGGCGTGGGATGCCGGTATTACATACCTTACACACATATATATAGGAAAGGGATCCAATGAGAAGGGTGCTTAAAATAAGAAAAATAAGAAGAGATTTTAACCATTCAAATGGTGAGATCCAACGCTAGAAATTTCACTTTAAAAAAATGGTTACTATAATAATAAAAAATGGTTACTATAATACTAAAAAGAACCATTATAAGTGAAAAAATTTATTTAGTCACTATGAGTTAAAAAAGGGTTACTATAAGTAAATAAAATATCATCCGTTGGATTTAAGAGATGAAAAGTCAAGATGTCTTCTTATTATTCTCATTTTAAATACCTTCTTATTTTAACTTTTACCTATATATATATTGGATGTTTATTATGGTGTACGGTATGTCAATGGATAGATGACCTCTTTTTATCTTTTATTTTAATCAAGTTCTCTATCAAATACATTTTATTCAAGTTTCTTATCCCTAAAACTTTAGATAACAGAGTTTCAATTAAATACAACATCACATATTCTTTCTCTATTCCTAATTTTTTGGCCCATTTAGCTATTAACAGTTTCTAAAACACAACTTAAAAATTTTTATCTCTATATCTGTAAAACAAAAATTATGAAAAATTAACATTCTTATAATTTATATTAATAAACATCCAACAATATTTCATATAGCAAATAAATAAGAATAAAGGAAGTAATTGACATTCAGACTCACAAAGATTAAAGGGCGGGTAGTTCCGATAGTAGCATACAACAAAAAAAAAACCGTGGGAATCAACAATAAGGCCCAAGACCTATCCTACGAAAAAGAATTTAAGACCCAAAAATTAAATACCCAGATACTGTCTTTCAAAACGGCTGTGCTCAAAAGCTTTGGGAAGTATTACACCTCTTCCAACTTCCAAGTTAAGGTAAGCCTACATTTTTCTTTCGTTTTACCTTTTTGTTGATCAACGTTGATATTTTTATGCAATATGTACATTATCATGTTATATATTTATATTTATATAGTATTTGAACTTGGATTCTGTTCTATTTAATAATTGCTGTGTTTTTCTGGAGTAATTTTATTGGATTCTGAACTGGGTTTCAATTGGTTTTAGCAATTACTGTGGGTTTGTTGTTTTTGTTGTTGTTGAGAGGATGATATGATGATAGATTGGTTTACCCAATTTGGAATATAAACTGGGATTGCCATTATTGTGGAATTTAATCAATGTTTCGTAATGCCGTTCGGAGATAGATTTATCATTGCTCGATGGATGGAGAATTGCTTTGGAACTTGTAAGTTGAATTGCTCCGAGAATTTTAGAAAACTGTTTAATCTCGTGTTGTTTAGGACGGTTGGTGACTTGTGGGAATAACTTAGATAAGATAGGTATTGTGATACCCTGGATGGTGGGTGTCATACGGTGTATAGCTGTTTAATAACTCGGATGGCTTTGATGGTGAATAGCTGTGCTTATAACTTGGATGGTTATGGTGGTATATAATTGCGATCATATGGTTATAGAGCTGTAAAGATACCTCGGATGGCTTTATGTGTTTGTGGTGGTAATTGATGTGGACATATGGTGGCAGTTTAGGTAGTTGTGGGGATTGGGAGGAGTGAAGTCTGGTATCTAGGGGTGTATCTAACATAACTCCAGTAGGATGTGCTACTTTTTGGTTTTATGAAAAACAATGTAACAAATGAATCTTGCCATCCAAGATGACGATCCTTTATTCAGTATAGGATTGCCCTTTCTATTTCTTTGATTTGATCAATTATCATATCTTCTTTCCAATATGATAACTGGCTATTGGTTTAATGCGGCTCATTTTAGTTGCACTCTTTCAGTATTTTAGAAGCATTTTTGTTCAAACTTACAAAAAACTACTTAAAGAGCTCCATTTGGCCTTTTTTCTAAACTATGACATTTCCTTTCTCAAAATTGGGTATGATTAACAAATTTCAAGAAAAGTTTTACTGAATAACAAATTTTAAAGTGGAATTGTACTGTCAAACTGTTTCTTGAAAGCCTTCCAGAATAGTTTTCGGGGGAAAAGAGGGTATGTATTTGTCAACGTGCTCTGAGTGTGCAGGCTTTTTAATCCAGTTATAAGATATGTCTAAGATTCATCTTTGGGAACTTTGGATGGGAATTGAAAGTGTGAGTATGTCCTGCTCTTATCTGAAAGGTCTTTATTTCATATTAAACTAGGTACTTGAGAAGTTTTTTTTGGTTTTCTTTTTTTCAGGTGGGAATTTTGATATTTTAGTACCACAGTTCCTAAGCAAGAGATGCTTTAGGATTGAATATGCTCCCTGATTCAACCAAGGGCAAAGAGAATTGAAGTGAGAACTTAGAATCACTGCTGTAAATCAAAGGCAATTTTCTTTAGTTGGAACTTTGTAAGTCCTGGTGAAGCTTTATTTACCTGCATTAAGTTCACTCTTTCTGATAGCAGATCATCATGGATCGCTGGACTGGTATCTTAAAGGTTCCTGTTTCCCCTAAGGGAACTGCAATTTGTAGAATTGCAGCATCCCTCTGTATTTCACCTTCAAACACACTTCTTGTAAGTTATATGATCAGAAATTCATTGCACTTTTAGATGATAGTGAATTTATGTTGACCTTTCACGTCTGTGCAAAATAGTGTAGTTATGGAGTGACACCTGTTTAAGATAACACCTATTTAAGATATTATTTTCCACATCCATAAATATTCTCTTTGATTATAAAATTTAACATGGTATGCAGGTGCCTACAGCAAATGCCATTTTCTTTCATGGAGATAGAGTTGAAGGGACTGGCAATCCAGTGATCGAGAGGCTATCTGATATACAAAATATTGCTGACATTCTTGTGTCTAAATTTGGAGCTTCTATCAATGCATGGGTTATTGAGGCCTCGGCATTCAATGGTCCCTTTGCTGTATACCAGGAGTTTTTTCAGTCTCTTAACCAGAGGGGGGAGCCAAAATTTTATAGACCTAATGGATATCCGGCATCCACATCTGTTATTGTACTTTTGTCAAATTTCCTTAAAGAGGTATGCTCTGTTTGGTATATTGCAGCTTTGACTTTTTCTTTGGTTGCTAATTGGCCCATCATGATCTATGATAAGACTTTTTCTTCTTTTTGATGTAATTGCTTTTGGGACATGTAGCTCAGAAGTTTGGAGATTTTGTGTAGTATGAGAACTCTCATTTTAATTTGTAATGGGAGCATTTGAGTTGCTTTATTAGATATTTTCAGAAATTGTTGGGGCTACGGAGTTTTGGTTCCTTGGGAAACTTTTGAATGTGGTACTCCTTGTTTCTTGCCCCATTGATCGGGCTGTGTGCTTGATCTTTATCTACCTAAGTATAACTAGTTATAAGTTATGATTGGATTGTGCTAAGGGTCAGCCATTTGCTTATGCAGAGAGGGCAGGGGTTATGTGGGGGCAATGGTGGGAGAAAGGCCTGGGAAAAATCGGTTTGCTTTATGTAATCCTAGTTAGACTAAGCTAATTGCTCTCACATGAGGTTTTCTGTACAAATCTTTGGGATAAAGGTTTAGTTCTGGAAGATTGTATTTTATGTTTTGAAGGAAGGAGGTGATGCTTGAGAGCTTTAAGGGTTGAAAATTGTGTATTCTCAAGTTGAAAATTTAAAGTCCCCAAGATATACCACTTTATTTAAATGACAGCCAATGCTTTTTACATAGGCCTGTGGATTTGCTGTTAATGTCTTTAGTTTGTCACAAGGTTCTTAAATTGGTGGTTTGATGATTCAATAAACAATCAGTGTATTGTGAACACACTATTGTCTTGTTAGAAAGGAGGTTTTATTTTTCTCTCCCTCTCTTCAAATCATGATATTTATGTTTCACTGCATGCTTTCTTTCTTTGCATTTATTTCTTAGGACCTTCGCACTACTGAATGTTATGAGGCCTGTGTAGAGTAAGCTTTGGAGAAAGAACACACATGGTGCACGGTGTTTCTCTAATAGCTTCTTAGGATGTTTGTCACTAGCTGGATTATTGGAAGCACCTCATGGTTTTGTTTTATCCTTGATTTGTGAATCCTCATTGGTTTTATGACTCTGGAAATGCCTCACGGGGCCTGATATTCTAGTAGACCACCAGGGATCAGGTGTTTGATAAGAAAGTGAAATTTTTCGTGGTTGCATTACACTTTGTCCATATGTGCTGCCAATCTTGTGGTAGAGGACGTGAGGTGTTGTACAACTTTTAGCTTGATCAGGAAGGCTCATTTGTAGCTTTGTACCTGTGACTATATTACCATTGCAGCATTTTTTTTGGAAATTGGAATGTAACAATGCTTACCAATTTTTTGACTTTGGAATTGATACTTGCCATTTTACACTATTGTGCCTTTTGTGTATTTGTATCTGGCCTCTCTTTGGATAAAATCCCTGCTAAAGCATCAAATGACCTGCATCATTGGAGTCGATAAAGGCTCAAATCCATCTTAATGGTAAAATGTTAAATTGCAAATATTTTGCCAGGACTAGAAACGTCCCCTCATGTAGAGATTCTTGCTTTAAGGATTTCTTGAGAAATTTGATTCCTTAATTTGGCTGTTTTCAAATTTGTTACAATATTCATTTTACTTGAAAGTTATGATAATTGTTGATTGGTTAGATTAACACATATATATAAAAAAAAAAGAAAAAAAAAACGTGCGACGTGCGAATTTGGTGTAGAGTTGCATGGCTGCTTTCCTGAATCTTATTTTTGAACCACACCTGGAGGTTCAATTTGGAGGATCAGCTAGCCAATGTAAGTGTTGCTGTTGAATGTATAATCCATGAATTCATACGCATGACTTGTTAAGGTGTGCACTTAATTCTTTTATAAAATTATTTTAAATCTATGGTTCTTCAAGCAGTGTTAATGTAGGTAAGGAGAAGCCATGAAAAATATGGTATTTACCATTTTACCTCTCTGGAAAATATTCATGTATTTACCTCTGTTTTTCTAAGTTGAAATTATAAAATGTGGTTTGCAACAACCTCCTCTAAGACACTATTTTTTTTTTTGCTTTTTGTTCATCACTCTTTGATCAGCACTCATTATGCATATAAATAAAACTTTGTTTGAAATTATTATTGAAAATGAATACTTGTAAATTTCCATCAAAATATTTTTATAATTCTAGAGATTTTGGTGATCAAAGGATTTACTTTTGAACTATGCCTGTTCTTCAAATCATGAAAAAAGGGAGTTTGGATTTTTTATCAGATGTGAATGTGTGATGTATGGACTGGTTGGCTTGTCATAATTCGTTAACATGCAATCATTTATGGTTTAGTTCATCGATTGCATATTAGTTCGTTCTGGAGGATCAAAATTTTTGGAAACTGATGCAGTTGCCTCAACTTTATATTCTTAGCAATACACTTACTGTTCTTTGACTTGATTATCTGCATTGTCTGCAGAGGGCTAAGAACATCACTCAAAAAGAACCCCAGATTTTTACAGAGCATGCATCCTCTTGTATTCCTAAAACAATTATTCTCGGTTTTAGCAAGGGCGGTGTAGTACTTAATCAGCTGGTTACGGAGCTTGGATTCTCAGATATCAACTGCATAGAGGACCCACCACAGCTTACCAGCTGCACCAAAATATTTGGAAACCAAATTGTACCAGTTTCCAGAGAGAGCTTCTTTGACAGCATAACTGAAATCCATTATGTTGATGTTGGTCTGAATTCTCCGGGCGCTTATCTCACAGATAATATTGTCATCCAAAGAGTAGTGGAAAGGTTGATTGAGAGGGATAAAGGCATGCGCTTTGTGCTTCATGGAACTCCTAGGCAGTGGAGTGACATAAGGAGAACTTGGATTTGTGAGGAGAAGGATAAATTTTGTCAAATACTCGACTTCGAAGGGCAGAAGAGCATGGGAAAGCTGGAAGTTTGTGTGAAAACATATTTTGCTGAATTATTTCCTGACTTGCAGATGCATTTTGAAATAATTGAAAAATTGGTTGTGAGTTGATGTAAAGAGTAGGATATGTTAAACATGTATATGCTGAATATGTTGCATTCATGTAAACTGGTGTTATATGGCTGTACAACATTGTGGCTTACATGTTTCTTGATCCTTTGAAATACATGGTACGATATGCACTTAGTGGAAGAACATGTCATCAAAAGTTCAACGAAGAGGTACTACAAACCATTTTGATGCATGCAATTCGAAAGACTAACTAACTATCAACACTAAACACGGAAATTTAATACTCCGTATTATCAAGAGATACACGTAACGTATAGAAATAAGTCTCGAGTTTTTTCCAGAAAATTTTATACTCCATACTTGATAATATGATTGAATTTGAACGGGGGTTTGGACTCAAAAGGCGTTCAAGGATAAGAAGAGCTTTGAAAGAGGAGGAATGGAGGCGGCACAGGTGCCGGAACGTTGGAATGTCGCCGGAATGTTGGACAGAACGTGGTGTAAGGAATTCTGAAGACTTGAGGGCTTTGTTTAGTGAGAGACACTGTTTCAGGGAACTCAATTCAATGGCTGAAGAAGCTAAACGTAGAGCTGATATGGCTAGGTAATTTTCTCTCCTTTGAATTTGTTTTGGTTCATGTCAACATTAATTGCTGAGTAAAAATATAATTGTTGTTTTTTCAGGCTAAGAGAACTTCAGAAGTGGTAGACCACATGATCAACCCAGCTCAACTAACTTCTAACTGAGCTTCAAAAGTATAGTGATAATCCCTACTCACTACTTAACCTCCACCTTACTAATATGGGTTGGATGAATTATTCATGCCAAGAAATATGTTTTTGAATTAACCTCCGTATACTGTTTTGTTTTGTTCTTTTTATAAGTATATACCTTCATTTTTTTTTCCCATATACTTGTAATCCTACTTAAATTTTCATGAAATATCCCTATCACCCTGTGACAAAGGAAGGAATTTTGTTTTGTATTTTTCATGTTAACTAGTTCAATTTTGCATACCAGTATATTTTATGTTGTTAATCAATGCTAAAGAGTACCCTTGTGAAAAAAGGTTAGGAAAATAGTTGTTCATGACGCTTTATTTTGAATTAGGTTGTTTTTTCATATAATAATTATTTTCCTTCACTTAAAACTAACCAGTATGAATACATCTTTATTTCAAATAAGGCATCATTGGTAGTAATCCATACCCTTCTCCTAGTCCCCAATTACAATGGACAAATTATGCATGATTATTATCTTACCATATATGTGGGCCTGAAAAGTAGGTTAGAGCTATTTGAACCAATCCTAAAGTTTTTGGTTAACAATTCTACAAAAGACAAGCTAGCCATTCATTTACCGTACGTGCCTAGACCGTGAAAAGGAGAAATCGGGCTTGGCCCAATAGTCTTAAGTATGGATGGTACTGTTTGATGGGACATATAAATCCATCGTTAACATTATCTCAAAACATTGGTCGAGAAAACAATACACATTGTTTAGAAAGATCTTACATTTGCTCAGAATACCAGCCCCGAGGCCAGCTAACTTTGTTTGTACAAGCTCTATCAACAAAAGTTCAAGAAAAGTTCTTCCCATGGCACATTCTATCATCATTCACTCGTTGCTCTTTTTCTTGTCCAACAAGTAAAAATGCAGTGCTATTAACTTTTGAGTTTGGGGAAGGCAAAAATAGAGATGGTGAATAATTTTGCGGCCGTTGGGTTGAGGTTAAACGGATAGCTACTTGTCGGTTAAATTTTGCCAAAATGATTCAAATCTATAGTTTTGATAATGGTAGCCAACTTTAGTGATGTCACTTGTCATACAATAATTTCTTCAGATTCTGGTCATATAAACATATCTGCTGCCGATTTATGGTAGCATGTGTTTTATCAAAATGTAAAGTAGTAATGGCCCCGATTTTCTTCTTGATGAAATAGTAAGACTTGACCTCTTAACAACTCATCTTCAATGTTGTTTTCAAAGAGCAGTTGTCAAGGCTACGTGTCTGCAAACCATTCTCTAGCTTCACTTCTTAATGACAACAGGGTCAACCCCAACTTTCGCTTCCAAGGAAAATGACGACGTAAACTGTAAGTTTCCTTTTAATTTCGCCGAGAGATAGTTCCTGTTAATTAAGCTCCCACATTGGCATACTTAGTTCCAGTTAACCTTAAAAAGTCCAGCATGCATCACTAAGTACTCAGCTGGAAACACCTTAATTAAAAATAGTCTAGTAACAACCTTTAAAGTGTAGGGTCTTACATGCAATACTTTATTATGAGATACGTAATTCCTCATACCTAGAAATGCTTGTGCTTTTTTATAGGGATGCTTATTGAGTTGAGCTACTTGAACTCGATTACGTCAAAACTCAGTCAAAGTTTGACTCAAATGGACTCTACTAGAGTTTAAAACTCAACTCAATAAGTTAACGAAACAAGTTTAGCGAATCAAACCTCGACGCGAAATGCTCGTGATAAGTTTAAATTTTTATATAAAGTATATATATTTACATAAAGATATATTTATGATATAATAATGGAATAAAATAAAAGATGGTTAATACATAAACTCAAAGTCCCACATTGAAGTAAAATGAAAGGTGGTTGGAGAGAGTCATATATGTAAACCCAAAGTCTCATACTGATTAAAAATGATAAATGGTTTGAAGTAATTGGTATATATAAAACCAATAGGAATTTCCACCTAAAACCAAATTTAAAACTAAATTAAGCTTATTAAAACTAAAACCTAGCCTTCTTGTTGGCCTAATTTAATTTGACCATAAATACTTAGATTTATTGAGCTTTTAAACGAGTTAAAAACGAGTTTGAGTTTGAAACGAGCTGTCGATCTCAAGTTCAATAACTAAGGTGAAATTTTCATTTAGGTTTTGATTGGTATTGTTTTTATTTTGTTCTTTAAACTTTCCGTTTTTTAAAACAAAAAATATGAAAATCACAAAAATTAGCTTTCAATTTTGAAAATCAATAAATTTTTACAAAATCTTGTATGTACACAAAATACAAGAAGGTTATCGTATTCCAACAAAAAATATCCCTCAATATAATGAAAAAATTACTCCTCATAATTGATAAAGACTGAGATATTTTGTGTTGAGGGATAACTTTTGTTACATTGAGGGATAACTTTTGTTGAGAATACAATAATCTTTTGACATATTTTACTTCAAGTATAAAAATAAATTTAAGCTTATAATTTAAACCAAATTATACAATTTTCCAAATCAAAATCCGATAAACTCATTGATTCCGAACAAGTCTTATTTCCTAATTTCTGTCATAATTTGTTTGAATTTCGAAAGCCAAAAACTACGTGAATTTTGCAAGCCATAGAATGATAGAAAGTGTGTGATAAAACGCCAAAACACAAAAATTGAGCATCATTGCAGACTTGGATTAAAAAAAAAAAAAAAAAACCACTTTTCTATTAACCCATTGGTAAAGTGCTCCACGATAATTTGGTATTTATCCGTTCTTTTTTCACATGGCAATAAAATTTTAATTTCATAGATTATTGTTTTCGTATTTTCTACTATTTTATAAAATTAACTTCCAGAGTTTTCTTAAGGAAATGTTTTATATAACCATCTAATTAAAAGTAGAGAGTCACATTTATTTGCGAACAAATAAATTGTCAAATTTTTGTCACTTACTACCATATTTGGAAAATATGCTTGAGAATACATTTATAGCTCGTAAAATTTTGGCTTGAACCTTGAATTTGTAAAAAGAACATGTGGTTCACAAACTATGAACCTACAGCATAAGAATTTTTTTTTTTAATTTAATACAACATATTCCGTAAAAAAAATGGACTATTAATTGCTATAAAAAAGAATGATCCTCCATTTTAAAGAGATAATCTATTGTATTGTTTTTGCTTGATTTTCACCTTGAACATCTTAAAATTATTAACATAATAAAACTTTTTGTACAAGAGTTATATTCAAAACATAAAAGCAAAACTATAAACATGTTTTATTAATAATTGTAGTTCTTGGATGTTTCTTCTATCTTTTGTCAAACAACACGTACTGTATATATATAGGGCACAATAAAGTTATTGTGTTTCCAATAAAATTGATCCCTCATTACAACAAAAGTTACTCATCAAAGTTGATAAAAATTGAAATATATTGTATTAAAAAAAAGGTCAATTTTACTAGAAATGGTGTGTATACAATATTTTTTATTTGTCAGATACATTCGGAATATACTAATTGGCTCTTTTCTTAGATAAATAAAATGGTCGGAGAAGGAAGAAACATAGGATATAGTCAAACGTTGTAGTAATTTATCAACAAATCCACAATCGTATTAAAGGATGACGTATTTTGTTGTTATAGCTTCCCATCCAATATCTTTGGAGTATAACCCTTTTAAATTGGGCCTATAATAATGATTTCCTAATAATAATGATTTCTTTGATGGAGTTACATTTTATGGCCCCTACTACTCTGCCACGTATATATCCTATTTGGTATGATAAATGTGCGCAAGTGCAAAGGTTAGAATGACAACAACTTTTGCTCTTTTGGTAGTATATGTGGAATTTGGCTGCCCACAGCTGCTTTATCTATCTAATTTGTGGTGGAGCTCTATCTATTTCAACTGGAACCGATACTAAGGTAGCCCGGCCCTAAACTCTACTTTTATTTTATATTTACTAAATTTAACACATTTTTTGTTGTTATTCTTGACTTATATTTTGTTAAATTTAGCTTATTTTTGTGAAACTTAACTTATTTATACTAAAGTTTTGAAAATTAATCATAAATCATATTTCATGTATGCACTGCATTTACCCTATTATCCCACGTGGTTTAATACTTCCCTATCGAGCATGCATGGGACTCCAGGGCTAAAGTTTATCATGTACATTCTCCATCCACACACAAGAATATGTGGCTAACCTTGGCTAAACCCCAAATCCCATGACTGCGCTGCAATTAAATTCACCTCTTCCTGTACAAACCCACCTTCAGCCCATTAAACAACCTCTCCCTTGACAATCTTGCTAGCGAACCTACCTCAATGCTAGCTGCTTCATTTTCAAATAATTGACATTTATTAAGACTCTTTAAAAGTAATTAACAAAAGTTGGGTTATTTAAATCAATTATTTATTTCATTGAACTTTTACCATAATTTTTATAAGATAAATTAAAATTATTAATTTAAAAAATTACATAGTTTACTTATATTATCAAACTTAACATTAACATGGTTGGATATCAAAATTTATACGTAATCAAAATGTTGGAATTGCTAGTGTGAATGTTTCGGCCTTTGTTTTGTATTATGCACTCCGTATTTTTGTTCAAGATGCCTATATTAAGAGATTAATCTCTCCATGCGAATTCAATCGATTAGGTGAAAATAAAAGGAGTGGATTTCTAATATTACTATGTGATTCAAATTGGATACTAAAGTCTACCATCACATTATTTTAGAAATAAAACACTCTTTGATAGCCTCCAAGTTTGCCCTACTAAATATCATGACAATTCTTCTTCTTGTAAAAAGATGCAAGGATTTCTTCATTTCTGTGTCTTCGGGAGAACCCCCCCGGCCCATCGTTAACCCAGCTCACCGAGCTCCACCTCACATCAAACCTCCACCACCCGCCAGTGGCCTACGCTTCCTCCGCTCTTCTCAGGTTGCCGGCGAGCTGGGTTTGTAGTCATAGCAAGTCTCTCGTGAGAGCCGTGACGTTGTTAAGGGTTGTAAAGGAGAGTGTGTGACTTCTTTTGGGAAAGCTGGAATTCAACAATTCAGAAAGTAAAAAAGCCGTACATTTACAAGCTGAATTCTCATAAGTCATAAGTCTTGTAACAACCCCGGCCCCACAAATCTCTTCTCAGGTAGAGATACTTAGTCAGACCTATTGCCTATTTTTCTTTTCATCTTTTACTTTTACCTTTTCCCAGTCTTCTTTACGTATTCCATTCATTGATTTATTTTTCATTCTTCTAACTGTTCTAAGTTCTAATCACCGCGTGTATATATTTAATTCGTTTAAATGGATTTTCTTTTATAATGTAAATTTGATATTAAAAAAGATCATTTATTTTTAATACGGATGGAGTAATATAAATTCGTGTATTCAATTCAATGTTGAAATGAGATAGTATTTCATTTGTTGTACAGAGTTTAGTGTATTCAATCCCTTAATATTTGCTTTATTTTTATTTATAGAGTTAAACTTTAAAAATTTTGACAAAAAATTCTATCACGTTATAAAAAATAATATATTAATTTGGATCTTATTAGATGCATCTCAATATAATTTTTTTTAAAATATTAAGATTTTCATAATTTTTTATCTGATCGATTTAAAAATTAAAATAATTTCAATTGTATTTTAAATACCATAAAAAATTAAATAGGGTACAAAATTAGAGATAGAGGTAGTACTTCGTATATTTTACACTAACCCAAAACGCCTAGATCGAAAATGAAGTTGCCATATATTTGGCAGGTAAAGTAAAGTACAAATATCGTGGATCCTTTCGATCAATTTAAAGAAATCTAATACAGTATTTGGGACTGCATATTTTCAAGTCCATGCCCAATTTCTTTCTCTCTTAGTCCCCTTTGTTTGACTTTTCAATTTTTAATGTGATAATTAAGTGTAAAATTTGTACGTAAAACATGACTAACCGACTGGGTGTTTGATCGTTGGCTCTTCTGGTTTTTTAATATTGATTGATTGTTGGCTCAGCTCTATGTACTCAAATGTTGGTAAATATAATGTTTATGTACGTACAAAATATACAACTTTAATGGAATACAACTGAGACCTAGTGAGAAATTGAAGTTTCATTAGGATATTTTTTTTTAAAGTTGGTCGAAATCAAAATTAAGCTAATTGAAAAGTAATTGTTTACTAATATATTTTTTTATTTTTATGACTATAATTATTATTTTTTTATAGTAAGAAAAAGAATACACAAGGAAACTTCTACTTTCAAGGGCTAAACCAATGAGAGGAGTTACGGACTATTACAATAATCATATTCCTTCAGAGTAGTTAGTTTCTATTATATTATATTCAAATGTGGCAACTTAATTCTACCATTGTTTATCTTTATACATCTAATAGAAACTATCTCTTTTGAAGTGTCACATTTTTGTGGCAGGCCAGGTATCTTAATGTATACGAAGTAAACATATATAAGCATGATTTATTGGTTGACAACACTTTCGGAAGATGTTGTCATGGTGTAGAATATATAACTATTCTTTGAAGGAGATCGAATTCCTAACTATATTATTATACAAGTAGTCAAAAGTTGATAATATGTGGAATGGTGTTTTCTAATTTATACCTTGTATAAATTATATTATCAAATTAAAATTTCAGATATAAATATTGTTACTCTTATAAGATATAGACATTATGATATCATATATAGAAATAAAATTACGAAATATCTCTTAATATATTTATATCAGGTATTAATTAAAAATTTCTGTATGTGTAATTAACCGTTATGGCATAACCGATCTAAGTTAAAACTTAAGAATTTGCAATGGATTTGTCATAAATATAAAACACATACGTTGTCTAAACAGATACATAGAAACAAAATAAGTACAATTAGAAAGTTCATTTTGCGCTTTTGACATGAATTATAGTGTGACATTACTGTCGTAATCTCGTTTCTGTACGTGTAAAAAAAAAGTTTGAGTTCAAATCTTCCAAAACTTTTGATTACATGGAATGTTTATGTTTGTAATCATAAGTTTAGTTCTCTTTCTTAAGAAAAATCATGAGAGTTTGAGCACTTAACCGTACGTGTGATTTGGATATGATGAGGTCAAAATTTTTGTATTTACTTTTTATGGCTATGTGTAACCGTCGTCTTTGAGATTGAATATTTCTGTTCATATATATATATATATATATATATATATAAATGAGAAGGGTGCTTAAAATAAGAAGAATAATAAGAGATTTTAGCCATTCAAATGGTAAGATCTAACATTAGAAATTTCATGTAAAAAAAATTGTTACTATAACAATAAAAAGTGGTCACTATAATAATAAAAAGGGTCATTATAAATGAAAAAAATTATTTGGTCACTTTGAGTTAAAAAAAGGGTCACTATAGAGGATCGAACCACCGACCTTTACAATAAAAAGTTACTACTTGTATGATTTGCATGATGATCATATTTTAGTTTCTACTTGTATGATTTGCACGATGATCATATTTTTGTTTGATTTTTTTTCTTTTCATGTAGCTCAATTTTCAATTCACTATATCTTTGGAAAAACATGCCAATAATTGATTTCATGTCTTTCTTTGAGGAAGAAATTGTTATGAGAAACTACTATGAATACATCAGAATATCTATTAGTATGTTTTTTTTGGTACATCTGACTTATTTAAGAGTTAATTTTTTTAATTATGATATCATCTATTTTTTTTTCTACTTTATATTAATATTAAATTGTAAAAGGTTATACATAGAAAATTATGTGACTATAAAACTACCTTTATTTAATTTCTTCCTCTTATTTCATATTTCATCTCTATCTTTTTCTATAATAATTTTTTTCATCTAATCTAATATGATAAAAAGTTTATCCGAATTAGATTTTCTACGATAACTCTATAAAACTTACAAATTTTCTCCAATGTATGAAAATATTCTTATAATTAAAATATTTGATAAAAGTAATTTATTATCAAACTGTGCATCACGAGAGATTTACCCAGTTAATACTAAAGCAAATTCATGTTGATATCATACTAGCACTAGACATGTGTCAAACTATTAATTAATCATTATTATAATCAAACTAATTAATAAATAATTTATTATCAAACTGTATATATATATACCTCATGAGACTTACCTAATTATCGAACATTTTTGGTGTTTCAATAAATACGATACAGTTATATGGACTAGGTGATGATCAACACGATCATCCATTAGATCTAGTCAAAAATAGTTTTAGTGGAGTGTAAATTATTGCGGCGACGATCATCCATTAGAGTCAAAATATAGTTTTAGTGGGGTGGAAATTGCGGCACGAGCACGTTTTATTAGTACTAAATAGTAGTTAGCAGTTGAGCCTGTTTGTACACGAACATCTATGTATGACTTTTCTAAAGATAAACAAGTTTGGTGTGTTTCACTTTTGCTTTCAATTATAGTTTGGTAAGGCCGGTGGTCCGATCCTCTATGATTGGATGTTGTTTTCATGTTCTCAAATATTGTAACTTGCTAGTGTTTCATGGCCGGTAGTATGTCACGCAGCCGTACATGTATCTCAGGGGTATATTCGACAGTTCACTGTGGGGCTTAAGGGGTACCCTTATCAAACTTGCATATTACTAATCAAATACTATATGATTTATTTAGTGACCTATATAAAACAAACAAACCATCAATTAGGGCTTGATTAGCAAGGTTGGTTCGTGCATGCAATCACGTAGTACATTGGTTGGGGGAAGAAACCACCTTTTTTTAGTCGGTCCTTAAAAGATTGATCTAATTTTATTTCAAATGAAAATTTTAGGCTAAATAGTATTACAAGAAGGATATCACATCATATATTTCTCTTTGACGTTAAAAAAAGCAAAATTCATTTTATAATTTAATAATGAGAGGGTCTCGACGATAACAACTAAGGAGAAATAGTGCAATCGTATCTCAAATGATAGCTAACCATTGATCGAGGGGCATGCCATGGGATATAGTCTCACAAAAAAAGTTTTAGAGTTTAATGGATCCGCGCGCTTTTATGTGCTGGCCGGTATGTATTAAAGGTGGACCTAATAAGTCTACGCATAACACATATTTTAGAAAATATTTTATTTGTATTATAACGTATTTTTCTGAAACATTTTTTATTTCTAATAAATTCATCATTTTTCTTGAAATAGAGAAAGAAAAAACAAAAAAAAAAAATTAGGTAGGAGTGGAGGGATAATAGGAATAAAAGTTCGATCATTGTTCACATAGAATGAAACATGCACACACAACTTTTTTTTTTTTTTAAGAGGAATGCACCCTTAACTTAATGCGAATACTTTCTGATTGACAAAATGACATGTTCAACTACGGAGAGTGACATGTTACGTGTCAATGTGTCATCCATGCTGATAATATGAAAGAAGCGAAGCCATTCCTCACCATTTGCAAAAATAAATTCATTATGGTATTTTGGTTTCTTTTACGAGGGGTCCAAAAAGTAAGGCAAATAAAGTCATACTTAATAAAAGAATTTGAAAGAGAGTATCAAACTATAATCAATGTAAATGACATTAATTTGATATCAGATTTTGGATAGTATTGTCTTAAACTTTAATCAACTAAATTAGTTGATGTCTTATTTGTCAGAATGTGATAGTGTGAGGTTCTTTTCTTGTTTTTCCTCTTTGTAACAAATTTTTGGGCTTAATGGCCTCTCTTTTATCTAAATAAAATGGGATCATTTATCTAAATTGCAATACATGCTTTAGATGTTCCAAATATATAATGCTTATTAAAGTAATGATGTAAGCGTAGTAAAACATCTTAATCTCTCCCTCGAAAATTAAATAAATCTAGCTACACGTACTCTATTTTTGCTTCATGCATGGATATAAGAGTGAAACTTGAAACTAGCATGTACTCCCTCTGTTCTTTTTTTTTCCTTCTTATTTGGAATCAGGAAAGAAACTAAGACAATATTAAATATCATTAAAATTCTATAAAATACTTTAAATTAATCTAAAAATAAGAATCTATTTTATTAAAAAATGATACAAGTGAATTGAACATTAAATAAGTAGTAGAATTTCTAAAGTTTATGACATTAAACAATTAAAAAAATCAACTAATGGGCTATATATCACATGGATAGTGATCCTAACCAAGATTTTTCAACCAATCACAATATTAAACTAAAATAGAAGGATTTTAAATGAGAACAATATTTTAAAATTTTCGAATGGAAATAATGGGAAGTCACATTTTTAAAATGTCTCCGAATGGAGAATAGTATGATGATATATATTTACATAACAGAATAACTTAATTGAAAATAGGCAATAATAGGGAAAAAAAATATTAAAAAATCGATGATTTACACAACTAAATATATGTATGTACAATATAATGGTAGCCGTTCACTAGCCAGTAACTCTCAAAATTGTCAACATAGCTAGGACGCCAATATTCAGTATCTTATCAACAATACAACAGCGTTGGCAGAGTTTGCTCAACGATCTCCGTACAAAGCTTTTGAGTGGGCAGTCCTCCACCAAGTTAAGATAGGTTTTAAGGTCATGGCACTTTGCAACATCCATATTGCTCAAGTAGTATGGCAGTGGTTCCGACACTTTGTTCTTCAGCCGGAGCTCCCGACCCACCTCCGCGTACACCCACCACTGTGTGTTGTCCTCCACCCGAAATTGTTCCCGGTCTGGAAAAGATTTGGTCCATGCGTTTATTTCCTTTAAACCATCACTATTAACTCCACTCATAATTCTACTGAAACAACAACTATTGTAGCTACATTTTACTTTGTTAAATTTGTTATAATTCCGCTTAACGATACCTACATTGTTACTAATGCTGCTATTTATTTTACTGGGACGACGGCTTGTGATACTTTTGATTATACGAGAACGTATAGTTATATTGATTTTGTTAGAGTAATTACAGTATTTTTTCCTAATTTTTTCACTAGGACTCTTTTCTATGTTGTCCAACCCTTGAGTGTTATCCGTTACAAACCCGGGCACTTTAGTGATGAGATCACTCGGGTTAACGACTCTTAGGATCTTCACCCCTTGCCTGTCCACAAGGGAACGGAAGCTCTCGTTCCCTACTCGGGGACCACCGAAGGATATAACGGTCACGAGTGGGGCCTGCTGGAACATCTTCTTGATGTCGTAGGCAGCTAGTGTAGCAAGGGCTGCCCCAAGGCTGTGGCCGGTGATGGTAATACTAAGTGGCTTGTCATTGTATAGCTTAAGGATACTGCTTACCTCCATTCTTATTGCGTCCTGAAGGCTGGGCCACTTGTCGGTGCCCGAAGTGTAGAGGCTCAGGAACCCACTCTCCACCATTGGGGGGCCATCATCGTCCATGTCATGCCACGTGTCCACATTGTTATTATTATTTTGCATTGTGGGCCCTGGTACGGGTGTAAGAGTGGCTCGTAGGTTCTCGAGCCACTCAAGGCTTGTGGCGGTCCCACGCAAGGCGATGATCACCTCCCGGCGTCCAAGCTGGTCAATCATTGTCTTTTCGTTGCAGATCGCCACGTACCCAATCCAACTCGTTTGTATCGGTGCCCAACTAGACTGGGTCCATCCGGGTACTTGTATTCCGGATGTGGCCTGGAGGTGTCTGGTTACCTGGTACCCGGAGATGGGTAGCCCGCAATCCTCCAAGAAGGACCTTTTCTCGTACTTGGATGATCCATAAGAGGATGATGCAGGGTCAAAGTCGAACGCCCTATAGGTGGACTCAATGAAGGATCCGTAGCGGAGGATCTCATCTTGGAGATGCTCATCAAGCGGGTCAAGCAGCCCAGCCCAGTCCTTGATCCCCATGTACTCCTCCCAGCGCTTGAAAGGCCGGGCGGGCGAACGAGGAGAAGGCTGGGCAGCAGGAGCCAGCTGCTGCTGAGTGTGTACAACAGCAGGAGCAGACTGCTGCAGAGACTGGAACGTTAGCTGATGCTGAGTTTTTTTAGAGAAATTGCAATGCTGCTGAGTAGGCACGTGATATGTGCCTGAAGAAGGGAGATCATATGGTTGTACATATGACTTCATGGATAACCTCATTTTGGGCAGCTGTAATATGAAGCTAGTACTACTTATATTATATATTATAGTAATCCTAACTATATATTATATGCTTTGAGATATTATTATTCTTGTCATCGTTGTGGCTACGACAAATTATAATGTAGAAAAGGGTAGCTATAATTTGGCTGGAACGAACTATGATATATTTACATAAAACTATATATAGACATATAGTTAAGCTCTTTTTTGTTGGGTTTTAAAGGATTAACCCATTGCCCAATTTATAGGAGTGGAGGGGAGGCCGCAGAGGGGGGTCGAGCAGGGAAAGTTATTAGAATTGAGACGAGTGTGAGTGTGAGTGTGACTAGTTTTAGAGTCACACTAACCAAGTAAAATCTGAATGGTTCAACTTTTTCAGTCATTTGGTTTATTTTTTGGATGAGTCGCTCTATCTAAACAAATTTGTGTTAGTTGGTAATTCTGATTGGTGTGCATAGATGTCAAATGAAAAAAAAAAAAAAGCACTTATAGAGCAAACTTTTAAGAAAAAAGTCGCAACAAAAACTTTGACATATTGAGGACATGCACAGCATTGAGTCCATGCAATGCATGTAGGAGACTATATTATTTAACCATTAAAGAAGTCATGCTTCACTATTCATGCTTAATGCTTTCAAAAAAGTACTTTCAATGCTTAACCTATCCCGTTTCATACTTTTTGCTGACGGAGTAATATACTAATATGTTGCACTTCAGGTCCCTAGCTATAATACATGGTCTTTTTTTTTTTATGTGTATTTAATCAAGTTAGGTTTGTTTAGTGTGTATTTTCATTACTTTATGTAAGACATGGAATAACTGGATAGTGTCTTTATTTTCTCTACTTAGTAGGATACAACATGATTAATCCTAAGTGTAATGGCCTATATTTTGGAATGTATCCCTAAACTTGTGATAATACTTATAGAATATATATACGTATCGTTTAAATTGGAATTTTTTTATTTATAAGTTGTTTTTAAAAAAAAATTTGAAAAATAAGCTACCTTATAAAGTAATTTAAAAAATAAGTTAATTTAGCTTTAGAGTGAAAACGTTGTCTCGGGCAACGTTTTAGCATAAGTAAAATCGTTGCCCCATACAACATTTTGCATGAAACTGGAAATATAAGGTTGAAACTGGGGCAAAGAAAAACATTGTCTGAGGCAACGTTAGACCTCAGGCAACGTTTTTATTTAGAATAGAATCTTGACAGAGAATCAGGTCAGTGGAAAACGTTGCCTCGGGCAACGATTTTCTCTGCCCCAGTTTCACCCCAGATTTCCAGCTTCATGCAAAACGTTGCCTGAGGCAACGATTTTGCTTATTTTACTTCGAAACAAAATTAGCTTATTTGTTAAATTACTTTCAAATGTGGCTTATTTTTCAAAAAAAAATTTTAAAAAAAGCTTACAAATGAAAAAAATTCTTTAAACTGTCCTGCAATTTGAAAAGAAAATACCTACGAATATGATAAAACTTTGGAACTCGCTTTCTAACGAAAAAATAAATTTAATTGAGTGAGGTGCAGGAAGAGTATAGGTAGGGGTGAGGGGCAGAAAAGAGGCCGGGTGCCCACTGTCCAGTGTCCACCAAAATGGGAAGCAGAATAAACTGTTGGTGCTTGTATATAACCCAAACGAAATTATGAGGAAATGAATGCAAGGGAAAAGAACGGGGTTAGGGGGGGTGGGGGGGAATAAAAATTGGCATATATATGCAGTGCCCCTTTTATTCTGGGCTCACGCGCAAGCAAAGAAACTTCAAGTAGCTTTCCTCTGATCTATAATAACTTGGGAAGTGGTGATAGTCAATAAATGTTTTCTTAGGGATTTACTAAATATCATGCATAATTTCTATATATAAAAAATATATTTGGGAGTGGTACTTGGAACAGGCTCTTACTTTTTTTTTTTTTTTAATTCTTATCAAATGACCTAATTTTAAAGTCACTGGCTAAATAGTTTCATGATGTTTTTCGTTGATATGTTGTGGGTCATATACACATATTTGTAACAAAAGTTATAAATAAAACAAATAAAGACTTTGTGTCTTGACCATGGTGGTGGCACCTTGAGAAAAGCTCTTAACAGTTTATGAGTTCACATACAAGTAAAACACGCATACGTTAATCAAACCTTTAATACAACTTACAAAAGAAACAACAAGCATATATGTTCGTCTAAGTAATTACTTAACAATTACTAAGTTCACACAAGGGTTAGTAAGAAAGGTCATCCTTAGTAGCTCTAAGATCTGAACTTTTTTTATTTTTAAGCCAAAAAAAATTAAAAATTCGAAAAATAAGTTACTGTTTAAAATAATTTCAGAAATAAGCCAATTTTAGGTTCGGATAAAAACGTTGTCCAAGACAGCGTTATACTTGATGAAGAAACGCTACCCAGGGCAGCGACTTGCATGGCCTTGATTTTAGGGTAAAATACTGGGCTAAAAGAAATCGCTGCCTAGGGCAGCGTTACAATTCTATGAAAAACGCTGCCAAGGACAGCGTTTTTCTTTGGAATATTTTCAGAGTCAGTGCTGCAGAGGCCAGGGAATCAGTACAGAGGAAATCGCTGCCCGAGGCAGCGATTTTACTCATTAATGAATCGCTGCCCGAGGCAGCGATTTTACTCATTAATAAAATAAAAAAAAAACTTTAAAAAAAATCGGTCCTTAGAAAAAACGCTGCCCAGGGCAGCGTTTTTCTTTTACCTAAAACGCTGCCCCGGGCAGCGTTTTTCCCTGACCCAGAATTCACCCTAAAACCCAGCCCCATGCAAAACGCTGCCCTGGGTAGCGTTTTTTTTCAAGCTAAAACGCTGCCTTGGGTAGCGTTTTATTTCCGAACCTAAATTGGCTTATTTTTGAAATTATTTTAAACAGTAGCTTATTTTTCGAATTTTTTTATTTTTTTGGCTCAAAAATAAAGTTTCCTCCTAAGATCTCCATATTCGATTTATTTGATTCGTGGAGTTTGAAGTCGTTGCCTCACTTATTTTTCTTGCAAGACTTCGTCAATCTAATCTTATTAGGTTTCGCCACAACCATCTTAAATTTAACTAACAAGAAATTCTAATCCAAAAATAAATATTAGTATCTCATGACGACATCCACTACTAGTGGTTAGGCTTGTATAATCTTTTGTAAGTTCTTTAGTTTTGTTATTATTTGCACATACTCAATTTTTTAATTACTTTCTCTTATTCTTAATTTAAATAAAAAGCATAACAATTATTTTCCTTCTCATTCTTCACTTGAAGAATGGGGAATAGTCATCTTAGTATACAATTACTTAATTAACAATTCTCTTCTTATTCTTAACTCAAAAATAAGTTTACTACTTTTCTATGAGTGACTTAGTTATTAAGTTCATAGGTTTCCTTTAAAGCTTTCTTGAACAAATTTAAGGTTACTCATTGCACTTAGGTCATTAACATCTCTTATATCAAGTTAGCGTTTGACTAATTATAATGTTGTACCCAACCCAAGCTCACATAGTTAGAACTAAGTCAATCAACCAACCTTGACAACCAGTACACAATAACATAACTTTTAATTAGGGATATTTCAGAAAATTTGACAAACTTTCCTTTATAAAGTAAATTATTTTCATTTTTAAAAGTCAATTCCAACCTCATTTACAAACACATATAATCTTAATCAATCACAACCAACACCGTATTATATACTTAGTAATTAAATAAAATTTTAAAATCAAAAAATTATATCAAAGAGTTAAACTAGAGTTTGATACATAAACATATACTCCGTATTATAAACTAAACAATGATCAAGGGGAATAAGAAGGGCTCATGGTGGACTGTGGATTCGGTGGCCACTGCTACTGCTTTAGCGGAGAAAGACAGAGAAAAAGGGGGAGATTGGCGATTGAAGGAGACAGTGGTGTCAGGCGGCGGTTGATGCCATCGCCGGTGCTGTTCTTGCTCGCTCTTATGGATGAAAGAAAGAGAGATGGGGGGGGGGGGGGGGGGGGGGGGGGGGGGGGGGGGGGTGGCTGTGTGACGACGAATGACATAAGGACTTGGGTGAATGGCGGTTGCAGGAGAGGATGCAGCACGGTGGTTGAGGAGCATGAGGGAATAGAGGGAGACCAGAAGGGGTTTGGTGTTGAGGGATGACGTGATGACAACATGTGTTATGTCATTTCCTCAATAAGACACGCAGAAAGATTGATGACTATGATCAACTTGATCACCTTGACACCTTGGATTAATTAGGGTATAACAGAGATTTGGCTATACATTAATTTTCTAGTGTAAAATATATGGACAAATATAAAAGTAATTTATATTCATACTATTATCCAAGTTTGACATACTGATGAGTAATGACCCTCCTAAAGTCCAATAATATTCTTAAATACTTGATTTAAATAGATAAATAAATAATTAATAAACAAATTGCATAAACTATTAAAGCACGTAAATAGATAAATACAAAACTCATGTTTATAGATTCACATTTTAATTTCTACTTTTAAAATTAAATTATAAATAAATTGAAGTCAATAAAATTTTAAATTTTAAATCAAAGTTATTTAATTCATAATATATAAAAATACAAATTCTCACCAACTAATCATACTTTAGAAAAATATATTTATTATTTAATTAAGCTACTAAAAATTGGGCTATTGCAAATGTTATAGTCTTATAGTTGAAGTGAGGTTATGGTAAAATAGGACTATCATGTGTACATACTTTGAGATCTTTATCATGTAAAACATAAGCCAACTAAATTAGTCGAATAAAGTCTTATGGACGATACCTAAAATCTAAAACCGAATCTCGTCAATATTATTTGTTATTCATGTCTCATTCACACCATCCCCTTTTGCTTTTAAACTATAATTGAATTAGAATTGAGTTACTAATTAATATACACCGCATGAGCCTGCATACATTACAAGTTTACGGCTAGCTAGGTGAGCAACATCGTGTACACAGTAAACCGTTCCAAGTAAGGCATTCACATATTATACAAGGAAGAAAATAAAGCACCAAGCTTAGCTTGTCTACGGAATAAGCTTTGTCAGAATATTGTGGATGATGCATCATCATTACTTGTAACTTTGATATTAGACCCATAGCCAATATAAATATTTAGGTAAGTAATAACATAATAATATCTATGTCGATTCCAAATAAATTCAATGCCTTGTACTAAAATTTAAAGTTCTACGACCAGAAAAGAACTGTACTTAAAAAATAAAGATGTTTAATAGTAAATCATATTAAATAAATACACCAGACCTTAATAGAAAGACTTGAGACTACCCAAGTAATTCAGTTCAATTTTAAGTTTTCTATTTTATATGTAGTTTTCTTCGTAGACCTTTTTCTAGAGAAGTGTGGACAATCAATTTGGTTAAAAATCGTTTAGGAAAAGAGAGAGTATACGTAACAAGTAACAGCCGCAAATTCAGTTACCTCATAAAATCAACTTGGGAAGAAGCCAAGCTGCATATAACTATTTCAAGCATAGAAACCTCAAGAGAATAGTTTTACTGTACTTCTTCGGACATACTCTATAAATACTTTCTCCAGCTTCAGAATCTACTAGTAGTAAACCCTAGTAGCTGTGCTCGTACTACTGTTTTTTTTTTTTTGACAACGATTAAACTAGAGCTTGTAGTACATACCTGATACCAACTGTATTTGAGGTTGACAGATGAAATGGTGCTATGCATATTGACGCGACTAAAGTAAGAAAGTGAAAGAAAGTCCATACCATACACAGAATACAGTGAATTAGATATTAGCTCCATTTATAGTATGTGGACGATCCGTACGTTTTGTTAAGAAAAACTCAAAGTGATTTACGGTAAATTTTCTGTTGGGGAATTTACAAAAAATAGGGTCACAAAGATAATCGGGAATAAATTTCTTCGAGTCGTGAACGAAATCACTTTCCCAAAAGTATAATTTCGACCCTTTAGACTACAACCCGGGTTACACGAAATTTACTTAGGAGATAAAACGAAGAACAATTGTAATTTCGTGTAGTAAATTACAATACTATGAAAACAAGTTTTGATATTTGAGATGATGATAAATCAATGTATCAATGCATAAAGGAAAGAAGAAAAATTGTTTTTCTCTTTTTTTTTTTTTTATCCTTCATCATATCAGTAATATCATATATTTATAGTTGTATAAATACTAACCAAAAGGCACCTCTTTAAAAGACACCTTTTAATAAATATGTTAAGTATTTATAACAATGTCAAAAATAACATTTACTAAACCAAGTCTTTATATATATATAATATATTCTCGGTTTATTGCATACAACTATTTTCTTATGTTTGTTTAAGTCATGACACCATAACCAAATGACTTAAACTATACATAACATGAATATAATCAAACAAATACTCTAAATCTCCAACAATCCTCCCCCATTTAGAGTATTAAAAAGATTTATTGCATCAACATCATCATAACAAAACAACCTTGTGCATAAATGAAAGTGTACTAAGACTTGAACTCCCACTTAGTGCAATACACATTCCAAGAATCCGTATCCATTTGGTATCGTAAAACGTTTGAACCAAATTCAATACATATTGGACACTTGAAGATATTACACACACAAAGTTAAATACTTGAATACATTATTAAATTGACACTTTAAGCCATGTGTCCATATCTATTCATAAGTACATCAAAGTTATGCCCCACATAACTTCTTGAAGCGGCTAAACATCGTACTTACATAGGTAGAATTCCAAAATATGCTCCTGTGACAAAGCATTATATCAGGAATTATATTAAGCTAAGCAACCTCTTAGACATCACAGAAAGACCGGAACTTTACCTTTGATAAAAAAAAAACAAGTTCCCAATTATCAAAAGAGAAAGTTAATCTTATTGAACTTAAGACCCAACGTCTTATTGGGCGTTAAGTTAAGACTCTCTCATTTGTAATTATTTAGGGCTCCAATCCTAAACCGATTGCCATCTTCTCATTAACATCTCTAGCCAACGCCTTTGTGAAGCAATCAGCGAGATTAACATTTGTTCGAACATAATCAATAGTAATAACACTATTCTTGATAAGTCCTTGGATGTAGCTATGGCGTACTCCAATGTGCCTTGACTTACCATTATACACTTGGCTATATGCCTTAGCCAAGGTTGCATTGTTATCACAATGTATCACTATTGGTGATATCGGTTTTGGCAACAAGGGTATCTCATGCATTAGATCCCTTAACCATTCAGCTTCTTTACCAGCTGAATGTAATGCAATGAACTCCGATGTCATTGTGGAGTCCGCAATGCAAGTTTGTTTCTTAGATGCCCATGAAATGGAACCTCCCCCATAAAGGAAAACCCATCCACTTGTGGATGAATGATCTCTATTAGAGATCCAACTTGCATCCGAATATCCTTCTACAACTGAAGGATACCCACTAAAACACAAACCATAGTCTATGGTCTTCTTCAAGTATTTCAACACACGGCGAACTGCTTGCCAATGTTGCATACTAGGATTACTAGTATATTTACTTAATTGACCTATTGCATAAGCAATATCTGGTCTAGTACTTGTCATGGCATACATCAAACAACCTATGGCTCTAGCATACTCCAATTGTGAAATTGCATTACCTTCATTAGGTAATAATTTTATACTAGGATCCATTGGTGTTGAATAAAGAGAGGTTGAAAATTCACTAACATTGAATTTCTTGAGCACTTTCTCAATGTAATGAGATTGTGTCAAAATCAACTTTCCTTGTTTCCTCTTTATTCTTATGCCCAAGATGACATCCGCTTCACCCATGTCTTTCATGGAAAATTTTGAACTAAGGAAAGACTTTGTCATTTCAACTTGTGACAAACTCGTTCCAAAGATCAACATGTCATCTACATATAGACAAATTATGATACCATCACCATTGTCATCAAATTTGCTATATATACACTTGTCTGAATTATTCAATTTAAACCCATTAGACAGCACAACCTCATCAAATTTTTGATGCCACTGCTTAGGTGCTTGTTTTAGCCCATACAAAGATTTAATCAACTTGCAAACTTTATGCTCTTGGCCTTCCACAACAAAACCTTCCGGTTGTCGCATATAAACCTCTTCTTCCAAATCTCCATTCAAGAATGCAGTCTTGACATCCATTTGATGGATCACAAGATTTTTAATAGTTGCAAGAGCTATTAAGAACCTTATAGTTGAGATTCTTGCAACAGGTGCATATGTATCGAAATAATCGATACCCGGCTTTTGTGTAAAACCTTGTGCAACCAACCGTGCTTTGAACTTATCTATAGTTCCATCAACTTTCAATTTCTTTTTGAAAATCCATTTGCACCCTATAGGTTTACATTTAGGGGGTAAAGTAGCTAATATCCAAGTATTATTTCCCATGATGGAGTCCATGTCATCATTAATTGCCTCTTTCCAAAATAAGGCATCATGAGACTTTATAGCCTCATTATAGGTCATAGGATCATCTTCCACATTAAAAATGTATGGAAATTTTGTTGAAATGGAATCCCTTGAACCTTCAACCAAGTACACATGAAAATCAGAGCCAAAAGATTTTTCTTTCCTTGCCCTTTTACTCCTCTTAGGTTGAGATGAAGAAGTAGATGCTTCCTCTAAAGGAGCTTGGTGATCCAAAACTTTGTCAATACTTGGAGTGTTATCCTTTTGTCTAGGAATTGATGAATATCTATTTTCATCAAATAATGCATCCCTTGACTCAATGGTGGTGTGAATCGACCAATAGTCATTTTGTTCTATTACATAGAACCTATAGGATTTGCTATGTTCCGCATATCCTATAAAAATGCATTCCACTCCTCGTTCACCTAACTTTTTACGTTTAGGCTCAGGCACTCTTACTATTGCCCTACAACCCCAAACTTTGAGATGACTCAAGTTTGGTTTTCTTTTGTACCATAGCTCATATGGGGTTACCTCATTCCCTTTCATAGGAACTCGGTTTAAAATGTAACAAGCCGTTAAAACGGCTTCCCCCCAAAATCCATCACTCAAACCCGAATAGGATAACATGGAATTAACCATTTCTTGTAAAGTCCTATTCTTCCTTTCCGCTACACCATTTTGTTGTGGTGTATATGCCGCAGTTGTTTCATGTACTAATCCTATGGATTGGAAATAACTTGGATTATAGTACTCTCCTCCTTTATCAGTTCTTAGTCTTTTTATTTTACTGTTAGTTTGCAATTCTACCTCATTTTTGTAGATTTTAAATTTGTCAAGGGCTTCATCCTTAGAATGCAATAAGTAAACATAGCAAAATCTTGAAAAATCATCAATAAAAGTTGCTAAATACTTCTTATTACCTAAGGAAGGTGTGTTATGAAAATCACATAAATCACTATGCACTAAATCAAGCAATGAAGTATTCTTATCAACAACTTTAGGAAATGGTCTCCTTGTGATTTTTGTTAACATGCATGTCCTACACTTCTCTACCCTTGGATCAAAAGCTGGAATCAAAGCATGCTTTGACATAAAATGCAATTTTTTATAATTAACATGTCCAAGTCTCAAGTGCCATAGAGAAGAGCAATCATTAACAACATACACATTATCCTTCAAAGTATTACCAATACTAAGTTTAAACATTCCATCACACAAGTAACCAAGTCCTACAAATAAACCACCTTTAGACAATATAAATTTATCCGACTCAAACACCATTTTAAAACCTAATCGATTCAAGATAGCACCAGATACAAGATTTCTCCTAAGTTCGGGAGCATACAACACATCTCTTAAAATAAGAGATTTTCCTGAACTAAAGTCTAGTTCAACTTGTCCCTTGCCTAGCACCTTTGCGGTAGAGTCATTGCCCATATAGAGTATTTCTCCATCATCAACCTCCATGAAGGTCTTAAATAATGATCGATCTTTGCAAACATGCCTCGATGCTCCTGAATCGATGTACCATGAACAATTATCCTGTACACAATTGATTTCAGAAATCATGCACACATAATTCGTAAATGAATTAAGTGAAATTTGTGCACAAGAATTACCTTGTTTCTCATGGGATTGGCTTGCCTCACCTTTCCCACCTTGAGCTTTTATCTTGCTCAATTTCTTCTTCCATATGGTACAATCCTTTTTAAAATGTCCGGGTTTTCCACAAACCCAACAAGCTCGTGATTTCTGACCATCACTTTTCATTTTGGGTTTTTTACCCTTATTTGTGTTTGAATCATTTCCTCTCTTCTTATCATTAGTCTTACCTACTCCTAACATATTAATGGTAGTAGTAGAACTAGGATTTACATCCTTTTGACCATCCTGAATTCGGATTCCCTCTTCAATCCGAATATGGGAACCTAATTCCTCAAGACTAATGTTTTCTTTTCTATGTTTTAGGTTGTTCCTAAAATCTTTCCAAGAGTTCGGTAGTTTATCAATAATTGAAGAAACAATAAAAGTCTCATCCAAATTAATATTAAGTTGTTTAAAGCTGCCTAAAATTTTCTGAATTTCATGGAATTGTTCCATAACTGGTCTACTATCAATCATTTTAAAGTTATTAAACTTGCTAACAAGAAATTTCTTACTTGAAGCATCCTCTGCCATATATTTAGTCTCTAAATCATCCCAGAGTACTTTTGCAGACTCATAAAACTGGTAAATATCAAATAAGTCATTGGACATACCGTTGAGAATATGACCACGGCAAATGTAGTCATCGTTTTCCCATTTGTTCCTCTTACGGGTAGTATCCAAAGTTTCATCTTCCTCCTCCAAAGGCTTCGGAGATGAAAGAACATAAGCCACACCGAGTGATGTCAACAGAAAATGCATCTTCTTTTGCCATCTCCTAAAATCCACACCTTCGAATTTCTCCAATTTTTGGAAATTTGACATCATTTCCTTAACGGTAGCCATAACTAAAAATTGTAACTTCACGAATAGAGACTGACTTTCACACGGATGAAGAGAAGTTAAGAGAATTTTAGTGGGAGTTTGTCTACGCAACTTGAAAAATTCACCTCTTCAAACTTCAATGCACCGGCCTCTCTTATAATGGAAGAACAAAACAACCAAAGTGGGTTTGGTCTTATCAAAGAGTAAAAGAAAGATAACCGTCAGCGTAATTCAACAAATACCACAACCTTCTTATTTAAAAAAAAATAAATAAGGAAACCACCCGTGGGATTTGTATACTCCAAGAGTGAAAACCCATGAAAATCGTCCACTTACTTTCCCACTTAACACAGCAAGTAACTGCCTAGTGCCCACCACACACGATTTGATTATTATCACAATTTATAACCACCCACGGCATTCTTCCTTTTGCATGAAAAAAAAAAAAAAAAAACTGATTTGAGGATGCATGGCGCATATCATACTATTGAATATAGTAGAATCTCTCTTTTATTTCTCCTGCACACATGCATGCATGAACAATGAATACGCATAACTCCCACTATACTTGATCATCATACAAAACCGCCATTATCTTTGCAAGATATTATACTTTTGGGAAAGTGATTTCGTTCACGACTCGAAGAAATTTATTCCCGATTATCTTTGTGACCCTATTTTTTGTAAATTCCCCAACATTTTCTGGGCTCTGTATTTTGGCCTGTGTGTAAGTGAAGGAGATAGGGCACGAGTGTATCAATTGTATGCACCTGCGCAAACCAAATCAACAATCGCTTTCATTTGTTTGTCGGAGAGTAGATGCAAATTAGAGCAAAAAAATGATTAGGCCTAACCCAAAACAGTCATGCCTGAATGTGGCCACAGCTTTGCCCAACGTCAGCGTGTGATCAGATCGATCAGCTCCACTGCAAACGATATATTTCATCTGCGTCTGGACATAATTCTCCACATACATATGAGGAAAGTAAAAGAAAAGTATATCGATCTCATATTTGAACTATTTAATCACTCATCTCTAGCTACAATCCGTTTGTAGAGACTCCAAAGTGGGAAGGAGCATCATTAATAATTAAACCCACATATACATATATTATATATGGGCTACCTCTATTTGCTACGTACCCCCCCCCCCCCCCCCCCCCCCCCAAAAAAAAAAAAAAAAAAAAAAAAAACCTCTCAATCTCTCTCTACCCACTTTCTCACTCTTTCTATCCAATTTCTCTCATGAGAGATTTTTTTTACCACACCAATGCTTAAAAAAAAACACTCCTCATCACTCTTTCCTTTACTATTTTCTATACCCTATAATAATACACATTACCTTATTTATTTTCTCTTTAATTTTTTTAGTAATATTTATGCTACCTATTTAACTTTTCAATACAATTAAAATGACTTAAAATTAATAGTATTTTATTTTTTAATTATGATTTATATTTTAATTTAATAATTATGTATAATTTTAAAAAAATTATTACACTCAAAATTAATAAATATAATTTTCAATATAATTTTTTATTTAACTTTTCAATACAATTAAAATATATAATGAATTATATTTGGTTTAACTTTGGTTTATTACTCACAAAAAAAAAATTGAATAAGTGGTGGGGGCCACCATTGACAACCAACAAATATGACTAAATTTGTGTGATTTCACGAGAGATTTCACGCATGACTTGGGCCCATATGCAACAACTATTCCCCCATCAAAACCCCTCACCCGGTGTACATTTTATTTTTCCCTCATCTATGGTTTTTTTTTCTCTCACTGGTGTGAAGCTCGGATATTTATTTTATACCATTACTTTTACTCATGAGGAGTTTTTTCCTCACTGGTAAATGCTCTTAGCTTGCATTATATTATGTGTAGGACTGTATGTAGGGGGGGTTGATAAAAGTTGTCTAACCAATCCGCAGTCCACCCTTGCTGAGCCCACAATCTATAATGGTATAATGGGCAATGGTCCATGCCGGAATACAGGCATGCAGCCAAGAAGCTAAGCATATTAAATTCATCTTCAGTTTATTCAATCAAATACTTTCTCCCTTAAGTCACAGTCAATAACTCAATCTGCTCAGTTGCACACTGTTTTGACGTAACCCCATGGATTACAAGTTATCACTTAATCAGTGCAAGTGTACGAGCTACACTTGATCTTCCATCCAATTAAAATTCTCAAAATGTCGTATCAATCTGTCAAAATGTCAATCAATTAAACGAAAGTACGAGCATCCTTAACGATGAAAAAAATGGTTTGTGAAGTACAAATCATTTTTTTGCTTTCTTAACAATGAAAGAGAAAAGGTTCATGCATGAGTGTCCATGCATTGAATGAGTCTACCAATTGAAACCACAAAATGATTTGTGTGTTTGGTGGATGTGGACCCCTGCTATATTTTGGTTGAAAACGGATCAAAACGCAGTGTTTTGATAAAAAAAAAACCCGATCAAAATGTTGCGTTTTTATTTGTTTTCAGTAAAATTAAATCAAATTTCGACGGGTGGGAGTACAACACTTGGTCCAGCCGCGGAGTGACACGTGTATTGACCGTTGGGGGTTTAACGTTATAATTTTGTAACTTAAAAATTACAATTTTGGGGTAAGGGTATTGATAATGAACTTTTTTTTTATTTGGTTCATTGTTAAGAGTGAAATTGGTAAATGTTTTGTTGTGGTGATGTGGATGAGAAAGAATGGGTGATAGTGACCCATGAACCATTTTTTTTGTTCATGAATAATGGTGCTCTAAAAAATGGTTCATGAACAAAAAAAAAATGGTTCACAGGTCACTATCACCCATTCTTTCTCATCCAAATCACCACAACAAACCATTTACCAATTTCACTTTTAACAATGAACCAAATAAAAAAGGTTCATCATCAATACCCCTACCCCACCTTATTTTATTTTTTTCAATATAATTTAATTCATTCATAATTAGTAAGTATTAAACCATGTAATACCTAATTAATTACAATTAACGTAATTAATTTTAATTACCGTGATTAATTATTTATAGAGAAAAAAAATTAAGACTGTTGGTATAATTTTTTTTTGAATTGTATTTTTAAAGTTATAGCCATTACAAAATTGTAACGTTAAACTCCCAACGGTCAGTACACGTGTCACTCCGCGACTGGGCCAAGTGTCGCGCTCCCAGCCGTCGAAATCTGATTTTTTTTTGGACTGAAAACAGATCAAGACGCAGCATTTTTATCTGTTTTTAATCAAAACACTGTGTTTTGATCTGTTTTCAGCCAAAAAATTCATGGACCCCACATCCACCTCACCACAATTTTGGTTCCTTCAATCACTCGTCTATACGAGTGAAATCACCAACATTCATCCACAAACCATTTATTGTTCATTGTTAAGAAAGAAAAAAAAGGTTCATCATTCACAAACCATTTTGCTGTTCATGAGTGTGGGTGCTCAACAGGACTTACCAAAAATAGCTATTTTAATTAAAAAGTTAACCTTGCATAGTTCATTGATGAATCAAAAAGCTACCCAAGAAAAATAATACGGGAGCACAATTACTCCGTACTTCGTAGTTAACTAGTCTAGTAAAAAAAAAGGGGGGGTTGACCATATATATTGACGTAAGACAATGATTCATTTTATGTATGGAAAGTAATATTCAGTAAAATTTGTAAAATATTAATTCATTTGTAAGTTCGCATACAAGCTAGCTCGATTAAGATATACGGAGTACTGGAGTAGTATAGTAGCTAAACAATTTTGACTATCCATTATGTTCATTAGTAGTTAAAGGCTTGTAGCAGATGGGTTGGCAAAAACTGATCCGATCAGAAAATCTGATCCAAAAATAGCGGGTTGGGGTTGTGATTTTCGACACGAAAACTTAAATGGGTTAACACGAACCTGACCTGAAATTAAATGGGTTGACACGACCCATCCCGAAATTAAATGGGTTAGGTTAAGGTTGAAAATTCCAACCCGAAAATGACCAACGTAACCCGAAATTATTTTCAGGTCAAAATCAGGTCGGATAAACACAAAAATCCGACCTTATAACCAAACTATATTAAGTAGATTAAAAAAAATTTACTTGGTCAATCACCTACAGACCTACTCTATCCAAACTCCAAGCCTAAATTAAAACCCTAAAAGACAGTTAACATACTACTGCCAACTTATTGGACGTTTTATCTTAACTCTAAAAGTTTTATTTTCCTTTAGCCACTATATTGAATAACCACGTCAATATTACAATTCTGACCATAATATATAGCACGGTGAAACATCATGACGCGACTCAGCTCAAGAATCATCATAACGTAAAATCAGGATTAAAAATATTTTAAATGCATGTGGTTCGTACTTAATTATAAGTCAATTGTTCCCTTTAATCCGGCCGTTTTCCTCTTCGTTCTACGGTCGCACCAAAAAGCATTATTTGCGGCTAGTCTTTTTCATCTGAATTCAAACTATGGATGGTGCCCAGTCTTTTTCTTGACTATCATTTCGAGTTTCTGCTGGACGAATCATTCAGAGCCTGAGCGATACCTAACTTTTTAGACCATGTACGCAATCTTTTTGTAACATTTAATACCTAATTAATCACTATGTATATGATTTGTTACGGTCTTACGGGAAAAATATCGTTTATTTGCTCTCTGTTTTGAAGGTTGAGGGTATAAATCATATAAAATATAACATAGATTTTCACTTTTTTTGGTATCGTACTCTGCTTCAAAAGACGAAATAAAATAGTCTAATTAGTTATAAACTTAAATGAGTTGACGGTTAAACGATTTGTTTTTAAAGGGGTGAGCTGGGCTGGGTTGGGTAAAAATCGGATTAAACTAAAAATCTTTCTATTATTGTAACCGGTTGACTGGTGACACCGTGACAGGACCTCCCGATCGTAAACAACATATATACTGTGTTGTTTTCTGAAATTAACAACACTTGTTTGAGTTTTGAGTAAAACAGTTGGTTTCTTTAATTGTATTGTTTCATAGGCCAAGTTGTGCAAATTCATTAGCAATGGAATAGCCAGCCGACTGAAATCAGAAATCCTGTAACATTTTCTTGAGAACAACATGCATTATTGAAGCTGCAATAAGCATCTATCTTCCTTTCCTCCTTTGCACACGAGAATACTCCCCAACATTCCATGGACCGTAATCTATTAAATTAGAATTTGTCATTTTCTTGATCACTTGGTGCTTTAGACGCATATCAAAATTGCAATTCACCTCATCTTTCTCTTTGTCTGGCTTAGGTTTTGCAAGTTGATTCTGCTTCATAGCACTTTGAACAGAAGAAACCTGAAGGCTAAGTCATGTATAAACTGACATGCCACCCAGTGCCGCTACTATGCCACAAGGACTCATGGCTCGGGGAAATTGATAATTTGGAAAGGAAAATAATGGAAATTGCTGAGACAGTTGGCAGTTTATGCAGCACTGAAATAATGCAACTATGGTTAGTTGATTCAATAAGTTTTGTATTACTTGATATAATATTCCTAAGTTTTTGCATCATCCCCAAAGGTTCTATGAAACTAGTCAAGGTACTGGATGTCAATCAAATTAATGGGTCAGGTTGGATTGAGTCACTTTAGCCAGCCCAATCCATTTCACATGTACTTTGACTCTAACCCAATTCGCTATACAGGTGTAATCATGTTAAATTTAGTTTATTAATTTTCATGTTACTAATTAATTTCAAAAGGCAAGTAAATTATTAAAATCTAAGCATTCATACTTGTAGAGCTCTGGTATAACTTGCCAATATGTCATCGCCAAGCGACTGGCTAAAAATTATGCGGCATTGTGAAATATTACGCCTTTTAAAATAAATCTATACTATTGATGGATACTGTCACATTAAATATATTTTAGTAGGGTTAGTTTTTGCACCACTAACTCCTCAAAATAAGAAGGTGTCATATTATCCAACTTTAGACTTGAAACGTTGTAAGTAAACGATTGACTTGATTAATCTTTACCTACCTTTGTTTAGAGTATGAACAAACTTGGAGTATAAGCCCAACTATATATAAATATTACCATCCTCTGATAATGAGCCTCACTGTTTAATTAACTTAGGATTTTGGAGTTTATGTGCATGGGTCTCGTAACTGGCTAAATAAGTAACTTTTATAAAGCCATTTTTTATGAAGAAAAGTAAGCCCCTTTTACAACAGAAACGCCTCCGTTCCCACTTTATATCTTCATTTATCTTTAATCATCACCAACAATGTATCCTCCCTATCAATATGATATGTTCATGTCCTATTTCTATCTTAAGCCTCTAATCTCAATCATCCTTACTTTTTCGATATTTAGAACACATTGTTTGTGCTATGACTAAAAAATGTTCTCACTTTATTTTTATTTTGTGAATATGACAAAAATATTCAACTTTTTAGTATTTGTTAAATGATTTAGTCTTGAACACTATATCGTCACAGTATTTGTTTTGCCCGCAAGTTGCCACTTGCCAGCCCAGCCAAGCCTAGATTTCAAGTTCAACACGCTCATGCTGTTTGAACTTAGATAGAGCAAAAATGAAAGAGAAAGCTTTGCACAATAGTCAAGCACAAGTTTCACTGAATCACTAAGCACTTCATCAGCAAAGCTTAAGTTTCAGCAAGCATGTCATCGCCTTTCATAGTTTTATAAACGTCGAATACATGAAGAAAGCAAAGCAGAAGAATGATAGATACTGCATCAAATTTGCACCATCTGGCTAAAAAGCAGCCCAGTGGTCATAGATCAATCTATAACATTGTAATACCTATATTTACTAAACCTCTGAAAAATTTGTAACTATTACAATCCCATGATCCACCCATGAAAATTTCCAACCCTTCAACACCAAAACAGACTGCAGAAGGTAAATGATCAGTGACGATGATCCCATTACAAAGGTGTCATCTCTAAAAGCAGAAATCTGTGCAGTTTGCCAATGTCAAAAGCACCAGTCACCTCATAGCAATTCTATCTCCTGTTGGTCAGTGTAGTGGATGCCGCCTCCTGCAGTTTGGAAAATGAATCAGATAAAAGGATTCTACTACTTAAGAAATTCATAAACCTAAGCATAGATATGCCTGCATAGAAAATATAGATATTTGGGAAATCTACCTCTTAGGTCGGATTCTATCTTCTTCAAAGTCCATCACTCCGCCAGGTTCAGAGTAGATCTCCTCGTGCCCTCGGAAGTCCATGTCTGCCTGCTAGTGTGTAACTTCTGCCACAATGTAAGTAAGACCATCGACCAACATATCCCATGATACAAACATGAAATAAAAGCGCTCTCTAGTGTGTAACTGTTGCTAAATAAATACTCCGTCCCTATTTGTTTACACTATTTGACGTTTCAAGCTTCCTTACGAAAGTTTGATCATATTAATATTTTTAACACAGTAAATAAAAAAAGCGAAAAGTTGATATTCCATAATTATATTTTTAAACGAATCTATCAAGATGCCACATGACTATGTTATATCTTTATATATAGATGTAATTTCATGGCCAAAAATTGACGAATTTGGCTCAAAACCAAAATGAAGCAAATGTGTAGAGACAGAGGGAGTACAATAATTCTAGGAGATTTTAACAATTAAAATAAGACAGATCACTGAGACCAATTGTAAGAATGATATCTAAACAATTAATAGAGGGATGTATAAAGCATTCAGCAAAAATCTAAAAGCATCAAACTATTTGAGGGTACTCCTTTAGTTCTTGTACTGCACAAGTGCAAGCTACAGGCATCAGCATGTGTGATGTGTTGTGGGTTATCTACTAATATGAGGTGTAAAGTTTGCATAAATTTTAGCTTTGGGAACTGAAGTTCAAAAGATTAGGATTAGGAGATTCAAACCAAATGGACGTTAGTTTTAGGAGTAAAACATAATTTGGGCTTATCAGTTAACAGAATAAATAAAAAAGAATCTTAAGGTTTTCACCTAAATAAAATGAACTTTTCCATAACACCCAATTGTCTGCACAAATGATAGAAGTAGAAAATAAATGAGAATGTGATTACAAAGGAATAATCAGATGAGAAGATACATTTTGTTCTCTACATATTCAAAGTAACTCGTAAGTCTTGCATCTCTGCATTTTTTCTAACGTTTAGTAAAATTCAACTACTTTAATTGTAGAGTGTCGTAACTGCTACATACTAATCAAAAATGATTTGCATGTTATAAAAGAAATAGCAAAAGGTTCATGTACATAAAAGAAAGAATTCATTCAACCTTGTTTATATTTTTTTTTTAAAAAAACAATTCTTTCCCAATTATTGTTCAATTTTATTTTTCTTTCTCTAATTTCCATCCTCCTAACTCCTTAAACTAAAGCATATTTGGTTTGAGTACCCTACCCCTAAGCTTTTGAAATTCAACCCCCATAAATTTCATGCAAACTTTGAACACCAAAAAAGTAGATAACCCACAAAACATCACACGTAGATGCCTGTAGCTTGCACTCATACAGAGCAAGCACTAAAGAAGTACACTCATCAGCTTTGATCGCATATTATACACATTGCTGGTTAACATACCAGTAGGCATGTTCTGCAGGAGATATTTACAAGCAAAAGCAGAAGAAATGAATTTCACACCTTCTGAGACACAATCTTCTTTAATTCTTCCACTCTATCTTCTACTTCTTTCTTATGTTTCTTGTCCACCTCACTCATGGTATCAGCCCATTTTATCTTCTCTTGAATTGTCAGAAGTAAATTGTCAGAAGTCTCCAACCTTTAATTTCACATGCACACAAACAAGCAAATTTCAATATAAGAATCAGAATGACTAGAGAAGAAACTAATGATGTTCTATTAATAAAACCAATCAACACAACATCGACACATCATACTTGAAATGATTTGAATACTCGAAAAACATGAAATGCATCCAACAGAACATTGAAAGAAAAGAAAATATATTCATATTTCACAAGTTATAATTATATTTATAAAATATGTGTAAAAAGGAATTTTTTTCAAAGTTCATGATATATACAACTTATAATTTATAAGTTCAAACTTTTACTTAAGTTTATGACAAATCATTATAATAAATTAAATATGAATTTATGAGAAAACTTTGAAATATAATATGGTAACATTCGAAGAATTAGGTTGCAAACTTACTCCATATGTTAAGAAATTTTCCAAGTCACAGAATATTTAGGCAGGCCAGTTATGAACGAAGACAATCACATCCAACACTATTAGATGCATTGTGGTTAAGCAAATCAAATAAAGGAATTAGAATAGAAGAAAAGAGTTACCGAGAACTCCATATCAACTCAAATAAGAGAAAAGAAGAAGAAAAAATCTGCAAATGTGCAAACAGTGAATCTAAAATTTTGAAAAAACATCAGAATGGCATGAACCAGAAACAAAATACAAAGGTGATCCAGGTAGGCATGCTATAGACTGGTGAAAAAAAAAATTAAATTAGGCAAAATTTGTAAATACCAGTTACTCAACGTCTGTATCATACTACCCAGTTGCCCTGGTCTAAGATCCCTTCCAGCAGCGAATAGTACCTGCATCCACAAGACAACTGTATCAACGCTCCAGAAGCTAAGAGATCCAAAACAAAACAGGGTTCTAAGAGGGTGGTAAAGAAGGTGCAGTTCCAGCACCTCAAAGCATCTGCGGAACTGATCCAGCTTTCCCCGAACTATGCCCTGTCAACCAAGAGAAGATGTTAGCTTACAAGCGCTACTGCAGCACATCCTGGAACTTCAGACTTTCCAATGATGACTCAATATATTGCAGCTCAAGCACATGAGCATGTTGATGGCACACTTTACCGACCCTATGGCATAAAACCAGAAGTGCCCAAAATGAAGGACATACATAGCAAAGCTGCATAATTAAAGGCCCATAAGATCAAAAGTTGGCCAATAAGCTCATACTGATTCAGATAATGACATAATAGTGCAACTGACGGTGTTGGAATGAGCAAGGTGATGATAACACATTGTTCCATGAAATCCAAAACCTACTCATGCTAAATTCAAACTAGCATATATATATGAATGACACCTCAGGGGAAGTAAAGAAAAGAATGGAAACATGACATGAGTAAGAAAGAGACAAAGAGTCATTACACAAAAACTAAATACCAGACTCAAACTCTGGACACCACTAGCTAGTTAACTCCAATTGTATAAAAATGATAAAATAAGCTGCCAAAACATACCGCATACATGCACTCATTAATGAGAAAATCTTCCAGTTCACGCACATTTGTAACATCGAGTTCCTGCATCAAATGATCATATGGTAGTACCTGTAAACAGAACAGACTTATAAGACACATAGAAAAACAGGATAGAATTGAGAAGAAAGCACAATCATAAAACAATAATGCGTTCTTACTAATCTTAAATATTGAAAATAAGTGATATATATCACTATAGCTTGTATTGACAGCACAGAAGAAACCAAGAAAGTTCCCCCACTAACTTTTATTTTGTAACTAAATAAAATTCCACATCATTCAAACCCAAAAATTACATCCCAAGATTCGTAACACCAATTGAACACTAACAGGAACTCAAGTCCTATGAGGAAATAAGTGCACAAAATTACTCTTGTTTATAGAAGGTAATACAGCACATTAGGACAACTAGATACAAGGAGCCTCTGGTCTTTATCCATTTGAGCCCTCACCAAATATTGATGAAAGTTTTTATAGATCACTAAGGTCATTTTGAGTAATTCCTCTCTTTTTTTTTAAGGTTGGATGTACCATTCCTGATCACCAGCAATAACATAGACTGTAGTGATCATCATTCTTCACAGTGGCCCAAACGACAGCAGCACGCCAATTGTGGTTCATGCTAACCACGTAAAAAAGGAAGACTGGAGCTTGACATGATGGTGTGATGTTTACCAACGGGTTAACATGTCAGAGATACTAAGTTCTCATGGATAAGAATTTTAAAGAAAATAAAGGAAAGGTCAAACATGGTTTCTCTGTGAGCATTAAAGCTATGAGCAAGTATTCTCACAACAATGTATGTATGATGTATGAATTTTCCATATTCTCTGGTTTCATCAGTAGCATGGCAACACCCAGAGAGCATATTTAATAAAATATTCTTGTTTCTAATCTTAAGGAAGGAAAAAGTGTTACATGCAAAACCTTTGTACAACACTTCAGGCAGAAAAATATCTGACTGGACAAGGCGCAGTTCAGCACTTCATATCAAAACACTAAACTTAGGAGGAAACTAACAATGACACCAATGAGCCAAAAAGAAAGATAGGGTGGAAGTACCTTGCTTGTCTCAGCCAATGTAAGCACTGTGAGTTGCTTCAACTTGAGTATTTGGTCAGCAACCAGCGGAGGCAGGGATCCAGCACTGCCTGCAGCAAAAAAAAATCAGAGTACCATGCGCCTTGTCATTAAGAACCAATCTAAATAGGTCATCAAGTCAATGAAAATCAAAGGGAGAACAAAACAACCAAACAAGGGCATTGCGGCACTACCAACTACCAAGTTGACCCATACCATAATACACATCACAGGATCAGGTGTCGTATCGAAAGTACAACTGGCTATTGTATCAAATATCAAGGTTTAAGATCCAGATCAACATTTAAAGAGGAGTGAGGGGTTATCATTCGCAAAGGGACACTCGAAATGAACTGAAGAAAAAATTTGCGTGGAATCTTACTTTTGTAATCAGCCCAAGTTCCATGAGCAAACAACCGAAGAAGATTAAGGTAAATAGAATGTTCAGTTCCTTGGAGCTGCAAACAAACACACAAACAATCAAAGAGAGGAACAAAATACACATAAATCAAACAAGACTCAATTGAACCGCCTGAAGCTAGACGAGGCGCACATCATCTTCAAAGGTACCCTCCGAACTAGCAATCACCTCATTTCTAAATCTCCAAGTCTTTGCCACACCAACCAATACAAGTCCATTATAAAGCCGGACAATTTCACAATGTCCGAATTCAAAACGCAGCTAAAAGTATCCATTGATCAACAACTGTTTGTTGTGGTTTCGACAACACAAAAAATCCATATGGAATATACCCAAAAACATTCAAATCCAAAAGCCTTAAAAAACAAAAGCTGGGAAAACCTGGGCGACATTGGGAACTTCGAGAATCTCGGAGAAAGCGAAGAGGGAAGAGTTGGAGGTAGCCTCGATTATGATGGGAATCAGGAAACAACCCTTCTTTTCCGACGCTTCTTTCACAAAGTGTTCGATCAATTCCGCTTGCTTCTCTTCGGTTTCCATTTCTTTGATTATTATGCCCAATCAAACCTAGGGTTATTAGGGTTTGTTGATATATAAAAATATGTTGGAGCCAATGAAACCTGATTCTTGGCTTTGGAAGGTTTCTACTGAGGTTTAAGAATCCAGACCTTCGGCCTTTTCATGTGTATTTCGAGCCTATTTGGTGTTTAGTTGTTTACTTGTGATATTTTTTCAGTTTTTGGTTTTACATACTTTAGAGTAATTGAGTAAAGTTACTTGTATCAGTCTATGAAATTCTAGTTGTAAAGTTTAAAAGTTGTACTATTTTTGTATGAAATTCTAAATTTTATATGTGGGTTTAATGTAAGTAAAAACCATAACCTTGCAAATATGATAACGAATTTTCTGTTGACAATTAGGTATGAGAATCGATTGTTCTTGATTTCTCGTTTTAGTGATTATGCAAAGGCAAGACAAAAGTTACAACTCACAATAGTGTCCCAACTCAAGTCCCAAACCAACATGACAATAGCATATATGGTATATCAACATCGATTGTTACTTTGAAGGTTTATCATCTCTTGAAAATTGCAATACTTGATAGCAAGCATATATCAACCATTGTTGGTGCTCCCGAAGATAAAAAGCAAGCAGGTGGATAAAGGAAAAGCCAACTCGTATTGAATACTCACTCCATCCCTATAAAAAAAGCCTCATTCTTCTATTAACGTCAAAGTTCAAAAAGTTTTACCACAAATTCTTATCATGTTATAAAAAAATAAAATATTCAAGTGAGATTTTTTTCATACATCTAAATATAAATGTAAATTTTTAGAAAATATCAAATTTTTATAATTTTTTGTCTTACAAATTTTGAATAAATAAACATTTAAAATAGCGTCTCTTAAATCATAAAAATCAAATGGGATTTTCTATGGGAAGAGGGAGTAATAGATATGATCTTCTTTAATTAACAAGAATAGTCTCATAATAAGTATTGAATATGATAGGCAAAAAGATCACACAACTCTCTACTCCCTGAGATATCTGTCATTTCCAATCCAGAAGATTACCAAAGACCCTTGACCATAAACAGCGATATAAAAAGATAAAGAATGGGGGAAAATCCCCAGTAGAATTGGTTAAGAGTAGATTCCTTTTACTCGGATAATTATTTATTTTAATATGTATAATTTGGTAATCAAAAAAGACATAAGATTTGAGGAATACGAAGAGGATATTTCAAAAATCTTAATAAAAGATGCTCCTTGCCCCAGAAATGAGGAGAGAGCAAAAGAACCCGTCCGTATACTCGCTTGGGGTGTGACTGTGTGAGGATTGGTTGATAAAAGTTCATGATATGCCAGTGAAAGTGAAAGAGGAGTAAGGGATAATTGCCTTTAGTCCTGTGTGGAAAAGGGATATATGAGAGATCAGATGACTACACGTCTACACCCATTTCTTTGTGAGAAGGCCTGTAATGTAAGAAGATCTCCTAGAATAATTCATGTTGCCTGTAAGTGACTAGCAACAAGGCAGCATTGATCGAGTTTCACAGTGGGTTGAGAGAAGAACTTGGTCCAACTGCTTGGATTTCACGTCTGGATGGCATTAGTAAGGCTTCAAGTTATGTGAGTAAAGGTTTCTGATTCCTATTTTTTGTATACGATTGCCTTAATCCCTTAACAAATCCTTCTGTTCTGGGATTCGTGTGTCATGAATTTTCTTCGGAACATGGTGGCTTGCTGCAAAATTCTTTCTCACTGCAATTAAATTGAAATATTTTGAATGCAAATGAGTTCTCCATCTGCATCATTTTGTAGCATATTTGCATTCTACTCTTCCTTAATAGAAAACTTTTCTTGATGCTGACTTGTATTTTGGATTGTGCTGAAAGTGGGAAAGTGCTTGGAGATCATTACAAACTTCTTCCTGTCGATTTGAGGGACATTCAAAGGTTAAATGATGTGATAGCTTTAGCAAACCTTGATCCCAGGTATGCATGGAACTTTCTGTGTTTGCTTAGGTTTTAATCATAAGTTCTTCTATGTTAGTGGTTGTGAAAGATGGTGACACATGGGGATCCTCTCCAGTTTTCAATGGCTGTATTTTCTTCACCTTGTGGAGAAAGGGAGGGTTAAAATACCTTAAGATTCAGTTGGTCTGCTCTTACTTTAGTTTGTAGTTTTGCGTTCTATGTCTGGGACACTTGAGAAATTGAGGGCAGATAGAAGGTTTTTTAGAAATAAAATCATGAGGAAATTACGTTTGATTTGTCTGTTTCCCAACTGGGCGAAAGTAAATTAGTTTGCTCAGATTGCAAACATCTTATCCTATGTTCCCCTGTTTCATTATCCGATTCTCCTGCAATTAGAAAATCAAGAGAACTTCGAAATTGGCTTTATTATTCTATGGAAAAAACTGTCTGCCAACATTTATTATTGGCAGAGTGCGTTTTAATATGCTTGGATCCAGAGTCAAGCCGTTCTATTGTTGATTGGGATGCAAAATCTTTTCTACAGTTGTATTTTTCCTCTATGAGCAGGTTTATACATACTTGATTCGCACTTGTTTGTCTTTCTGGAGTCATCCCTTTGTATTTGTGCTCATTTAAGCATTCTCTTCTAACAGATTCATCCAGATGATGCTTTTGGTGAGCAAATGATTTATAACTTGGAGGTTTTTTTTGGTACTTAATGTATACCGCCTCCAGTAGCAAAATAAACCTAAACGACATAAACGTCGTCCCTGCTACAAGAAACTTGTAGTATCAATATCTTTGTCCCTTCTCAGCTCATTACTGCTACTATCACCTCCATATCCTCTATCATCATGGTATACTTTATACCTCTTCCTTGTAAGACCAGATCACTGGTGATGCTTCTTAGTTTTAGGTAGCTATAAATGGCCAAAGATTTGCAAATCACAATGAATCATTCTCGAATCACCAGCTAAAATCTGTTTTAAAATTATAGCTGAAGCTGCCAGCCTTTTTTAACTCCTCAGAAAGCTCAACTTTTCCAATACTGCCATAATTTAATGATATACTTTGTTTAACTTGTTACACTGGATGCTTGATTGTTTGTAACTAGAATCATTAGGTTGATTTAACATTTCAACCAGAAGCTAAACAAAATAATCGCGATTTTGTGATTTATTGTGGAGTATGTCTATAACTCTAGGTATTGATCTTGTATAAATGGAAGTTCTTTTAAATATTTAGGTGTTTTATATGGACAATATGGTGAAATACATCTTGCTTTTCAAGTCCTTTCTATCTGCGTGTTTACCAATTTGCACTTGATTTTGGTTCTAGCTTGCAAATCTGGAATGCATTCATTTAATTCCCCGCTACTAAATCTTTTCTCTCCCCTCACATTTTCTCTTAGTGTTGTGGCTGTGGGCTCTTAGGCATACATGCTACACCAACTTTGGAGGGAAAAGAAAGGCTTTTCCTCGATCAGGGATGGCAGGTATATTTGGAATGTACTCTCTGCAATTACTCAGTTTCTTTTCTTCTGATTTTTTTTCTTCTTATTGGGCATGTATTACATCATATGGCCTGTCCCTGAAAGCAACCAACTGTGATATAATGAGTAGTAAAATGTTCTTTCTCCAAATTCTCTAAGCTGGATACATCAATGAGCGATACTTAAGATTCACAGTAATCGAAATTCTCCATATGTGGTGGTCAATTATTATTGACTTTCATGATATGCGCTTACTAAGCTTGCCGCATTGCTTTTGAGTTTTGATTGTTATTGGTGCACTATTTTTGTGCTTTATCTCATTTATCTTTCTTAATTATTTTATAGAATTCATGTGATGTTTCAAAGGGTTGTTGCTTGGAACATGCTGAGAGTTTACTGTAAATTTATCAATTTCCATTTTCCTAGGAAAGACGCAGGTAGTTGCTTTTTGTCTTTCGTAACAAAGTTCCAGTTGTAATTGTATGATTCTCTTCTTATGTGATCTACGCAGTATACATCTCATTATTCAGAAAAAGGAAAAATGAATGAAAAAGGTTGTCTGATTATAAACCATAATTTAAAAACCTGCTTAAATTTTATTAGGAGATGATGCCATTTTTTCTATAGAATTATAAGGTTAGAAATATTAAATTTTCTTATATATGTGTGATTCATGTCAAATGTTCAATTTCTTCAATTTTAATCTAGTCTATAAAGGTTTTGTTCCCTGGTATACCCTTTTAAAATTGCTCTTTCTTGATATTATAATCAGGACTGAGGGATTGGAGTTGTTCTATGAGTTTAAGCAGTGGTACATGATGTAAACAAGTTCTTGTTTAAATATTTCATTAGGTCAGGAACAAAGATTTAAACCTAGTATTCACTTATTTGGAGAAGGCCTTCTAAGCCTCTTCCTTTTCGCGACAGGACAAAGTAATAAGGTCAATAGGTATTGCTAAGGTGGACGAGACTAGCATGGTGATGAATGCGAAGTTAGAGTAATGGAGACAAATATTGAAATTTAGAGATTTATGAGTTAATATGAGTAAAACAAAGTATATAAAGTGTCATTTTAGCACTATGAAGAGGCCAAGTCAATATAATGTGCCTTTAGATGGCAATGAGTAACCTTTAAGTGAATGTTTCAAATACCTATGATCGGTTCTTCAAAGGAATGAAGACATTGATCAAGATGTCGAAAAAAAAGGAAATTTTATAAGATGACAATGAGCATGTTAAGAAGTTGTATATAGCAAAGATGTGTATATTAATGTGGATGTGTGGGAACACTTTTGAAGGATAAAAGTAGGCATATGGATATTAAAAAAAAAAAAGTTGGAGTAACGAATACTAAGGATATGATAAGATAACATCTATTATGCTTTTGGGCATATTAGACGCCAAATAATAGATGCACTTGTAAGGAAGGTGGAGGGTTGGGATGATGGAGATTTCAACGCGGCTGAGGCAGACCAAAGATAACTTCAATGGAGAGAGCTAAAAAGGATTTAGAAAAATGAGTTTAGAAAAAGATGTAACTCCAAATTTGAGAGAATGATGGAAGAACATTTTTGTTGATGATCACGTCAAATAGATTCTAGGTTCATATAGCTACCTCAACTTTTTGGGATTATGGTTTGACCTTGTTGTAGTTATGGATTAAATATTCAATTTAGATGATAGATATCATTGAACTATCTTCCCTTTGAGCGTAAATATACATGCTAGCACTTCTGACCTTGATATGTGACTTCATCTTAAATTTGTAATGAGGTTATTTGACTTTATTTACTTAACACACTGACTTTGTCCAAGCTTTTTGCAAATGCTCATTTAGCTTGATTACATACAAAGTATATCTATGGTTCCGCCCCTCAGCTACCACTCTATCATGCCTTAGGCTTTTGATGAGCAGTTCATTGCCTATTTACAAATCGCCACTATCTCACTACAATGTGCATGGGGCTGTGATGGTGATAATGGTTACTTTTTTATTTGAGGACAGGGGAGGCACTATCAGCTTAATTGGTTTTGATGGCTGTGAAGGGAGAGAACGAAATGTGGGGTGAGCTGTGGAGCTCTAGGTAGAGCTAGGTGGTATGAGGTAAAAACAAGTGGAGGAATTCTAGTTAGGGTGGGTGCAAGACTGCATGGAGAAACTAGTTGGGTTATGTTCAGATTTTCATCCATTCAGATGATGTAACATGATGGACTATGGATTGGTCCCCCTCAAGGCCGTAAGCTTCCTTAATCTATCCTTTAGGTTTTATTTTTCTCCTGTTCATTCTTATCCCAAATGGCGGATAAAATTTTTTAGACTCAATGAAGCTTCTTCTATGCTTAAACATTCTACCAGACACATATGGCTAAAGTATGCCCAGAAGGTAAAACAGATGGAAAGAAAGATACTTTAAACAGTCTACAGGCGTGAGTTTATGGATGCCAATAGATTGAGCTTTTTGACAATTATGTAGTTACCCTTTATGCTTGGCATGAATTTTCAGGATCGTCAAATGCATGCAACAAATTTTAAGGTTCAAATTAGTCGATTGTATGAGGGAATAAAATGTTGCTGTGTAAAGTAATTTCACTTTGATTAGAAGGAAGTCGCTTAGCTAAATGCTGCATGTTTCCAAGATCCACTTGGATATGAAGTCAAGAATTCAAGGTAGAATGTATAAGTCTGAAGTTGCTTCTTGGATGTTAAATTTTTTGTTATCTGTTGAATCAATTGAGAAAACCCATAGTCTGTATTTTCCCCGTTGCTGATGCTGATGTTTAGAGTTTTGCCATTGGTGTGAATTGTGTGATTGCTATTAATAACAATTTTTTTTCTTTCTCTCTCTCTCAATTGCATCTACAGGAACACTACTGTGTTGCTCTTGCTGTCAACGATGTTTTGGTATGTTTTTACATCACCAGTCACACAATTACTTTTATATCATGCTATCTACCATTATTATTACGGATATGGGTTATCTATATCTGCCTATATTCTCCTGTATGTAATAAAATTCCAAAAAATTGGTGATCTTCAACCATCATTTTCTGATAGCTATTCTTGGAGAACCTGACAAAAAGAAACATGAGCATAACTCCATTCATTTTCAACAGATATTTTCTTCCTTTTCCTAAATATTCCCTGCATATTTCTTGAACATCTGTGGAGAATCAGATATGAATATAGAACACCACTCTTTCCTTTGCTTTGTAAATATCTGACCAATATGCCTTCTGAAAATCATACCCTTGGGGATATTTCAGAATTACGGCTTTCTAGAGAATGGGGGGAATGACTCCGGGCGTGATCAAAGCAAGGGTACCAATCGCCAAGCTCAACTCTTTTCTGTAAGTTTGGTACAATGAGGAAGTTCTTGAAATGTGCATGCTATTTAGCTCCCAACTTGCACTGCACTGAGTGAGAATCACAAGCTAAGAGGGAAAAAAAAGAAGCAAGAGGCAACAAAAAGAAATTTTTATTAATCCTTTTACACTAGTCTGTCTACCCAAGATGATAAGATGTTGTATAATGTGGTCCGTCTTTGATGTTTCACTTATAGGGGAAGATCTGCACTGTCTACTCTTTTCATCTTTTGCTAGCTGTTTAGCAAATAAACGTGGTAGGGACCTTTCTTAAATCACATGACTTGTGGGGACTTTGCTTCTTCGGTTGGGTCCTTGTTATTTCTTAGTCTTGGTTTTTTATCTGTTTCTTTTTTTTTTTCCCAATCTTTTTGGCTTCTAGAGTGGCCAAGATGCCATTGGTTTGGTTGATTACGGAAATCTTACGCCTCTAAATTGTACATTTTCTTGGTCGTGCGTTTCATTATTGCACACTTGATGATGCCCTTTTTCTTGTTTTGTTTTGTTTTTGTGATTACTTGTTTGGATTTGATTCTGAATTTCTGATTTTCCTAGGTAGAGACTACTGACATCTGCCGCTCCGCAGTACTTTTCCTGCTGTAATAGATAGGGGTATAGTGGTGGGGTGGGCGTGGTTTTCGTTTTTTATGAACAACAAAATGTGCTGTATTTGCTTCTTTGATTTCTTAGTCATTCCATGATACGCTGCAATGAATCAGTTTGCACCACAAAGGGTTTGTCAAAGATGGATAGTGTAAGGACAGACTAACAAGCTGTCCTCTTTCTCAGAATTTTTTTACTTACTATTTGATAGAATGAAATTTTTTTTGTCTGTTAGGAACTATTTTCCAAATACTGAGACACTGTAGAGCTTCCCTTTGGAGTTTGGAGGCATTAGGCAGCGAGTTTTTCCTTGAAAGATTGATGAGAGAAAAGGGTGAAATTAGAAAATGGACACTTCGAAAAAATCCAAAAAAAAGTGCATTGGATGTTCACTTGTTGTGTAATGTATAATGTGTTCAGTACTTACAGATGACGATCTAGTGAAATACTCATAGTTCATTAAGCATATGGTGGGTTTTTTCATATCTTAATCCTTGTAACATTACTCGAGCAAACCAATTATAGGGAAAACGGGAACATGTACATGGAAAATGGAGGATAAATTGGGCCCACTTAGAAAGTTCTTCCACTGAAGATTTGAATGAAATTTGAATATTGGTATTCTCCTATGTAGGGATGGTAATGGATATTGGACCTGATCCGAATCCGTTGATTCATATCCATTTTTGCGGATACGGATCTTCTAAATTTAGACCCGACGGATCTGGATCCTATGACTGAAAATCGGATTCATGTACGGTTCTAACCATAATACCCAGACCCGGATCCTTTACCCGTTTTTTCATTTACTCGTGTGTACTTGTTTGTATTTTTATTCAAAAGACATGTAATAATTTGATTTTGTTTATTTGTACTTTGTTTTTTTGTAATATTTGAGTAGTTATATGAATTGTATTCAAGTATTGAACTTACATACTTCGTTGGAGTGTTGTCGTAGATGCAAAATACAAATTTATAAATTTGAAACTTATTGTTGTCGTAAAAAATAGGCAAAATTGTAGGATTCGTTTTTGACCCGGATCCGTTGGATTTAGATATGGATCCTTACTTTCTATACTCGGCGAATCTGGATTTATCCTTGAAAAATGGATCTGGATCTGGATCCATAAGGGTCCGGTCCAGATCCGGTCTGTTGCTATCCCTACTCCTGTGTCATAATGGGAAAATAAGACTCCCTCTAGGCTGAACGAACTGGACCACATATTTTAGGTTTACCTTTTCAAGGAAGATGAAATTATTGTTTGGGGAATACCTTTGGATTTTTGCCTTACAATTCTTTTCTTTTATTTACTGTTCCTTGTGTTTTTACTCTACTCTTTCTGGGTTTTGCCAATCCTTATTATTCAATGCCTTGAGCTTTGTGTGTGTGTGTTTTTTTTACAAGGAGAGAGGTGCACAAAACTGAACTAAATTTCCTAGCTCCCATCTCTAACTGGTGTGCAATGGCCATCCATTGTTTTTCTACTTTAATACATAATATAAAAGAAAATCATTTTGTAAATTGGATAATGTCTTCAACAAGACCCTGGAATTCTTTCGGAGCACTTGAAGGATTCTTGAAAGGGGCTTGTTATTTACCGCCCTCAAATTTCCTATTATACCCTCCTCTCTCCTAACCCTCATCCATCCATTAATTCTCTTTCCTTCTCTAACACCACCATCACCATCATCGTTGCCGCCACCACTTGTCGTTGCCGCCAAAACCCATGCAAAAGTCATTTCCTTCGTCGGAAATATTTTCGAAGTCATGAAATGAGGGTAATAATTAATATTATCGCCGCCAAAATCTTATGTCGGAACCTATTATAACAAAAAAAAAAAAATTACTTCACAATTTTTTTTTAAAAAAAAAAAAGTTGGGCTGCCGGATGGGCCCTTGGCAGTCCGACTTTTTTTTTAAAAAAAAATTTGTTAAGTAGGTAAAATACGTTAATCGGAAACGGAAAAAAATTCGGGCTGCCAGAGGGCTTGCCGTCTAAAAAAAAGGGCTAGCCCTACTTTATTTTTATTTTTTTTTCCTGATTAACGTAATTTACCTACAACATTGTGGACTTGTGGTTGACGGATCGTCCATAATTTCGGTGTTTTCGACATCAAGAAAACCAATTTTTGTGTCGTAGTTTACGGGTTTCCGGCAGGCTTGATGGTCAACGGCCTGGTGGTCGGACATTGTATTAAGGTTTGTTTAGTGGAAAATAAGAATTGAAGTGTAAAAAATTCGATTTTATTTAAATGTTTTAAAGGACAAAATCGTCATTATGGGGGGCGTTTTGATTAATTTTGGGGCGGTGTTTAGCGCTTCATTTATTGAAAACATTGATTGCATTAAGCTTTGTGTTATTTGGATGTTCTTCCTATTTAGATTGCTTGGATCGTCTTTCCTATATAGAATGGAGCAGGAGATCTAAGGTAATATACCTTGTTTGTTTGCACATCTGACAATTTAGTACTTGCTATGGTTGTAGGTGTACAGTGGAGTCTACTATCTGAAGCAAGAGTTCTTTGTATCATAAATGTGACCCTGGGTTAACTAAAGTCAAATGTTGGTGTCAATTGCTTGAAGTAGGATGCTAATTTGCTAGCTCCATACCTTCCAATCCCAATCCCAGGTTGTAATTCACCAAGCTCATTTAATCCCTTTGGCCCTCTTAGGCCGGACCTTCACACCTTACCATAAAATGTGTGCATTGATTGTTTAAGAACATGTTGATCGAGTAGCCATGTTGACGTTGACGTTGACGTTTTAATTTGTAAATATTTCTAAAACCCCATATATTAAAATAGATGTCTAAAAAATTATCTCATACCTTAAATGATCATAATAGACCATATCTTTACTAATTTATGGTCTCACTAATTTTTTTTTATTAATTTTATCAAACATAGTAGGAATATAAGTGATCTTATGAGGTGTGTCCCAAAGCAATCGCTTGGTAAGCATTTGCACAATTGCCCTGCAAAAGGATATGACGTTAGGATTTTCTTTGCTCAGTGGGTGTAGTTTTCATTCTAAGTTGTACACTTTCCTTTCTATTATTTGACGTCTGCTTCATTTTAACCAAAAAGTTTTCACAAATGATAATCAAATGGGACAAACATTAAGAAATATGTGAAGTACATTTATGTTTTGTTTAAATAAACCCGACAAACCTTCTTAGAGCTTTAGTTGACTGAATGTTCGTATGTCCCTATTGTGTAGGTATTACATAATAAACAAGCATAGATAGATAATTAAGCATTTAAACTATGAGGGAGTGTTGTATAATGTACTAATGTAAAGTGTGGGAAAAGGGTAGAAATAAAAGAAGCAAAGATATCGGGGGTGGGTCCAATAATCGGACACGAATTTGTTTGCAAGGCATGCAAAAATGAGGAAAAAGAGTATAGTCTACAAGCCTAAGCATAATTAGGGGAACAAAAAGCAGCCTTCTAATTTCTAAACATAGGAGGAATAAGCTTATGCTACAAACCAGCAGCCCTAAATAATCTTGTCTTAGACTGTCTCAGGTTAAATACAAGAAACAATAGCAGTTCAATTAGTGCATATTCTTTTAGTTTAAGCTCAGATTAAGATTTTATAATTAGTTGGTTGAATTAATTAATTCGATGACGATGAAAGTCAGGAGAAGCTACTTTACCAAAATGTAAGAAAGGTTACTACTAAAGTGGTGTATCCCTTGGAGAATGGTGTTGTACAACAATGGATCCAAGGTGATTTTGAAGAGTGACTATCAACAATGCTACGATTGTATTTTTCTAAAAAGTTGAACAAGTTAAAACTAAAATTACAAGAAATTTCAACACAATTTCAATTTGGTACAAACACATTATAAAAAAAATCTTAAAATTTCAGAAATTATATATAAAAAGGTTGTAAATCCTCTTAAGTATTTTTTCAGAAATTTTAACGAATATTTTCACGTAAAAGTTAGATATTCCAACTTACAATCTTTTCACCACAATTTATTTCATTTTATCATCACGAAAAGTATAATAAAGTCTAACCCTTCACAATTACTTAAAACCAAGATGGAAAAAAAAAACTATATTCTCCACCTTTTATCTCTAAAATTTTTATTTTTCTAGTGAAAATCGAAAAAGTCAATTAAAAGATTTAAGATTGTCGTATCATAAATCAATAAAACATTTTGAGACAAAAATATTAATTACACAAACGCCTCAGTAATCTATTATTCGCATTTAGCAGCAACATAGGTGAGCAGTGAGCAGTGAGCAGTGAGCAGTGAGCAGTGAGGTCCACCCTCGAGTCTCTACACAGTCTACACTCCTCGTTCTTCTTGTTCTTCCACCGCCCTCCTTCTCTCTCTACTTTCCCTCTCTATAACCAACCAACACCACTATGAAATCAGTAGGCTGCAGCCACCATTAGAACCAACCGTCCTTTTCCACTTTATCTCTCCTAGAAAATGGGGTGCGCAGCTTCCAAGCTAGACAACGAAGACACCGTCCGCCGCTGCAAAGAACGCCGCAAGCTCATCAAAGACGCCGTCTTCGCCCGCCACCATCTCGCCGCCGCCCATGCCGACTACTGCCGCTCCCTCCGCGTAACTGGTGACGTCCTATCCGACTTCGCCGCCGGTGAACCCCTCCTGGTCGTCTGCCCCTCCACCCCCTCCGTCCTCCTCAACCACTCCCAATACACCCGCCATCCTCCGCCCATCCCTACCTCCATCTTCTCCCGCTCCTCCTCCTCCTCCACCATCCACCTCCCAAAACCCCCTCCTCCCATCAAAACCGTCCCTTTCACCCCCATTCACCACCCTCCACCGCCTCCGTCGCCGCCGGAGTTCACTCCGACGATCGCAAGCTCCAAGCTTCCGCACATATTGTCAGCTTCGAGTGTCAAATCTAGTGATCATGAGAAGACAAGGATGAAAAAGGGTTCGAAATTGCCACACATTTTGTCGGATTCCAGTGTTTCGTCGTCAACCCCGAAATCCTTCACCGGAAAGTTTGGTTATCCGGCGGAGGAGACAACGTACGTCGGCGTGCCGAACTACAATTACGCTTCTACCCCTTCGGAGACCTCCTCCGTCTGGAATTGGAATAACTTCTACCCTCCTCCTTCGCCGCCCGAATCAGAGTATTTCCATCCTTCCTCTGCCAAAAGCGACGCCGTTTTCAGCCACTATTCCCAACAAGGGCAGAATCGTCATATGGGTGAGGAGCGGACAGAGAGGGGGAGGGAGAGTGAGAGGGAGGAAGTCCACTGTAGCGAATGGGGTGACCACTACAGTACGTCCTCGGATTCCGACGAGGGTAATGAGGAAGAGGAAGATGGGGACATTGATGGGGATGGGGATGATGAGAGGGAAACAAGATCAGAGTTTACGGTACTGAGAACGCGGTCCCATTTCGGGTCTTCGTCGGTCCGGAGCGAGCCGGTGGGGCCGCCTCCGCCATCGAAGAAGGTGGAGGAGAGGTCCGAGGACGGGGCTTCGTCGTCGAGGAGCTGGAAGAACAATGGGAGGGAAGTGTGTGGGAGTGAGGAGATGAGGATTGTTGTTAGGCATAAGGATCTTCAGGAGATTGTGGCTTCACTTAAGGAGTATTTTGATAAAGCTGCTGCTGCTGGGGATCAGGTTTCTGAGATGTTGGAGACTGGAAGAGCTCAGCTTGATCGTAGTTTTCGACAGTTGAAGAGTATGACCATCCTTAATTATGCATATTACTCCGTATTATCTTCTTCATTTTGATTGATATGGTCTGAAGTAGATTTGATCAAAATTCGGATATTTTTTGAATCATATCATTGCAATAGATTGATAGTTGATGGTGAATTGTTGTTTGTTAGAGTTCATTTTGGATTTATCTGATTGGGATTGTTTGTGATCTGAAAGTGGTTATGCAATGTTGAATGACAAGTGATGTCGTAGGGCTTGAATTAGTTTATCCTCAGAAGACTTTCATGGATTTGGGCATTTACTTTTGTTGCTGTTGTTGGGTGTTGCAGAAACTGTGTATCACTCAAGCGGGGTGTTGAGTACCTTGAGTTCGAGCTGGACTTCCAAGCCTCCACTTGCTGTGAAGTATCGGCTTGATACCAGCGCGCTGGAAGCCACTGGAGGTACTAAGAGTCTTTGCTCAACATTGGAGCGCCTTCTGGCATGGGAGAAGAAGCTTTATGAAGAAGTGAAGGTGATTATTTCCTGGAAATTTTGCTTTAGTGATCAAGAAACAAGAATAGTACTTACATCTTTTTCTTTACCTTTCTTGCTGGCTTTTTTATTAAGTTGAAAAATTTTATCATTTTTGGATACTGTGAAATAGAAGGTGATAATTTTTCCTTTAGTACTTGCTTTACTTGTGTGGGTCCCCCATTGTGAGTGCTGACGATTTAACTAACAAGGCCACTTAATTTTGATGCTGACATTTTGAAACCCTACTTTCTGAAATTATCAATTTTCTGATCCCCATCTAATTGTCTTGAACTTGTTTTCACTTTCAAACTAATACAAAGTGATTGAGATGGAAATGTTTATCTGAGTTTTGCGCTAAAACTTTTTTCATTTTTGGAGGCTGTGAACTAGAACTTTTATTAGTTCATTCTTCATAGACAATGATCCATTTCTATTTGCAGAAAGAATTCAATACTCCTTACCCACTTTAATTTTTGGGTTGGTTTGCAGTTATCTTTCCTAACTTTCTTAATAACCACTTTACCTTTCAATACATTATTTCAACTTTTCACTACTGCAAATTGGTTCTTTTTAACTGTACTTGATATGGAAGAAAGTTGTGGAGAGTCATGATTGTGAATTAGTCAGTTGATGGAATATATTGTTACTAGATTGTATCCTAGATGCATCTCACAGTTGATGAGTTTCAAGCATCAACATTTTTTGGCTAGGATGTAAGGTTGGAAATTTGGAATGTGCATAACTTTCACATGGGGTCATTTTTCACTTGCCAATGCCTGATTGCTGTGGTTAGCTATGATGATCCCATTTTTAGAAATTAATATGTTCATGTAAGAAGATAGGGAAGACTTGTTCCAGAATAGTATTTATGTGATTTTTCGTCACTTGGTTGTACTTCCAGTTTGTTCTTCATGGTGTTATACACTTTTGAAACTTAATGTTGAAAGAATGGGGATCTTGTCATTGATGGTCATTAAAATGCTGAGTTGAGGTCCGTATTATTGTTACATATTGGCTATAGTAGATATGGATACCATACTGAATTGCTGTTCATTACTGTGAATGAGCTGCAGGCTAGAGAAGGTGTGAAGATTGAGCATGAGAAGAAATTGGCAACACTTCAGAGTCAGGAATACAAAGGCGATGAAGTTAAGTTGGACAAAACAAAGACTTCTATCAAGAGGCTGCAGTCTTTAATAATTGTGACTTCACAAGCTGTCAATACAACATCGTCTGCAATTGTTGATCTCAGGGACAGTGATCTTATCTCACAACTTGTTGAACTCTGTCATGGGTAAGCACTTGTTAATTGACAATTGCCTATAACAGTTTGTAGGATCCTTAATTTGGTATCTAAAATATCTTAATATGGTATTTTCATCCAGAGAGAGTGGTTGTACGGGTGGACCTAATAATTAATCACTTAAATGCTATGAATCAATGCCACCTTACTTGTTAGATCTTTATCAGAAACAGATTCACTTCATAATCATTTTCTCTTGCATCAGTCTTTTCTAATCTGTAACTTTTCCTGCCACTTTTCAGATGCATTTTGCATTCATTCTGAGACTTCTAGTAGTTTTCAAATTTGGAATCTCCGTCCCATCATACATCCCCTGGGTAGGTTGAGAAATTAGATATCCCATAAAACAGCTTATCTGTTTGTAAGCCTCCTCTTTTGAGTTCTAGGTAGGTAGTGGTTGGAAATGCGAAGGAATTCAGTTAAGGGCAAAATAGGAAGTTCAATGGCATTATGCAGGTGGTTTGTAATAATTGCGGGCTACGCATAGTACCTCCCTTTGAGTTCATGGCATTTGATCATCCGACTCATTATTCGCCTGAATCGTTTATACTGAATCCTGATACCAATTCCTACCTTAAACAGATTAATTATAGGGAACAATTCACATGTTTCCTGTGAAAAGTAGATAACCTTTTTTGTCTGTGTGGAGGGGATACTCTAAAGGCAAGTGGCTTGACAAAACTACAAAAAAATAGCTTGTGCTTTTACAACTTGCTACCGTCGTAGAAATAGTGCCCAGTTATGTTTGGGCCGCCTTCTAGCAATTTGTTCATTTCTGATATGGTCCTTCTAGGCTTATATACATGGCCTTTCATATTTATGATTGATGTTTTGGCGTTTGGTACACTGATTTTATTGTGTCTGGACCCACCCTTGTGTTTTCCTAGTCATTCTGATAATGACATGATATAGTTGAAGTGATTGGGTTGCTTGATGTTGGTGACTTGGTGTCTCTGGTTTTATTGATATGGGACCTACTTAACAATTACACTGAGATGTGGTTTAATTAGAGTTTAATTTTGTGTAATAAGTATTGGACATTCAGTATTAAGGTTTAAACAGATTGACTAGTATTGGTCAATGATATTTTGCCTGAACTGAAATAGCATTGCAAGCCCTAGTCAATCTAATAATGATTTGATATTGGTGATGTGATTGAGTTGCTTGATGTTGGTGACTTGGTGTCCCTTGTTTTATTCGTATGGGGCCTACTGAACCATTACAGTGAGATCTGGATTAATTAGGGTTTAATCTTGTGTCATAAGTATTGGTCATTCAGTATTTTTGTATTTTGTAAAGTTTGAACAGATTGATTTGTATTGATCAATGATATTTTCCCTGAACTGAAATAGTGTTGGAAGACCCAGTTTTTTCATGAACCAACAAAGAGTAAAGATATGCAGATCTTTGACCATTTTGCATTTTAAATTATTGTGAATTGGATCTATCAATATGGTGCAGTGCATTGACATATATATGACACCACTGGCATGTGTGGTACTTTGGTTAAACTGAAATACTGGAGCCAAATAGTTTGGGTAGATAGATGGATTAGAGTTCTCCCATAAGATCAACTGGGTTCCTGCTTGGCTTTGTTACCATCATATTGTTTATGGTGGTTGCTTGAGGAACAAAAGGATCAGCAATAGTAGAAAACTTAATACCAAAGCAACGTGGGAGTTGTATTGGAATACGAATTGAAGTTGGCGATTTGTGTTTCAGTTCTGTTTTCTATTGAGGAAGATATGAATGTCATTCTTACCATTGATTCCACTTTCTTCTTTAGATATCTCTTGCTAGAGTTTTGAACTTTACTACCTTACTCCACTGGTTTAGGGGAAGTAAATATTTTACTGATTCTTTGATTATGATTTTGAAATAATTCTATATCATTTCCTGAAAATTGAGGCCAGTAGTGCTTGTAGCTGCCCATATGCAATTTATTTTCAGTAGGTGTTATCTATATCCTTGCTTTGTAATGTATGATCCTTGATGCTTTCAGCTTTGCTTTACCTCAGGACATGAAGGGGCTCATTTCCTTGAAATGACATGGTCTTTCTTTTCTGTATCCCCATAGTTTGAAATCCATTAAATTGGTTTGATATCAAAATATTGTGCTTATACAAAACCACTCTGCTAAATGCAGGATGATGTATATGTGGAGATCAATGAATCAGTTCCATGAAGTTCAGAACCAAATCGTACAGCAAGTGCGCGGTCTTGTAAATCGTCTAGCTAAAGGGGAATCTACCTCTGAGCTTCATAGGCAAGCAACTCGGGAATTGGAATCCGCTGTCTCTGCCTGGCACTCAAGTTTCTGCCGTCTTATCAAATTCCAACGGGACTTCATCCGTTCTCTTCAGGGTTGGTTCAAGTTAACCCTTCTTCCTGTTGACCAAGAACCCACAAACATGATACCGGAGCACTCGGATGCATATCTTTTTTTGGACGAGTGGAAGAATTCCCTTGATCATCTTCCTGATACTGTCACTTCAGAAGCCATGAAAAGCTTTGTTAATGTTGTCCATGTGATATCAGCGAAGCAAACTGAGGAATTCAAGATCCAGAAGAGAACAGAAACAATATCAAAAGAGCTTGAGAAGAAATCTACAGCTGTCAGAACCCTTGAGAAGAAGTATTACAACTCTTATTCTATGGTTGGCCTTGGTTTCCCAGATGCTGGACCTGACAACGGGCAGGTGCTTGATGCGCGTGATCCACTGGCTGAGAAAAAAGCCGAGCTCCAAGCTTGCCAAAGGCGAGTAGAAGACGAAATGTTGAAACATGCTAAAGCAGTCGAGGTGACTAGAGCAATGACATTGAACAACATACAGACTGGCTTACCAGGAGTTTTTCAGTCATTGACGAGTTTCTCCTTGTTATTCATGGAGGGACTAGAGGCAGTGTGTACACGATCCTACGCGATAAAATAGAGACAAAACAATTAATATCGCCTTTAGCCTTTTGGAGGGATGTTTTTTATTTATTAAATTAAGGTAAGGTTTACTTGGAAAGGGCTGGGAATTTTTTTGGCTGTGGCCCTTCTTTTTTTTAGCAATACCCGTTTCTCCTTTTTTGGGGTCTGTTGCTCTTTGTTGTAGATATATGGAATTTTTGGAAGTTCATCTTCTATTGATATTGATTGAGGGACAGGATTTGCCCTCTTTGTACAGGAAATTGTTTACATTATGTTTTTTTTTCTTTTTCTGGGGCTTCTATATACTCAATATTTAAATCAATATATAAATGGCCTTCAACTTCTCTGCCTATCATTTTTCCTGTAACCTTTTGACCTGTGACTTCCTGTAATTCAGATTTTGTCAGAAGATTCAGCCACATGTGTTCAAATAACACTTAAACTCCATGGATACCAAGAGAAAAGAGAATATATCTTGTTGAAGATTTAACCACATAAGGTATATGGTGAAAATTTATTGAAGCTCTTCCGAGTGGGTGGGTGGGTGGTTCATAAAGTTTAGGATACTGACAAAAATATAGATGGGCGTATATTTCATATGTTTTAGAAACAACTTTTCTCGACTTATCATAATATTTTCTTACAAATAAGTCACAAAAAGAAATGGCAAAAGATGCTTGTATTTACACCCATTCATCAAGTAAACTAACTACTATGTATTAGCGATGTGGCGATGTGGAATGTATGGGATATACAAGTATAATCTGTTGAAGAATCAGATGAATTCACATCCAAAAAAAAAAAAACAAGAAAAAGAAGATGTAATGAAAACCAGAGTGTCAGAGGAAAACGCCAATAAGCGTACAGATACTTTGGACTAATATGTTTGACACTATTTAAAGGGGTGAGGTCAAAAGAAGATGAAGGAAGCACATGCATACAGTTTTTGCCTCAAATTTGGACACTTTAAAGCCAGCGACAAACTCTGAAATCTGCCCTTCTGTAAGTATTGGTAGGTACAGCTTTCAGCTTTACATTATTAATGCCTCTGTTATATGTTTTAACCATACCTTGAACAGCTTAGTGGTCCATGGATTTTACTATATCTTTATAGACACTACATGCTTGTTTATACTTGCAGACGACGTACAAGGTGTTTTACAGTTAAAAATAAGGAAATTATTATGGAACCCTATTTGCAAGGAAAGATTTCAGACAATAAAACAAAAGTATCCCTACGACTTAGCAGCTTTCTTAAACCTCATAATGATACTGTTTGATTTGCTTAATAATTATTCGACTAGTGGTAGAATTTGATGTTAGTTATCTTCTAGGTGTTTTATCTTATAGCTATGTTTATCTATCTTTAGCTTAGTCTATCTTTTATTTGCCCAAGTTATGTATATAAGGAGGTTTGCTTTAGTACGTGAGAAAAACAATTCACGGCAATACAAAACACTTTTCACAGAAATTTACAGCAATAATCATCCTTGATACTCTCCTTAATTCTAGCATTATGTATCTGAATTATTATGTCAATATTCGCTCCTACTTGTACTCCTTATATTAGCTTGTATATCTTTTGTTTCCTTTTATTACAACGTTACTTAGGTTTGTTGTACTATATATTATATTTATATATGTGTCCTAAATGAAAATATTATTCTCTCTCAACTCTTACAAAACCTTCTTACCATAGCCAAACTAGACATTGTATAGCGGCATTGTTTAGTTGTAATAAGGTTTGGAGTTTGATAACGTAACCTTCATACAATAGCCATTGCCAAACTAGAAATTCACTATTAAGTTGAAATATATCCTAAGAAAGTCCGCACTCTGAAATATACCACTTTTTTTTTTGGTGTTATCGTACGCCATAACTTCTTAAGTTGTTAAAGTGCGAGAAATTCCAAATTACAACTGTCCTAGAGACATTACTAGTTAAAATTCTTGATGTTCATCACTAATGCAGTATCAAATGCCACACTATAATTTCAGAGTAATGTGATCAAATTTGAATTGTATTATAACAAGGCTGGCAATGGGGGTACAGTGTAGCTGTGTAGGAAGTGATGTTACATGGAGATGGATGTATCCAATACCAATCAGAAGTGGTAGGTGGGTTAATTACCCTTATTCTAGACATTCAATCAGCATGTGTTCCACTGAAAAGTAGCACCGACAAATGTTTCCATTCCATCTAAAAAATGGGCTCATTTAATTTGTCTGGTTTGTTTCTTGGTTACCTGATACTAAAGCAAATGGAGAATCACTTGACAACGTACCAGCGTTTGGAAGAGTAGAGTTTTACCTGGAGGCTTGGTAATCTTAACTTCAGTTTGCGTATCAAATCACGCTTCCTTGAAATATACTCCGAATATAGAGTTTGGGGTAAAGTTGGTGCCTCGTATATTGAGAATCTCACATCAGGTTTTGATGTTATTCCAAACCATGAAATTATTCTCCGACCGCATAATATTATATACCCCTTAATATAACAAAAGTTATCGTCTTAAAGTTGATAAATATTGACATATTTTGTGTTGAGAGATAACTTTTATTATATTGATGAGTCATTTTTTCTAAGGACAAAATAACTTTGTTGTATCTCGTATGTATACAATATTTTTTATTCTCGGATTCAGCTTGTTGGGATGTTTTGGCTCGATACATTGTGCTTATGAGACTTATGGACTACCCCGAAATGTTCTTATTGTTATTTGTCATATCTGTGGTTTGAGGATGTATTGCCCCATTGCCACTCCACGTTTTAGTGGGCTGTGCATATGTTTGGTTTAGCACCACCTATAGCCCAATATGAGAGTTGTGTCATATAGGCAGAGTGGTAATTACTTCCATTTTCTTTTCCACTTCTTCGTTCTAAAAATATGTGCAGCAGGGTGAAGCATAGCAATAGCATGATGATTTGAAGAAATGAACCGATGAGTGTCTGTCTTGATAATATCATGTATCTACCAATAATGGCCATGCAGATAATGTACTACGGAGTATGATCTAACTGGAGAAATGGATATATATTAATTTCCAGATGAATTGGCATTGGCAATGGACTAGCAAAACACGTGCGTGTGAATTTTTCACAGGACAATACAACGATCTACCAGAACACAGCCAAAGTTTGTCCTGTAAACATATTACACTAAAAGAATTCAAAGTCCAAATATTTACCGCCGACAGGTTTCATATCAGTATCGGGCATTCTTTTACTGACACTGCCAACACCAACACCGCCACCAACGCCAGTGGTATCAACAGCCCCAAACTTACCAGGCAACTCCACCTCCATAGGTCTTGGTATCTCTGGAGGTGTGCTGCAACGTATCAGAGCCCAGTTAACACCATCGAAGAAAGGATGCTGCTTGATCTCGGTGGCACCCCTCTTCACTCCAAGCCTGTTTTGAGGCTCTTTCACAAGCAATCCTCTAATCAAATCCCGACTTGCAAAACTTGTTGCTGGAGAATCAGGGAACTTCAGTTGTTGACCCACAACGTTGAAAAGAGTTGCGCGATTTCCAGAGCCTTTAAAAGGAGTTTTTCCATAGAGTAGTTCATGCAAGAAAACCCCAAATGTCCACCAGTCAACAGCACTTCCATGGCCCTCTCCTTTGATAATTTCTGGGGCTAAGTATTCATGGGTCCCAACAAAGGACATGGACCGGGCTTGGGTTGGCTCAGCAACAAGCTCAGGAAGAGATCTAGATGGGAGTCCAGGTCCATTTTTGAGTTGTCTGGTTTTTTTCTTATTCTTCCTAGGAAAGATTTCAGGAATGAAACACACAGGTTGGATGCAAACTGCAGAAGGCTCAATACAAGCTGGCTTTACACAGAATGCATTTGGAGGGCCACAATCAGAGGAACTTTTTATTAGGGTTGGGGAGACGGTGCAACGCAAGGAAAGGTCAAAATCCGAAAGCATTATATGCCCATCATCACGAACTAATACATTTTCTGGTTTCAAGTCTCTGTAGATAACTCCGAGCATGTGAAGATACTCAAGCGTCAACAAGACTTCAGCAGCGTAAAACCTATTTGATTGGGGGGAAAACAAAAAAAGAACAGGGTGAGGAACTTATTCAAGAACCATTCCACTCACGAACTTTCTATTCATTTTCACAAACAAGATGAAATACGATATAATACCAGATGTATCAATTTTGGTATTTGACAGTTTGATACTGATCACGTTCCATTAGATGACTTTAGAACAGTCAGTAAAGACACAAGGAAAAGCAGAAAAAATTTCTCAATGGGACTAAAAAGAAGAATAAATAGCATATTGACCCCATCATATTTCACAGGCAACATCCAAAATTAAACAACATTAACAATAATATTCCAATGTATAAGACTGCTGATTCTTATCATTATGCTGTTATAATCTCAGATACAACCTCCACATGCATTTGACCTCAAACCCACTACCCCCAACAATTGACATTGATCTAATGAAAAGTCTTACCTCTAAACCATACTGATTTTTTATTACAACGCAAGCCAGTATTTCTTGTGGAAAGGGGGGGGGGGGGGAGGAATTTCACCAGTAGCATAGTGTTACCAAATGAAGCAAAAATGATGGCACGATATCATTCTGGAAGCAAGAGTACCAAATAAATTTCACACATAATTACAAAAAAAATATGTAATGAACCATACCTTGCTGCATACTCGGAAAAATGTTTCCCAGGCTGCCGTTGTCTTAAAGTATGAAGGTCACCTCCTGGACAGTACTCCATGACCAAACAGGAAAACCTGTCTGTCTCAAAATGTGTATACAAAGTCGGTAAGAATGGATGATCTAGCAGTTGCAGAATCTCTCTTTCCGTTTGAGCTCTGCTCAACTTCTTTCTAGCAGCAAGAGATGACTTGTCCATTACTTTCATAGCAAAATAACAACGGGTGCCACTCAGCTCAGACAGATACACACTTCCAATGTCACCACAACCAAGCCGCTTGAGTAGCCTGAAGTGGCTCATACCCAAGATTCCATCCCGAGCTCTGATGGCTAGGATAGCCTTCCATCTAGGATCATTACCTTTGTGTGGCTTATTAGCACTTCCAATAAGATTGCTCCAATTACTATCATCACTAAGGCCACTACTATCACTTGCTCGACTCATGCTTGTTTTTGCACTTTCAAGTGAATCTCCACCTCGAATACTGCATTTTGTACTCTCAAAATTCTTTTCAACACTAAGCATTCCGTCGCTTATAAGACCATCACTTCTATACGTGCTTGCACAACTATTAGCAATGCTCATAGATCTGACTACACTAGTACTATCAATGCTACTAAGTGGACTTGGCGGCAATGAAGCATCCCAAACACATTCCTTTTCATCAGTATCTGGAGGAAAGGAGGCCTCAGTATTTTGTGATGCACGAGGAACTAGAAATGGAGAAGATATTATGTTCAAGTCATTTGGTTCTTCTGCCAAGCTTTCACCAGGAGACAGAACAGCTAGGCTTGGTTTCTTCGGAAGGACTTGGATTGAAAGATCATCAATAAAAGGACCCTTCAACAACATGCTCTTCACCAAGGCCCCTGCATCTGGCTTGTTCTGATTGATAGGCACATACACTGGTATCATCAAATCTGCGTCAACAGGTTCTGGAGGATGACTAGCTCCTGAAAAAGAAGTAGAGCCAACAACATCATCAACAGAGTCGGCACCATGATTTGATGTGATAACATCTAACATCAGATTGTTCTGTTCTTGAAGGGAGAACTTCCCCTTCCATGGCCTTGTGGGGACGGGAAAAGCCAAGTCCTGAGTGTCTAGTCCCTTAGATCGATTCAACTGTTCTCTAGCAGAAATAACCTTAGTCCCGACTATTACACTTGCAGAAGATAAGTGAACTGGGAGTGACTTCAATTCCGGGATCCTCTCCATATTGGTTGAGCAAATACCATTACAAACAACTTCGATTGCAAAACCAGCTCTGCAGATAGCAACAAAATTAACTTATATATATATATATATATATATATATATCAAAATTTCATATGATATATTTCAAATTTTAACTTCAAAGTCAGCCATATACCATAGAAAAGAAACATATTTTGTACATAATCATTTATGCTGAGAAACTAGCAAATGTAACTAAAAATGCTAGCATAGCAATCTGAAAACCCAAACACAAATATGGGAGGAGATTTAGGTGATATTCTAACTAAACTTTTAGTTTAACTTCAATTAGCAATGTAAAACCATGCCCTTAACACAAAACCCATAATTACAAACCATGTACTTGGAATTTTGACACGAAAATAAAGAACACAGATTAAAGCAACATAGGAAGAGACAGTCGGATACCAAACTTGGGTCACAACTCACAATCATGACAGAATCATTAACTATTAAAATCATTCGGCAGAACGAACAACAGAGGCAAAAACAAATAAATAACAAAAGGAGCAAAACCCATGATTCTAAAAGAAGGAAAAAAAGATTCTCAAGGAATTACAACTAAATTACCCACAGAAACCAAAGGAAAAATAAACATAATGCTGACAGAATATTGAAACAAACCCAGAAAATCCTGTCAAACTAAAATACAAAATTTGCAGGAATTACACAAAATTTTCATCCTTTTTTAGTCATTAGTGAAGTAGGGCATACATTCGAAACCCACAAAATTGAAACAAAAACAAAAAGCCGGAAAGTACCAACAAATAAACGCACAAACAATTCAGAAATTATAGAAAATTATCAAAGTTCATCAGTGATTAGTGAAATGGTCATCCCCCAAAAAACCCACAATGCGGACATAAAATTGAAACAAACCCAGAAAAACCCATCAAACAAATACATCCTTGCAGAAATTAAACAAAGTTATCAACTTTAATTAGTAAGTAGTGAAGAGGGCATACATCAAAACCCCTCAAATTAGCTGCACTCCAAACAATATATGGATCTACAGCTAGCTGCCTACATGGTGATCCTGAAAAAATTTAGGGAAATTCAGACAAAACCCACTTAAAATAGTTAATGTTGTTAGACAGAGAGCAGCGCCATGTTTGAGTCTTAAAGAAAGAAAGGGAAAATACAAGAATGTGAGAAAAAGAAAAGGCTGAAGATGTTGTGTTGGGTACTGCTGCTATAAGCTCTCAAGTCTCAAACAAACAGTACCTACACAACAACAACTTACAAGCTCCTTTTGCTTTTTTATTTTATTTTTCTTTATATTAAATACGCAAATTGTTCACCTTTAGAATTTCATGTGTTCATTCTCACAGCATAAGAATGGAGGACAGAAATTTAAAAAGAGAAAAAAGAGTGTGGGAATGTGGGATAAGTGATTGAGATTCCAGTAATAAGAAAGAAAGGAGTTCATATCCCTCCTTCCTCCCTATTGTGGGGTATATGGACCCCATTATGTCCCTTCTTTTTGCTACACAAATTTTAGTAGACAAAATACACCTGTGGGTTATGCGGATGACTCATGGGGCGGATTGATTAGCCTCCTGCTATTTGACTAACTGGTTCTGGTATGGATCATCCATATTTACTTTATTTTTATTTATCTGAATTAAATTAAAAAGTTTAATAACAAATTATCATTATATTATAAAAAATTAATTTTTTTTATTGAAATCTTATTAGATATTTTAATTTAAATTTTTAAAATATCAAATTTTCATAATTTTTGTATTAGAAATTTGAAATAAAAATATTATAAGTTATATCTTAAATATCGTGAAAAGTCAAATGAGACAAAAAATTGAGAATAGAGATAGTACTAGCTAAGTACTAGCTAAACTCACTATCATAATTTATTTCATTGGAATCTCATTTGATATATTTCAATCTAAAATTTTAAAATAAAATTTTTATAATTTTTTGTTTTAGGAATTTGAAAATAAAAACACTTTAAGTCATTTATTAGAAATCGTAAAAAGTCAAATGAGCCAAAAAGTTAGGAAAGGAGTTAGTAAACTCACATCATAATTTGTGTAATTAATACTTTGTGGTTGAGTTAGGATAACGAATTTAATGACATTTTGGATGGTGGCGTTTTGCAAATATTAGTAAGAGGTGGGATTTGTTGGATTTGTGTATGGTTATGACTTATGACTAGTGTATGAATGCGTTTGTTAAGAAAATTGACTGCTTGGCTGAGTTCAATGAGTTTTCTTGAAGCCTCTTGTACCTTTCGCTTAGGTTATTGGATTTATGCTTTGCAAAACTACAAAATCAAAGCTATGCTTGCCGCGGAACAATGGTACTGCGGGAGGAGTACGCTTGTCTGTTTTCATTCCCCTGATAGAGTGCTAGGCATTGACATGTGAATATGTGATACGTCTGTGTCTCGGCTTTCTCGAATTGCTCATGTATTTGCAGTAATCTTCAACGCTTAAATATCTTAATTGCCTCAACTCTCTACTGTTCATGCTTCACAACACTCACATTATGCTTGCCAAGAAAACATTCACATTATCAAAACTAAAATAAACACAGTGCAAACAGTAGCTTATCATGTATTTTAATATTGAGTTTATGTATAAACAATACAGTTATGTACTTGTAATTATTGTAAGTGGTACAAGGGGAACTTAGTAACCTCTTCTCTCAAAACAAAATGCCTAGTTTATCAAGAAAACACTAACTCTCTCCACAAGTCTACTCCAATGTTAGCATTCATTATAAACTCATAACAGCAGAGAACACTTCCACATTAACAATAACATACAAGCCATACTTAGTCATGGATATATATATATATATATATATATATATATATATATATATATATATATATATATATATATATATATATATATAGGATACATACGAGAGACACTTATATATGCTATTGGCGATTAGACTGCCATTGTGAAGAGCCCACACTTCATCAAGTAAAGGAGCAGATGAACTTGGCTGAGCAGTGTGCTTTCACAGGCCCACAACTGTCCACTCCACCTCCTAATTCTTTTTTTTTTTTTAACAGTGTTTTCGCTGAAAAATGGAAGAAACTAACCCATCTAACTTGAGTTTGAGGGAAGTCGTGGATGGAGAGGCCTCCAAGTTCCAACTAGCATATATATATATATATATAAAAGGAAGGAATTATACCCAAGCCAAGATCTTTTGCTACATCAATTATGCTAGTTCAATATATTGGCAAATATCCACGTCTCATTCTTCATCTGACCTAAACCATGTATATAAATATCTTATTTATACCTCGTACAAAGATCGGTTCACTTGCTAAAGGATTCTTTGGAATCCTTAAGTTTTTATTATATTAAATATCGGAGAAGGTCTCCTACAATACAACGCTAGTTAATTGATTTGTACATATATTTTCTATTGTTAGAGATTCAGCAGAGCTCTTTACGATATCAAATCCTGCAAATATCTCAGCAGCATGTTAGTCTCTGTTATCAGGTAGGAAGATCGTTCAATATAAGAAATTTGATAGGTAATGGTGATACGAATAGCATATGTTTTTATTATATTAGTAGTGGAACTGTGGCATATAGTGGGATGGTACACGGAAAAATAAAATACAAGTACAGTTGATATATGATTGTCTAAATATAATTTTCCTTGTAGTTGGTGGTCAAGATGATGATGAGCGAGATCGAGATCGAGATCAAGATCAAGAAAACATGGTTTGTCACGTGGGTCTTAAAAATTCTTCAATTCCATAGAACCAAAAGAGTTGGTGATTCAAATGATTAGCTCCCTAGTATTTTACTACTATTACGTGGGTCACCAAGTCACATTCCCGCAAATAAAAGGATGGTTTATTGTATAATCTAAAGGGTGGCAAAATTTGTTGGAAGAAGCAAAATCTAGAGATGCAATCGACGGGGGGTGAAGTGGGTTTTCATGATTATTTTCCCACTTGGGTTTTGTGCCTCGAAAGTCTCGTTAGATAGTAGTGCTAACTCGTGAATCATACTTTTGTGTGCACCCAATCCGTCAACCCGACTCAAACCTAAACCATTATAAAGGGGTTGGGTTGAAATTTTCAACCCAATTATTAAATGGGTCAATCCAACCCAACCTGATTAAGAAATATGTTAGGTCGGGTTGAAATTTTCAACCTGATTTCAACCCGACCCAATCTGTTAATTTATTGGGTGTGATTTTTATATGTGGGTCGGGTTAAATTATGCGATTCATAATTACCCAACCTGCCAACCCTAACATCCTTTATAATTTCTATTCTCATTTCTGCAATATGCCTCTTCATTCTTCAATTTTTCATCTCTTCGACTCTTCTATAGTTCAGGTTCTTCACTTCTCAATTCTCCCTCTTCTTTGTGCCTTCTTACTCTCTACATCGACTTCATTCTGCCTCTTCGTGACGGCTTCATGAAGTTGAAGGTGGAGGATCAAGTTGAGAGTCCCGTGGAGAGAACAAAATCCATGTTGAATGCTGATTTTCCCCCCGCAATCCATGAATCCAATAAACATTAAGTTTATCTTATCGGAAGTGTATTTTACGATTTTACCTAAAGTTTTTAATGTATGTCTTTTATTATGTTAAAACTATTATTATGGACAAATTTTTCAAGTTGGTTAAGATTTGAGATTTTTTATTTCGCATTATTTAGAACTTGAAAAATTAAAAACTCAAACTATATGACTTTAACTTTTTAAACACGTTGGGTTGTGTTGAAATTTTCAACTAATTTAATAAACAGGTTGGGTTTGGGTTGATATATTTCAACATAAACCCAAATGAATTGAACTCGAACCCAAACTAACCCAACCCATTGCCACCTCAACCTCCAAATTTTGGCAATGAACCATCAGCAAACAATTGAGAAAGATTCATTACATGATAGTGTTTTAAAGTTTTGAAAGTTATTAATCCGTTATTGACTCGACTTTTTGAAAACCCAATAAAATTTGACCTTTTAAAAGATCGACCAAAATAAGTCCATAATTAATTAATACAAAAACCATTAATAAAGACCTCCCATCTGATTAGCTCTACTCCTAAATTGATCTAATAGTACTGATTTTACTTTATTTTAGAAATTAAGTATGGGCTTGGACCTCCAAGTCCACAATCACATGACGTCTGAAAAAAAAAGTCACAATAACGCTAATGGTTGAAAAAACATTCTCAAAATTAAATCGTTTGGCAGAGCTCTAAAGAAAAGCAAACTTGGCGCACACACTAAAGAAAACGGTAAAAGTGACGTCTACTTTACACAAAATCTCCTCCCACTGCTATTGACAATATTGAGTCAACAGATTCTTTATTTCTTCATTATTAGCTGTCGGTCAGCTCTACTCACCAACCTCCGCCACCTCTAACTCCGGCAATCACTCCGATCAATTGCCTTTCTCCCTACTTCCATGGCGCCAGCCTTGGCGAGTCCACCTTCCTCTCAAACGATGGTCGCTTCTCCTGCTCTCTCTCCTCCACGTCACTCATCGGAAACCATCTCCAATTCCTCCGACCACTCTGATCGTACCCCCCGCTCTTCCACCTTCTCCAACTCTCAGGTGCTCCCGAATTTTCCTCCTTTTTTATAGTTAAAATTCCAGGAATTCCGCAACCTTGCTTCAGCTATTAGCTGATGATTACTGCTCCTCAATTATTCCGAATTTTTCGACGATTTCTAGGTTTTTGTTTTGTATTTTTTTGAATTTGACATTGAGTTTTTATTTTTTATTTTTTTATGTGAAAGTCGTTGGATTTGCTTAAGAGTGAAGAATATCGCCAGCTTTTTCGCCTGCCTTCCGAAGAAGTAAGTCAACTCACTATTTATTCATTGTTTTTGTTTCAAATTTTGCTATCATTTATTCATGTAATTGTTAGGTTATGATATAAATTTTGATCTCAAATCTAATTTTGAAGCGTATCTCGTAAGTCTGAACAATGTCCTATGGTTGCGCAACCAGGCCCGAAAACCTCCCTCCTTTTTGCTGAATTTGACTAGAATTAGGGAATACAATCCTTTTCAGGGCATGATTTCAGAGGAAGTAAATTGAGTAAGAAATAAGCTATGATTGGTTTTGAATTAGGAATGCGAGTTTCGTATAATTGAAATTATGCAGTCTTTGATTCCAGTGGCTGTATTTTTGATGGTTATGAACACCTGAGAGTTACCTGCGGGTAGCTACTTATAGCTTTTACCTTGTTTATTTCCGTTTAAGGGGATCCATGCAGTGAAAGGGTTCCAATAGAATTATCCTGGGATATGCCAGCAACTAAGACACATGCATCAGGGAATCAATGCCTAAAACATTCCTTCCCTTGCCTATGAGGTGAACATGAGAGGAGAAGAACCCTGTGTGTACTTGGAGTCAGGTATCGTGCAACGTTTGTAGTCTCTTGCTGACGACCGTGCAACCTGTGCCTGTGTCATTTATTGCAAACATATCTCACTTTGTAGGTAGATGTGAGTCATGAAGTATCACTTTGAAGATCGTGCAATCTGTGCCTGTTTCATTTATTGCAAACATATCTCACTTTGTAGGTAGATGTGAGCCATGAAGTATCACATTAACGAACTATTGTGTGAAACTGCAACATAAAATTCTAATTTGCTACTCCATCCAGCCTGCCTATAGGCTATATAGCTAATTAGTATTGGGATAAAAGGACACTGTGGACTTATGTACTTGAACTTCCCCTTCCTGTGATTCTCGCCAATAGTTACAGCGTCTGTTGGTCCTTCAGACTAGTGTTGCGCGGGTTTGATAGATCTTGATAATTTGATATTTTTTTTAGATAAGTGGTTGATAATTACTCTCAAGGTTTTTGTACATTGAAACTATAATGAACTTTTAACACATATTATATCCTTTTATTTCAAGATTCATCCATCTTATTACAGACATGATTATAACTTATCTAGTACTTCCTGTATGTCAGGTTCTCTTGCAGGATTTCAATTGTGCATTGCAAGAAAACATTCTTCTTCAGGTAAGTCATTTAGCCCAATTTATTTTCCTTAATTTTTGAAAGTTGGGCTACAATGTTTAACTTGTTAGGGATGCAGCAGTTGATCTATGCCTATTTATTTCATGTGTCAAATATTTATTTACTTCCAGCTGACTTCTGCATCAGAAAGGATGAACAAATGTCCAATTTTACTTACATTCTTGTCATTGTGGTGGTATTTGCAGGGTCATATGTACTTGTTTGAGCACTACATATGCTTTTACTCCAACATTTTTGGATTTGAAACAAAGGTAACTTGCTACGCTTACCTCCATGCTGCGTTATATTTTGATATATGCATTTCTTTGATTTAGTTAGTTGAGATATCTGTGAAAAATCACAAATTTGAACGTTTTTGAGCAGTTTAGAAATCCTAACAACTAATATTTGTCCTTTTCTCCTTGAGGATTGGCATTATCAAAAATTGCTGGTTCTTCTTATGTAATACCTCAATGCCTCTGTTCTTAAAGACATGAATCTGAAACAATATATGGGGTGACTTATTTTTTATATACCCATGTCAAAAACCTACTACTCAGACATCTGTATGGAATCACACTTCAATTTTCACCCAGAGACTTCAACTATTTCAAGGCTGAAATTCATAGAGAAAATTTAAAAAGACAGGGATCTAGAACGAATTATGCTCTACATGATTCACAATTTTGAAATATAATTGGAAAGCAAATATACCTGAAAAATGTGTATATTTATTTGTAACTTGAAAAGCAATTGCAAGGACTTTTTAATCATTGGAAATAAATAAAAATGTGTTTCTGCACCTATGTGACTGTATCCAACACTTGGACAGTATCCACATGTATGTCAATTTTGGCCTTGACATGTGTTATGCTTGAACTCATACTCGTACCAGATGCTCGTGCTGATCTTTTAGTGACTAGGGTGTAACTACTTACTCGAACTATATTTTGAAGCTTTTAGGAGACTAGTGTGTACCCCCCTCCCCCCACACGTCGCCTTTGTTTTCTTTTTTTTTTTATGGTAATTGAGTTTTCCATTTTTATTTTGGTTTATTGTCATTTTATTTAGCAAAGTAGTACATTTAAAGTCATTCTTTTATTCTTTGTAATGTTACTTGTTTGTGTGATTAAGTTATTGTCTCCTCTATAAATAGTTTACTCTTGTCCGAAAAGTTAATGTACTTAAAATATTATGGAATTTTGTTAAATTATTTATTTATATCATATATTCCTCTTACAATGATATCAATACAACTATTACTTCTAATACCGATCTACTATAGTTATACAAAGTAGTCTCTTTTCTTATAATATAACTCTCATACATGACATATTGGAAGGGGAAATCAAGCAAAGTTGACCCTATAAAATACTGAGTAAGTATTTATGCTAAGAATGATTAGTAACTCTTTATTATTTCGTTATTTCTATTAAGAGGTAAGAGATAAGTGTTACATGTAAGGTATGTTTGGAGTATGAGAGATAAAAGTTGGGAAAAATTGTTTATCAGTGAATAAATTTAAAACATAAAGCGGATAAAGAAAAAAGGTGTATGTAACAAACAAGAGATTTAGTAGCATACGAATTATACCCTCTATTCCTTTGTCACACTTTGTATATTTTTTTCCCCGGAGGGAAAGTAACATTTCCTACAGTTGGTACAGTATTACACATATGCACTAAGAACTTGGCTTTTTTTTGGTTGCCTGTCATTTGGCTCCAGAAAATAATCCCTCTTCAAGATGTCACCTCCGTAAGGAGAGCAAAAACTGCTGGGATCTTTCCTAATGCAATTGAAATTGTGGCTTCTGGAAAAAAGGTAACTGGCGCAATAAAAAGTTTTCATCGTTATGTTTAGCCTAAAGTGCTAAACAGTCAATGCTTGGTTTCTACTCTGACTGTATTATGTGATTTCTTATGAATTGGCAGCACTTTTTCGCTTCATTTTTGTCTCGTGATGAAGCTTTCAAGCTTATTGATGATGGATGGTCGCAGCAGAATAATGGTTCAAAAAGGATTTTTGATCGACAGGTATAGTTACCGGAGAATTCTGATGTTTGTAGTTATTTATTCATGAGTTTATCTAATATTATCTATTTAGATGGTATGGTTTGTCTTAGTGATATGTTGTTTCTGTCCAGTCAAATTTAAAAATAGGCCTGCTTTCATTCCGGTGAAGGTATTAACTAGGAGTCTAGGACTCACCTTATACACACATACACATACACAGACACATACTCATGTATATGTGTTTATATATATATAATATATCCCCAGTTAATTGAAATGTATGTTGTACCGATACGAATCCAAATACGGATACGGAAAACGGTAAAATCATAATTTCTAGATACTGGTATAGCATGGATATGGCAAAAAAATAAAACATAAATTATTAAATAAGAAGAGAAGGAGGGGCTAGGCTTATATGAGAATTTGGAGGGCTTATATCTATAACTTGCACAACCCATACTAACATTGTAATACTACCTTCAAAAAAATAAGTGTAGTCAATTAAGAGCTCAATTGAGAATGGGTAAGGGCAGACGTTTGGAAGGAAAATTTGGAGGGGTTATAAGAGACGTTATAAATATTACTATTAGATTTAAGTACCATTGTAATACTACCTTAAAAAAAATAGATATGAAATTTGATAGCCTGAGCTTATATGAGAATTTTGTATCATAGATGGAAAATGCAAATGGGCCATACTGCGAGAAGGCTTTTTCATTCATAGAGTTGGTGATTCTGAGGGATTTTTTTAATTTTTTTTTTTTTTTTTGGGGGGGGTTAGTCCATTATGGAACTTTGTGTGTAAAATTTTGCTTGTTGTGGAGAAAAGTTGATCATGGGTGTGAGTTGTCATTCAAAGCTTAAGAGGGTGTTATTGTGGTTGCTTGTTTCAAACTTCAAAGTGTACCAATGAAAGGTTGAGTCACATAAGTGATTGAAAGATGTCAAAAGTGAATGGAATATTCCTAAGTAGGAATCATTTTTCCGCTGATTGAATTTTGTGCTCTTGGAATACTTCTTCAAATGGGTGATTTAGATTAAATATATGTATGCTTGGTATATTTTAATAAATTCTCTTTAGGGATTCAAATGATGGTCTCTTTTTTGTTCTTTCTCCTGTTTGTTTGCATTATGTATGTGTGTGTCTAGAGAAGAATATTGATGCTCCTATGTATGTGCTTATTTGGTTTAGGATATACTGAGTACATGTCTTATTAGGTTCTTTATCATTGTGAGTGTTTTTCTTCAAGTTTTAAAGTTTTTTTGAAAAATGTTTCATAGATCCTGTTTTTGTAATTGCTAGTACTCAAAATTAAGAGATCTTTTGACTTGTATGCATCAACATAACCCCCATTTTCTCCCTAGGCCGGATAATAGTATGCCAGTTTACTCCTACAAATGTTTCTAAGTGACTTTAAACCAATAAGTTACAGCTATATATGTTTTACAAAATAAGTAGCATAATGATCTGTTTTAGTTTGTTATAATGCAGCGGTTAAAGAACTGCAATTCTTTGATTCAATTGGATGTGAATGCTTGACTGCTAGAGAGATCTCACACATTATAGACAATCTTCATCAAACCCTGTAAATACCTGCATGAGAATGTTGGTGCTTGGAAACTTAATTTTGGGAACTCATCATATAAATTGATATTCGTTTTTCCTCTTGACCTTGGCTTTTAAGACCGTGTGATACTCTTTTAGTATCATGCCATGCATGCGGGCTGCTGTGGTGCTAATTTCTCATGTAACTTAGAGTGATGATACTAGGTGAGGAGCTTGGTTCGGATGACTAACTGGAAATGATATTCAACCTTAGCTTTGTATTGAGATTTGTGTATTTGTATACAAAACATGGGATCCTTCTTTAGAAATTTGTTAACACTTTGGTGCTTGCCAACATTTAGGATTCAAAATCTGAGAGCTGTTCCCAATTAAACGGAGATATTCCAGCTGAGACTGCCAACGACGCTGATTTCCCCTTGAATGACTGGGAATCGGATGAAAGGTAATTTAGTTAACAACTCCTAGATCCTGTCTGATTTGCAGTTAATATGGCCTTTTTACTTTTTCTCACCTCAGGAATTTGGAGGTGTCTACAATAGAGGATTCCAAACCTCCTCCAGATCATGTATGTGATAATGAGAAGTTAACTGCCTCAAAAGTTCCTCATGTGTTGGAAGAGAAACAAGGCGATCCAGGACCTTCTACTTCTTCACGGTCTATCAATTGGAATTTGGAAACTCTGGATGCTTCTGAAAGTAATTCATTCTGTTCATTCTCCTTTGTCTATTCCTGCTGCATGCTTCATATTTTGCTAGATCCTGGAAAAATACTATAATCCTATCATAGAATACATTGATTTGTTTACTAAAGTTGCTTCTTTTTTCTTCTGAATAATAAAGCTATGGTGGCAGATAAAGATAATCAATTTTTCAGTTTGTTGAGAGATGATTCAGGATTTCAGGCTACTCGATTAGTTGGAATTGAACCTTTTGCGTGTAATAATATTTCCTTGAATTATTAGAAATCAAAAGAATGGTTGTTTAGTGAAAGGTCAAAAAAGGGTGAAAAGAAGTTTGACGCCAGCCTTGTTGGCCTCTTGACAATCTTTAGGTGACTAGAGGATATATGTATTATATTAGTTTTCATCTTTCATTGTTATGCGGTATTGCTAAACTCTTAGGTATACATGTACCTTGTTTCACAAGTCATGGATCCGTTACATTTTCTGATGGTGCGTTTCCAATGTGCAGTACCTAAATGTTACACAAAGGTTGCAGAGTCCAAGTTCCCGGTATGTTTATGCTCCTCTTATTTTACCATCGAGTAGTATCTATTTTCATTTCTTAAAAAAGTGGTGTACAGTGATCTACATTGCAGTCATTTGTAGCCAGTTTCCATTGAAGTGGCATATTACTACAATTCTGCTTGTCAATTGCAGATTAACATTGGGCAGTTCTTCGATCTATTTATTTCTGATGATGCTATTAGTTTTGTTGAATCCTTCCATAATAAATGTGGTGATAAAGGTATCTCTATCAGTATATGTGAACTCTTCATTATGCCTTTGATTCTTGTTTAAAGGGAACCTGATTATTCAATATGAGAGGGATTAGAGAGTGAGTAGTTCTTAAGAGCACTGTCTAGAAAATTGACCGGTATTATAGATTTTCTTTTACCTAGTTTGTCTGAAGCATGTTGCTTGGTGCTTCTATAAATACAGATTTTAAGTGCACTTCATGGTCGCCTCATGACAAGTTTGAATATACTCGTGAGAAAAGTTTTCAGCACCCTGTGAAGATATATTTTGGTATGTTCTATCTCTCTTGAAACAGATTCTTTTTGCAGATCAATTGGAAAATGGCCTAAGATAAGTATTTTTTTTCTTAAGGGGCAAAATGTGGTGGCTGCAAGGAGACCCAAAAATTTCAGGTTTACAAGGGCAGGTACGCTGCATGTTTTTCGGAATTCTGCATCACAAAACAAGCTCCTTTCTATGATGCCATAGTTTCTTTTGGCTTGACATACCAAATTATTACTTTTGGGGTCGTTTTTCACTTCACTGGGAATTCAATATTTCTGGAACCTCTAACTTATTGAGGGTGTTGATGTTAGTATGATCATTAGTATCATGTCTTTATGGCCCAGCGTAGGAAAGCCTTCTCAATCCAAAAAAGCAGAAGAAAAATGAATCTTCCACTATGTTCTTAATCAAGTTTTATTACTTAATTGTTGTTGATGAGTTTAATTTTGCAATAAATGATTCATAGTGTATTGTTAGTTATCAAAATGCTGCCATCATTTTTTACTCTTATTTTTCTTAATAATCTTGTCAGGCATCTTGTAATCAAGACTTCACAGGAAGTGAGCGATGTTCCCTATGCAGATTACTTTACGGTTGAGGTAAGCCTGATTGCTGATTCCTGCTAATGACAATGGTCTCACTCACATATTTATTTACATACGTGACCATCAGTCTTCATGCTTACGTAATTGATTTTGACATTTTTTCGCCATCTTTATTTTCAAATTACAATTTATTTATCATGAAGTTTATTAGAGAAATTAACGATTGTTTTGGTCTTTTCTTGACCCTTTTACTTCCATAAACCTCCATACTTCGAATTGATTGTCTCGTTTGTTAAATGTTTAAGTTTAAGAAACAGTTCCACAGATACCTTGGCATAATCTAGAAAATATGCTATGATATGGTTCTGCCAGCATTGTTTATGTTTCTATTTTTATTTTAGGCTACCAATGCTGGTTGGACCCAGACTGACCTTGGGAAACTAATTTTTTTATTTTTTTTTATTTTTTTTTGAGATTTGCCTCTGCTTACTACTGTTCTTCAAAGTGTCATATTGAATTGAGAAAGGGAATGTAACTTCTAATATGGGGCATTGTTTTCTGAAGTTATTGGTTTCTTTCCATTTTTGTGAATCCAACATATTGCTATTGGAATCTGCTTCCTTTTATCTTTTTTTCCCTGGATAGCAATATTCTGTTATTAAACTTCTCTTCAAATGATGTTTCCAGGGAATCTGGGATGTGCAAAAAGACAGTGATGAATCAGAAGGTTGTATATTGCAAGTGTTTATAAACGTTTCTTTTTCTAAGAAAACCATGTGGAAAGGTTTGTTGATGAACACTTCTCTCTCTTGTGTTCTTTTTTTATTTTATTTTTTTATTTAAATCTGTCCCCTTTAAAGAGTGGGAAAGTCCAAGGGAGATAATGAAAAAAACAACTTCCCTCTATCCCAAATTCTTCTTGCGGTAGTAATTTCATGACCTTCAATGTGTATCTGGAAAACACATGTTGAGATGAATCTTGCAAGATCACACATAATAATGTTTTTTCATAATAAATGAAAAATTGTGGTCAAAGTTCTGTAAATTTGACCCCAAAAAGCAAATGGGAAAATAATATGGGATGAGTAACTATAATTGATCACTTATCAAAACAAACATCCTCTTATAAAACGGAGTTCTCGGTAATATAATACAAGTGACCCTGGAATTTATCATCTCCTTACACTTGCCAAGTCTCCAAAACTTAAAGAGAAACCCCCGAAATTGTAGTTTCGGGTCTTTCATGGCAGACTTGGGCTGGGTTTTGTCTTTACCTTCTGTTCCTTTGCACTTATTGTTTCTCAATTGCTTGACTTGTTGCGTGTCGGACACATTTTTTTCCTTGCATCTTAACCGCATGAAGTTCTCTTATTAGGATGTTGATGCTGATTTTCATATGTCCCCTTAAATAACTTTTTCCTGGATGCATATGGATGATGCTAGTTGTATTTTGCCTTGCTATTACCATATAGGTAAAATAGAGCAATCAACAGTGGAAGAGTGTCGAGAAGTTTTTGCAACTTGGATAGAACTTGTATTATCTCTTTCCCTGTGTTGTGCAACTACCTTTATTTTGGAAAACCATAGAGTTTTAGTGTCAATGAACAATCTATATTTAATATTTCTTTCAGGCTCATGAACTGTTAAAGCAGAAGAACCTGGAGAAAACAGAAGGTACAGAGACACATTCCACTATTAAGCACTTGTTTACATGACTTTCAGCTTTCTTGTATTAAAATGATCTGAACTTGGTGCCAATTTCTGCTGCTACTGGTCCTATTCTAGTCACTCATGTTTTTTCACGTGTGAATCTGTTGTGCAGAAGGTGCTATACCTAATGTGGTTGACATTGGCCAAGTTGATCAGCAAGTTACTGGACAATCTGCTGAACAGTCAGAAAGGTTGCATTGGAAGGGTGAGCCTCAGAGGAAAAATGTTACTGTGACCAACTCTTGGGGCAGTCTTGACAGAATTAGAAATACTTTAAGTGAGAATCTGATTCATGCTACTACAACAATCATGTCTACTTCAAGAGCGATTGCAGTAGATTTCTGTTCTTCTTTGAGAAGTAAAGGCAATCTCCAAATGTTTTTGGTGATTGCGTTTTCTATTATACTCCTCTTGATGCAGGTATGCTAAAGTTCTTTATTTCACCATATATTCTGTTTGAAATTTCAGCAGTATTAGACTCACTTCTATTTGTCACGATCAGTTGCTCGCAAAGAATAGATGTAATGAGACTAATGACGCAGTGGTAAAAATTTGACTTTGAACTTTATTACTTTGTATATATCTTGTCTTTGTTCTAGTAATATAGCAAACTTGGTTTTGATTTGCTTGTCTTGTATTATTTTTTCTAAACCATCGAGTAAGCATGCCTCTTGGGGAAAAAAATCTGGAATTTGACCATGAAGTGTGAATGGTTGGTCGATGTGCTATTGTAAACCTAGAAAAGTACACTTCCCTTACCCAAATAAACTGGATTTCATGTAAAGTGGAATGTTAGTGAAACTAATGATGGAATAACGGAAATTCATTTCAAATAAATTAGAGACCTATGAATCTGATGTTTCTGTATGAAGTGTTAAATCTCGTCCACTAAGTTATGTACCTGTATATACTTGATCATCACACTGGCCCTCATTGATAGTTTACCGTGTCTCACTGCAGCTCAGCATTGTTGTGCTATTAAGTAGACCACAACCAGTTCATGTAATTCCTCAAGCAGATCACACAAGTTCTCTAGGGCTCGGGGTTGTTCATAGAACAGCAGAAGCAATGGCTTGGATGGAAAAACGTGTTCACCTACTTAAAGACGAGATGCTTGTTGTTGAGGCCCAGCTTGAAAGATTGAGACATGAACACGTTTTCTTGAAAGCACAATTGAAGGACTTCGAAAGCGTACTTAAGCAGCAGAGATGACTATCTCGTGATCCACTGAATATTCTTTTTATTACTCCCACTAGTACTATCAATGGTATACATTTACTTAAGTTACATGTCTAGCATGGATTTTGTTCCATCTGCTTTTGTGATATGATAATATATTTATTTGACATCAGGTTCTCACTTCTCAGCCAATGACTTTTTCAGCCTTTGAAGAAATGATCCATTTTGCATTGGGTTGCGTAGATGACACTTGCATATACGAAAAAGAGGTTCCTGCTTGAATTATTTTGTATTCTCTATCTACATGTGATTGTAGACCTAATAAATTTCATACTCTCTTGCATACTTTGTATGCTATTTTAGTTTGTAACAGTGGAAGTTGCAAGTAAAGTTAGAAGGTTTCCCAATTCAATGACAGACTTGGGAGGGTAGGGTCTGTAAAAACAACACAAACTGTATATTCTGTTAGGAACGATTTAGGAGAATCAAATAAGCTTGCCATGTAGTTGGCTGTGGTGTTCCATAGTGGCTTAGTGTGACATTAGATTCAATGTTAATTCCGAATAGAGGGCATTCAGATGTTCAAATTTATATCTTGAATCAGGTTGCAATTTCTTTTAAATGATTGTTCTTCAGATGTTCATGTTTTATGTCATGATGCAGTTCTTAACTTATGCAGTACGGTTCTGTTGTATCAGCATTCTTTGTATCCTGGAAGTTTAGGAGGCGGATAATTGCGAGTACAGTTTGAGGAAGATCGCGTGAGAGCCTGAGGTGCTCAAATCTTGCCTAGCTGGGGTTGACCTAATGGTTTGATAGACAGAAAGATTGTTAGTTAATGTTCTCCTCATGGCGATGAATTGTGAACATAGTGACTTTTTGCTTTAATACGTACAAAGATCATTTTGGCAACGAGTATTTCACATACACACCTTTGAAAATGAAATGGTTGTGCAAGAAATAGAATGATAAATAAAAAAAAAAAATTTGTGAAGTTAGCAAAGAAGAATGGAAATGATGGGTTAAAATCAATATTTGGTGAATTTGCTACTTGTATATTGGGTTTATATAGAAATAACCCAAATATTGCCTTTCCATTATTTCCCGGTGAGAAAAAATAGGGGATTACAGGCCACATATGAGCTTATCAACAGTACACCCTTGTTTGAACTTTATAAGCAGCAAACATGGCAATTTGGACATTGTGGTTGAGAATGGAATAGTAGTTCTTATCTTCTGAATTTACCTTAACCTTGTAGAAGAAGATTTACCATATTTGTACTAAAAACTAAACACAAAGTATATAAGTCTTTAGTTCTGCTCAGATCTTACTTTATTCTCTCTTCAGAAGACAGTAAGAAAATAGGCAACAACCAAAGATTTGGTTCATATTTCATTGCTCATGGAAGTACAATTGCTTGTATTATATTTCACCTTTACCCTTGTTACTGTCAATATCAGACGTCATCATATTTTTTGGGGTGTGTTGACGATTTAGTACATTTTGCACTTTCTTCAGCATTACATTAATGCTTGTGATGTTTCTTCATGCTCTCTTCTCCTTTGTGTTCCTCGCTCCTAGCCGGCCATAGACCAGTTTTGCCTGGCTTTTATGCTTGAGTGCCCGCTCCAGTTTTAGCTATTTACATTTCTTGTTGGAGAAACTGATACAGTGATTCTTTATAGAGAGGAAATATAATCCACATAAAGGTGGTTGGTTATAGATTAACTCATATGAAATAGTTCCTTGAACAAATGTGTCTCGTTACAGTTTTCTCTAAACAAGTCCTCAAAGGCTCCATGTATTACTGCTAAAGTTTCATGGTTTCTTGATACATTTTTCAACATAGAATCCTACCAGAATCTGGCTTGGTGATGAACGTCAGTAATTACCCTGTTATTTAACTAACCCATTAATCTTTTAGCTTATAGGCACTGTTGGCGGTGTTTGATTGGTTCACATGCTGTTACTATTAATTATTTGGGTCCTATCAAACTTTTTAGGGGTTGTGGTCTGTGAAAAGAAGTTGTCACGTGGAAGTTTTTAGTCAATTAGTCGTTAGTTTTAGTCAATCAAGCGTAGAATCGTATGATTTTATTATTCCGATAGAAAGTATCATATGATTTGTAATCGGATCTCTCTGTTGGACAACGAAAGAACCTAGTTTTTACAATTGGCAAGTCTGTTGAAGTGTTCCCAACTACCCGTAATGGTTAAAGAAGAAAATTTCGCAGATTCCTCTTCCTCAAACTTTTATACAGATTCTAAATAGCCAAGGCAGGACTTCACTCGATGATTCGATGTTTTGCAGGAGCTTAGCTCTTTCAAATGCATCTGCAGCACCAGAGATCACCCGGCTCTAATCTGCACGACCCATGTATGCCCAGATTGCATTGACCCACAAGCTTGGAACAGGCCTGAACCAAAATCATTATAAACTACTCCCTTCATCTCCCAAAAATCAACTCATTGTCCATTTTGCTCTGTCTTCCTAAGATTGCCCCATTTCCTTAAAAGATTTTCCATTTTAGGTTGTCCCTCCAAAGATTTCCTTAATTTTCGTAATTGGGGCAATATTTGGGGACGGATTGGAGTAATAACATTGGGTGGCCCGGAGATTATTAAGGAAAGACTCCAGCTTTTTCCTTAGATAGTGTACCATAATTCCCTTAGACCAATTTCATCAAAAACGTAACCTCGTAGAATTTCACTCCATCATTGTACCACAGACTGACAGACCTATCCCATCAAACACCAGCTAAAACTTTCTTAACTCCACTGGATCACATCACACCACTTCATGCTTGTTACCAATCACACTGACCAAACACACAAGCACCAACGGATCAAGAAAAACACATTAATGCCATAACTCCTCTTCACATATGCTCATCACTGTTAGTTTACCCATTCACACATCTAGTCTTACTGAACTCTGGCACCATTTGTCTCTCACTTGGAATCAATGTATAAGCCACTCAAACTCGAAGATATCCTAGCATCAAGTATCAGCGTAATTACTCTCAAATGCCAGCTAGAGCTCTACAAGTAATTACATCAACCAGCTATTACATCCATAACCAAAAACACCAAAAATTTCAACCAAAGCAAGATAACATCAAGAACAACACACAGATAGTAACTTTAGCTGATAAGAGGAATCTAGTCAATGTGAACGGGAAAACATCATTTCAACATCAAGACTCAAACTTTAACTTCCCTCACATATTGAAATGGCAAAGATGATCACTAGTCAACATAGTAAAAAAAAAAACTAATCTACAAAACCCAAAAAATTCAGACTCTAATTCAATTCCATGTATACAAAACCAATAAAAAGGCAAAATCTTGAAACCCACTTTAGAACCATAAAAACACAGATAAAATGCTTACTGCAAATAGCAACCAGATGATACCTGAGATTCAATTCATGCACCAACAATCAGTCAAATTCTAGCAAGATTCCTTCTCATTGACCAAAAAGGGTACCCAAAAAAACGAGGAAAATAAAAAAAACCAAAAACAAAATAACAGGTGTGTAAGTTTAAGTTACGAAAAATTGTGTAAAACAGGGTGTCATTGGGAACCATAAAACCATGCAGTTTATGTTACTCTCAAACTCTAAATTTGTAACAATAGTTTAAACAAATTGGAAGATTCCCAAAAAATGCTTTGTTGTTAATGAAGATTATATGAAACAGATTAAAAAAGTGATTCTTGAAAATGGGTCAGTTGAGTTAGAGTTACTATGCAAAATATGCAAAGCAGCAGAAGTTTCAGGCATTAAAAAAATGTGCCCTCTCACCTCACCACACACCCCACCCCACCTGTTATGTAACTTTATTTCCTAGCATCTGACGCATCTTCCCACATTATATTCAAAGGAGAGAGAAACAGTCTCTCACACAAACACAGAGTGAAGTGAAAACTATGTAGCAGTTGTAAGTGCGAGTTAAATCTTGTTTAAATCAGATCTACATTTTGTTTTCTCTTGTTATGATTTATGAATACTACTTCTTGGGTACTTTTATTTGATGTATTTGAGGTCGAGTGAGTGACCGTATATTCGTATATTTGTACATTCGTATTCCTGGGGTATTCTTTTGAGCTTGAGTGAGTGATTAGTATAATTACCTCGGGCTTTATTTTTCAAGCTTGAGAAAACTAACTGGGGTATAATTTTTGAGATTGAGAAAGTGGTTAGTGTAATCAACTCGGGTTTTTGTTTTGAAACCCAGTGACATATATAATAGTAGCTTTTCTTCTAGTTTGTTAAGAGGTCGGGTGATTCTCAGATTTTGAGCTCCAAGTTATTACCTCTGCTTTCATTTTTCTAGCAGCTTCTCTTCTTTGGGTGGACTGCAAAACGGCGCCGTTTCAGAGGAGAGAGGGGGTGGATGAAGAGACGACATTCTACGATTCAAACATGAATGTGATAGCAGTAGGATGAGGAGGGGGAGCTACTGTCACTGTCATTTTTATGCAGCTGCATATTTTGACTGTGATTGTGAAAAGGTAAGAAACAACTACATACAAAATATACTAACCTTATAGTTTTTATGTGTTTTATTTTTCTAAGGTAATGCTACAGTAATATTTTTTTGACTGTGACTACTGACTATTCACTAAGTGACTAGCATACTATGGATAATGGTTCTCTTTCTTTTGCATTTGTCAATTTTCAAATTACTAATTATGGCAAACTGTTCCATCAACAAAAATATTATGGCAAACTGGGGTCTACTTGTCTTGTGTGTAGTCCCTCTTTTGTCAAGTCCAAGTGCAAGTGCTCACATATCACACTCATTCCTATGTGAAATGTGTCCCTCTATTATTTATTCCATTTTATTTGTTAAGATTAATAATTTTAAATTATTATCTTATTTAATGTATGTACCGTCGTATTTAAAGATAAAAATGTTTTAAATCTCTTTTTTAATATTATGAAAAGACAATTGAAAGGATTTTACTCGAATGAAGGGAGTATAGGGTTGTATTCGTGATTGGAAAATAATCGTAGAGTTGACTTTCTATTGGGCAAATCAAATCCCCTATAGATTGGTGGTGGAGAATGGGTATTTAGAGTCACCACTGAATTACATTTATTAAGGTAAGGAGTCATTCATTCAGTTTGGAGTAAATTGGTTCGTCGTTCGATTTTGTATCGGATACAAATCAAGTCATATAAGTTGGGATATAAATCCAGTTTTTGCCACTGGTTTGGGTTGAGTAATTGAGAATGGAATAATTTTTAAACGTCTATTGACGAATAGTTGAAAGTTAGCAAGTATTTTAATATGTTGACAAATGATAACATGATTACTCTTTAATTGTGATTTGTGAGTGCAAAACGGAATGCTAGTTGATCATTTGGTCCAAAGTTCACAGCTTCTTATTTCCATTTTCACTAGACAAAATGTTTTTGAGATATCCTGAATGGTTAACAAGATTGTTATAGGGGGATGAATTAATGCTGTTAGAAACATTAGGTAAATCAATTGCCTTATACATATTTATTCATTTTTAACGTAAAGAGAGCCGCAAGCGGCAATACAACAAATGATATAGATGTGATTTGATCCTAAGTTTTGGATATCACTCTCCAAAACTTTAACCAATTAAGTTAGTTGTCACCCATTCAATTGCCTTATTATTGTATGCTTGTGTTAGATATTTTAATTGTCATATAAAATTGGGAAAAAGACTAAATCTTAATGTAGGATATTTTTAGTAAGTATTTGTGTATTATTTTTTTAACAATAGTTTAAATTAATCATAACTTCTTGTGAATGCATTGAATAAAAAGATTGTCATGTTATCATGTTCCATCTTATAATTGAGCCAACGCAAATAAATCCAATTTTACTTAGATTCCATCATATAGTCAATTAATAATTATCCAAAAATTAAATATGCTTATACTTCTAACTAGTTACTTTACTTTTATATACGGCGTAAGTTGGAACATGTGAATTTTTTGTGTACAGACATGGAATTTTCATCAATTTCATATTTTTGTTGACGAGATGTTATGTATCATTATTTACTCTTCAGATATTACTTGTATGACTAATATTAAAACAAGAGGTGACATTTTCCGTCCTTAAATATGAGTATGTTAATCTTTATATAAGTAAAAATTAAACCGAGAAGAATGTAAAAATTAAACCGAGAAGAATGAGAAGACATGTTGACCTTTTATATATATATTTCCATTATAGGACTCTTAACCTTTTGTCAAGATCGTACTATTGATAACTTAAACAGTAAAACGGGCAGAATAACTTGTTAGCCGAAACAAATCAGTGGATAGTTGGGACACCGAAGTATTCCATCATCAATTCATCATACCTTTCTTTTCTTTTCCAAAGCCCTCTTTTCATGTTTTTTCACATCGAAGTCACATTCAACTTCCACAAAACTATGATAAAAGTAACAATAGAAGCTCTTATAGCTATGGGACTTTGCTTTGTGAACATATGATCGAATGAGATTTTCATGATGATATACGCCTAATATATAGGAGCTATTCCCTTTTTTTTTTTTAATATTATTATAGGGGGCTGTGACTATCTTAATGCTTACCTTGAACTTTTTTGTTTACCTTTTCTTCTGTCACGGCGTTGCCAGTGCCCAGTAGAAGAGGGTCGAGGAATGCTACGCAGGATAGGTTGAATGTTGTGGATCTCTGGGGTCGACAAATTTTAGTACGACTCAGAGAAATTTGAAGCACACTAGTTGAAATGTTAATATCATCATTAACAAAAATACAAGGGTGGTTGAACGTGATATATTTGTAGTGCTTGAAAGAAAACACACACTTATTACATATACAAATGTACATAATAAATGTTAGTTCATTCAAAGAATAGAGCTAGTTGGTACAACTATATATTTTCCATTATATTTGTCACTTGACATGTGCTTAAATAGTTTTTGCTTTCCTCTTCTACTAGGATTGAGATCAAATAGGCTATTGTCTCCCTTAACCTTATTTGTAAAGAACTCACTTAACCACATTCTAAGGTGGGCATGTACTCGTACTTGTGTCCTCATTCCCAGCCATAAATACTTTGCAGCCCTGCCCTTGTGGAATTACCAAGGTTAATTTACTTTTTTTTTTTGCTGTCAAGAGTTAGGAAGAGAATGGCAAAGGAGGTGGGTGAGTTGAATCTTTCATTCCTTCCTTGTATGTATGATTTACATCCTAAAACACACCTCCCTACTCCCTAGAAAAACACCCCTTTGTCTTTCTCTCTGTTTTTACTTTAGGAGTAAAGAGTAGTTCTTTGGTTACTGCAGCCTGCAGCAATACACTAGTAAACACCCCCAGATGGAAGAGAACAAGAAAAAGAGCCGTCTCCGGCCCCGCTTCACACCTGAAGAAGCCGGGGATTCGTCATTCGAGTGCTCGGGGAACCATTGCAGATCATGTGCTGCTGCCTTGGTTGCTGACTGCGTTGCTGTCTGTTGCTGCCCTCTTGCTCTAGTCAGTTTGCTAGCTCTAGCCTTCGTCAAAGTGCCTTATTTAGTAGGAAGGAGGTGTCTGAGGAAAAGGAAGAACAGGAAGCGGAAATGCAAGAAAATCGCGGAAGCTGGTAATAGTATTATTGACGATATCAACAGCAGGGATATAAGTCTCATTTCTGGGAGATTAAGTCAGAGTAAATCAGACATTATCTTTGAATTTGGGAAAGATGGCGATACTAATAATTATCGAGAGTTGGATGAAAGGAGAAGCTTTTGTGCTGCATTTGAAGCTGATAAAGTTTTGTTTGAATTATACCAAGTTGGTCATTTGGGTTTTGGTAGGGTTTCTTTTACTGGAATTCAACCTTTTGGTAAGGAAAATCAAGGGTAAATTTTAGTTTTAGTTAGTTGTTAAAAGGACATGAAAAAAAAAGGTACAGAAAACTCTGCATTTCCCTTACAAAGTTACAGATGAAAAAAATTTCAGGTATTTTTCACCCAAGGGAAATAAGTGAGTGTGTTAATTGTGAAACTGACTTTCTTCTGAGACTGGACCAATCAGTGAGATTTTCAGGTTATATAATGCAGGGGTTGGTTGTTTTGATAACTATTGTACTGACTAAAGCTGTAATGGTTATGATCATATTGGTGATCATTATATGTTGTTGTGAAAAGATTTGCAATTTGCAAAGGTTGTTTTCTTATATCAAAGGAGGGAAACATACTTTATATTCATGGATGAAGATCTATGTTTCTTACCCATCTTTGCATATTCAAAGTCTCTTACACAATAGTCTATGATTCATCACTCCATTTTATGTATATCCCACATAAGTTTATGAAATCTTGAGAAAGACTGTATATGGTGATGTGGGTGAGACAAGAATAAATTATTTATATTGAGTAGGGATTTTTATTATTATTATTATTAACTTCTCAGTTGGCTGCAAAGTGATTCACAGATATCCATATCACTAACCTCGTATAACAGTCATTAGTATAACTTTGAGGCATTTTTTGTAAGATAACAAATATTATTGGCTGACCATAATACCCTTTGAAAAGCTCACGCAAGTCTCTATTTTAGTTCACCATTATGAAGCAAAACTTTAAAATACTAAGGAGCATGGAGTAATTCATCTTACTTTTCATGAAAATTTCATGTGTTGTAACACTATCATTAACCATAAATTTTGATTTCTAAAGGCTATAATGTTCGTTTAATATGGGTTCCTAGGGCCCGTAAATACAAATTAGATACATACTTTTTTTTATAATTGATATCTACACTGTATAAAAACTTTCCACAATTTTATAAACAACCATATTCTATTACGTAAGAAAATATTGCGGCATAGTTGGGTCAAAGACTATTTAATTATATTCAGATTGCTCTATTAGTATTTGTGAATCCAATGGTATATTAGAAAGGGTATAACAATGAAATAATAATTGTCGTTAAATGAGCTTGGGATATGGGGAGTGAAAAAACAATTGGGTAACACAAAATGTATATGAGGAAAGTAAAATACTAATGGCTATTGCCTTAGATTCAATCTCCTAAGGTTTTAAAATGCGTTTAGAACGCTATTATAATAGTTTTAAAATTTTGGTTGAAAGGAGTGTTTAGACTAAAAGTATATGGATTCAATCAATCATAAGGTCTAATTCCCAAGGTAATTAAGCATATGAAAATGTTCCGTCTCCATATTTGACAATGTCCAAAATGACCAAACTTTTAAGGTCATGTATTATTTTTGAGTCATTTTTGAAAATATCAAAATTTCTCTTAATGGTTTAGGAAGCCTCATAGAGTCATATGAACATTTTTGGAAGCTAATATTACTTTTGGTTTCCCAAATCCTAAAAATCGAGTTTATGACTCAATTAGAAATTTTTTGAAAATGCACTGTTTGTTGAGTTATTTTTTTTAATGCTATAAGTTGTCCTAATGGTATAAGAGCCTCACAAGGACATACAAAGATGTTTGGAAGAAATCATTGTCTTATCTTTGGTCTCCAACATCTTTGGAAGTGAGTTAAGGACCTAATTGAAGGGGTTTAGGTAATTAGTTGAATTAATTTATTAGAGTTAGAATAGATGATTTGAATGACTCATTATGCCTAATATGACCTTGTAAAACCATAGTAAACAATTGAAGGTATTTTATTACTAGATCAGGAAATATCCAAAGTGATTTTGAAAAGTTCTCCACTATCAAAATGATAATTTAGAGCTAAATGGTTCCAATGACTCTCGTGAGACCTTGAAACTAATCATTTTTATATATTCGGCCTCGTAATCTTGTCTTAGTACTGTATCCAAAATCAAACCCAAACAATTACCACGGTTGTTTTCGTAGATTGATTATATACTTAGAGAGGTAATTACCGAGGATATTCACAACATGGGTTCCTTAATTATTCCAGACAGTCATTCAAATTTCAAAACCAACAGCTGCCAGATCACTACACAAGCCATTGCTAACTAACTCCTGCAATCAAAAGTAATATTTGTCATCAAGTACACCTTTATGAGCTCCATCCACATCACCAAAAGGTGCAATGAAATCATAGCTACAGCTTGAAAGTAATGTTCACCAAACCTAGTTTATCACAACCCTCAGATATAAAATCTGCACCACCATCATATCACAACTGCCAACAAATTAAACACGCCATTAAAAGATCGGCTGAGCTTGTCCACGACAAGTCTTCAAACATAAAATGATATAGATGTGATAACACAAAGCTTGAAGAACAAAACTAAATAAAACAGAGATACTACAGATAGCACCACCTTCCATATTCGCCAGAGTACAAAGTTCAAAGAAGTGAATGATTTTCTCTTAATACATGTTAGTACTAACCAAAACCTATCAAAACACCTTTTTCAAAAGAAAACCTAATAAGACATGTATGCCAAAGGGAAAGCTACATTACATAAATTGTCATCAAGTAGACATAGCTGGTAAACGGACAAGGCATGTTAATACTTTCAGTAATACATCTACGGTTGTACTTGGAACAAACGAGGCAGATCCATTCATAAAAACCTACTTAATTTTAGAAGTAAAATGTAACTACCAAATTGTGCCGAGATGATAAATATTACCCATGACAAAAACCTGCACTCACCAAATATCAAGGAGAACGTGAACTTACCGACAACAATTAACCAATATGACTGATCCTGAAAATTTAGTAGCATTAAAAGATCATATTCTATAACTAGTATGAAAAAAGGGGAATTGGCGTATAAAATAAAGGAGGTGGAAATCAGGACATTATGTGGAGGTGTTGGTGTGATGCTTGAAGAAAGAGTCAGTGATAACAAGTAATGAGACTTATTGCTGTTTTTAGAAACACTATTACCCCCATTTGGAAATAATCTTAAACCATGGAAGAGGGATGGTGATTCTCACCACCATTCCAGGATAATCCAATTCTTTCACAAACTCCTCTTCCTTCCAACAAACACTAAGAACAAACACTACTTCCATCCAACCTCTGCATTCAACTCATACTACCCACTTTAATGATTTACCCCATCCCACATTCCCAAATGAGCCACAAGCAAAAGCAGGGCTTTCATACAAGATACTATAGCCCTTTTGAAATGAGACAATTCAGAGACCATGGAAACTGGAAACCCACAAGAACCAAAATTACCTCAGATAACTTGATTCCAGGATCAGTTTGTCGCAAATATATGCCCTATGCAATACTTACCTCTTATATATAACAAACAATCAAGTTTGTTTAACACCAGATCTCAAGCTATCAAAGCAACTTATATTGTTTGTCTTTAAGTTCATATCTTTAGACAATCAGATCCCAAAGCACATACGATCTACTCTTAAAAAAATTCTACCAAGAGTGACACTTCCAAAAACAAAAGAAACAGATACCAACTATAGGGAAAAACAGTTCTTGATTTCCAAGATCCATTATGAGATTTATGACAAGCACAAATGCAAGATTCAAGTGTATCAACAACAATTGTTTAATTGCTTTCTAAGGTTCCAATATGAAAACTTTTACAATTCACCAATCACCATCTATCAGAACAACCTTATCACCCAGAGAGCTTAACTTAGCATTTGCCCTATACAAGAGGCTCTATCCAAGACAGTATCAGCACAAATTTAACAGGTACAACAACCAAAAAAGAAACACACCACCCACTTACCTTCTAAACAATCGACTAAATACGACACTGACAAAATTTCTCACTTGATTACCAGGATAACAGTAGTTAACACTAAACATCACAAAATTAATTTAAAAAAAATGTTAGAAATGGGTAAAAACTAAAAATACTACCAGAAAACTTCAGAACAACTTCCTATTCTATTAATTCATTTAAAATTGAAAAATACTAATTTTGATAAGAGCCACAATACTATACCAAATGAGAGAAGAATAAATCAAGCTCCTCCAGGGCGTCCATACTTGTACCTTTTCACAACCCAGCTATAACAAAACCTGGTTCAACATTCACTATTTCAGAAACATCAGAATAAGAATCACCCTTAATCAAAACCTAAGAGAATTTTTATAACACCTTCAGATACTTATGCACAGAATTCCACCTGACATCTATTAACAGTACAACTATAGTAGTCCCAAAACTAGTTTGCTTCAGTAAAGAACCTAGTCAAGGAAATGTCACACAACATGCACTCCATTAACTTTCCACACATTCAACCTTTCCCAGGAAAACATTTATTTTCTTGCAGTCCAGAAAACATTTATTTTCATGCAGTCCAGAAAACATTTAATTTCTTGCAGTCCAGGATAAGTTGTCCTTAAAAATACACTTCCATCCACACATTACTCAGAATTCATATCACTGATTTTCAAAGGCTACAACACACCAACAAGATTCAGAAGATAAGTGACAACCTATGCCACATCCAGCAATTTTGACGAAATCTCAGCAATTATATTAGCAACTAATATGTATAAGAATCCAGCCAAAAAGTTCAATGAAAAAGCCCCATCACACTGTTAAAGAAACCTTTTCCCTACAGGCCTTCACATAGTTCACAATGAGACAATGAAATGGAAGTTAGCCAAGTACAAAAGCACATATTTAAAAACATGACACACACCGCAATGACACCAGAGGATAGGACCAAGAAGTTCTTACCTATTCAAAGTAATTCCACATCAACTCTGTTCTACAAACCTCAAAAGATAACATACTCACTACCTTAAGCACATAAAACACTATTTCCTCATACCCCCCAGCAATTTAATCCCACAGGTGAACAACCATCACCATCAAACTCCAAAATTCACAGCAACACAGTGCCCTCAATCTCATTCAAATGCATGACTTTTGGTTTGGTGATTTCAAAATTCATATACCTTTCCTGTTTCCAAACATGTATTTTCAATTTGATAAAAACTGAAAACTCAAACTAGGCCAGTAGCATGTAAGCAGTCTCTACTTTCAGTTTCCAGTTGTCTGTTTTACGAAGTAGAACTTGTAAAACTAAAAATGAGCTGACTACTATTACAACAACCCAGAATGAGTCACATCAAGACAAGATCTAGGGAGGTCCAGCTATGCACAGCGATACTCCAAGGGCTTAAGAAGTCAAAATTAATAGAGAGCCTATTTCTGAAAAAACCAATAAAATAACATTGAGCAAACCTAACAGTTATTTCATATAAAATATCTCAAAACTGACAACGAAGCTAAACAAGTCCCTCAGATTATTCTATGATCCTTTCCAAATGCATCATTACAGTTAAGAATAAAAAGTAAAACAAGAGAGATGGAGGAAAGTCAAATCAGTCCCTGAAATTCAAGTAGCCTAAGAAGCTAAGATATAGGAAGAGCTGCACTTTAGCATGTAGCTTATTGCAAAATCCTAACATGACTTCGCCATAAATCACTATTAGAATGACTTCTATTACAAAGATCCCAAAAACTCCCCTGCAAATTTTTTAATTCACAAAACATGCATATGAGGAAAAGCTAAACTGGCAGATGCTACAAGATTTTAGTGATATATAGTGCTTTAAACCACGCACAACGCTCAAAATAAATAGGATGATCATAAGAGCCAGATATTAAGAGGGAAAGCTAAAGTGTAACTAGGAAGATGACTGATTATGGAACACCAAAAAATCTGTCTAGCAATAAAACAAATGGATGTACGTCAACCTGGACCTAGCACACCCATGCGACACATCCATGATCCATCCAAATATCTTGTGTACCACAATGAATCCATAAATTTCTCTGAAGTAGTTTTGCTTCTTCATCGCCACTCTGAAGACAATGCACTCATCATTTATTCATCTATTATAACCTAGACACTAGACAGCCTTGCACAACCCTAAACCATTGATACAAAAAAAAAAAAGAAAGATCTCCAAATCGGCTATCGAAGTTCAAAACCCCATCAAACTCTGCAAAACCTAACCTATCAGCATACAACAACAATACAACAGATAAGCACCAAATCAGTGATATCTCAGCAACCAGTCCTAAAAAAGCCACGAGCAAAATCAAACTACAAGGGACATTTCACTTTATGATTACAATTCTCCCTTTCTCGTTGGAAGTCGCCAACTATCTTTCAAAACATTGTTCCTTAACATCAGTTATAAGTTCCATACACATTTCTTTTCATAAAAGAAATCAAATAGCTTAGTTAATCCAAAAAGCAATTACAAGTACACAAATTTCATAGTATAAACCAACAATTCAACACTAAAATAGTGATAAGTAGTACTGGGACATATGAACATATCCTCAAAATACAAACCCGTGAAGTAAACCGCATTTTACATACAAACCCGAAACCTGAACAATACCCTAATTCCACCAAAATAGCATAACAATTAAACTACGAAAAGTATGAATCTCTTCACTTATCTTTGGTCGAAACACCGTACTTCTCCTGCAATTTGGTAATCTCCTCTTCCTTCTTCTTGAAGTCAATCTTCTTATTCATCTTAGCAGGCTGATAATACAACACAATAAGGTACCTATTCGCGACGTTGAACCCGGACAAGTGATCGACGGCTGTCTTAGCGTCGTAAATATCCTCGTACACAACGAACGCTGTTCCGCGTGTGTCCTTGGTGGTCCCGACCCTGATTTGTCGGATTGCGCCGTACTTTCCGAAGATGTCGTACATCTCTTCGCTAGTGATGTTGAAGGGGAGGTTGCGGACGTAAAGGACTCGGTTGACTTCTGGAGGAAGCCGAGTGTTGGCTTTTCGTAAGCTAATTGACATTTTTTTAGGTTAGGGTTTGAGAATTGAGGAGTTTGGAGGAGATGAATTGGGTTTTTCCTGGGGTTAGGGTATGGAATCGTGAAAACTCGTCCGTATAAAATATATATTTTGTTTGTTAATTTGCAAGAAATTATTAAATAAAAATATTATTTTGCACGATATTATAATATGGTGGTTTTCTGGGCATAAACCCGATTTTGCGTCGTTGGCTAACATGTGTCGCCGTTTAATTTTTTATATTTTTCGCTTTTTGCTTTTAATTATTTCCCACTTTAATTTCTCTTGTCCGCCATCTCACATTCCCCTTCATTTCCCTTTTTCTAGTCCCCTTCTCTCTTTTTCTTATACACAACTTCCACCACGCCCTCCACTGGTTCAGAGAAGAATACAAGAAATACAAAAATTAAAGGAATAAGAAGGGATTTTGTCCATTATCTTGGTTGAATTTCATAAACAATGTTCTAATTGTGGACTTTGTTTAGTTGCATGCCCTAATCTCCATCGTCCAATCTAATTATTTTCCCCCTGTAATTTCCCCTTTCCACTCTCTAACCTTCCCCTTCATTTCCTTCTTCCTAGTTCCTACTCCCCTTTTCTCTTTCTCTTATACACAACTTCCACAACCTCCTCCACTTGCTCCAAAAAAGAAAGGCGATAGGCCACCCTGGTCCAACAAAGAAGAATATGGAAAATGCGAAAATTAAAGTAATAAGAAGGGATTTTGTCCATTATATGGTCGAATTTCATAGATAATGTTTCAATTATGGACTTTTGTGTAGTTGCATGCCCTAATCTCTATTGTCCAATCTAATCTAATTTGTAGTATGTTAGCCTAATGATGTATTCTTATAGGAACATACGAAAATAAACCTTACATTAAAAATTGGAAACAAGTTATCGTATACAATGGTTGATATCAATTATCATCAAATACATTTGATCGATCATAAGGGGTTGGTCAAACAACTACGATATATTCGACATTTTTATGCTAAATCAAATTTTTTTTCCCCTCATTTGAGACCTCTTGTGTTTATCTCTCTTCCTATCTTCTGCTAATTGATGGTAGCGCCTCCACACAACCATGCCCAGTCTTCGAAATTGTTTTCCAAGCGATAATCGAAGAAGTAATACTCCCTCCATTCTTTATTGTTCTTCCCATTTTCTCCATTCGAAAATTTCAAATTGTTGTTCTCATTTGGAATCTTTCTATTTTAGTTTAATATTGTGATTGGGTAAAAAAGTTTGATTGAGATCACTATCCATGTAATATGTAGAATATTGATTGATTTTTTAATTATTTAATGCCATGGACTTTAGACATTCCACTACTTATTTAATGTTCAACCCACTTGTATCATTTTTTAATAGAATCTATTCTTAAATTTATGTTAATTTAAATTATTTTATAGAATCTTAATGATATTTAATATTGTCTTGCTTTCTTTTCTAATTCCAAATGAAAAAAGAATAGAGTGAGTACAATGTAAGAATTTCGTAACCCTAATATTTCATGTCTTCATGATTTTGGTTTTTCTTAATGAAAATTCAGTTGAAATTAAATCTTCAACTAGATGGCAAAGAAGAGCCTAAATGCAGAATTCACAACAAATTTCAAAGATTTTGGGCTTGATGCAGTTACATAGTATTTAAGTTTACCGACAATATTCGAAGATTTGTGTAATATTTCTCTCTCTCATCGGTGAATCAAAGTACTTTTTTCTTGTTTTTAAGCGAAATTTTTATGTTAATCTTCATGATATATGTCGTATCTTCATGATTATCGAGTATCAATGTTCATACTTGAGGTTGTGGTTAGACAAATAGATACTTTACAAGCATGTTTAGTTGTAGAACACTGAATGTATAATATAAACATAATTTAAATCTTAAAAACCATTAAAATGAAATTTATATCTTAGGATGTTGGAATATCCAATAAAGATTTGATTTATTAAATATTTATGATGGTACAATTTGAAAGCCATATTATAATTAAGAAATAGATTTGTAACTATAAAACGCCAACCAATTAACCAAAGACTTCATTATAGTATGATATAGAAAGTATAGTACGATTAGGACATGATTGACTTGTTTGTTTCCTAAATTAAGTTGAATTTATGTGTTTAAATTAAGGTAGTTATAGTAATTCTCATGGCTTTTTGATATCATATTTATTATATTAGATCTAGACATGGAGCATAAGTATACCTTAACTCAACTAAGGACTACACTGATTAGTCTAAGATGAACTAATTTTATTTTATTAAACATATTATAAATGGATCTTATTTTAGAATAATTTTTAGACGAATCAAACAAATAAAAATCAATTTTTTTATTAAATTTTCTATAAATATTAAGGTTTTTGATGTATGCAAAATAAATTAATTTTATGAATATCCATATTAGCTCCTAATTCGAGTTTAACTTATATATTTCCTAAACTAAGTTAAATGGTATATTTGCTTATAAAAAGAATTAATTTCTAATCCATACGTAGATACTCTCTAGTTTCGTACTCTTAAACTTGAAAATAACTTCCATTTAAATTAAGTTGATAGATTATAATGATAAGTGTACAGAATGTTACTTAGTGTAGTGCTACGACTAATTTCATGCCAACTAAAGTTCAGTTAAGATTGCGAGGAGAAAGCCCAAACTAAAAAACGAAAAAAAATTAAACAAATAATTTAACCTAATTACCCCTATCCAGCTATCCTACGTACTGCTACTATGATGGTATATTTGAAGTTCAAGACTGTCTCTACGTATCATTTTGTTATAAACGAAACTGCAAGATAATAAGAATAATGTTACCGAGTGTAGACCGAGTCGCGGACTATGTCGCTTTCTTTAAAACATTCACGACACTGCCTATAGTGATGTGCAAGCAGTTACAGAACACATGATGCTTCTTATGATAAAACAACTTATCAACTAAAGTATCAGTGGATTTGCACAGAACCCTCGAAGATTTTAGCCTTTTGTATGTGTAGCTTTATGCAAAATTTTATTATAAAAACTTTTTATACATCTTTTTTCATATGTAGTCGTAGTTAGCATGCATGCTTCGACTGCTACTTTTTCGTTTCGTATTAGTTTGGAGTCCCAAAGTGTTAGTGCATGTTATAATAATGGTTATAAAGTCAAGGAAAATAATGGCCTGGTAATCATGTCATATACTATACATTTCTTTTCATTATCTTTTGAAGCCAACTGCATTTGAATATTTCAATCGTGCAACTTGACTTTTTTTTTTTTTTTTTTTCTTTTCTTTTCTGAGTGCCTTAAATCTTTTGACTCGGTAACAAAGTACAGTTTACGGAGAAGTATGAGCGTGACGAGATTGAAATATGGTGTATTCATATGCTATTGCGAATTGATAGAACTACTATAAGAGATCTTGTATGTACATAAGATTTAATAAGGTTATTATATCCTTATAAAAGTTACCCTTAATATATAACAAAATTACCCCTTAACACATCATATTTCAGTCTGATGTAACTTCTGTTGGTATCCAATTTGTATACAAGATTTTGTGAAACGGGTATGATGACATTGATGTAAACTAGTAATTTTTTTTTCTTCTTATTGGATGTCCATTAGTAGAATTTTAGAGGGTACGATAATATCTGATAAGACTTCACCTAAAAAATCTATTGGTTATCGTATCTATGTCTACTTAATTTTCACTCAAACATTGCACATAACTTTAAACATTAATACATTTACTTACATATAAAAAGTAATGAAAATTCTATACAAAAGTTACTTTGAAAAAAATACATAATTCTGGTCTTTGTACCAACCCCCCCAAAAAAAACATTATTCTATACATATTTGTCTATGCAACCAATCATGACCCCTTAAACGAAATTCTTATAATCATGTATCTCATGATCAAGTCATATGTAATACCAATAAGATCACTACATTTTAGGGATGAAATATCATACATGTTACTTAGTAGTTTTGATGATCCATTCTTTTTTAGATTTAGATAACAAACCGTTGATAATTAACCGAGAAAGAGTAACATAGTCAGATGGCCCAATATATACTTTGGTATGATTAGTCGAGGGCCTAAGTAATTTTTATCGTAGGAGGGACTCATAAATTATAATAGCTGAGGTTTAATTTTGATATGTAATATACTGATAAGAAAAATGCCAAAATGTAATGTTCAATTATTTTTTTTTTAAATATTAGTCGTAGTAGGATTTATTTTAAATTTTATAGTACAAGTTCAAAAGTTTGGGGCCCACTTAATCTTTTTTAAAACACATAATTTATATGGATTAGGTTAGCAATAAAATATAATCCACTTGCTAATAAAGATGAATAGAAGTTGATAACTACACTCCTGAGAGCACTAACAAAACAAATAAATCTCAAAAAACATGGATTACATATTACTTTCATAATATATATTATTTTGGTAGTAATATAATATAATGTTTACACAATTGGTGTACGTACAAGTACTGTATCTATACAAAAATCTAAAAAGTAACAAAAGAATATTGGAAATGGCAACCACTGCAATTAAAAAATAATAAAATTAAAAAGATATTGTAGCTATTTGCAAGAAATACTGTCCAAAACAACTCTAAATTGATGTGGTTCACAAGGAATATGGAGGACACCTTGTTGATGGTACCCAAATTCATGGGCCGATAATTGAAGCAAAACAACAATGCAAGGATGCTTCATCCACCCGAGTGGAACCATAAATCTCTCTTCTTCTTCCTCACACTTCCCTACCATAACAGGCACATACCCTCTTCTTCGATGATTGCCCAAGTATGCAGATGGTTCCTTCCTCCTCACTATCCTTCCTATCAAATCCTTCATTGTTATGGTATTTATATAAATTGATCTGTACTTAGCTTGCTAGTATTTGAAGGAGGGAAGGAGAGCGAGCTTTAGGGTTGCCTTGCATAAATATGTGTATCTTATTATATATATACTTGGTTGTTTTCTCGTGTTTCCGGGAACACGTGAGAGTTTTAAGTCAAAGATGAACGTTGAAAAATGGTCAACAAAATTCTACCCAAGACGTCATACGCTGCTTTTGGTGGGTAATAGGATATCTCCATTACTCCATATCCGACTTGTTCAATTAAGTTATTGGTGTATTATTAACCTATTTTCGAATCTTATGTTTATTTTATTCTAAGTTTTTAATTATTGTTATTATCTATTTACATAAAATTATGGAACTTGAAAATAACATTAAAATAATATTATAACAAATTTATCAGAGAGTAAATGTTTACTATTATTATATGCGCATATGTTGTGTTTACTTACTTAACCTCAAATAATAAATTCAAAATTTCCAAAGCAAGTATTATTCATTAATCTGAAGTACGTACTATAAGATGAATCACCATTTCGGTTTGGTGTGCCAAATGAAATCCTCCAATTAGTTTAATACAATAATTAACATAAAAGATAGCAATAGTACAACCCCTCAAATATAAAATTAGTGAGAGATAACGTGCTTTAATTGAGTCTTCGACTGCTAATCACCTTCTAGCCGTGATTGATTAATATTTTTTTAAGAAATATATATAGATATAGTGGAGGGGTCGATGTGTTGTTGCTTGGGTCCCTCCATCAAAATTAACAAATACACGTATATAAGTTGTTTTGGCCTTTGTATAGGTTATGCTATGGATCAGCTTGCTAATTTTCAAAATAGATACAACATTTTCTACGTAGAAAGAGCTAGAAATTTATAATAAAGACGATTAGTCAAGAACAATTGTTGTTGACAACAAGAAAGCCAAACTAAGAAGCGAATACTTGAGGCAAATCAACAACAATACAGTACATGATGGCTCACACTAGTTGGCTGGGGATAATTTTGATGTTTTGCGTAGTTCAAATTATTTTGTAAAGATCAGTTATAATTATACTTATTTTTGTGAAATTCACCCAAATCATAATACAAAAATCAAATTAGCAATTACATACCGTAAATTATACGTACATACTTTTCCGTTCTTTTTTTTTTTTTCTTTTTATAATAGGCAATTTCAAAAGTTAAGTTTTTCCAATTAACTGTGAATAAATTCTTTTAAAGACAATATTTCTTCATTTCCCCCACAAAAAAGTAAGATGTCAATATTGTTTAATAACTTTTTGCTTCAATTGTAATGAACATCCCCAAATGAACATCATTGCTTTTGATTAGCTAAACGCTTGATTTATAGTAATCAATTGTAATGATAATATGCATGCAAGTTGATTTTAACTCTCTTCATTTGGGGATCATCAGCTTGTACATCAAACAAGCTTCTGAAATGTTGATTCAGATGGAGAGGATCAGCTTGTTCATATTTACATGCTGATGACATAGTACGAGTCTAAGATATATATTATTAACCTGAACCTTGATCTCAAACCGCACTTTCGACTCAGCATAGCCTGGTAAATATTAAGATATGCCCTCTCCCAGGGAATAAAGGTAAGTGAACCCTAGAGCCTCATTTTCATAAACAGTTTGTTAGATAGTAGTCTAGGTCCCTCTAGGACATAAGGGCAACCACATCATCCACAATATTAGCATATTTTTTCCATATGGCTGGAAGCTGGTGATGAAACAAAGAGGAAGTCTTGGTAAATTTCATACAGGGAAAGGTAAGACTCAATAAGCTGCAAAAATCACAGGTTTGGTAACAGTACACCACTGTCCACTGGCTGCTATGGCTGCAATTAAGATAGCTGGAGAGAGTCCCAGCACTGAAGATCATCTAAAGTAATTCTTGATGTCATCTTTAATTGTTCCGAATGGCGAATGAGGGAAACACAACATTGGCACTTTGGAGAATGTACAAGTACAAGCATCTGTTACAAAGAAGGATTTACTTCATTGACAGGTTGAAGATATTTGGTGTAGGATACAGAATCAAAAAGCATGTACAAATGCCTAGATCAAGGAAAAACGATAGTGGAAATCAGCCTTCTTTACTTTCCCACGCTTCTTTCCCCTTCCTTTTCTCCAGACTCCAGGTCTTTTTCAGGTCGATCTAAAAGTAGGACACTACTATACCCAACTATATAATATAATCAAAAGCAAATGTCTTTATGTTATACTAATTACTACCCAGATGATTTTCGGCTCCATCTACCAGTTCGAGCCTTGCGTCTCCCACGCTTTTTCTTGTTCTTGGGGGTAGGCAACTTGGACCGTGCTATGACAGGGATGACAGCCGTCACTTTGCTGGGAGAATTGGGATTTTTCAGGACATATTGGACGTTCTCCAGTGTTCGTTCAGTTCCAGGACTAGGATCTGTAGTAGATTGAGTCCCAACAACTTCTGTATAATCAGACGCTTTCTTCACCGGTTGATTATAGACAGCAATCTTGTTCTCAATCTACAGAAACAGTGATGACATGAAAGTTGATCAATATGGGAAAAGGCCATCTATAATTAAGTAATACTATTTTGCACTGTATGCTGCAACATATTTAAGGACTTCCTTATTTCTAAAATTTGCATCACTGTGCTTCCGTAGTTCCATTTCCAGGAAACTGCAACAAAAAAATAAAATAAAATAATGATGATTCACATAATGACTAACCTTGCCATCAATTTGTAGCTGGTTGGTGATCCCAATCATGAGTTCAGGATTCACTTCCGTATGATTGAAATATACACTTTCAGGCATCACCGTCTTCTCAGATGTCTGCTGAGATGTAGTAGGCAGAGAACCTATTGGAAAAGTTTCACTATGCACATGTGGCATAATTAAACTTGGGCCGCAGCTAGCCAATGGTTCACCTGGAGTAAAACTTGATTTTTTGCCATTTTCTCTGACAACATTATCAACTCTAAATCTCAGGTGGCGGACATGCATTTGAGCAACTTCAATCTTTCGTAGGATATTTTCAAAGGAATCACTATCCTTAAAATCAAGGAATGAACATTCACCAATAAGACCAAATTCCCGAACACCAGAAGTTTTGTCTGCAAGGGATACATCAAGAATAACCGAGCCAAATAAGTACCTCGCAAGGGTCAAGGAAGACAGTATAAAATATGGGAATTTTGTGATAGTAATGTAAAATAACAAAAGATATCCCAATCATCTGAAAAAGAAGACAAACATGGCATGTGACTAAAGGACAAGCAGCCTGCCTTAAGAAGAAATTAAGAAAAGAATGAATGAATATATAATATATATATATATATGGCCACTTTAAAAGTCCATTTTTTCAATTCCTACCCAAAAGGTTCAGCCTAACATCAAAATATAATACAAATGAACAACATATTTATTGACCACAGCAAGAAGCTAAAATGGACCCGTAGTTCCCTTAAATTTGCTTTAAATCATGAACTTCACAAGATACTTCATAATATCCAGAAACGTATTTAATCCACATAGAACACCTCGCAGAAAGGCAGAGAACCGTTATATAAAACTAGTCATAAATAAGTGATGAAGCTAATACTTTGATGACTACACCATGGATCTTCTTGTTTCAGAACAGAAGATTCTACACATTACACTGATTCAACGATAAGGGGCTCAGTTAAGATCTAGGCCGGGAATTATGCAAAATGGCAAAAATGTACCATCATATCAAAGTTTATACTTTAGAAAAATAAAGCCTGGAATTTTCTCTTAATTCTCCCTCAGTCCCAAAAACTTTCAGAATTTACAGAAAATAGCTTTAACATGAGTCACAATCTCAAATATCCCACGTTTAGGACATAAGAGCATAAGAAACAAGCAGGTTTCATGGAGAGCACAGCCAAACTCATGAGCCACAAGGCCCAAAACTTTAAAGCAAAAGTTTTATACTCACCAGTATTGCCATGTTCATCAATCCCATAAGCTGACTCACCAGCAGATCTCTTACTTGCTGCAAAACAAATCTTGTATGAGAAGGATTCACCTTCAAGCGTAATGCAGCAATAATTGAGCTTTCAGTTGTATCATAATGTGAGGCAAACTACAAAAGCAGGGAGGCTCCAACCACAAGTTTAACAAAGATATACCAAAGTATGAGAACAAGCTATGACAAGACGAGAAGGCAGCCAAGTCTGCTGTTTCTTCAACTCTTTTCCGTTTCTTCCTCTTCATAACCCTTACAGGCCGGTTGTGACAAAGAGAAGGAGCTGACTTCATAGCAATGTCTTCAGCAGCACATTTCTCCAGCTCACACTGCTTCCTTCTATCAAATTCTGCTAGCTCAAGGTCATACTTGGATGTTTGGGAACGTAATTCCCTGATCTGCAGCTCAACCCATTTACACCGCCACATAAGAGGCCGTATAAACTTTCTCCAATGAGCTGTCAATTTCTTCTTCCTGAGCATGTGGAGCACAAACATTAGACCTAAATTACATAAAGAGGGAAATAGGATTAAACAACTGCAGATAGAGGAGCCAAGCCGCCAACAGATATCATAAACATACTAAATTTAAAAAATAAATATTTAAAAGAAGTCAGAGACTCCTCATGAAACAAAATCATCAAAGATAAGTAGCAGAACGGCAAACAATAATACGCTATTGATTAGTCAGAGCAAATTCTGGTTAAAACGTCGAAAAATCAGAAAATGAAGGACCATGTAATCTGAAGTTATTCCTAAATCTGACAAATAGTTCACAAATTACCCACAAACAATGAAGTATTGGGTAATGGTCTTCCGAGTGTCAAAGTGAGACAGGCAAAGCGATGGAACTTTGAAATACCAAGAACCAGATAGGAAACTAAGGTCTCAGAACCACTTTCTAGGAACAGTAAACGTAACTGCTACAAAATAGAACAAATAAACAGCTCGTGAAGCTACTTATGGTAAAGGACTTTTGCAGGCACATATGCTTAAAATAATATTACTTTGCCAAATAGACATTCACTTCAACCCAGGGTTTTAAATCTCCAATGCTGTTGAGATTGCAATAACAGTTGTGGAATCACTTTCACAGGCAATTCAGCTAATTGCCTTTGTTGTGGCCTAAATTAAGAACACCCCAAGGTCAAAGACCTTTAAATAGTGGTCCCCATATGATGATTCAGCCACATTGATACATGTATACACTGCTTCAGCCAGTTCAACTTTGGCAAAGAGAGAGAACAAAATTGCAACTAACACTCCCATAAATCCTCAGAACATCCTCCTATGAAATACTCCCCAATAGTGTTGGACTTGGATATGTCCAATACAAACACATCTACGGAGTAATTTCATAGATAACCTGCTATTAATGGAGAGTAGTGCTCGTGTTCAACACAGATACAGCAGGGAAAGGGAAGGACTAGAGTATCATAATCGTTCATATATCAGCAAGTTAAAAGCTACAGAAAAGCAGTCTTAACTAACCTTGCATAATATTGTTTTAAAAAAGAGGCAGTCCAAATATGAAAGAGTTGGACCTTCATCGCATACTAATTCATAGAGAATTGCAAGGAAAACGCATGGAGAGACGGTGATCTATGTAAGCAATCAAATATGTCCAAGAACACTTCCTCTTTTGTTTGTCAAAATTTAGACAAGTTCTCTTACGTCAGAAATACTCACAACTTTCAAAATGGCTATCTAGGTAGCAACATTAAAAAGATGCACTTCAAAATTCACAGTGACATCAATTCAAAATATGCATTGTGAAACCCATATACATAAAAAAGAATACTGATATACTTTCAAGATAAGAATCAAACGATTAAAGGGCATTGACAAGAGGGATACAGCAACAATAATTCCATTTCCTCCGACTTGGTGTGTTCATTAAAACCATCATCCTTCATTCTACATGGATTAAACCACATATACCAGCATACTTCCTCCTTTTATTTTTATTTGACACGTTACATTTTGGCACGTTCTCCGACAGTTGATTGCAAACGTTAATATCTTTAATCACTAATGAAAAATAAAAAGTTAATATTTGAAAAATGTATATGTAGACCTATCTATAGGACCCTACTTGGCTACGTTGTTTCTTAAGATAAATCACAAATCAAAGTCAAAGTAAAGTAGATATATAGTGCATAAAATCAAAGGAAGTCAACTAAAAAGAAACGTATGAATTAAGAGAAACATACCTAGCTCTGAAAAAATTACTAAATCCATCGTATTCCATCAATGATGAATTATCATCCCGCACTTGAGACTCAACTTCAACATCACTCAACGACCCAGCAATTCCAGTCCCAGAATCTGTACACCCAAACGAACTCGAATTCTCTGTTGCATCAAGAGATTCCCTATCAGCCCTCAACTCCTCCTCTGACACTACATCCTCCACAATCTCAACCTCCACATCCTCATTATGCTGCTTCAATTCCACACCTTGATCACAGTCCATAGCGGAAACATCCATATGAAAACCATCATCCGCATAGCTACTAGCACATGCCATTATTGCGTTCCCTTCCGGGATTTTATCAACAGCATCAACAAACCCATGATCCTCACTGTTACTAGCACAAACAACCAACTTCTCATCAGACAGTACTACAACGCCACCATTCTCCTTCGTACTACTAACCGGCGAAACCTCCATCAAAATATCTAATTTCCCACTCATACCCACTTCAGGACCCATCAATTCAACAACTTAACTAAACTAAACTAAACAGAACCCGTCATTTTAACAACTATACATTGATCCAACAACTTAAATAAATAGAACCCGTCATTTAACAACTAAGCATCAACTGAAAACTTGCAAAAATTCTGATCAAATTACAAAGTCAAAGCAATGCTGATGCCATCTTCACTCGAACCCAAAATTAATCAAAACCCAAAATTAACAACTACATCTTCTCGGTTACAGCAAATGATGAATCAATCAATGACCCAGATGAGATAACCTAATAGAATTAACAGAATAATCAAGAACAAGAATAGAAGGTACAATAAAAAAAGAGTTCAATCAAAAGGGTAAAGATTAAATCATTTTCATGAAAAAAAAAAACAAGAATCGTACAAAAAAATCCAATGAATTATAGGAGGAAAAGGGTACATTTTTTGAATCAATTGATTAAAAAGAGAAGGATACCTGGATCAAATTGGGGGGGGGAGTGCTTGGCATAGAGTAGACAGTGTAAAGTTGGGATTTTTAGAGAGTTTGGTATGAAGTGGGGAAGGTGGTGCAGAGATAATTACAGAATTTTGCAAAGCTGGAAACTTGACAGGCAAGAAGGCTAATGCGATCTTCTGAATTTTTTTTTTCTAAGCTTTTTTCTTAAAAAAATTACAAAAATAAACTCCTAACCAAAGTAATTTGAGAAATAAGTTAATTTAAGCTCGAATAAAAATTGCTGCCTAACGCAATGATTTGTAGTAAGATGGATTAGGAAAATGGAAGAAAGTTGGGCCAAGATCAGGCAACGATTTTAAACGATTTTCTAAAGATTATTAAAGGAAGGAAAAAGAAAAAAAAAAGTCGGCTCAGCTAGGCAACGATTTCACTTAAAGAGAAATTGTTGCCTATGACAACATTTTCCATTGGCCAGTTTCCAGCCAAACTCTAATCCTGCTCATTACCAATCGTTGCCCGATGTAACGATTTTCCTAATCCTTTGGCTAAATCGTTGCCTAGGGCAATATTTTCCACTCGAGTCTAAATTGATTTATTTTTCAAATACTTTGGCTGGTGGCTTATTTTTACAACTTTTTTTTAAAAAAAAACTTATAAAAATTTTCAATCTCCGTTGCTTTTGTTTTCCATTCTCTTTTCATTTTTTTCAACTTTGCAAATTATTCTTAGATTTTTCCCTTTTGTTTTTATTGGATTCATACTAATAAATATTATATATATATATATATATATATATATATATATATATAGAAACTATATAATGATCTTTTATCAAGAAAAATAATTCAAATTTGCCTTTAAGACCTAATTTCATAATGGATGGAAGTACTTGGGCAGTTGGGCCGAATGGTTACAGTCCTACATATAGAAGTTGGGGGATTAATTTTATGATTCTTATATGTAGAAGTAGGGGGATTAATTTTATGATTCATTGACACGATATTTAATTATTGTTTTATTATAAGTATTAAAAAATTAAATTAACATGTTACAATTACCTTAAAAATTAACACGGCATATAATACATAAAATTACAAAGCATATGCTACTTCCATAATTAATATTCTAAATTTACATAATTTATACCATTAGAATTGTATTAAAAAGTATTTCAGAACAAAATCTATTTATAATAAGTTTCAATAAATTTCCACTATATTTTAAAATATCACGTATATGAGTTTAATTAAGACTCGCTATTTAAAGTTAATTATTGTGAATTTTGTATCAATTGAATTAAGTTGAGATTTGGGTACTTAGAAAGTGAGAATTGAAATCTTAGTTTATAGCTATGAGAAGGTGTTATAAATCAATCGATAATTTCATACCGAATAGTATGTAGGATCAAAAGATTATACAAATTAAAAAAAAAGTTAAAATACAATTGAAGTTTTTCATTCTATTCAAATAGGATCGATATTATAAAAATTGAGATAATTCTCCAAGTATTCTAAGCTATGTTATTGTACAAGAAAAATAGAATATTTAACCATTTTCTCTTTTCACTAAAGGCAACAAGAAATCTGAAAATATTTTGACACTACAATGATAGATGCAAATATCTTGAAGGAGGCCCACCGTTACGATGTGTTGAGGGAAGTAGCGGCCTCTAGTGTAGATGGTATAGAGAGTCACACAAATTTTTATTTTTTTTTTATAGATGACAAGGTTCCTAGTAGGAGAGAGGACCTCTCCCAATGGTGAGGTAGAGTGCCAAAAAGAATAGTTGAGGATGAGGAGATATCCTCAAATGGAGATGAAGAATTTTGAAAGTAATACATGTTTTTGAGTCATTTTTTAAAAACTTTCGAAAACTAAAATAAAGATACAAGATATTTTATAGGGTTATGTGATGAGATTAGGATCCATTCAACACCTTATATTTGGTCTTCAAATGTCCTAAAAACAAGTGTATGACCCAATTATAGGATTTTTTATTACAATGGATTTTTTGATTGAAATTAGATGGTTCTAGGCACTTCTAGTCACTCTCAAAGACTAATATAACCTTATTAGACTCATAGTAAGCATATTAAAGTATTGTCTCATCGAATTTGAATAGTCTAAAATAATTGAAACTTGAAAGTTATTATATAATATTTGATGTTTTCTTATGGTCATATAAAAAGGTGTAAAACTATTCAAAGTCTAATAATATGGTTGAAATGTCAGTTTAAATGTAATCGAGAGGTTTCCTAGGGTTTTCGAAGAGTCCGAAGGCCTCCTAGTATTTGATAATTCGCCAACTTACTACCTTTGTCGAGGTTTTACAAGTGTACTACAAGTTTTGAGGAATAAGATTGATAAAATTACGAGTTTGAAATTGTACCGCTTGAACTATAAAATAAGTCCATTGATTATGTTTTTTATTTTGTGACAAGGTGAAGAAAATAAACCGAGTTAGTCGTGTTAGTACTTACCAAGTTAGACCTTAGTTTGCCAATTTGTTTAGTTTTTATTACATGAAAGTTTCAATATTTTAGCTAATAGATTAGTAAGTTAGTATATGTTCTTAATTTAAAAAAAAAAGAAAAGAAAGGTAATTGTCAGAACTCTATAATGACAGTTAATGTAGTTGTTAGAATCTCAACTGTAAAGAGCATTAGAGCAGAAAGGTGGGCTTCACAAATGTTATAAACTTTCCTGATTTTCCTAAAGAAAAAAGAAGCTGAATCGTTCTTCAAGTTAACTTACAGTTGACGTTTCAGTCTTAAAATTTCCTTTCAGAGAATTTAAAACTTACAGTCTAAAACTCGATCGATTTCTTCCCAGGTCAAGATTCTTAGGCTACTGCCTACTGGCATCATAGTGGCATCTCTGATCATATGAACCTTTTCATGCTTTTCCCCATTAGATGTTTTCAATTTGTTTATATCCAAGACAAATCAAAACACTGGTTCCACATGACATTCACAAAGTTCCAACTCACTGCGTATGAAACAAATGATTTATATATATATATATTGAAGAATCGGTTGCAGTCACAGAGCAAATGTGCCCTTATTCACAAGTCCAATGATATATCCCAACCGCATAAACACAAAATACAAATGTCACAATGAGTACATGACGACCAATTCTCTCACTGGGACAAAAGAAACATGGTAATTTGTCTTCATACCACTTTGTAAAAGAACAACTCTTTCTCACAGATTACAATGACCAGTAAAGTAGCATTTTCGAGATCGGTGTGAAAAAAAATTCTGGCTGGACGAGCCTGAAGAGGAGAAGAATATTACCAGTCACTTGATGTTCCTTTCTGGCTATCGATCTCCAATGTCATCTTTCTAGAAGGCTACAAGAGGTAAAATAGTAGCGATGAAGTATTATCGTTGAAATAAACCACTTATGTGCAACACCAGTATGAAGACTTCAAGAGAAGACAATGCTTAGGTTGATAGTGTTGTGGTCTTCAAATTCTAATTTCAACCAGGTGATGTTCTAGATTGCGAAGTACTATTCTTGCAAAAATTTTGGCTTCAAGTGGAGCAGTCGCAGCTGCTGCTGCAGCACGTAGGACTCTTGGGGCTCCAGCATTCTGCAGGAGATTTGCATGGTGTATTGCATGTCGGCCACCTGGTATAGTGAACTGCAATCCGGAAAAATAAATTTCCACGGAATATTAGAAATATCTACCATATAACATGAACACTATTCCCTTTCCCACCCCACCCCTCTTCAACCACCCCCCAAAATCCCGATAAATAAATCCCAAGAAAAGGTAATCACAGAACGAAGGGAAGCTTGTTCATGGATTACTCCCACACTTCACCACAACCCATGTAGCTGAAAATCTCATCAGGTTCTACTATCTCCTTCAGAGTACAATCACTAAGGCCTTGTTCAAATTATGACCAACATTTTCATACCACATCTATAACAATTTACTAAAAAGCAGTTTGATTCTCAGATTCTCAAGTTCAAATTCATTTTGAGCTGAAGCGCCACTTTCCCAGTGCAATATACACATTAATTAAATTGGACTTACAGTAGATGAAACCACTATTATCACAGTTTCTCATAACAGTGCATGGGGAGTTTTGTCTTTGCTGCTCAGGTTCTAGCTGGCAAAAGAGAAAACTGCTAGGAAACTCTTTTGGCAAACTTGATTAACCGTCTTGTTTTTTATATCTTCTATATCATATATACCCAGATCAGTGATTCATAAAATGAATCCAATCAATATCACCAAAGCCAGATAAGCAATGTCCTCAAATCAACAGAAGCAAAAAAACCACCACTGTTTGGAGCCCCACCCCCCAAGAAAAAACACTAAAAAAAAAAAACACCACCAGCACCATGCGCACACACACACACACACACAAATATAAAATCTGACCTCCTTCCAGGAAGCCCAGACTTCTGCTTCCAAAGAAAAGGGGCAGAGATAATGAGGACCACGGTTAGTACCACTAGTCTTCTCTAATTCTTAAATCACCCAATGGTCAAGTTTGTCTATGAGCTTTATCTCAGAGAGAGGGGAGAGGAGGAAGGGGCACAGGGAAAACAAACGAAAAGGCAAGGAAAAGTTACAAGGAGAAATGGCAACAATTATCAACTTTCGATGTACAAGGGATTCAATGATATACTCTTTCTTTCTAATTGATTCTCACATGTACACTTACACAACCCTAATTGCAATGGCAACATGCAGAACATCAGAAACGATCTCATTTATGACATTTACTCGCCTTAAAGAAAGATAGTAAGGCATATCAAGCAAATAATCATGCAATATCAAGAACAGTTACAGTGAGGCCCTACTCCTAGATATATAAAAAAAGAATACTAGGTCCTTGATAAATTAAACAAGAATATCAAAGATTCTAGCAGCATCATATATACTTGATATACATGTCCGAAATTAAGTAGACTAATAGCAATCCTGTTTACCTGGAGAAGAGCAAATGCAGCACAAGTCTTTAGTGTGGAAGATGAATTACGCAGCATTGACACAAATCTTCCAATTTCAGCTCCACTGACAATCATAAGATAAGGCAGCAGTCAATGGCAATCATAGTTTACAATAAGCTTAGCAAAGAAGCTCTGAACTTCTGAACATTTTAGCAGGATGCATCTTCAGACAAAAGAGAAAACCAAAAGAATTCAATGGTTGCTATGCAATATCAGATTGGTCCCAGAAAAAAGCTATCTTAAAAAGAATCCCTCGCCTTGATTGATCCCATATTCAGTATGAGGAAAGGCTGCATATATCTTGACCACCCAGACCCATTAAAGATGGGATACATGCTGAATTAGTTGCTGTAGTCAATTTGCAGGATATACAGGAACATATTTAGTTAATTAACTAGCTCTTTGAAAGGCCACTCCCTAGGTCAGCTATTCATGATAATACTGAAAGCACTTATATTTGAGTCCAAAAAGATCAATAATCATGTTCAAGATTCTTCATGTTTCTTGAAACCAACCAACAACCTTGCAAAAGTGGATTGTTTCGACGGAAGACGCTGCAGTTAGGGTATAGAAGAAGCACTAAACAAGTATTTCTTTGTATCAAAAAACCTATAAATAACTACTAGTACATCTGAGAGCCCCTTAATCCCTTATCTTCAAATTTTCTCCCCTAATGTGCTACTATACCTCTTACCTGCATCTTAGATGCCCAGCTTCCTGTATTCGAGCTGCTTCTGTTACTTGTGCTAACGCTGCAGGGACTGATGATGCAGCAGCTGCTGCAAATGCTTGAGGATCAGAAAAGGTAAGCACAAAAGCTTCAATATGTTTCAAAGCCATCCTTCTAGCCCCATCCAAGCTTACACACTTTGACCCGCCTTCAGATGAAGCTCCTGTCAAAGCAACTTCACCTATCCTGTGAAGAATAAGAAACATTCTTGGTAAATTAAATCATCGAAGCAAGCACCAGTTAACCTGCATCCCCACAAAGATCCAGAATATGATGATGGACTAATGGTGTCAGGTAGCACTCTACCAACCCCTTGGACAGGTTCACTATGGGCAGTGGATATCCAAATATAAATCAGCTTCACTGCTCTGCCTATCAACGAAATTTGCAGAAAATACAAAGTAATTTACTAGAAATCACAAGTCTCCCTGTAACCCTGCATGTTTTTTTCTAGCAGGAAGGTACCATATTCTTTTAAATATGACCATATAGTGATAATTACCGATCATAATCCAGAATTCGGATTATGTTTCTTTCAAACACAGAAAGGGGCTAATCCAGAAAAGAACGACAAACAAACAACCTATTATTTAATGTAGTAGCAACTTCATCATGAAACTTCAGATTTGCATGATGAAAAGCATTATAAACACAAAAGGGCCATCACATTACAGCGTCCACAGTAGCGTATCAAATCCTGTTAAACCTAAAGATACTATTTTCCTTCATGAGAAGAAGAATTCTTGATTCATAATTTGGTTTTCAGAAATGCTTTACAGCGATTATCTCATAAAATATCGAGATAAGGGCCAAGAATCATATTTCGCAGAGCTTGCTAAGACAACTATAAGAACAACCTAAATTACAAGTTCCACACAAAAAGTTTCTAAATCAGGTCAAATCAAACCACAGCCAATACCTTCAATACAGCGTTCACGAAATAACATTCTGCAGCTTTTCATTTACCTCAGTCATGATAATCTAAATCCACTTTAAAGTGTCCAGAAGACAATAACCTTACAAAAGTGGATTGGCTTGTGGCCATTATTACACAAAGCAAAAAATTACATGTGCTGATGAAAAGGGATGCAAAATGCTATAACTCTGATGGATCATCAACTCATTATAACATAAAGTATTAGTAAATAACATCTGAATAAGAGCTCCCAACATCCCAAGAATAAGATAGGTGTATCACTGCCCTGCCATAGTTAATATGAAACAGGTTAATACAATTTGTATTCCTGACAAATCTTTAGAAAATGTTATTTCATCAGTTTTCAAGAATCAATCTCCTTACAGTCTTCCTACTTTATGACCAGGTAACTTTAAGAGCAAACTGATAGACCCTAAAACTCAGTAAGGTAAACAACTTTAAAAATGTACCTGCCATCAAACATGTAAGCCAATGCCAATGCAGCCATGAACCTTGCCATCTTTGACACTGAAGAGGAACAGAGATGAACAAGGGCAGGGACCCCACCTTCTTCCACAATCCGCAAAGCATTACCAGGGTTGAAGGCAAGGTTCCAAAGAGCTCCAGCAGCAGTCTCATGGACATCCTGGAAGACAGCAGTAGTTAAGAACTAGAAATCTGTTCTTTTAAAAAAGGTAAAATGGATTATATAAAGTGAAACGTATACAAAAAGGAGGCCAGTAGTGTAGTGTACAAAAAAATAAACAAGCCCAGAAAATGCTAACACATCCAACAATCCAACCATTTAAAAACTGTAGTGATATCGGGCATTAAGTCAACCAGGAGATTGACCCAGATACCCAAGTCCTAAATAAATAGAACCTATTCCAACTTACAATCTTGATCTAAATTAGTACACTCTAGATTGCATCACAATAAAAACTAACAAAATGTAAATTTGTCCTGATGCAAGACAGCACCTTAAACATGGATTGCATCAATTCATAATGAGTACATGCACATTGTACACTCAACTATATAAAACTATAATGTTGACTCAAACTAAACCATGACTACAGAGCCACAATTCATTACCAGATAAAAACCCTTAAAAACTAGAATAGAAAAGAAATGATGAAATCAATAAAACTGAACAAGATACTCCATATATGAACAGGAGATTTTGCAGACCTAGGAAAATTACTTCCTATTTGTAATCATGACTACGTTGTAATCATCAAAGTTGGAAACCAAAATCTGAAAGGCAAAACAAACAAGGTACTTCATTCTGAAAGAAAAGTACAAAACAACAGAAGGGATTAAGTTAGGAAACTCAAGTACAACACCTTCAGTGTGAAGCAAGTGAGATACTATCACGATTCTCTCACAATAAAAAAAAAAGTCCACATACATAGCAGTATAACAACTGTGCAAAAAATAGCAACAATGCCCACTACTCCACTTAGCACTGGATGGGTGCTTGTGGGTTGATGTGGAAGGTGTGACATAAGATAAGGGAGTATTAGATACTCACTTCAGCTTCAGAGCGTGCCAATGCAATAAGAGGCGCAACACCCCCTTCCCTTCCAATAGCAATGCTAAAAAAAAAAAAAAAAACATCATATAAATACATCCAGCAAACATCAAAAAGGAAAACTTGGCAGCGTAATAAAGCAATAAGATATGAACTCACATGAACACCACCATAAGGGCGATAAGGCATAACGTTCATAATTTATGAGGCATATTAATGTACCAAGTAGAGAATGTGTTAAGGGAAAATTAATCAAAAAAATAACACCAAAAATGAAAGTCCTTGGCTCCTCCTATCTCTAATATGCAAAACCAAATCACCACCTCAGCAATTGATCCTACGTCATTGAGCACAATGTCTCCAAAGATGTTTCCTAGTCATTCGGAAACTTCGACAAGACATCCAGTGCGCCCCTACCCATGACTACATTCGTTGTTTTAAAGCAACAAGATGCAAGAACAGTGTCCACAATTTATCTTCCTCCCACAAAAGCACTATTAAGTATCAAAGAAGGTCCACTTTAGAGCTTCCCCAAATCCACTCAAAGCAACTTCGTAAAAATTATACAAAAACCTGAAAGGATGCTGATGATAAGACAAACCAAAAGTCATTGACCATGTGATGGAAATCTCTTTAGCAAGAGATTTTCATGGTCTTTCATGCCAAAAAAAAAAAAATACCACTATACTTGGGTAATGCCTCCACTTTTGCTATTTCACAGCCTCCTAAGAAACTAGGATTCTGGACCTAGTTTCCACTTATCATTGCCACAATCTTCTCGCACTATCCTAAATCATCCAACAAGAGGATGAATTACAAACTTCAGGTAAATATAAATAAAGAAAAGAAGCACCAAGTACACCTAGACATAGCTCTGCCGCAACAACACATCCTCTCCCTAGGCCTGAACGAATAAATCTTCTTGTACCTGTTGCGGGGGGCAATACAAATTACGCCTTGAAGAGAAAAGCTCTCAAATCTTAACAAATCCTGAAACCAAATTACAAACCACCACAGCACGGCTAAAGATATGAGAGTGACAGCGACTGTGGCCATCAACCACCCACTGTTGTGGAAGAAGTGAAGACCAAAAGATGGCGAATGACAAATTCAGCACCTTTCACGATCAGACCTGAGCAGATTTTCTAGCAAACAAGGGTGAATGAACTTATTGGTTTCTTTGCCATTTGAATTCTTATAGAATCGATATGGAAGAAAGAGATTTTATGAGCAAATTCGCTAGACCAGAATATGAATATGGGTCATCTTCTTTACTAGTTGGCTAGGGTAAGCAAGGAAGAAAACCCTTAATTCATCAAGAGGGAAAATGTTGACTAAAGACGGTGGATCTTCAAACTCTCCGACTGAGGAATTGATTTAAGATCTACCACCAAAGATAGGAGAAAAGGCTTGGGGAAAGGATGAAATCAAGAAGCTCCACCATTTGGGTGGAATACAGAGGTAAGGGGGCTCATGGAGGAGATGGCAGCAAAGCCATATAGTGTTTCTAAGGGTTTATAGAGAGAGAAGTGGAATCTTCTCTCTCTATTTCATATTCTCACCTGCTTAATTGGGTCTCATACCAGAGGAGATAATGCCTTCAAGCACAGACCCCAAATGATCTTCCACATTAAATGTATAAATAGAAAATTCAATACCTCTAACTAAACCATAAAGAAGTACAGCCAAAGCATGAGGAAAAACTAGTAAAAAGATGGGTCATGAAGCCAGAGGATAACAATGTCCACAAAACAATATAGTGCTACAGGAGAAAACAAACCAATAAAAATATACCACAAAATCAAACATATCACAATGTGTGAACAGATAAATGTTATGGAATTCTGTAGATACCTATTAGCCTCAGACACAGATAGTCCCCACAGAGCACCAGCAGCCCTTTCCTGAAGGCCTGGAGAAGCATTTGAGCAGGACTGTGCAAGAGCAACCTGAATATAAGCCACAAGTGCAAGAAAATTACTCACAAAAAATGGAATTAAGAGACAATGCATTACCTATAGGTTAACGACATGCTCACTGATACATTAATAGCTAGAACCCAACTTTACTTTCTCTGTTTCATAGTGTTATCAGGGTATTTTATATTGGAGTGATGTCTGCAGCGTTTTTTTGGAGTGTAAATATCTCTACATACTTTAGCTTTCTAAATATTATTACTCCCCATCCCAAATTACTCTTTACATTTTCCTTTTTGAATCGTCCCAGAATACACTTTACACTTCCATTTTAGGAATAACCCCACTGATATTTTTATTCTTCACTCTTTCCACTACAAAAAGTTTGGTCCCACACAATCTCACATTCATTTAAATTAATACCCCACTAACTCCAACTCCTATCACATCTACTTTTTCAATAAAATAACAATAGATAACCAAACTACTTATCACCTAAAATCTTGTGCAATTGTGAGTGTCAAGAGTATTTTATTGTAAATGGAGGGAGCGTACAGTATAATGAATGGTAAGACCAATTCTTCTTTCTAACAATTCTCAAACTACTGAGATCAAATATATCATAACAGGACGTTTGTCCCAGTTTTTATATAGCCTTTGACAATAGCATAAACTGATAATTGAAGCAGTCTCACAGATAAGCATTTGATCCAATCATCATCAATTTCCTAGTAGAGTCTCAAGTGTACCCTTTGAAGGATAAGATTAGAGGAACTTCATAATGCAGATCCACTTGAAATATTTCGAGAGTTATGCAAACAGTTATTATGGTACATTCAAGTTCAGAGAAGAACTAAGAAGATATAGTGGGAAGAGGGATAAAGATTATGATGAGCATCTCATGCAATTTAATACCGATATTGATCAAACAAATTCAAATTAGAAAACACAAGCGTTATTTAACCTACTGCACAAACCTAGGGCAGGGACACCACCTTCAAAAGGCAAGTAAGTACTCCAAGACCTAATGAAGTATTATTAAGAATAATAGAAAAATGAAGCACCATCTGTTCTACATCCAGTTACATCAGAAATTTGTTTATGGTTGCTTCATAAATAGCATTCAAAATTCCATGGACAGAGCTTGGTAAACATCACCTGCTCCACTCTCCAATTCATCAAGATCCTCAAATACACTACTTAAAAGTAACATCCCAATTTCCCACACTTATCTAAAAAAGGTGTCCCAACTCTAAGCCTACATTCTATTCTAAAATGTTTTACCTTTCTACTTCTTCTCTATCCTTAATCTTTGTTCCCCAAACAAGTATTAATTTTGAGTTAGGACAGAAGCAGCAGTTAATTTAATTGATAAAAAATACATTATCTCACTCAATTCAATTAAAATTTTTAAGAAACTATAGGTTAACATTCAGGTTACTTTGCCATAGGGCACAAACAAGTGCTATACAAGAACACTAACTTCCAAAAAATATAAATAGCCAATAAGTTGACAAACCAATGCCTCAACACCACCAGCAGCAGCAATAGCTTCCCGATTCCGATCATCAAATGATAAATTCCACAATGCACCAGCAGCCTCCTGCCTGCTCAAGAAACATAAAACAAATAATTAGATAAAAAGATTTCAAAAAGATAGGTCATCAGGAATTCAAATCAATGACAAATATGAACCTAAAAACAGTGCAATTATATGGCGTAGATATGAAGTCATAAGATGTAGGTCACAGTCAAAAGTAAGTTTATTTCATGAAGCAAATTAGGATATAATCTAACAAACTGCAGTCAAAATTGTTTCCTTTTCCTCAAAAGATACCTGACGCCTTCATGAGAAGAATGTGTCAACTGTACTAGGGCTTCAAGAGCACCGGCCTCCTGTCCTACAGCTGAATTGTTGCTATTACTATCTCCATGAGCTGCCAAATTTGCCAAGGCTCTAGCAGCCTTGAATATCAATAAAATCATATTAAAAAAATATTAAGTATCCTCAATATCTGCAAAGAATAGTCACTTTGAATTGTCTCCATTCTTCAATCAGAAAGAGAACCACCACTAACTTTGAGGTAAAAGGTAACATCACTTATCATGAGACATACTGTACCCCCCCATGGAAATAAATTTAACATCTTATAAATATAAACCTTATATTTTAAGGAAATTTTACACATTACAATCCCACTTCGCAAAAACAATACATCATAGTTCATTAATTGGTATTCACAGGAACAGAAGACAACAAAAATCAGGAAATTAGCGTCACCTGCTCTTGTACTCCCTCAAACTTGCAATTACGAGCCAGCATCACTAATGCATGTACACCACCAGCCAATGCAACCTCCATGCTACATTTGTCATCAGCTGCCAAGTTAGCCAAAGCACCAGCAGCTCGTTCCTGCAAAGCATGGAGATGATAATTACTACGTATTAAGCACAACTTAGAAGTAAATCCATCATATTTCAATTGAACATAAATCAGTTAGAATTCAAACAATGCTGATCATATCAGTGGAATTACAAACCAGAACTCCATCACCACCAGTTGGCCATTTGAAGATTAGATCAACTAAAGCTTTAACACCTCCTGCCTCGGCAATGGCACCCTGAACAATAAAAGACCACAATTCTCAGAGAAGTCATGCACAAGTACAGACATCATCCCATTATAAGATGAAGCAGGTAGAAATGGCCAACCTTATGCTCTTCTCCAACTGATAAATTCCATAATCCACCAGCAGCCTCCTCAGCAACCAGTCTGTTCATGGACCTAGCCAAATTTGCAAGAATAGTAATACCTCCTTTATCAGCTACAGCTTTAGCAACATTAGAATTTACAGACAAATTCGCTATTGCCTGTACACGAAGACAATGGCTACATCAACTCACAATATCATGCCTAAAAATAGAAATTGGAGACCAAAGATCATGAGAAAGAAGTTCGTTATTTATACCTTGGCAGACTCAGCTTGCAATCCTTCTCGCCACGAACTGGCAAGATGAAGGAGAAGCTGCACACCCCCACCCCGCATAACTGCGTCTGCTCTTTGTCCATCAATGCTCGTGTTCTCATCATCAATAACCACAAAAGTGGCAAGCCCAGTAGCTGCCCTTTCCTGCACATCCTCCTGTGAACTCTGCATCAAACTGAGCAACAACGTAGCACCCTGACGGACCCAGAAGTTATCCAAACCAGGAGGATTACTCTCAGCAATCCGCAAGAGTGAATACGAGAGAACCCATTCAAGCCACATCATAATATCATCCAATTTCTGGTCTTTCCTCCAATCCAAAAATACATTCCTCCCTTCCATTGAATTATCAACGAATAAAGACCCTACTCCTTTGAAAACATCATTGAGCAGGGTTAACAACAACTTACCTTTGTTCCTACTCCCATTGCTGCTAGTCCTAAAGCCGACATCTTCCTCAACATTAGTACAATTAAGTGCGCACAACACCCTCAAGTTCTGACAAGACAACAACATCCTTGAAATCGCAGTAGGACCGATATCAGTCCTCGAAACATCCAACCCGACCAAATTAACCAGCTTACTCCAAAGGTGTGACACCAAACCCCACTTCAAATTCGAAGTTCCAGCAACAGACAGAAATCTAAGGGAAGTCATACTACCCAAAGCAGTCTCATCGATTTTCAGACAATCCATAAACCCAATATCATACAAATTAACACAATTCTTAGCAAGAGCAGTAATTGCATCAGAGTCAATCTCTTTTACCCCAGATAACCGGAGCCGCCGCAACCTCGGGCAGCAAATGGCAACTACCCGGATCGCATCACTGCTTATTCTCTCACAGAAATCCGACCCCAATTGAAGAGACTCAAGCATCTCATGCCGGGCAGCAATGACCGAAAGCGTGGCATCGGTCATCTTCCGGCAGTAATCCCCATAAATCTCCTTCAAGTTCCTAGCTTTAAGGTGGATTATAGCATCAGCTGACTCCGCTCCCAGGAATCGAAGGCGGCGGAGGTTCAAACATCGCGACGATAGCGAAAGCGCCGCCGTAGCGTCACAACGGTGGGCTCTCAGGTCCAAAGACTCCCACAAACATGAAGTGGACCCCAGATTGCGCCATGTCTTGCAAGAAGAAGACAAGCTAGCTCGGTCTCTATAGTTCAGCAAGGAGAAGAGCTGGATTACGGTGTCATCAGGTAAAGTGGTCCAGTCGACGGCGCCGCCATTTGGGGAGGAGGGTACGGAGGAATTGGAAGTAGGGTAAGTGGGTAGGATTGAATGAGTGAAATCGGGGTCGGACTCGTCAAGAACAAGCTCAGGGTAGCTAGGAAGAAGGAGCTTTTCCTTGCCCTTCTCCGCCACTTTCCGGCGAACTCGTCTGCTCATGCTAGTGAAATTGGCGATGGAGGAGAGAGAATGGGGCTAGGTGGAGATGTGAGGTGGGGTTTTGAGGGTTCAGCCTGCGCAGTAAGGTGCCAGGTGAGGGGGAGGAGGAGGAGAAGTGTTATGTGAAGGAGATGATGCAAAAGGTGAAAAAAGAGGGGGATGGCCTCTTCTTCCCTATTTGACCTCAAACAAACGGGGCAATATATGTAACTCTGTATGATTGATTTGAATCTATGCACCTTAATTTGTAAGCAACAATATTGCATTCAAAAAGAAATATATATTTAATTATCACTAAATATGATACGTGATAATTTATTTATCGCTTGTATTTTATACGTATTTTATATATTTTTTTACGATATTGCCTTTATATATTTATTTATCTAACATTTTATTTTACTAATCTAATTTAATCCATTTACTAACTTAATTTACTAATTATATAATATTTTAAATTACAAACCTAATTTAACCCATTTATTAACCTAATCTACTAATTATCTAACATTTTAATTTACTAACCTAATTTACTAATTATCTAACATTTTAATTTACTAACCTAATTTTACACATTTACTAACCTAATTTTACACATTTACTAACCTAATTTAACCCTTTTTCCTATCACTTATAAACCCAACCTTACCCATTTACCTACATACCTTTCTATACTTTTCTCATTTCTCAAACACAAACCTCTCTCCAAAAATCAGACTTTCCCCAAAAAATTCACCATGTCAAGAGCGGGCAAAGAACATAGTCGAAGCTTGAGTGGAAGACTAAGCAGAGTTGTTAGTAAAGCTTTAAGAGGATTGGTCGGTTCTTCATCATCAAATGTATGTATATATTGATTTCTAAATAATTTGAAGTTAATTTACATGGATTTATATTTTGATGTTTATTTTGAAAGAGTGTTGTATTTTGTGTGTTGTTTCATTATTATTTCATCCACCATTGTTATTGTTTCATCCGCCATCTATGTTTCGAGAGTGTTTAGATCTAGGAGATGAAATTAAAAATATATATAAGTAACCGTGTAAAATACATTGTTCTCCCATGGGACAATCTTCCAAATTGGACGGTTCTACCATGGTATAACCGTATAAAATACACAAAAACACATATTCAGCATAGAGAATTCAAAATGCTACACAATATGAAAAGTAATTGGTACAAGGTTTAATTAACATACCGATTATTGGAGAGGTTCACGGATTGTGACGAACAACAAGATGATTAGCCTGATTTTCTTGAACGAGTTTTTGATGTAGTCTTACGTCCATAAGCGTACTCCCATGAACATTGGTCACGTTGTGATGGTCGATCTCGTGTTCTAGCGAGCGACTTTGGTTCTTCAAGGAACAATCCCTGAGGCTCCAGCATGCCATATAGCTAGCACGAGGCATCACGTACTAGGGAAGGGGCTGAAGATTCTACTTTATCGAACCGACCTTGAAATTGATTCAGTTCTTGTGCGGATCGGTCAATGTAATCTGAGTCTAAATGCGGTGCACCAATGGTTAGCATTCTCTAGAATGGGTGGATATCATCTAAAAATAGTGATGATTTCCCCAGGTACGTTCGAAATATAATACAAGCACATGTGGTCCTTAATCAAGGACAAACCATAATGTGAAACGTGACCATGAAGCTGGTTATATATGAACTCTTGGTACAAAAGGTCATGAGGACTTCGTGATTGTTCGAGGTTGTACTGTACGTTCTGTTATTGGGTTTGTAAATACCCGTGGAATCGCTGAAAAGCATATCTAGAGAACTGGTGAAGGAACTCAACCATTCCTTCAAGATACTGTGTGAGCTCTCAACTCTTCATGTCGTCCTATTCCCCAAGTTAAGGACTTTGTTGATCTAGTACTTCACGAACCGCTCAGCATGGGGCAACATTGATTCTCCACGTACTGCACCAAAGTAGGGCACCATGCATAAGAATCCTTGAATTACATCATTGCGTTGATATACTCTACTTTTGTCTTCGCATTAAGAATTCTACTCCACTTACCCATTTTTACATTCGCAGTGCGCCCCTTATATTTTAAAATGTCATATACCTTTTTTTCAACACAATTGTTTATGTGTCATGTGCAAAGTAAATGGCGAGATTGAGGAAATAACTTTGCAATAGGACGAAATAGACCTCCCTCATAATCAGTCACTATCATTTTTGGGTGCACGTCGAAACTAATTAGATGTCTTAGTTTATATAACACCCACCCATAACTCTCGGCTTTCTCATCCTTCATGATTGCATAAGCGATCACGAAGTTTAAATTTGTGGGAGTCATTCCAGTTACCTAAACCAGTGGATATCTATGTTTGTTTGTTTTGTAAGTTAAATCAATCAGAATCATATATGGCCATATACGTAATATCAAGCTAGATTCAGGATGCACCATGAACACACGAGCCAATTGAAATGTCTCAGTGCAGCATCATACCAGAATTTATAGTCATATTTATTCGCTTGGTTAAACATTTGGTGGATCGCGTTCCTTTCTTCGAAATTTTTCATCCTCATCTTAAATCTCTCATTATAAATGTGTAGCATGTTTGGGTTATCTTATGAAAATTGGTCCAATATTAATGCCAATATCTTTTTCGGTTTCACGTGTGCCTCACTCATCCCCTTACGATTTCTTTAGCTACTAGACTTAGGTCACTCACATGTTGATGCCCCACTGGATACACCACCAACTCATGGTTTTGAAATCTCTATTTCAAAACATCCTCAATATACCAACCATCACGCTCTAGAAGGTCCAATGCCTTGACCCTGAATTTGCAACCACACACCTTTCTCTTCGTGTTAAATCTCTTCACATTCGAAAAATTTCGATCCTTCTTTTTCCAATATCTATCGTAAAACAGCCATATATGCACACGACCATTAAATTGAGGTTTATGTGTTGTTGAAACCAACATAAATCCATATTTCATTGCTTCTTCTTGAGCTCATATCTTAACATCCAAAAACAAACCGAAATCTTGTTTGTGAGCAAAAACCCTGCCATAATTAATTCCATCCTTGCCAAAGTTTTGAAATTTCATATTTCATATAATATAAGTTAGTATAAGTTTATATATTAATTTGATTCATCTAATTATATATTATGTTTAATACTAACAACGAATTTAAGACATTACAATTGTAATATATGGATAATTAGATTAGAAATGTAACTCTAATACATAATTAACATCAATAAGCAATGTTCATTTAAATCAGAATCACATTAGCGATGGATATTTCTAATAAAATATATTCAATTGGCAATGAATATCAAATTAAAATTAATTCATATTATTAACATTGATGTTAATACATTGATATTAATAATTTTGGATTTAATTTAATACTAACAATGAATTAAAGACATCACAACTATGATATACGAATTAGATTAGAAATATAACGTATTTACATATTCGTTTATAAATGGTATTATGTTAATTTAAATCAGAATTTAATTAGCGATAAATGTTTAATAATCATATTTAATTAGCGATGAATATATATAATTAAATTATTTCATATTATTAATTAATATTAATAATTTTAGATTATAGTATACAATTTTAGTAATTAGGGTAAAAGTAAAACGAAAAAACCCGTCCAAAACAAATAGTTACTAATTAATTGATGTTATAAATACCTAATTTAGTGAATTTCATTCCTTCCAGTCTACAAAGATAAACTCATTGAAACACTAGTTAGGTACTTTTGTGAACTTATTGCCGCCGTTTTGGTTCCTATAAAATATATATATGTAAAATAATTATTTTATATTTTTTAATATATAATTAATTTATATTATTTTTAATATATAATTATTTTAATTAAATATAATAGTTTCATTTTTTAATATTTTAATAAAATTGTATTAAATTACTATTTTTTAATTAATCATATTAGAGATGGATTACCAATTAATTCATATTATTACTAATATTAATAATTTCAAACTATAATTAATAATTTTGAGAATATATAATTAGTAAGAAATTAATAATTTTGGGCACTAAACAAACAGATATAACCATCCAAAACAGACAGATTTGCTCCCATTGGAATCATCAATTTTGGACGGTTCTACCGTGCTTAGCTAAAATTCATCTTATTCCCACTAAAACGCATCTAATTCTATAATTAACATGAACAAATGCATGTATCTTATGCCTAATTACGTAGGTTAATATAATTAACATAACGATTCAGTCCGACTTATCCTCGAGGTTAGCTAAATCGCATGTAATTTTATAATTAACGTAAATAAATTAATTTATCTTAAACATAATTACGTAGTTTAATATTAACATAACAAATGAAATGAATTACAGATGCTAAAATGAGCATAATAAAGAATGTGTACCTCATCCGACATGGTTTTAGTAGAATAATTTGAAAGAAGAAGGATGGTGAAATGCAAGTGCTATTGAGTGAAATGTTGAATAATTTGTGAAGGTGAAACACTGAAGGAAGAATAAGGATAGGAAAAGTAGAAATGTATTGAGAGGTGAAAAATGAAATATTGTAGGAGTTTAATAAAGATACTGAGAGTAAAACACTGAAAGAAATTACTGAACTGAAAAACTCAGAGTAAAATGAACTTATATTGAATTGTGAAAGTGAAAATACATTTAACTTACATATATACAAACTAAGGGCAAACTTGGTAATTCACGTATTAAATACGGCGATAGCTGGAGATTACATGGCGATGTTTAACAATTCCCATTGGTAATTAGGTAGCCCAAGTTTAGGTGTTGTATAGTTTGTATGTTGGTTTTGTGTGGGTTTGATCTCTAATGATTTTAACGTTGTACTAATTGTTTGGTACTTTAATATTGATTTTTTTAAAATTTAATATACTTTCAATGCATATTTTTAATTGTTAATATGTCTAATTATATATAAGTAATAATTATAAAAAGTTAATGTATTGAAATAATATATTAAGAACATTAACTTTTTTTTCTAATTCACCAAAGAAGATCAAATTCAAACTTGTGAATAGTGTAAAAAACAAAGTGTTGCAAGAAAAAAAAAACAGATGAAGTATGACTTAGTCTCTGTTAAGAGCATTAAATTAAATGTCCATTACAATAATGTGAGTATACAAAGTTTTAGACATTTTGTGTAGGATTCACACACATTGGTATATGAGATACTCATGCCTCGTCTCATGCATTAGTTTGTTACTTGTATGAGTATTAGACTCTTATACACGTCATTATGAAGCATGCTCTTGCTAGCATAATTACATAATGGTCCAAGCTTGTCCTAATAACATCAGAGATTCATTAATAAAAAAATAAAACTTGTAATTTAACTAGATAATGAGTACGTTATGGATCAATACAAGCATAATGGTCTAAGTTAGCAATATCAAGCTTCTCGTGGAATTGATTAGACTTATATGAACATACTTAAAACACTTTAAACTTTCATTTTGTTTTTTTTAATTAGGAGAGAAAACTAGGTTAGGTATGAAGAGTGAGTCAACCAAAGCATTCTTAGGAAGAGAGATTCAATGCTGTTATAGAGTTTGTTGCTTGATTTGCTTCTTGATAATAGCGGTTTGTAAAAAAAAGATTTCAACTTATTCAAACTATTGTTACATTGGCAACGAGGTTCTAAGTTCCGGTATTAGCCAAACTAGATTCATGGCATTCACCGTTGCTAGATTATCTCCCTCAATAATTAGCTTTCGAACCCTAACAATGAGGCCACCTTTAATCCCTTCATAAAGAGCCTTAGCCTAACTTTGAGAGTTGAGGTTTTAGAGTGCAATGCCTTGAAACTTATCTTGATTACATTCAACCATGTTCAAGTTTCAAAATCAATTTAGACAGTTATTAAGTGCATTATAGTTAATCATTTAAAGTATTTTTTTCATTATAAATTGGCTAATTCCTAAAACTTGTATCTCACCAAATCAAATAAAAGTATTTTGTGAACAATCTACATTTGGAAAGTTATGCTTAAGAGTAAATATTGATTAAAAAATATTCCACTTTGAGGCATTTTTATCATATTAATCTCGGTTGCTTTTAGTAAGCAACACAAGTTGTTATACCTTTTTAATGACTAGCTGGTTGGTGAAGGGCAAAGTTGACAAATAGCTTATATTAGTATAAGCACTCATAGCCATTATTATTTCATTATCACTCAAAGCAAGAAATATAGTTGATTCAAAAGTCATTATTATTTTTCCTTTTGCTCTCGTAAATATAGTTGTAAGTTGTGAAAGCGTGTCAAAAATATATTGGAAACCAAATCATAAAGTATATAATATATGAGTTGATAATCAATGTATCAACCCATCTTATTAAAATGTTCTACAAATGACCCCAAAAATAGCATTAATTTTTCATATTAACTATCATTTTTATTTACAATTTATCGTTAGTAACTTAGTATTAGCCTATACTCTACACGTGTAATTTAATAAAGCGAATCATTACATCGGATCTAGTCGTTTGAAAATGAAATTTAGAAATTTATTTTCTTTTAGAGGAAATACTTTGCATTTAAAATTAGTTATTTATGTCCTATTTGAATTGAAAGAAATGAATGGAATTAGGAATAATAAGCGAAGGAAATAAAATCAGTTTCAAATAGTTGTTTGGTCAAATATAGAAATTAGTTGTTTGACTTAATAAAGAATGAGACTCACTCATTATATGCGACTAATTTGCCAAAATCCTTTCCCATAACATATAAAATGTTGGTCAGATTTTTACTTCTGCCAAAATTTACCTAAATAAACTGAAAAGTCCGAAACTAGAGTTCAGAAAATATCCCCTGCTTCTCTAGGTGTCCACATTCAACGAACATCATATTCATCATCCAATCAAATCCTATCAAGCAATCCCAAATTCAACCAACCCCAATATTTTCCTCACTACTCAGCTCTCTACAATTTGCGCAAGTCCCACTTAATCTTCTTCATCACGCCACTTCATACTCCCACTTCTTTCACTTCTCCAACACAAACCCCAGAAAAACTTCATTAATTTTTTCTGGGTATTGATCTTCTCTCTTCATCCGCCATTCAAACGCAAATCCCAGAAAAATTGCGCCTTAATTTTTTTGGGTATTGATTAACGATGAATTTTGGTAATCGGAAGAAGAGCATTGGCAGATCGTTGTCATCATCTTCGTCTCCGTCTTGGGTTTCGCATTTCTTGGATTCGGCTCGCCGGAGTAAACCACTCGCACCTAATTCCACCGATGCCCGGACGAGCTCCGGTGATGGGCTTGTTCGACGGTTGGGCCTCTTTGAGCTTGTTCTCATCGGTATTGGCGCTTCGATTGGTGCCGGGATTTTCGTTGTGACTGGTACTGTTGCTCGTGATGCGGGCCCAGGTATGAAACTATGAACTAACTTTGGTTTTTGATTATTTGGTTAATTTGTTGCCGATTGTAGTTAAACTAGTGTGTGGCTAGAGAGTCAGACTCGATGTGTTACTTTTGTGGTGTTTACACGTGCTGTTGGTTAGTTCAGTTTTGGATTTTTTTTCTTGAGTGGGTCAATCTTATTTTCAGTGTTTAGCTTAACTTGAAGTGGGTTTGATTGATAGTTTGGTGATAATGTGATGTTGTTGTGTTGCTTGATTCGTAAGAATATGAGTACATGACATGTATGTTTTGGAATTGGACTACATGACCAATCTAAGGCTTACTATTCCTTGTGAGTGTCATGACACCATAGGCTATACTATACCTGTGCCTTGCTTGTTGTTGGACTGGTTCGAAATTCTTTTCCCGGTTGCTGGCGAGTCACTTGTGGGACTCAAAAAGCCTAGGTTAGGTGTATGATGATCTTTTATACTTCCATCTTTTTTCTTCTATTGATTGATTATTACGTTGCGGTTTGTCGATTATCGAAGAGGTTGAGGAATGATTGAGATTTTGTTATGGCCTTATATAATGGATTGAGGTTATTTCCATGCTAATGTTATGAAATTTCATCATGGTGATGGGAATGAGAGTGATGAAGACGTGTATTGATTATGTTTCTAACTTTTTGGGTTCTGATGAAGTTGGCGAGTACGTTAAAGGGTTGCAACTTGTAAGCTTTAGGTTCATTGTATAAGAATGTAGCTGTTAAGTACATGAGATTATATATTTCAGTTTAGCTGTACGCTTAAACTTAAGACTTTGATCATGCTAAGAAGTGAGAATGGATGTAAAGACTCTCTACAGAAGCACATTAGTGTAGGGTGTAAAAGTGTCTAGCAAAGGAAGAAAGTTCTGGAATTAAATGGTCTGTTGTTCAGGGAATAATTTTATTAGCCTCCTCGTGGAGTCATGGGAGAAGGCAAGAAAAATTTAAACTCATGGATGGACACACATCTACCTTAAGTGATCGAAATGTTTCCTTTTTGATCTCTCTAAACTCTTGCTCTTCCCAAACTTTTGCCTCCTCCGATTAAGATGTTTAAGAATAAGTTTTTCGAGGAAAGCAGATGGTGTTCCATCATCATTCACTATGTCAATGATGAAGTTCCTGAATACGGAGTAATAAACCTGTCTAGCAAGAAGTCAGTTCAAGAAAAATCACTCTCAAATAGTGCAAATCACTTTCATGAAATTCTATGGAAAACAGGAATACCCAATGTCCTAATTGAAATCCATGAAGATCCATCTATTCATGGGAGATGTAGGTTGCACAAACAGGGTTGTGAGCATTAAGGGGAATGGGGGCTAGGGATGCTAGAGCAATTGTGACCCACCTGTATCCTTCTTTGTAGACAAACTTTGTTGCTTTAACATCCAGGCTCCTTCAGCTTGGACGAAAGCCTTATTACTCCACCACAAGGGTCCTATTAGAGATATAGGTAGAGATCCCCTATCGAACAAATCCTTCTCTCATTTTCAAGAGAGGAAAGCCCTCCCATATTTCAGATCCTAGGATGGAGATGTCCAGTCCTTTGCATAAGGCATCAGCCTTCCTGTAGGAAATAGTTGACCAAGGTAAATGGACTAGTTGTTTTCTCATTTTATTTTGCCTGTTTATAACTTGTATGCATTCAGGCCTTCAGCTTTGTCATATAAGAAAAAAACTTCCCTTATTTTATCAATCCCTATTTGATCTTCCTCGTTTTAAGAACAAGTTTGATGCGTGAAGACCTAAACCTTGTAAAATGTTATTCTAATAAGGGTTACTTAAGTGCTAAATTCACCCTCATATCATTTTCACTGTGCCTCGGCCTTAATCCTCCTTTGAATTCTTGCCTCCAAAGTTTCAACTTATTATTAACATCTGCTCTACACTCATCCATGAAAATTGTATGATCTACAAACATTACACAGTGACACCTAATCTTGAACAGACCTTGTCTACTCATCCATAACTTTAGGAAGAGGAAAGGTGCAAGGCACCGGGACTGACAGAGAGTAATATATTGAGTCTCATGCAAGAGTATATGTAAATGAATAATAAGAGAAAGTAATTGTGGAATATTGTATTGATTTCACTGATGTAATTCAACTGTGTACAAGCAATCCTTCTTTTGAGAGGAAGGTCTCTCCAAAAGTGAGTCTATACACTGAATTCTTCCGTGCCCCCTCCTTTCCCTCTGTCTCTCCTCTTAATTACAATTATTCCCCTAACAGAAAGATTCCCTGATGTTGCTCTGCCTGCTTAACACCAAAACTAACTAATTCCATAACTAACTAGCCCATACAAAAAGGCTACATTATTACATATATTCTGTATCTTGAGCTGCATCCTGTGCTGCCCTTTTAGACTGCATCCTTGCTCATCACCTGTTGCCCAGTGTTGCCTTCACCAATTGGCTTCTTCCTTGCAAGTCTTGATTACTGGACGGCAGTTGGTCGAGTCCCCTGCAAAAGGACTTTGTGCAAATCCTTGGTTAAAACATCTTCGATACTCTTGTACATATATTGACATATGTCCTGCTTGTTCAAGGAGACTTGGTGGAAGGTAAGATTGGTAGGATCAGATTTTTCCTGGCAGTTCAACAAAGGGTTAGGGATGCTGGCAAAAAGAAGAATGCTATGCCATTAACTGTCTTGGGATTTTTGGTACTTTTGTTGGTTGGTATTCTTGGTAACAATATGAGCAGTAGTTAGGCAGTTGGAGAGTTCTTAGCTGACAAGTTAAATCTAGTCAAGTAGTTTTTTTTTTCAATGTGGGTTGTTGCTAGGTGGGCCATAGAAATGTTGCAGGCTTTTGAAAAATTTGTTGGAGGCTTATCTGGACTGGTAATACTGATGTATAATCACATCAGGTGGCATGTCAACTGCTTAGGAATTTAGTAGGAAGCTGGTAAGGTGCTAAAGTCTTGGTGATATGGGCTCGAATTCATATCACTTGGTGATTTATGATGGACATGGTCAGAAGAAGGGGTGACATCCGTCAGAAGAGAGTCATGTCTGAACTTTTGATTATATGCTTAACTAGCGTGTTTGTTTGCCTTTGATAGGTAAAAATATGAAACTGCAATTAGATTTTTTTTTCTTCTTGAAATATGGATTATATGAACTTTTTCCTGTGTGTTTTAGTGCACTTAATCATACTAATAAAGGAAAAGCAGCTTGCTTAACAGTCAATGTCGTAGCATGTTGGTTGAGAGATAGGCGTTAATGGGATTGATGCTTGAGTACTTTAATGCTTAGCACAAATTATCTAATGCCTGTTATGCTGACTTAGTTGTTTTACATTCATCGTCCTCTTTCTCTCTTGAATGAAGGTGCAAGTCTGACTTATATTACTGATTTCTTTGATCATTTTAATTTATAGTTTTGGGGTTTTGTATGATTCAAATGCTTTTGTGTTTAATTGTAGAAGGCACAAAATGTGGCTTAACAAATTAGCAATACTTAAAACAACACTAACAGATGTTCTCACCTAGCTTTTACTTACAGCATGGGATTTTTGAGAATGATATTGATTGAAAATAGTAGCACTTTTCTTTAGTACCAGGTGCTTACCTGAAGTTAATTTGCTAATGCAGCGGTGACACTCTGCTTCATACTTGCTGGAGCATCCTGTATATTGAATGCCCTCTGTTATGCTGAACTAGCTTCCCGTTTCCCTGCTGTTGTTGGAGGAGCATATTTGTATACATACTCCGCTTTCAATGAGCTCACTGCTTTCTTGGTGTTTACACAACTGATGCTTGACTACCACATTGGGGCAGCTAGTATTGCTAGGAGCTTGGCGAGCTATGTTGTTGCTTTACTAGAACTCTTCCCCTCTATCAAGGGAAATATTCCAAGTTGGATAGGACATGGTACTAATGATTTCTTAGGAGTTTTCTCGATCAATGTGTTAGCTCCTGTTCTCTTGTTTGTTCTTACAATAGTTTTATGTTGGGGTGTTGGAGAATCTTCAATCGTGAACTCATTCATGACTGTCACTAAGGTACCATCTTTCTGATGATATTGCTGGCAGCTAGTTGGTTACTGTAATGATGAAATTTTAGGGTATTTTGAGTGCAGAAGCTATATGTAATTGACATAAATGTGTGCTTTTTGTTTGTATGCAGGTAGTCATTGTGATTGTTGTCATTATTGCTGGGGCTTTTAAGGTTGATGTATCAAATTGGTCTCCTTTTGCTCCTAGCGGTTATGGTGCAGTTTTAACTGGAGCAACTGTAGTATTTTTTGCTTATGTTGGATTTGATGCTGTTGCTAATTCTGCAGAAGAATCTAAAAATCCACAGGTCACACAATATTGATATTACTGGATTTATGCTCTTTTCAATATATATATCCCTATATAATCTGGTTCTCTGCTGATGCTTTAGAGGGATTTACCGTTGGGCATCATTGGAAGCCTTCTCATCTGCATAGGGTTATATATTGGTGTTTGCTTGGTGATTACTGGAATGGTTCCTTACAGTATTCTTGGTGAAGATGCTCCATTGGCCTCTGCATTCACATCCAAAGGCCTGAAATTTGTCTCTGTTCTGATCAGTGTTGGTGCTGTTGCTGGGCTAACAACTACCCTTCTGGTCGGCCTCTATGTTCAGGTGAATAGATGCAACGAGGCAATGCTATTATTAAAATATATACGTTTTTCTTAGCTGCCATAGACAGGCAGATCTACATGAACAAATATTTCTTCCCACCTAATGAAAATGCCTATCAAATACTACAAATTTGAAGAATGGAAGGGAGGGCTTATCTGTTCATACTAGTATGCTAATTTTATTAATGTTCTCTCATGAACAGTCTCGATTATACCTTGGCCTTGGAAGGGATGGCTTATTGCCTCAATTATTTGCTAAAGTACATCCAAAGAGGCACACTCCAATTAATTCTCAGGTCTGGGTTGGTCTTGTTGCTTCTGTGATGGCAGGACTACTTAACGTGCACGTGCTTTCTCACATTCTTTCAGTAGGGACATTGGTATGTTTACTTTCAACGGCTAAGCGTGATTTTGATTACATAGTTCATAACTGGATTTGCTCAGATTCTGAATTCTTTTCTTCTTCAGACAGGCTATTCTGTTGTGGCTGCCTGTGTTTTATCTCTCCGGTTTGAAGAAAATTTTCATGGTGAATCATCGTCTAGATGGTGTTCAAAATGGGCAGAAGGTGTAATTTGGCTGGTTTTGTTGGCTTGCTGTGGATTTGGAGCTGGAGTAACGTATCGATTTGGTGCTTCATACTTCTTCTTGATCATACCGTTGGTCATAGCTCTAGTTGCTCTAGTGGCTCTTTATCTCCGTCAAGTGAACATTCTCTACTATATTTTTATTCATCTTGCATTTATTAATTAGCTTTCGCACCAAATGCCTTTTCGGAGTTATCTAATTCCTCCTATTATGTTAGTACACTAAAGAGAACCATTAATGAAATCAGTTTGCTAGTTTCCATATTATTTTATCCATTTGGGTTTACTTTTCCCAGGTATATTTAAGTCCACCAGGGTTTTCCTGTCCAGCAGTCCCTTTCTTACCAGCTCTCTGCATTTTCTTCAACATGTTTTTGTTTGCTCAGGTTCGCTGCATTCCAATGACATATTCCTAGTATCTTAAAATAGAGAGAAAAGAAGTTTTTTTTTAATTTTTTTTATTTATTTTTATTTATCATACTTGATGTCATATATCCTGTTTTGCAGCTGCATTATGAAGCATGGGTGAGATTTATTGTTGTTAGTCTCATAGCAGTCGGCGTATATGCTTTCTATGGTCAGTTTCATGCAAAACCAGTTTCAGATGAAACAATTGTCTATCATAGAACATCTCCGGAAAGTCCACATTCAAAGTAAAATCAAGTGGTTTATCAGCACACACAAGTGCGCGCATTCTTTTGCTGTCAGCTCCTGGTGTATGCAAACCAGGGAATTTATTGGGTTACTTGTCAGAGAATATGGAGCATTATATCATCCACATTTTCTCGATTTGGTGTTATTGATGAACTACTGAGTTGCATATCTGTACATTCCCTGTAAGTTGTAACTTTGTTTCCCTCTAGGTATTTTTACTATTCACATCTTTAAAGATGCAAGAATTATGGATCATATTGAATTCAAGTGCTCGATTTGATGAGTGTTTGTTTAAAGGAGACTGTTGTACTAGTTGAACATTATTAAAAGCTTGTACGAAATTATATTTCATTCTCTTCTTGACATAGCCATCAGCTCATCAGGGGATGCTAAAGGTGGTAGACTTTACCAAACGTGATGTACCAATTCCACTAACCTCAAGAAAATAATCTCTCCAAGAGGATCGTAAGATTCATAACCTCACAAAATTTAAGACGAATTTGGTGCAGCCCTCTAAACCAGAACACTTAAAATAAACGTGTACCATTTTCTTCCCGTTACTGTTGTATTTGGGTGTCCAATCTCTTCTCTGTTTTGCATGCTCACTGTTGTTGCTCGGACTTCACAATCATTAGCTCCGGATATCCTTAGGATGTTCGTTCTCTCGTTCTTCGTTTTGCTCATTGTTGCCAAGTCTCTGATCATGATCATGATTATGATCGCGCAGGTCAGTTGTAAGAGAAAGATTACCAGAGTGCAGATAATGAAAAGACAAATATTCTAAAATGTAAAAGATGCAATTATAGTTTGGTTGTGTGAAAGGTGAAAGTAGGAAAATAGGGGGCTGATGAGATAATAGGATAAGTATATTAATATTAGTAGCTACATTATTCTAACAGTTAATCAAGACCAAAATCATATTACTTCAGAAGTAGCTGCTGTGAAATGAAGCTACACAATGGATCATAAGTTCAGAACAATAATACAGCATTTTCACTAGTGATCTAATACATACAATGCAAGGATAAATGACATTAGAGAGCGATTTATGCAAACTAGTAAAAAGAAACACAAATCAATTTTTATGTAAAAAAAAAAGAAAGAAAAAAAGAAAAGAAAAGACTTCCATAGGATATCAAGTTCAAGCTTGATACAAGGATTTTTTATGTTGTCTGCTTGAGTCAATTCTTGGAGCAACTTTTTGGAGTCTAATTTGCTCTTTGAATTTGGCAATGAACTCATCAGCCTTTCTATCAATTTCGCTATCATTTTCCTCCTCCTTAATATCATCATTCAGACCAGCAGCTTTCCCATTTGAGTTTAGTCCCACAACAATAGAGGTCGTTGCACCACTTTCTTGGAGCTTTTCTCCTTTACGACCATTAGAACTCGATCTCTTTTCACTGATTCCAATTTTTATCACCACCGTTCCAGGCTTCTCTCCTTTTCGATCTTCTCTGCTTGTCACTGACAATCCTTCACTATTTTCCTCGAGTTTCAGTTCAATGTGATCATTCTTTTGCTGATCGTGAGCAATTTGTTTTGGCCTGATTGTTCTTACTGATTTTCCCTTATTCAGAGTTGGCTTTACATCCAACTTCAAGCAGTCCCAACCACACTTGCCTCCTCTTGCAAATTGATTTTCTCCTTTGGTTTTCCTGTTGGCTTCCTTTGCCTCACCCTTGAAGCTCTTCTTTAAATCTCTATCAAAGAAGGAGGTACAACTGAACCTTCGAGAGTGGGATACCCTTGACAAAGCTTTCCTTCTCTCGGGTGTTGGAGGTGATCCTTGATCCTCATCATTATCATAAAGGATTGATTGATTTCCAAGGTCCCTAGAGCTTGATTCAACAGATGATGCCAAATGATTGCTTTTTCGTGTTTGAATTTGTAGTGGTGGTGAGGGTGTGGAAGGTTTATAGGAATCATTTTCTCCGGGAACATCTTCTATAACATTTTGTGTCTCCGAATTGTTCATTGGTGCACTCCATGGGACGTTTTCTTCCACTTTATTCCGTACTGATCCCTGTTCATGACAAGACAATCTCCTGCTCGATCCTGCTGAAGATGATGCTTCTGAAGAGTCAGCAAGTAAAGGGGAGGTACTCTCTTGCAAAGAGTCTCCCATATCATTATGTTCTGATGATGGCAGTACAAAGCAACCACTGTCCCATCTCTCTGCTATTGATCTTTGCTCATTCTTCTTTGGAGAAGCATCAACCCTGTCTCCCATATTATTATTTTCTATTGATGGTATTTCAAAACAATCACTGTCCCATCTCTCTTGTATTGATCTTTGCTCATAGTTCTTCGGGGAAACGTCAACCCTTGTAGTTGGAGAAGAAAATGGATCAACAAAATGAGGTTTAAGGGTCTTGTTCCCTTTTCCGATACTGCTCACATCATCCTTTTCTGACGTCTCCTCTTTCTTCTTAACATAAGCCTCATGGTTGAATTCAGGATTTGTTGATGCTTTAACCAATGAAGCAAACTCATTAACAAAAGATGGTACTGAAGGCAGAACATCAGCTGTCTTCATAAAAAAGTTGGGTTTTTCACTACCCAAATTTTCATTCTCTAGATTTAGTGACTTACCACCTGAAAATGGATCACAGTGAGAATTACCCTCTTTCTGAAAACTTCCCACAGCCACAGTGTTGCATGTTGTTCTCATCTCGTCCCTTTTCTTGAGTGAAGACCCATGATTGAATTTTTCACTTTTTGATGCTTTCTCTGAAGCAGGACAGCCATCTACAGGATCAGGTACTGAAGAAGAAAGTGCACGTGTAGGCATGAAAATGTTGGCGTTTTCCCCACCCAAAGCCACATTGTTGTTTTCTGATCTTATCTCATCCTTTTTCTTGAAGGAAGACCCATGACTAAATTTTGCACTATTTGATGAAGCAACATCAGCAGCAGAAGCAGGCATTGAAGACGAAAATGCAGCTGAAGGCAAGAAAGTGTTGGTGTTTTCCCCACCCCAATTCATATTGATGTCTTCTGATCTCATCTCATCCATTTTCTTGAGAGGAGACCCATGATTCAATTCTGCAATCTTTGATGTTTTAACTGATGAAGCAAAAGCATCAGCAAAAAGAGGTATTGAAGGCGGAAATGCAGCTGAAGGCATGAAAACATTGGCGCTTTCCACTCCCAAACTTTCATATTGCGAGATTGGTGATTTACCCCAATTCTTACTATCATGGTTGTACCATCTAGACCTTGAAGCTAAACCACTTGCAGTACTTGACATCGGCGAACAAACTGCAGGTGATGACACGAAAAAACCAGAATTTTTCGCTCTAAAATTTCCTTTCTCAAAGTCTAGACTACCCCAATGCTCACCTCCCTGATTGTATGTTCTGGATCCTGATGCAAAATCACTACCAGAAAACGGCACTGAAGAGGGAACAGCAGCAGCTGAAGGAACAGCAGCAGCTGAAGGCGTGAACAAATTGGTAGTAGTTTCTAAATTTGGTGATAATCCCACCAAATTACAATCATTGTCTTGAGTATAATTTGAAAAGGGCATGTAAAATTGATTTCCCCTCCATGACTGTTCTCTCTCCACATAGGGTGAGTCAGGCAACCAAGAACAAAACCCAGAAAGTTTCTGGCAAGATGATGCTTCCGGTAACGGTGACCTAAAAGACTCAGATTTCAACTGTGTAGCTTCAAATCCACCACTCCCTCCCATGAAAAAATCCGCCCTTGTAGACTGCGATTTACACAAAATAGCAGGTCTTATATTAGACGGTCCGGCAAATCCCATATTTCCCTCCAAATTATCATCTTTCTCACTTCTTGACATTATACCACTTGAGTTGTTACCACTCAGCTCAGAATCACTGTCACTAGCACACACTTCTTCTTCTTCACTGTCACTATCCATAATTCTTGACCTTAAACTTCTAACTGGCAAACCCAATGGCTTCTCATCAAAAACTTTACCCCTCTCTCTCCTCAACTCCAGAAAGGGATCTGTCCTATAGTGCGAAAGATTAAAACTTTGAGTTGGAATCACATTTTTATCAGAAACCCCACATGGGTTACCTTCCTCATAGTCAAAAATTGAAGAATGATGAAGAATATTAGGTGCATATGGTTGAGAAATCTGACCTTTCAGGGGATTTTGCGTGGTCTTTCGACTACAAAATAAGCCGTAAGATAAAGCAATACCAATAACAAAAAGATGAATGAGCTCCCAAGATTTAGCAAAAACAGTGTTGCTTATAAACTCAGGAGGATCAGAAGGAAACAGGGGAAGTACAGAGCAAAACAGAGCAATGAACAGTAATTTTAGAAAGAACTGCGAGCAAGTTTTGCCCTTCTTTCTGGGATTTGCTTGGAATTCAGCATTGTAATGTTGTTGAAGGAAATGGGTTTTTGTAAAATTGCTTGCATCTTCTTCCATTTGATGCAATGCCAATTAATTTACAACTCTGTTTTACCTCTTTTTTTTTTTTTTGGGTAAGATAATATTGAAATGGGAGAGGAAAAAGACAGAAGAAGAAAGAGAGTGTTGAAAAATGGTAGAAGACGAGGGGAAAGGGAGAATGTTGGAGTAGTAAGGGCCGGATATACAGGAGAAACAGAGTGTGTGTGTTTGAAAAGGGGTGAAAAAAGGGGAAATTTTATGACAATAGAGACCACTTTCGTGATTTCTTACAATAAAAATGTGTAGTCTTTCCGATTTGCCCGATATTTATGGTGGGGATTCATCAGTATAAAGTGTCTTGGGATTCGGGACTGAGGATGATATCACTTTCGGTATATTCTTCATTTCCCTCATTTACCCTTATCAAACGAGTGTTCCTTGGATTTGTTTTTTTTTTTTTTTATACGTTAATAATTTAACTTCTTTAATACACGCACACAATGCTAATTTCTAAATTATAAAAATAAAACTAATTATAAAAGTACATTAATTAAGCTTGTTTGTCACATTACCGTTATAACCCTTGCCTTTTGTCAACTTATATTTTACTTATTATATATTATATAAATATATTTTTATCTTATTTGAAATTATTTAGTTGGAATTTATTTTTATTTTTCCTAAACTTATTTTATTAGAAAAAAAAATAAATCAAAATAAGTTAAATGAAATGAACCCTTATAATAATTAATAATTTGAATTATTGGTCCAAGCGATACTCGAATTGGACATACTCCCCGTATCACAGAATATTTTCTTAGAACCTTATTAATTTATTATGGCTAGCACGTTGAAAGTACAACACATATTTTCAGAAGTTTTACTAGAAACTAGAATCAAAGACATGAAACCAAAGTAACCTTGAAAAGTTGAAAACCCAAAGAGGTGAAGACTGACCAATTGCAAACGCAAGAAAACAAGAAAGAATGGCAGGGCACTCTGATTTCATCGAAGCAGAAATTGCAGAAGCAATCATCTCAAGAATCGAGCACAAATCCCGCAAGATTGAAAGCCTACTCGAACAGTATTCTGCCCATCCATCTCATCTTCTGATAAGGATTAGTCCTTATTTAATATTTTTAAGTTGCAAAATTAACTCTGTAATTTCGAGATTAGTTGCAGGAGAAGAATTTCAGAAGGAAAAGAGAGATGAGAGAAGAAGAGGAGATAAGAGAGAAGTTGTAATAATCTTTCATATATCCTTTTATTACAACCAAAAATGTGTTTTTAAAGATAATTAGCACCAATTACAGCCACACAAACAATAACAGAAAAACTAAGTTTGTTTGTTATAACAAACTAGAAAACGCCAAAAATGGCTAACAAACTCCTTCAACCATATTTCCCGCCAATAATATCAAACCTCCAAAACTTCTTCCTAACATCCTGTATCAGTAGTCACCCCCTAAAAGAGACTTGTCCTCAAGTCAAGGTATCAGAAAGCCAGGAAATTGGGCCTCAAACTCCTCCTTTGCTATCCAAGATGCTTCATAAGGGGGTTGATTTTGCCAAGTAACCAAGTATTGTTGCACAGTATGTCCTGCCACCTGTATGAACCTTGATTCCATAATTGCAGCTGGTAAAGAGGGAGTGATCTGATCCTGATCCTGTCCAGGGATCTCAGCAACCAGGGGCAATGTTCCTCTGAACTGTTTAAGCTGGGAAACATGAAATACATTGTGGATTTTAGAGCTGCTAGGTAACTGCAATTTGTATGCTACAGGTCCTACCACAGCAATCACCTTAAAAGGGCCATAGTATTTAGGAGCCAACTTAGTACTGCTCCTATGTTGCACAGACTGCTGTCTGTAATTCTGCAGCTTCAGCCACACCCAATCCCCTAAGGCAAATTGTCTCTCAGACCTTCTTTTATCAGTTTGCATCTTCATTCTGTGCTGAGCCTTATCTAAATTGCCTTTGAGAACCTTGAGTATTTCTTCTCTTTTCTGCATACTTCTGTCGACCACTGCATTACTGGACTCACCAGGTAGGTAGGGAAGATGGATTGGAGCTGGTTGACAGTACACAATTTCATAAGGTGTGGTCTGTGTGGTAGTGTGAAAGTGTGTGTTATACCACCATTCAGCCATAGGCATATATTTACACCAATCTTTAGGTCTTTCACTAGACATACACCTCAGGTAGGTCTCTAAACATCCGTTCACAACTTCTGTTTGTCCATCAGTCTCAGGATGATATGCGGATGACAATAGGAATTCTGTACCATGGAGAGAAAACAGCCCCTGCCAGAATTGACTAAGAAAAATTGGATCCCTGTCACTCACTATGCTTCTAGGCCATCCATGCAACTTAAAGACATGGTCTAAGTATTCTTGTGCAACCTCCAGAGCTGAGTAAGGGTGCTTAAGTGTCATGAAATGGGCAAATTTACTCAATCTATCCACCACAACAAAGATCACATTTTTTTCCCATCGACATTGGTAAGCCAGAAATAAAATCCATAGAAATGTCAGTCTAGATGGCTTCAGGAATAGGTAATGGTTGTAATTTGCCGGGTTTTGCTGCAGTATCATACTTAGACGCCTGACAAACCACACACTTCCTCACAAACTGACTTATATCTCTGGTCATACCCCTCCAATAAAAAAGGCCCTGTAACCTTTTAGTGGTTTGATCCCTGCCCGAATGTCCTGCCTCCAGAGAAGCATGCTGCCAACTTATCACTTTTTTCTTCAAGTTCTCATCAGGCCCTACTACAATTCTGCCATGCCTTCTCAGTAAGCCCTCCTGATATCGAAACCCTGGCACATCTTCTCCATTTTGCAACCTCTGTAAGATCACCATGGTATTGTCATCCAAAGCATAACTATCCATGATAGCTTGAGCGAGGTTGGAATCGATGACAGATATAGCCATCAGTAACACTTCCGAGCCTTGAACTCTAGATAATGCATCAGCTACTCTGTTTTCCTGGCCAGATTTATATTGAATTTCATAATCAAACCCCATGAGTTTGGATAACCAAAATTGCTGGAAAGGAGTGGACACTTTCTGGTGCAGCAACCATTTCAGACTTTTCTGATCAGTCTTGACTATAAAATGAGATCCCAGCAAATACTGTTCCCACTTTTGAACTGCAAATACCATAGCCAGAAGCTCTTTCTCATATACAGACAATGCTTGCCATTTTGGTCCTAAAGCTCTACTAATGAAAGCTATAGGATGATGCTCTTGCATTAACACTGCACCAATTCCCTTCTTTGAAGCATCAGTTTCCACCACATAAGTCTTTGCAAAATCAGGGAGAGCTAAGACAGGAGCTGTTACCAGGCTGATTTTAACTCTTCAAATGCTGTTTGTGCAGACTCATTCCAGGCAAAAGCTCCCTTCTTCAATAAATCAGTGAGAGGCTTGCTGATTATAGCATATCCCTTCACAAATCTTCTGTAATAGCCAGTTAACCCCAAGAAACTTCTGAGATCTTTAATGGTTGTAGGGCTTGGCCAGGACTCAATTGCATTTATCTTGCTAGGGTCAGTTTCAATTCCCTTAGCAGAGATAAAATGCCCAAGGTATTCCACCCTTGAAGACACAAAGGAACATTTACTCAACTTAATATGCAGCTGGTGCTTTGTCATTATTGTAAACACAACTGACAAATGTTGCCAATGTTCTGTCTCGTTCCTGCTGTATACCAAGATGTCATCAAAAAAGACTAACACAAATTTCCGTAACAATGGTTGAAAAACAGCATTCATCGAACTCTGAAAAGAGGAGGGAGCATTAGTAAGCCCAAATGGCATAACTAGAAATTCATAATGACCGTGGTGAGTTCTGAAAGCTGTCTTGAACACATCACTGGGATTAACTCTAAGTTGATGGTACCCTGCCCTTAAATCCAGCTTGCTGAAGACTGCTGATCCAGATAACTCATCAGTGAGTTCCTCCAGCACAGGTATGGGAAACTTATGTTTAATGTTTTTCTATTCAGCTCCCTGTAATCAATACAGAGTCTCCATGTCCCATCCTTCTTTCCTACTAACACTACAGGAGATGCAAAAGGACTAGAACTAGTCTGAATTATGCCTCTCTCCAACATTTCCCGAACCAACTGCTCAATCACATCCTTTTGCTTTAAAGGATATCTGTAAGGCCTGATATTAACAGCTCCACTTCCAGGCTCCATATTAATCTTGTGATCAAATACCCCTCTACTAGGAGGTAACTCTGAGGGTTCCTCAAAAATACTAGCAAACTGAGACTTCAGCTGTCTGAGCTCCTCATGCTCTACCTCCTCAGTCTACACCTGGAACAAGTAAGAACTCTGGTAGACAGTATCTACTTCAGAGACCTGCATTAGACACACATGGGCCGCCTCTGATAGTAATTTAAGGGATGGTCCATGTTCCCACACCTTCAATTTCTTACTAGGAATCCCTCTTAGTTCCACTGATCTCCTTCCTATGCTGAATTTCATAGTCAAATGCTTGAAATCCCAAGCAATAGGTCCTAGTGTTCTCAACCATTGGATTCCCAAAACCATGTCACAACTTCCCAGGGGAATCAACATGACTTCTGTGGTGAATTTTTGGCCTGCTACTGTCCAAGTAAATTCCCTGCATACAAATTGGCACAACAAATTGTTTCCATCTGCCACCATGACTGACTTACCAGGTATGGCCTCCATCTCACATCCTAATTTCTTAGCCAAGTTTTCATCTAGAAAGTTATGTGTACTGCCAGAATCAACTAGAGTGTGTATAGGGAAGTCACTCTTCATCACTTTAATTCTCATAGTATGATATGTTTGGTCTCCAGTTAAGGCACTCAAGGAAATGTATGGTTCATGGCTAATCAGTTCATCTGGTTCCTCCAATTCTACTACAGTAACATCTGCTTCATCAAGGCCAGCAATCTCTACTGTGAAAAGTTAAGGCTCTTTGAAAGGACATTTGTGGTTTCTATCATAAGGAGCATCACAGTAGTAACACAATCCTTTGGCAATCTTCTCTGCCCTGACATCGGCTGGTACATATTTTGGTATTTTAGGTGTTTTTGTGGTGGAATTGGTAATGGTTAAAGGTTTGGTTGTAGGGGTAGGGAGTAAGGGGGGTTGTTTGTAGTTCAAGGTTGTGTTTTGGTAGGATTTTTGAGGGTATGTGTTTGGTTTCAAGGGTTTTTGTGAGTTGGCTTTGATTGATTCTTCCTGCAACCTAGCATATTCAATAGCAGCAGTAATTGATTGAGGTTTTAAAGCCCTGACCATAGGCTTAACTCCAGGTTTCAGACCCCCTACAAAACTTTTTAGCAAATATACCTCAGGCAAACAATAGCCATTCTGCGACATTATGGACTTCAGATTCTCAAACTCATCAACATAAGATTCAATACTATCAGTTTGTTGCAGTCTATTGAATTCCTCAACCACATTCAATCCTCTTTCATCTCTAAATCTAGCACTCAAATCCATCACAAAATCGTGCCAATCAACTATTGTTCTGCTAGCTAAATAACTAGTTACCCAGGTCTCAGCCTTCCCTATCATGTTTAGAGATGCTAGATCCACCTTCTGATCCTTAGGAATCTTACATAGATCAAAGTATTTGCAGCATTTTTTAATCCATATTCTAACATTATTACCATCAAATTTAGGGAATTCTAGTTTAGGATTATACCCCAATTTTGGCTGAATAGCTCGATCCCCAACCCCTGATGTTGCCATATTGTCCTTCATCATCTGCATCATCCTCAGAATCTCATCGAATTTCTGGGCAGAAGTTCTGGTTTGTTCCTCAAACTTCTTCTCCAAGTCAGCCAACTGAGCCTCCATTTTAGTCACTCTTCTGGTGGCAGCTGGAGCCAGAATGTTCCAAGATCAGAGAAGAGCACAACGCTGCTCTGATACCACTGATAAGGATTAGTTCTTATTTAATATTTTTAAGTTGCAAAATTAACTCTGTAATTTCGAGATTAGTTGCAGGAGAAGAATTTCAGAAGGAAAAGAGAGATGAGAGAAGAAGAGGAGATAAGAGAGAAGTTGTAATAATCTTTCATATATCCTTTTATTACAACCAGAAGTGTGTTTTTAAAGATAATTAGCACCAATTACAGCCACACAAACAATAACAGAAAAACTAAATTTGTTTGTTATAACAAACTAGAAAACGCCAAAAATGGCTAACAAACTCCTTCAACCATATTTCCCGCCAATAATATCAAACCTCCAAAACTTCTTCCTAACATCCTGTATCATCTTCTTCAAACACTTTCCCAACTTGTATCATTTCTAATTCTGGAAACTTCCATAAATAGGTGTAAACCAGTTGAAGCTCTCAGGACTGCTCTCGAAGGCTCAGCTGCCATTATCAAAGACGAACGATGCAAGGTTTCGTCTTTTTTGGGTTTCTCTATTTGATTGATTGTTGATTGAATATCTTGGGTTTATGGGTTTTGAATATGTGGAGTAGTCGGCGAATTGGATTGCGGTTCATCGTGCGTAAAAGGTTTTCGGAAAACTATTTTGAAAACGTTACTAAACGGAGTTTATACGTACATTATGATTTTTTGGGGGTATAACTTGATAAATTATTGGGATACAGTGGGTGAGCTGAGACTGGATTGAGTATCAATCCCCTTTTTCAGGATGCCCCAAGTTTATTGAAACATTGCATATATATGCATATTAAAGTCTCTTTTTGTTCAATTTGATGTTGCGTATAGATGAGTGGCTTCAGCATTTTGGCTCCAATTTAAGTGTCTTCACAAACACTTGCAGAATAGGGTGTTGAAACTGTGTTATGGTCATCCTGCCCTGCCAGACGCAACTTGAAATCTGATGCCTGAATATGTATTCCTGTGAAATTGGATTCATTACCTATTTACTTGCCCCCTTCCTTTCCTGTATTTCCCTTTGCATCTTCCGGACATATTGTTAAAACCCTACAATAAGATAGTCAAGGACGAGAAGGTAACTTGCACTCCCTTCTTTGGTATTGGAGGTGAATTGGAAGGAAGCTGAGGGATTTCATTTCTGTGACTGCCTTACTGGATGGCTCGTAGAGATGCATGAATAGTGACTAGTGACTTTGTGATTAGGGAGGGAAATGGAATGAATCTAAATACCTTCCCATATATTTCATTTAGTATTGACAAACAGAGCATTAGGGAAGAAAGACGTCGTATTGAATCGTTATGTGAAAAATGAAAGTCTTTAATCTTTTAGTTTTGGTTCTTGCAGATGTGAGCTGTGCATTGGATCTCTTGAAGTAACCCAACTTTGTGTTCTGATTTGGATTTTTTAGGTACTTGTACAGAGGTTTGTCGACTGGAGATCGTCCAACGTGTGAACAGTGCCTCAGAATACATGAAAAGCTGACTAAGAAAGCTGGCCTAGGATGCATACTTCGCTGTCTTGCTGATACTGAGAACTCTGTGTGATTCAACATAATGCAAAACTTGCAAGAGGACCTTCTGCCCTGTGTCATTTCTCTCTTGGAACTTGGATTTGCCAAGTTCTTAAGGTTATGTACATAACTTAGTCTTATTCACTCTTTTGAAGTAGATGTCTATCTTCTCCCTGTTGAATTAAGAGCTCCTAAGCTCTCGACATTATGTCACAGAATACTCTCCTGTACGCAGCCTTACTTTTATTTTCTTAAAGACGCTGTTTCCAACGTTCGTACTAGTGACTTAACGGATAGTATGTAGACGCTTGACCATCCGGCAGGTACCTATTTTCCCAGTCCCAATATCCAGCATTTATAATTTTATTTCTCTATAAACACTTTAACTTAATGGTTTTCACCTTGGAAAACAGGATTCACGGAAAAGAGCTTCAGATAAGGGACGGACAAAAGTTCAAATTGGAGCTTTTCAAGCTCAGTTCACAATTTTTTGTAGAAAATAAGGCCGACTATTAATTTCAAATACGGATAAGTTCAGACACGGGCTGAGAAGTTGGCTTATAGAATGAAGCCTTTGTATGGAGTCCTTTGTTCAAACGTGGGAGATTGGTGCCCATCAGAGTAGGGCGTTTCTTTTAAATTTTTAGTAATTATGCAGATGTTTATTAGTTTAGTCAATAAAATTCTAAGAAGTATTGAAAAACTTTGGAATAAATTATATATCCTCTGTTAGCCCAATCATCCATTAAAAATAGATATGGATTTCTTTGAATCCCACTTGGATATGTTTTGAAACGTTCTGTTGAACGGAATAGCATGTCACTGCGACATCATGCAGCGCAGTTACCATTCTTCAGGTGATGTACGAAGTACTTCAATTAAACAAGTTCAGAAGGCTAACTGAAAATGCAGCATGAGCCAGACAATTGATAATATTTTCCATTTGTTGACATACGCAAACACGCAGTCTCCAAAAAAGTGTAGTTTAATTTTCAAGTCGATTTGCATAATCTTGTTTGCTAAATTGATGTTCTTTGAGAATTTGCTCACTTGAATATCAAACTAGTAGGATGTAATAAAAGAGCTTTTTTCAGAAGAACATATGATTACGTAGGAGTTGATCATACTTGTTCCTGTTAAAGCACAGGCATTTGCTTGTTTACAAGGCAATAGATTTTAAAGGTTAGAGACTAAACTGGTCATCTTTCAGAAGGCATTAACATATAAAATCACTTTTCTGCAGCTGTGTTCGAAGGGATGGTTATATGTTTGCAAGACAAAATGCTGCTTGTGCATGGATAATGCACCTATATAGCGCCAAGACTTTTTGTAGCTCCAGATTGGAGCAGAAGTGCGTGGCTGCCTAGTTGCTTGTGAAGTACTTTCCCTCATCAGAGAGGCCTTTTGAGCATTTGCTTTACCAAGGTTGGATCTTCCTGCGAAGTTGAATTTATGCCTTCATGTTTTGAGGAAAACTGACTGCTCATTGATGTCCCAAAAGGATGGTTCTGAGGCGCCACCTTAGAACATCTGACTTGGAGAGAGTTGGGGCTGGCAGGCTTCGATGATGAATGGCATTGTCTGCAGCAATTGTTTTGATTCATTAAATAAAGTTTGGTTGTCCTGTAATTCAATAAAACATTGCGAATTTCTCCATAAGAACATGATCAAATGGTACTAACTATAGTCGTAATCCCATATAATTATGTATATCACTTGAAAGAACATGAGGTTATACACTTGTCATTTTTAATGTTTATAACTTACAAATAAACATGGTTGATTAGTAATCGATTGAAGATATAAAAGTATAGGTATGTCGCGTACCTAACATAAAAAAAGTATAACTAATCTTTCTAACTATGTAGTAGGGTAAGTCAGGGTTGATCCCACGGAGAAACAACGGTCCAATTAATCAACTTTAATACTGGTAAAACTATATGAGTAAGAGGAAATAGTGATTATATTATTAATAACTAATAAAAATACAAACTAAAGACATCTAGAACTAGGTATTCCCGCTAATATGAATTAATATAAGATAAATTCCTACCCCAAACAATCATACTATAATGGTCAAAAGGAAAGACACACCCTTTACAATACCAATAGTTTATTTCGATCAACTTATTGGCTTTCCTAACAAACAATCATGCCCATTTTCATGGAATCATGCATATTAAAGACATTAAACACATCACCCTAACTTCCTAACAATCCGTTCTACCTATTTTCATGGAGAATTTATGTTCTTATTGAATTAATCATAACCATCTAAATTCAACTATTGTTGACAAATAGATATTAGGTTCAAATCAATACCAATTTACGTCAAACCTAGTATTGATAAAATAGCACAATTCAATAAGCAAGAACATATAATATAAACATATTAGGGTTTGGGATAAATTCATATATAAAATCATATTAGGGTTCAACCTAACCTTACATTATGAAACTAATTAAACATGATAATTAAATAAACAAAACAATGAATAAGAGAAGACATAATAACAATAATAATAAGATATTAGAGAAAAGAAAACAATACTTGAATTAGAGTGGTTGAAAATAACAAGAGATTGTTGAACACCAAAGTTTTTCTTCCATAGTTGCAAAAGAGAAAGAACAAAAAAGTAAAACAATGAAAAACTAAGCAATTCAAAAAACTAAAAGTAAAAGCCAATGGATACTAAAACTAAGAAAAGAAAATAAGAAATTCTCCTTTACTCCCACCAAAGTGGCCTGTAAAATCTGCTCCCAAGAAGTCCTAAACTACTCAAACACTCCCCCTAAACATTAGCTTTTATGACTAGGATTTTGGGCTTCCAAAATAATCCTCTCAAGTGGCCGCCAAGGTATTGCGGAGTAGGGTGAAGGACTGCTAAGGAGTTGCGGTGTATGTAGAAAATATTATTTGCTTGTTAAACTTCACTTGCCACACCTTGCATGGGATGATCAACGACTTGATATAGCCACGTTGCGGTAAGTCTTCAAGAATCCCCAAAAACAAGGCTATAAATCAACGCGTAAGCTCCAAACTTGAGTCTAGTGATTGAATGTTACGATATAATGAGAGCTTTTATTGCGTCAATAACCTACTAAACAAATCAAAGTATACCCGAGGAGACCAATATCGAAATATACGCAATAAATGCTCATAAAGGAGGAAATGTGGAAGAGAAATGAATAAAATGAGATCAATTAAGACATTAAAATCATAAACAATATCGTGTTGTCAAAAATAGTATATTTATATGAGCTATTTTAGTCATTTGATGATGATTTTTTTATTGGCACATTTTTTATTTACTTGGATCATAACATCAATCTCTAGTAAAAATTACGAAATTATAAATCATGTTGTCAAAAGTGAGTATAAAATTCATTGAACTGAAATATGTTCATGACATCAAAATGTAAAAATTGTTTTAAAAAAATCACATTTGATCACCTTTAATTAATCAGAAAAACGGTAACATATTCATTATACTTCATATTTAGCAAGTCTAGTAAGCTCATCTCAAAGGAAAAAAACCAAGAATAATTTTTACTTGTGCATCAAAAGTAAGAAAAGAATGCAAAGTATTTTGTAAATAAAAAACCAAAGTGATGACTGTAAATCCAATTTAAATATATAACATATATATTTTTTAAACAAAGCAATAACAAACCAATAAATAATACAGACGGAACTTAATCCTAAATTTAAATTCTACCTTTAGACCTCAACCAATCTTAATACATAATGCAAAATCTCGATTTTTAAAAAGATATTCCCCTCACATTATTAATATTATTAGTATCTGCTACATGTAAATCAAAGTAAAGGGGTTTTACGAAGGTTTATCTTTTTCCCGACACTATTGCTGATTTGCTGCTGTCCGCCGCCTCAGGTACTCTCCTCTTTCCCCGGCGTTGTTCTGCTCATCTCGTAAGCTTCATTCATACGATAATCCTAATACCCATAGAAATTCAATCTTTATGGGTATTTCATACATTTGCTAAAATATAACGTAAGATTACATCTAAAGCTGAAAACTTGAAATTAAAATTAGGGTTCCTCCTAAATGTAGGTAATTGAAATGGGTTCTTCTCGAAAATTGTTGAAACGAGCTCCTGAGAATGATATGGAGATGGGTTCTGAAGAAGAGGATGAATTTTTGGAACAGGTGCCAATTATTTTTGATTAATTTTAGTTTTTTGAGTTGATTTCATTTGTTTTCTTGTTTTTTTTTTATGTTTATTTTGTTGGGCTGTGATCGTAATCTGATTGCTTTTTGGTGTGTCTTAGATTAGTGGAGAGGAGTTTGAGGAATCTGATGATGGTTCTGATGGGGAGGAGAACGAGGAGGGTGAGAGGAAGAGTCAGAGCGAGGAAGATAGCGAAGGAGAAGAAGACGAGGAGGAGTTGAATGTGTTAAACAAGGGGCAGAAGGATGATGAGATGGAGGAGCTTGAGAAGGAGTATAGGGATCTTCAGAATATGGAGAAGTATGGTTTCTTTTCTTGAATACTTGGATTCTTGATTATAATGTTACTTCAATGAAGTTTCGATGGGAATTTGGTGATTGTTATATGTGGATAATTAGGTAACGGTTATGCTTGTTTGACGGTTTTGTTTGTACTTGACCTTGTATGCTTCTTTGTTCATTGTGATTTTTTGTTTTTTTAATCTTTTTTGTGTGTCACTGTGTTTCTATGTCCTTCTGGTCCCAAGTTTTGGATATTGGGGACTATGGGGAGGATCATATTAGGTAACCTGTGCTTATAAACTTCCTTCGGTTTATTGTAGTTGCAAAGGTTCACTTCTACAGGCCAATGCACATTTTCAAACATTAATATCTCTAATTATTACTTAATTAAAGATTTGATATTATAAAACTATATATTAAAACAGATCTAAGAATATCCTCCATAACTATGTTTATTCTTAATGTAATCACGAAAGAGGGTCAAAGTGATGTGTGCCAATAGTGTAAATGTCAAACTGTTGCAAACTTGCAAATATAAAAAATGGAGGAAGTGGATTGTTTGAAGTTCTGTATCAAGTATCTTAGATGTTATTTCAGTTGTGAAAGAGATCATTTACACTTCTCCAGTTCCAGGGAATTGCACTACTGCTTCATCAATGTGCGGTGGACTTGTGTGCAGCGCAAGAACCTGGGACATGAGAAGGAAATGGGTCTGCATTGATAGCTTGATTCTGTGCATTTCTTATTTACATTTAGCTTCATTCATGTTAAAGAAAGGGATTAAGAGATGTTTACCTGTCATTATTGTCAGATTGTTGCCAGATTTTTCTTTTGAATTACATTGAATTTGATGGGTTTTCAAGATTTTTTATTTTTGTTGCTTGATTAGGAGTTTGATTCAAAATTTGAAGCAACACAAGGATGAAGATCAAGTGAAGGGGCAAGCTATTAAGAACCAGAAGGTATACATATGATGTTCATCCATGTATTTGAACTCTGTCATTTTGTATTTGTTTCTTGGGCATCTGGACAGGGGAAAAAAATTTCATGGTTTAGTTTTCATTTCATAATTTCATGTTCCCTAATCTGAATTATTATTTCAGTGCTGCTTCTATTAACTTGATTACTACATATGTTTCAACTATAGTGACTCTTTGTTGAAGTTTGAATGTCATAGATATGATAATTTGTTGCTGTTATAATGCTCGTTGTGTTCTTGTAGGCTCTGTGGGATAAGGCCCTTGAACTCCGGTTCTTATTGCAGAAACCATATTCTAAATCAAATAAACTACCACAGGTATCTGATTTTTCTTTTCATATAATTAACTCTTTCTCAGTTGATTTTCCACTTTGGAATGTTGGGGAAAAATATTGTTTTTTGGCTATACAGGAACCAGTTCGGTCATCGTTCTGTGAGGCAGATGAAGATGTATCTGCTGCATATTCAGATCTCATTGCGTCGTCTAGAAAAGCAATAGAATCCCTTGTGCAATTACAAGAGGTATTTTCTGGTAACACTTGTACATTTTTGTATAGAAACTAGCAATGCTCTGTGAATCTGTAAAAATTGACAATTTTATTACTGATAGATGCTTATGTCTTTAATCTAGGCTTTATTTGACAATAATCCATCAATTGGTGAAGCCACAGAAGGTATATTTTAGATATTCATTAATTTTTTTTGTATGTCTCTGCCTAATGATATGCATGGTTTTAAAGCTTTTGTAAGTTGCATGAAACAGTAATGTTAACCCAATAGATTGAGTTATTATCAGGAAAACTGTTATGATATATAATATTTTTCAGGCAAATATCCCTTGTCCCTTTAGAAACAGTGATTCTGCATATAGGCTATGCAGAGTAGTATCACATAATTAACTATAGTTGGCCTTCTATCTACTTATTTCACCAGCATGAGTAGTTTATCTTTTGCAGTTGGTTTATACTTACCTTTCACAGATACAACTATAGTATTAATATCTTTTGCAGTTGTTGATACTTAGCTTCAAGGATACAAGTAATCATGTTAATTTTATTCCTGTTTACTTTGGAATTAATTGATTCTTCTTTTTTCTGATGTTAATAGTTTTTAACCCAATTTTTTCATAATATTAACAAATTAGTGCCATCTACTGAGTCGTAGAGCTGCATCCAGGAAGTAGAGTCATATAATGAATTATAATGTTCAAACTCCTGAACATTCTGTTTCTCTCAATAACATAACTGAGTGTATAACATATCTTGTGAGAGAATAATTTCTAATGGTCTTTATTAATGGAGCTTAATCTGTTCACTAATTATGAATTGATCTGGAAGTTTTGGTTGTGATATATGTGCTTTTCATCATATTGGCTTTGTTTAGTTTTAGTTCCGTAGCTGGTCTTCATATGCAATAGAATTTAAGATCATAGATTCTCTCATTGCTAAAATTACACTCGATAATCGAATGATATAGTATATCAAGTTGTATTGTTCTTTTGTTGGTAGTAGAACTCTGTACACTAGGTCTTAAATTTTTATATTTGGTTGATATCCATGTCCTTATCTCATTTTCTCTGATCAACTGAGTTTGGCCTTTATGGAAGTTATCAACCTTAAGATGGTTAGCGTGTTGAGAGAAGTTCTGCTGTATCTGTTCTTCACATCATTTCTATACTTGTCCTGTTCCATGCTGGAAACTAAATTGTAGACTCAATTTGTCATGTGAAGGAAGATCTGCTGTATTTGATTGTTGTTATCCTTTCTATATCCCCCTTTTCCTTTCGATAATTGTTAATGTTATGATTATTTTGTTCTGAAGAGGTTCTGAAATCTTCTGAGGAGGCTGAGGAAATCAATAACAAAGAGACAGAATGGTTATCTATTTCTCAAGCACAATCAAGGTATATGCTTCTCTTCTCTTGTTTAACACTTGATCCACGTATGATATATCCATTGCAGTGTTCATCTTGTTTGGTGACTAGCATTCAACTTTCATTTGCCACTAGTGAAAAATAAAAGAAGGGGTCATGCACAACCGACTGGCATTACTCTTGCAAATAAGTGTTTGACCTTTGAAGGTGTCTTTGGCTAGTGGTATGAGATAATTTTGTGAAATCCAGAAATGAAATAATGCCCTATAATATGGATCATACTGACTTTAAGAGTAACTTGATGTTGTATATTTCTTGTCTAATTTTGCTTATTCAAGTCCCATTTCTTGCTGGAACATTCATTATGGCTACGTACTCATTTGATGGGGATGTGATGAAAATCACTGGAACTTGTTTCTGAGACTTACCATTGAGATGAAGAGACAAGTGGCTTTATCAATTTCTATTAGCCCATTGTTAGAACTGAAGGTGATGGCACAATTTGTTATTTCGCTGTAAGGATTTCAGTTGCTTGCTTGATGGGGCAGATATTTTTGTCTTTCTTGCATAGTTTGTTGGGGCTTGGTGGCACTCCAATTAATTTCTTCAAGCTTGCTCATATATTTATTTTTTAATAATACTTATTTTTCATTCCCTCCAATTTAAGTTCTGATATACTACGTAACTTATTTGACTGTCCCTTAACAAAGCTCACACAACCTTTCTTGCTAGTCGCCGCATGTATCGATTATTAGGTGCCATACCTCCCATTTTTTTGTCTCTTTATAATTTGGTCATTCTCTTCTTTGAACTTATATTTGGGGACACATTTAGTGTTTTTTTAGGGGTATCGGTGAAGATGGAGGGTTGGGTTAATGGAGACCTCAGACGTGGTCAAAATTAACCAAAAATGACTTGGATGGAGGGAGTTTAAGAGATATGGAAAAAATAAGTTTACAAGAAGACGTGGCTCTGAATAGGAGGGAATATAAGAGAAATTTTATGGATGATCACGTAAAATAGACTCTTGGTTCATGTGTTTGGCTCCAATTTTATGGGATTAAGACTTGAATTTTTTATGTAGTGATTTTTTAGCATAGACCACCACTAAATTTTAACCCAAAAGCCACCCTCAGTCTGTGCGGAGGTGACAAAGAATCAACTTGTCAGTTGGTCTCCTGTCCTTGATCATTGAATTTCTTCTCTGTTTCAATTTCTCTTCATGTGATGTTGGTTTCCAAGCCAGCAGTGCCATTGATGTCTATAGTGTCCTGGAATATAATGATGAACAGTGACGGGAATTTCATTTAAAATGGAAAATTAATAACAAAGGTCATTGAGGTTTCTCTTTTATAGGTCTCAAATTTTGACTGACTAAGGCATTCCTAACTTTATCTATCTCCTTGCAACAGTCCCATGTGAGTATGTGACTTGCTACCAGGTAAATAGGTACAACAAAGTTTTTTACTTCTATATTTCGTCTATTTCCTCCCTTTTTCCCATCTTATCCTGATCTCCTTGTCCTCTATCAACTTCATTAAAGCAATCACGGACACCATCTACCCACCACCAAAATCTTTTGTCAAGTTCATCAAAACAGTTGGTTATTTGTTGTTCAATGATTGAATTATGGGTCAGCAATTTTTACAAATTCAATCTTCCCAAATTAGGGATTCAAATAAACAGGGGACAGAGAAATGTCGTGGCAAGTGGGCAACTACCATAGCTAAAGGTTATTAAAATGACAAAGATTTTCAATCTCCAAACTCTCTTTTTCTCCTCATATATATTATTATCCTTGAGATGCAATTTTGGGTGAGTTTAGATGTTTGGTTGTTGATTTGCAGGGTTTTGAAGGATGGTGTTAGGTGACATGTTGGGTTTCTACAAAGGTTCTTAGTGGGTGGCAATTTGGACTAGTTTGAGAAAGAAAGAGGAGGTGGTGAGGTTGGTAACAGGTTTTGCATTGTTGGGTGATGGGTTGCTGTGGGTAGACCAAGGTTCATTTGTATGAGAAAGGGTTGATAGCTGACCAAGAATGAATATGGTGATGGCCTGCTGGGTAGGCAGGCTGCCAGAAGGCAGAGTTGGAGGTAGTGGTTTTGTGGCTGGTTGAGTTATGGGATTGAGGGATTCTGTGGAGAAAAAAGGAAAGGAGATCAAAATTAAAGACTAATAAAAACAAGCCACAAATAGCTAGCGGGTTAGTTCATGTGAAGGACCAATCTTTGAAAATAAGTGTGATAGTTGGGACCGCTCTGAGTAAATCAATACTTGGGACCTTTCAAAGATAACCCGCAATAGTTGGGACCTTTGTTATTGATCTTTCGTTGTAAAAAAAAGCTGGTTCTCTTGACTATCTGGCAGTGCAGAGGAGAACAAAGGATTCAAAGGTTTTTTTGACAATTTTTGTTCTCTGTCAGAATTTAGTCATTCCTTTTGGGGCTTTTGTATGCTATAGTCTATTGACAAATTATAAGCCTATAATTTGATACCCCTATTTGAGGCCCAGTCAACTTTAATAGAAAAAAAAAGTGTATATAGTTTCTACCTTGGTTTCATCCCGTTGAAGCAACAGATGACCGATGGACTGGTCTGCCTTGGTGTGGTACTAGCAAACCCATATAATCTCTCCCACTTACTATTTACTAGGCTGTGTACAAATTAGCACAGCTCAACACGGTTCAGGTGGTTTCCTTTCATCTTTTTTTGTATCTCTTAAATTTATGTGACACATCAGAGACAACAAATTTAGAGCCTGCTTGGGCCTACCTTAGTGACCCAAGGATGTTCTTGGAAGGAGACTGGCTCCCCGTCACAAAGACCCAGCCCATTAGCTGTTTTACCATAGCCGGATTAGATCTCTCTGATAAATGACATTTAGTTCATCCGAGCCCTATGGTTGTCGCTACTTGTGGTCCTAGTAAATTTTTGGTTCTACGCCCTCAGATCAAATGCCTTATGGTCAGTTGGTATTTATTGTAACTTTTAGGCTGCTTACTTATGCTTGCTGTTTACAACGATCTGTTTTTATTGGCGTTTAATTGGTTTTGTAGTCTGGCAGTATTCTGTTATAATATTTGGAGATGTATGTGGAGACTTATTACCCTTCGCTTATTTTGTTGCAGAGTAGCAACTTTCAGAAATAAGTCTGTAGATAAATGGCAGAGAAAAGCGGATGTTCACAGTGGTGCTGCTGCAAAGAAAGTAAAACTGTTGGCCTTTAACCAGGTAAAGTGCATCATTTCACTGGAAGTTATACTGTGTTATGGTTACAGATCCCTGGTTTGTATCTCATTCTTTCTGTAACTGTAGAATATAAGTGACCAAGTGGTAACTTACATGAGGGATCCAAGTAAAATGATTAAGAGTATGCAGCTGAGAACAGAATCTGTTGGAGTATTTGGCTTTGTAAGTTTTTAATATGGCGTTATAATATGATAATTTGATATACGACTTATCGTGCTCATTATTTATTATGTGGATTTGATGTTGATTCTTAAATGGCAGGTTGGTAAGCAGGCTGGCAACTCCAGTGAGGAGGTACTTCAACGGCTTACTTCTATCCATTGTTTTAGCTCCCCCGCTTTCTCTCTTATAATGTGAAGTGTTCCCCCCCCTGTTTTGGTTGGAGGTACGGGGAATGAGTTTCTTTGGGCCAAGACTTGAGCATTTAATGCCAGGATTACATTAATATTAACCTCTGCAGCTCTGCTGGGTTTTGTGTTCTGATATCTCATCAAACATTTTTCTTATCTGTCCTTATTAGTTGTAGGCATTATACTTGTCAACCATGAATGCATGGTCTGTGCTGACATCCTAACAAGCAAAACTGGTGTAGAATATCAGCTAAAATTGCACTAACTGTGAACAATGCATATTTACATATGAATGAAACAAACTAGGAAATTAAAACAAACTCATGTGGTAATTCATTTCAGATGCATTTTTAAGTTGGCAGAACAATATTTTTCCTGTATACTTTGTGTCTTTTGAGTGTTTTGGATGACCTCTTCAACGTGTAAGTCCCATTTTTCCTGTCTTCTTGATGATGCTACAGCCACAATTTTATTGATGATTAGGATTGTTTAGCTGCTTTCATGATCTTTTAGCATTTGACTAAATTTCCGTACTGCATTCATTGTTGCTTCACACACTTTTATCACTTTGCAAATTCAATGTGACAGACCCATTCTATTTAGCAACGATGTTTTTACAAAGTTCAGTTAGTATTCTTGCTTAGTGGTTTTACATGTGTCCTATCAGGAATTTTAACAATCAAATGATTGCAAATCATCTTCTCTTTGCTAGATTATGTCTACAATTCTCATCACTAGCATCATGATTAACTTTTCTTCTAATTAGGGAAACACCGAGGGTGACCCTGAGCTTCTGGATGACTCTGAATTCTACCAGCAGTTGCTGAAAGAATTCTTTGAGACAATTGACCCAACATCTTCAGGTAAGTTCCCATCGTTTGTTTTCCACAATGCTTAAATTTGCATATACTCCAAAATTTCAAATTGGTACTTGTAGATTCAACCAAAAAAACGAGTGTCAGGGTTAATTTATTGCATTGCTTGACTTGCAAATTTTTAGACTTGCACCATCCTTATGACAGGCCAAATTAGGATGTCATTTGTCTTGTGTTGAAGTTTGATATGATCTATAAAATTTTGTAGATAAGTAACATGTAGTTCGGGCATTTTGAATCCCACTTTTTGGACAATGTTTATTTGTCAATAAGAACAGTTTTTGTGGATTTATATGACAGATCTCAGTGGATTATATGCATCCGTATTTGATCTTACTTTTTGCCTCTATGTGATTATGAACTAACATCGACAAATCGATCTTACACATATAATCAGCAGTTAAAGAACTAATCTCACAATGAACACTGCAGAGTCAGCATTTTATGCTTTGAAAAGGCTACAAACCAAGAAAAGAAAAGTGGTAGACCGCCGAGCCTCCAAGAGTCGAAAAATCAGGTTTGTTTCTCATGAAGTCTTGTCTTTTCGGTTCCTATATAATCTTCTTAATCTTGAAACTTTGAGTCATTTTGTGGCAGGTATCATGTCCATGAGAAAATTGTCAATTTCATGGCCCCAGAACCGATGGACCTCCACCCAATGGCTCCCAAGTTATTTGAGAATTTGTTTGGGTTGAAAACTCAAAAACCTACATCTGCTGCATAGAGTATTTAATTATTTATGTTCATTTTGAATTTTGGTTCACTTTTTAATGTTGACATTTTTGGATTAACAATTTAATTTAGCAATAGGTTAATTTATTGGTAAGATTACTGGCTTGTGATTTTTAGATCGTTTTGATGGACTTGTATACAAATCCCCTCGAATTTGACAAAATCATATACGCATGCCAAATTCAAGGTGGAATCTAAGTCTATAGTGGTTGGTTGTTACGACTAATAAGTTTAAAGTTGAGCTTATAGAGTTATAGATGCTACTGCATATATGAGGAGAATATAAGTATATGTCCATATGTCTGGGTTTCTTACAATATATTGGAATGCTAACAAAAGGTGTACAAAATTACATAAACATAAGTAAGTGATTATGAAATTGATAATTTAATTTGATAAATTAACTTAGATAATTACTAAAGTTGGTAAGTTTATAAGATATGAATATCCCCTTTCCTCTAATTGTAACCATTTAAAGACTACTTTAAATTGTTAATTTGCTTAATTATAATCTTTCCTGAACTTCTGTCGTAAAGGGACTATGCAATTATCTTTAATGATGTTTATTCTAAAATTTACCGTGAAGAGAGACCTAATGATTCACATATTTTGGATAATGGTTCACAAATTATGTTCCGTGACATTCATATGATAAGATTTTCTTAACTTGATCTCATCAATATGTTCCCACTTTTCAAAATTATAAAAATCTCCAGAAGTAGAAACTACTATAGTTCCAATGGTTCTAATGCACGTATTTAAATTATGATCGGTCTACTTATAAATGTCAACTATTTACAAGGTTATATTACCTCATAGGAGTAAGCTAACCAATTACTATATATGATTCTAGAGTCATTTTAACTAATTTTCAAAACTCTTATAATTAGGTCTTAACATTATGATCTAGTCTCTGGATTTTTGGCATTTTTCAAATATAATAAAAAAGTGCGTAATAGTTAAAATATAGATGTTTTGTATTGATTTTTGAACTGATGAAGGAACACCTTAAATTTTTTTTTCAAGGGTCTTATAGGTTTTCTTTAGCCCCTAGGAATGATTTTAACCATTTACTTTAAATATAAGAAACCATTACAACTTATTGGCAAGTAAAACTCCTAAATTACGATCCAGTCTTACAATCAATCTATGACATTTGGAGATCGAATATAAGATAACAATGGGTATCAAACCTCTTTATATAACCAAGGAAGATCCAGTATCTATAATTTAATTTTGGGTAGTTTTTCAAAAATACTCAAAAATAGTGTATTAACTTTAAAATTTAGTACTTTAGACATCTGACAAATTTATTCCCTAAGGACTTATAAAATTAGTTTAGGTCTTCCATCTATGTTGGCTGTAAACATCACTCTAAGATGATTTACAAAATTCGTGGGTTAGAGTCTAAGTCACTTTATAGATATATTTGTAATTCAGGTATACCATTGTCACATTTTTTTTATATACAATATTTCTGTACTTCTACAAATAATATCAACTCACTATCTTCATTTTTAAGCAATTAACCCAAATTATAAGAATTGTCCATTTCTCCATTATCACTCCAAAAGCCAATGACCTCAATCCAAGATTTTAATTAAAAACTCCAAATTATCTCAAATTAACTTGCCCAAAATTCAATGCTAGCTAAATAGAGTTTTTTTTTTTTGACATGTAACATATGACAAAAGGAGTATCATGTCATAATTTGGGACCGGTTGTGGAGAGTTTGTGACTTGATTAGGTAACTTTGTATAAGCTAACAAAAAAATAGTTACTTTCATAATTTGATAGTCAAATAAAAAGATGGGGACGTACACAAAGTATGAGAATTTATATGTAGCATACCTCATTTCTCAATGAGTTTTCCATCATTCCACATTCGAGCACAATATTGTAGCTAAAAACAAAGAACTTTGTGGACTTGTACTCCAATGAATAAGAAAAATCTACGGTACATTAGTTTATTACATTTGAATAAAATCTATAATAATATAAAAAAATCCATTAATAAATAAATCAAGGTTTGGAATATGTGTTTTTGTGGAGCTTATATGTATTCAGCACTAGAATAATAATTCATATTAGAACGTTCATTTTTGTAAAGTTTCCTTCATTGTAAGCAAATTTTTGTAAATGACAATAAATCCCTAATTGATTCTAATTTCCTCCATCCAATTTATTTCTTGATTCATCTTTCCTTCATAAACGATCGTTGGTTTAATTTTTTCCATTTTGATTATTGTCGAATCTATTGATTGATTAGTGTTTGTAGAATTATCATCAAACCTTTTTTTTCATTATTTCTTTTGTTGGGTAAAATAGCGTGCTTTGAAATTGAGAATTAAGGTCAACTCTCCCATGTTATTTGATTTTTTTTTTTAAAAAAAACACTAAGTGATTAGACGCTCAATTTTTAACGAAGACATCTTGGCTAGATGCATAGGCAATATCGTAGCTGGGGCAGGAGTTGAACTTGAAACCTTAAGCCTGCGGAGGTCCAGAACAATTTAGAGAAGGGCATGAGCCTTTGAACACAAAACAAAAGAGATAGAAAACCTAAATTACTCTTCATCTATTCCAAGAAATCGGATTAAAATATTACTTTTTGTTTAGTTACGTAAATGTTATGAGTCAATTTAATTTTTGTGGGTTTTATGAACTTTGATGGTTTAATTGAATTTAAGTTTTTTGTTCATGTAGTTGACACGATACTGGTAAAGATTAACCATTTCACATTAATCATTATAGTTGTGACGACTTTCAAAGTTGTTCTTATAAAATAAAGTCGATCCTAGTTTAATGAAAAATTCAACTTTAAGTAGGGAAGTAAATCCATTTGAACCAAAATTGATTTCTGATTGTGTTAGAGTATGGTAAGTTAGGTTAAGGAATGTGAGCTCTATCTTGCCTATGGGAAAGTCCGTCCTGTAAGCTTAGTATTCTTGTTTGTTTCGAAGTCTGCCGTACGTCTAACGAGATTTTAGGCTAATTTTAAAGTCTATACTAGGATGTTTTTAATTACTATGCCAGAAAAGTGAAAACCGTCGTTCTTAAAACTTCATGACGAACTGTCCAGTAGGAAGCTACTCTATATTGCAATGCTGAAGCTCTTTCTTTCCATTATTGATACTTCATACTTGTATGTATGCTGTGTTTTCCGCATTGAATTGTAATGTTACATGTCTTAGTGCAGTCAGTGGTCGTCATTTTGTTGGTATCACTTCCTGTAATAGATGTATTATGTATCCTTGACCAAACATCTTGTTGCATATTAGTTAAAGAGATGCCACCCAGGTGTAATGAGACTCGTTGCTTCTAGTAAGCTGTTATATGTCAATATATAATACATCAACATTTCTAGTCTCCCATTGTTTTACATCCAGACCTAACCTGAAAAATAAATTTAAAACAGGGACAAATAGAAATTACCAATTATAAAAGATACAGCATGGCTGTTGAATGTGATCCTATTTGCTTGCACTTCAAAGTCATAATAGTTGCTGCTTGTATTTATACCAAACGAATCACCCCTTAACTCAAGAGGGTAGAAGCATTAGTTATGGATTATTCATTTTCACTACGGCAATCTGCAAGACAGCAAATTCAGGTTTCTTAATAATCAATTAAGAGAGCTGCGAGAATTGTGCATGCACAAAACAGCATAATCATGCAAAAGAATTACCGAGTATTAGATACCGAAAATGTTCACAACGGTTCAGAATAGGAACACATCACTCACACAAGCAAATATATGACATTTTATTGCTGTGTTATACAGTCATTTCACTGAAGGGGAACAGGAAATCAAACTATTCTAGTATTCAAGATTATCCTCAAAGTAATCCATTTCCATCTTAAGGTAACTATCATCTTTTCAAACTTCTTGGAAATCCAAGTCCATACCACATAGTGGCATCATACGCAAGAACTACAAAGCAACCAATCTCTTATTGCACAACTATTCTAACCTTGCAATTAGGGTGACTATATGCTAGATGCAGGCATCGATCCGTAAACGAGTTTAATTGCACATGAGGGTTGCGTTGTTAACACTCCGAGAGAATCAAAATACAAGTCGTCAATGAATCGAAGGAAAATTCGAAAACCTTTACTAAGGATTTAACAATAGGGACAAACCCAAGGACATATTTGTAGCAAGGATTTTCCCTTAACGAACACGTGAGATACATAATACATAACTCTAATGTATAGTTTTAAACTAAAATGGATTTAAGGATGAGATATAAATTAGGCCATCGAACAATAATCCACCTATAGACGACTCCACTTTAATTCAATGAAATATATCACAAAATCCAAAACTTACACTAGAAGCATATTAAAAGTCTTATTTTACACAGCTATAAATCTATATAAAAAAAAAGTTGATGAATTTAGAGCACATAAAAAGAGCAATAATTGTGGTTACTTTTTTAAACAATCATATTAAAAAGGTACCTAAACTAGTTGTCTATGATTATACTGTAAGTCGTGATTTTCAAGTATATGTCATATTTAGTACAATAAAGTAAAAATCATGTAAACAATAATACACAATATAAATAACAAATATATAAATAAAAGCATGAGAAACATGAATCAAAGCATTAAATCCAACAACAATAATGGAAGAACTCCTTGTCAAAAATAAAATAATAGAAGAACGATTATCATAATAAAATAATAAAAACCCTTGCAAAAAATACATTAGATCATGCAATCATACCAATATTTATGGCGATACACATGCTTAAAATAATTAATAATAAAGAACAATAAATTTATGTATAAGCATACCCACAAATGCGTATTCACATGGCTATAAAATCAATTAAATGGTTAGTACACAACAAAGGTATAAAATTTAATTAATTATGGATCCTCAGAGGTTATACCTTGATTGTCTCAGTCTTTTACAAATATCAAGATTATATGAGTTGTTTAAAATAAGGAGTATGAAGAGTGCTTTGGTTTTTGTGTACAAAGCTTTGAGAATAGTGTAGATGAGAATTAGCGAGAATCCATGATTAGGGCTAAAGACGTGCTTATGCTTATTAGAAATTAGGAGGAAAAATCTAGATGATTAGGTGAGGGGTGAACAACTCGGAAGAAGAAGTTTGCGCAATGCATAAACAAATTGCATGAGACGCAAAAACATCATGTGACACACGAACGTAATGCGTATTACATGATAAGTTAGCGAAACATGCAAAATCTTTGTGTTCTTCACACATAGGTTTGTGAACTTTACATTTGTATTTACAACTAGTGAATACAAATTCACAGCTCGTTACATTGTGTCATGGCATGAACTATTCCTAGGATAGAATTTGAATACTTATCTAGAATCTTCTATATTTTGGGTATTTATGTAATTTACTTTAATCTTTGGACTAATAACCTCATATTAAGCCTAAATACACACTTAGGGTTAATAATTGGATTTTAGACTTACTTAATAGGCTAAAGGCTTATCTCAATGGGATTTTATGCAATCTTTCAACCTATGTAGTTAAATCATTGGACCATAAGAAAGGAAGATCCAATTTAGATGTCTACACTAGGTAATAACTAATGGCACAATCAATAACCTCACAAGACATGTATCTGATATTTGTTGAGTCATCATCAAAACTCAAAAGTTCAATCCTCTATACTACCTTCATTTCATATCAATATGTTAATTCTACCATTTAAGTGTTCAAGAAAGCAGACACTTTTATTTATCAATTTTCATTCAAAAAATCTTCTACCTCTTCAATGTTACTCAAAATTTGGCCAAATGGATATGGAAGAAAAAGCATGTTAAAGAAGGTGTAAAGTCGTCCTCTTACCCTGTGAGTTGTTAACTTCTTCTCTGTCCAGCAATGGTATTCACAAACTACTCACAGATTTCTCCAAACCTCTCAAAATTAAGCACCCAAGCACTGCGTGGTTTATATTATATAGCAGTCTAGCCCATCACTTTAAGTAAAAGCCTCATAGAAAATCTAATCATCAACCACTACTATTTTAGAGGTGGAAATATTTAACTGCAGTCCTTCTATCCCTAACTTTTTGCCTTATTTAACTTTTTCACAGTTTCATAACACGATTTAAAATACTTTTATCCTAAATTCGTAGACAAAAAATTATGAAAACTTGATATTCAAAAAATTTGCATTGAGATGCATCTAACAAGATCCCACTTGAAAATATTATTTCTTATAACATAATGAAAATTTGTGGTCAAACTTTTTAAACTTTGACTCCATAAATAAAAATGGGGCAAAAATAAAGGGACAGATGTAATATGCATGACTACATGAATATCAATTCTGGACAAAGAGGGGCAAAAGAAACCCTTTACTCAAGAAAGATTCCCACTTCAAATAAAAATTCATAATTTCTGATACACAGAATCAGAAAATGCCGATGAAATACTATTGTCATGTAATAATTTTACACAAGGCAATCACATCTTAAGCATAAAGTAGAAGGCAATTGATAAAAGAGCAAAGAGGTAGACATTTACACTGATTGCTCAGCACCAGATTGTTGTGTCAGTTGAGTATAAACGTATTCATCAACTCTCTGTTTTGCTAAGGCTACCTGAGGAGAGACAAACCATTAATAGCAAGCCACCAGGTATCACGTACAATCTTTAAGGTAAATATAGTAGAGCATGTAATCCAAGGTCACCATCATCTAGTTCAAAAATATTTACCTTTACCCCTAGCACTACATTTTAGATATAAAAGTTGTGTATATTTATGTTATACTTCCCATACAAGTACTAGATCAATAGTCCACAACACCCAAACCCAGTTTAGAAAAGTGTTTATCTCAAAAACTATCTTTATAAAGCAACATAAGATTCAATAAAAGCCTGAGGATCAACAAAAAGAAGCAGGAGAATGGAAGGCATACTTGCTGAGCTGAGCCAATAAGCTGGAGCTGCCTATGTTTCTGCTCCCCTTTGCCACCAAACACCTGAAAGTTGAAATTGAATGAGCATCATGTCAGACAACATTGAGTGATACACATCTTTCACACTTGAAGAAGGAAAAGAAAGAATCATGCATAGCAAACGTTCAATACATATGCACAGAGCAAGTACCAAGAAAAATAATGAGATTACAAGGTGGATAATATAATGAGAAATAATCTGAAAGAAAGATGGTATAAGAAGATGTAATACAAATTAGGGTAGCTCTGGCACATCAAGGAAAATATTCATGAAGTAGAGCATCCATAACATGTTAAAAATGGTGTTCTCTCCATTCCTTACTAGGTGTGCACATCAATACAATATTTGTTTGTTATTGCATTAGACTTCAAAGCTAACAAGTCAAATTCAGAGGTAATTTAAAGTGACAAACAAATTTAAAAAAAGAAATTGTGGACAGATCATAATGTACAAGAGTATTTGAAGTATCGTGTATTATATCCTTCACATTCGGGAAATTTTTGAGTTTTTTTAGTACAGAAAGTTAATGCCATGAGGTGATACCCATGGATACTAGGGGACATTAGAAGGCCTTGCAGAGTGATTGGAGCCCCTTTCTACTATCTCTAAACTGTCAATACCGATTTACCAACAACTGGATGCTAAACTCGCTCTCAGGCTTTAGAGTGAATATTAGGCAATGAATGGTACCAAACCACATTTTATGACTAAGAAAGGCATCTTATACCACCAGAAAAGTTTCGGATATTTTTTCAAAAATTACTCCAAAATCATGTAAGTCCTCAAGGTGCCTTGCATGGCTCCAAGGGGGGCCTTTCTGATGGTTTTAATTCTCTCAACCACCTCCAAACTAACATTTCAACCGTTTTACAAGAATTGGGGCTAAAAAATGTGTAGGGATAGTCATTGGAGACTGACTTTTAGACAATGCATGGTTTCAAACGACCTTTTAGTCTTAATAACTGCAGGTGAAAAAAGAAACTACTGTCCTCCAGAAACACAAGACACAAAAAGCACATACATCCAACATGTGATCAACATGGTACAGAAATCGAAGTTGTGAAAAATACTTTCGCAAAACATTACGGAATGACTACACGGTATTTTGCCAGCAATTGCTTCTATATAAATATCCAGTTTCATATTTCCTTTCCTTCTTTTCCCTTCTAACCCCCTTATTTTACCTGGTAAGCCTATCTGTAAATTCTAAGTAGAATTCTGTTCAAATTTAAATTTTATAATATTCTACCTGCTTATCAAGCTAACATTCAAGTCACAAAAAGGATGTTATAATATAATTGTGAGATTATTGAACTACTGTTGATTCAGTGGATAACAGTAGATTACATTAACTCGTTTTTTATTTGAAATAGAATTATCAGCTTCAGGGTGACCCGGCTTATGGCAGAAGCAGAGTCTTTATAGGCATATACTTGCCCTGAATAGAGGAGAATATCTGTCATAAATAGCAAAATGTTTGGACAATGTTCAAAAGATGCATTGCTTAAGGTTGTGTCTGCCACTGCCACTGCCACTTGAACTTCATGTTAGGAGAGGAACATAAAGACATTTCAAGGAAGACCAGCAGAGGCATCAAACTCGTGGAAAATACTTTGCTACATATCGCCAAGAGATGTAGGAACCAGTAAGCTTTGGCATGAATATAGGCTAAAAATGTAAATTATATCCTTCGATGGCCATTTTATTGCTGTATATGATATTCTATGCATGCACATGATTATGTTGGGGAGCCCTTCCTAACATATCCTGGTAGGGACCTTTGAAGCTTTTCATTGACTCATCTGTTTTCCCTTTATGCTTTCTACTAAGTGTTCTTTAGCCTAGTACTTTGCTTCTTTATGTATACCAAGTAGTTCAAGGGTAACAAGTACACTGAGACATAAGTTACTGTTTGCAAGACATAGGGTAAGTCCTGACCATCCAAAGGATACGGAATGATTCTGAAAATCTCACCGTATATAACACAGTAGTATTTTATCATATATAACTCATTAATTAATAACCACTACAGTCTTAACTAAGGTTGTATACTGTAGAATTCAGCTATTCACAACATTGATCTCTGGGAACAGACCTTAATCATTGCCCCAGATTCAGTTCTAATCCTTGATATGTTAGAACCAGCTCTGCCAATCAAGCCACCCACCATTGTTTCAGAGATCACCATATCCAGTGTCACATATTCAGCTACAAAAAGTATATGGTTAATTATTGAAAAAAAAAAAAAATAGATTGACCAGGAAACTGAAAACAGATACAAAAACAAATGCTAATAAAAAGCAGATTTACCAGCATTTGGGTCCATATAATTCTGATTTGGTCGTGCAATGCTCAAGTTGTATGTTGGGCTGATAGAAATCACTTGCTTTGGAGGGTTTTGCCTGATAAAAAGACAAATATATGAACCAGAGAAAGTTGCAGATAGTGGAACTCAAGCTAGTGACTCCAGAAAGTAAAGTTACCGAAGTTCAACACCAATCTCCTCCACAGCTTTTATTACAGCAGAAACTTCACCTGCTATCTGATATTATCATTGACAATAATCACTTCTCAGAATAAACAGCAAACATAAAGCAGGAGATGGAGTTCTTAAGATCCATACTCTTATGGTCATACTCACCCAATCACACATGCACACTATTTCCACATCCAGATGATGGAAGCATATCATTATTAAGCGGCAAAGTAAACATAAAAAAATACAGATCAGCTAGTTAAGATAATGTACATCATAAAGGATTCAAAACGTAGACTATTTTGTTTCACTTAATTGGTCTGGCTATATATCTTGTTCCCATTTCGATCCTAGGATTGGTTCACAAGTACATACTTTTTACCTTCACATCATAGCAATTCAAAATTACCTTTTCCCTCTCTCTCTCTCTCTCTCTCTCTCTCTCTCTCTATCTCTCTAGAATAGTAACGCAACATCATAGACGATTCAGATTTCAGACAAGGAATAGAGCATAAAAAATAGGAATAATTTGATGATTTATGTACATACAATCTTTCAGTTCTGGCAGTCTAGCTATCTTTAAATTTTTGCCATACCAAACTTCCAGTAATCTCTGCAGTTGTTATGCTTTTCTTTCACTTATTAATGTTCTCAAGTAAATTATTCCCACAGGTTCTAATACTTTCATATAATTTAAGAAACTCTGAAGCTGCTTGTTTGTTATTTTTATGAAGGTGAATGAATGGACCTTTTCTGGTGTTCACACATTCAGTCTACAACTCTCATAGCTTAGTTACACAGTCTATCTCCTCTAAACCTATAAACAAGCACAAAAGGGAAACAAGATTGCCCTACCAAAAGACCAATTTATTGAGTTCTTGAGTCTCAGCATAGCAAAGTCGTACATTTTCTTCCCCAACCATGATATATAAGCAGCGAATAACAGGGGCATAAAAAATAGTCGGCAAAAGGCATAAGAGAAAACTGATCCATACTCAATGCCAGACTGAAGCAAATGAGAACAATGAAGAAAAGCCTCCAAGAAAACTTGTATTTCTTTTTCCTCTTTCCTGATGCAAACCTAACAATCATTAAGTTACATACTTGTCAGTGACACACAGAAGGGGAGGTAAGGGGAAGTATGCCAAAGGGAACTGCATTAACGATTGGAAAGGAAAGGGCAGGAAGGAGGGGAAAGGGAAGGGAATGGAGGGGAGGAGGGGGAGGGAAGGAAGAAAGAAAGCAGGGAGGGGGAGGGAAGGAAGAAAGAAAGCAGGGAGGAGGAGGGAAGAAAAAAAGCAGGGAGGGAGAGGGAGGGAACTCAGTTGGATAGGGAAGCATTGACGCCTAAGATTTCACACTTCCTGCAAGGACCAGATGTCCCCATGTATAGTTTTCAAACTACATTTTAACTACTGCCTTTTACTTACTGTACTTGGTTAGTCAGAAATCAATGTGATAAATATACATGTTAACATATGAAACGATTCTCAACGCACAAAGTTTAATCCAAGCTCAACTGCAACAAGATTCAACAAAATATATCAAATTCATGCAAGTTGTATAAGCTGCCTGAGTTTGATCCTATATGTGGCCATAGACTCATAGCATCCCTTACATCTAATCAAAATTCAGCGGTCGTATAATTTTTCTACAAACACACAAACCGAAAACAAAAGGACAGCGTCACATCTACAAGGGATTTGATAAAAGAAATAGACCCACAATAATGATAGATTTTCTTATTATACAACAATTCAAGTTCTAATGCCCATGAATTCATTGCAGAGCATAAGTGCCATGTCACTGACTCTTCGGGAGACATTTGAAACAGAAATTTATATGATCTACAAAATGTAGAATTTAATCATAATTATATACCTCTAAATCCATTTGTCCTTGTATTTGTACAAAAAAAACCCCGCATTAGAATTAAAAGAAGAGTCTATAAACAACAATTGTTTACCTGAACCAAGCGATCAGATTCATGAGCCGAAGCACACAGAGGCAACTGGTTTGGTGCAAGAACTGCAATTGTAGCACCAGAAGAGTTTCTAAGCTTTTCAATGTTCTGACCTGAAACCCCTATCAAGCCACCTGCTTGTGAACCAGCTATTAACAGCTTTACTGAATTGGTGACATGTCCTCCACTGATGCCAGCAGCAGCAGCATAGGGATCAGGTGCAGGCGCACTGCTTCCGTCATCCTGTCATTTTAAGAAAGCTCAGTCTTATACACAAAGCCATTGCATTGTAACAAAGTAAAATATGTATCCCATCATATGTCCAATTAAAAATTCCTGTAGTCTGAAGGAAGGAAAAGGTTTCTGGCGTTTTCCAATGCAGTATTTCATCAAATCATGAATATAGTGTGCTTAAAATTGCTAACTTTTTTAGTAAGCTGATACTCCTAGTTCATTTCATTACCACCACCCTCCCCCCTCCCTCTCTTCCATCTCCCTTGCTAATGAAGGTGGGTGAGCTTAAGTACATTTGGGGGGGGGGGGGGGGGGGGGGGGGCACTTCACAAGATCTGACCAACCAAATCTTACTCGCAGATCAGTACCGAACTGGCCCAACGAGGCCCCTTTGAATTCATCAATTGCAGCAATTTGCCACCCAAAAACATGGATTAAGAACGAGTAAAAGTGAGCAAAAAATACTAGCTATCTTCACCAAAAGTGAAAAAAAAAGGGTTGAAAGGCCTAATCACATCAGGTTCTTCTCATAATGGCTATGATAATCACATAATTCTAAAGAAATCCTTCACATATTATACTAAACACTCCAGAATATTCAAAAGGTTCACTAACTTCACAATAGACTTGTTCTTGGTAAGTAACAAGAGAAAAGAAACAAGATTACATACTGCAAGGATAAGAGAAGCTATCTGAAGCAAAGCCTTTTCCGCATCACTGATACCACCAGCTTCATTCTCTCTAGAACTAATAATTATAACACGTTCCTCATATCGCTGAGACAGAACAGAAAACGAGTTAACATGCAGCTATTCACACATCTACTATAATATTAGAATTTGTTTATCTCCACTCTTCAAATTATACCCCAAAAGAAGTAAAGAATGCTTATAATGGAATGTGCAATAAACTAGAAAACAACCAACCACCATACATTCTAGCATAAAAATTCAATCTCAGACAACATAGAAAGACACAAAACAGCTTACAAAAAAACAGGGAACCAAAGAATGAAGATGATTCATGCATGCGGATGCATACATCAAGGCTAAGATACAGGAGTCAAAACAAAATAATAAAACCAAACACTACATAACCACATCAAAATGACTACAATATATGTCAATAGAATCAGCTACATCATATCTAAACTTGATGACAATACAACATAACCGACCCATTCACCAACCCTAATCAACAATACAGAGATAATTGACATGGAAGAAGCTTTTCCAGGACATGAACTATTTAAAACTCGTGACAGTCATGATCTCATTCGAAATTAAAGATTGGTAGCAATATGTAGTAACTTTACGTTTCCACTCTCAAGAAAAAGAAGCTTAAAAACACTTTCATGTTTCAATCCTTCAAGTTGACTACTAAACAGATTAAAATGGGCACTCAATGATTCTGGTCAGAGATTGTTCAGGATAACCGGACTGCAAAAACTAAATGGTATTCAAAGCATCTTCCTTGCTCCTGAAGAGAAGATGTCTACAAAGCGACTGCATGTTGGTAGAGCCAGACTTTTAGCTAGAAGCAGACGAATAATATTTTGATTTGAGTAGGAATATAAAATTACTGCAGGCTTACAGTAACAGAACTTAGAACATGATAAGTGTATAACTACTCTCATTCAACGAACTTAACCCAACAACAAACAGAAATGTTATAACAAAATAGAAATAGAAGAGTCCGAATCAGTCAAATCTTCAGAAAATCAAGCTATGTACTGCTCCTTATCTCCAATTACACTTGATAAAACAAAATTGTACAAAAGATCATCCCTCTACTCTTAGCAAGCCAATCCTACATATTTCAATTCTTATAAATCAAACAATCAAGAATCCCAAAATCCCATCTTTCCCAACCTACAAGAAACTAAATACCACAACTGACTCTATATCATCATGCACAAAACAAGCAACAAAAACCCATGTAATTAATACCAAAAAATAGCAAAATAAACAAAAAAGTAGAGCAAAAACTCACAGCAATAGCATCAGCAATCTTAATTGTAGCCTTAGTATCATCCCTAATCTTCTGAACCCTATGGCCACCTTTCCCGATCACCTTCCCAATCTGCCCAGACGGAACCACAACCCTAAACAAGATATCATTCCCCACAGCCTGCCGTTTCGAGGAAGGCATATCGGCCGGATCCGAAACCGGCTCCCGGGGACGTTTTGAAGACGGGCGGTCAGAGTAATGGGGTGCTGGGTAAGTGGGGTATTGAATTGGGGGCATAGGCATGTGTTGAAGCTGAGGGACAGAGGAATAGTCAGCATATTGATGGGGGTGGGGACGGTGGTATTGATGAGGGTAAGGGATGTTTAAGGGTTGGTGGTGGTGATGTGGTGGTTGAAGCGGCGGGTGCGGTGGTGGGAGGTACTGGTGGGGTTGAGGGTATTGTTGTAGGGTGGGGATTGGTGGGTATTGGCCTCCTTGCGCCATTCTTGAATTATTTTGGGGGAGGAGAGAGCGAGATAGCAAAATATGGTTATATATTAAATACCTAATAAGTATATATATACTAAACACAATAATCGTTATATTTTTAATAAAAGTGACTTTTTAATATAATAAAAGTTATTTTTTAAAGTTGATAAAATTTACAAGATAATTTTTATTATAATGAGATGTCACTTTTACTATGTAGTTTCTCGTGTGTTTATAATACTTTTTGTATATATTAAAAGACAATTAAAAACAAAAAAAAAATTGCCTCGAGAAACCTCTTGTTTTTTTCCTTTAAAATAATCCTCTTTTTATCATTATCTTTAACTACTTTTAAAAAATATTTTCCTTTTACATTAAATTTTAATTTTTTATTTCTTTTTTTGTTTGTTAGTCTTTTATAAGTATTTTCTATAAAGTTTTGTAACTTCTAATTACGAGTTTAATTTATGTCCAAAATCATACATTATGAGTTAATTTTGTATGGTTTAGTATTTTTATGAATAATTAAAAATTATCTTTGATTTTTTATATTTTATCGTATTTTCTTAATTACACATGACAAAAGTCAAATTTAATTAATATATATCAATAAAAAAATTTACTAAATTATTAGTTGCTGATGTAATAAAATTGGGCAGTATTACATGTGCATTGTACAAGACCCAATTTAGTAAATTAAATTGAGAACTTATGTTATTCTATTATAGGCTTTGAGCTAATAAAGAATTGGCAGGACCATGCTCGACCTTAAATTTTAAATTGGGTAAAAAGTTTGGACCACAATCAAGCGAGGTGCAAAAATTCGATTTGGGCTCATTTAATTATTTTTGTAGTCGAGCTCGTAGCCTGATTTTGGCCTACTTGGTGAGGTTTTCTTTGAGCAACTCTTATTTGTACAAGTTATTAGGTGTCTTTATATTTTGTTCTTTGTGAAGTTATCAAAAAGAACTTCCTTAAAATTTTGTTGAATTGAATAATAAATGAAAAAACTTGAAGTTCATTGAAAACTTTTGGAATGATGAAAATAATTTAGCCGTTTGGGGATTTAGTTGCATTATCATATTTTAAACATAGATATAGATGTGTAAGGAGACAATAGGGGTAGTATATCCATTACTATTCATGAAAAATCCTATACTAACATTTTGTTTTGTTTAATTCATGGATCATACTCTTATTTCTATCATTTAGGTTTTCTAGTATGCATCTTCGTAAATTTAGCACTAGATATATAATTAAAACAGTTACATGTTAGGTCTTGCTTTGTTCACCTCTTTTTCACTAATGTTAGGAAAAAAAATGGTGAAGATTATATAATATAAGTTCATGAAAATAAAGGTTACCTAAGGATAATTTATAACTAAAATAAGTTTTAATAGGATTGGAAAAGATTATATCAAACTAGATAAGTCTTTCAAGTAAGATAAAAAAAATAAGAAGAAAAGGAAAAAAACAAAGTGAGTGTACCCTTACAAATACTTTCTTAGTGCCAAAAGAATTGAAATATGTTGAAGTTATTGGATATTGTGTTCAGATAAGCTAAAGAGGGGAGTAAAAGCCATCCCTTGTATGAGTGAAAATATCTCTTATTATAAATAATGAATGGATTATATTGATGAAAAAGTTTTAAAATAAAAGTTTGTTTATGCCCTTCAAAGTAAGTATGCAAATATAAGTGGTTATTATAATACAAGTACATAATATAATGAGAATTTTGCTATATGCTCTTTAAGCCTCTTCTTGTCAATCCCAACAACAAGAAAGTAACAATATAATACTAAAATGTATGAAATAGAGAGAGACCGAGAAGGGAAAAAAAAAGTATTTTCTCCAACTTCTAATCTATTAACTGATAGAAATCACAAAAACAAAGAAAGCTAATGTTCATCAACTAGTTGCAAAGAGCAACAAAATTTGCAAATAGTTTAGGCTCAAAAGAAAAATTCAGGAGGATTATTTTTTCTATATTAATATCCAAGTAAGGTTAAATCTTTGGTGGCTCATGGATAACTACTTGATCTTTGAATCAGTCCTTTCCATATGGCCGGCACACATTTTTTTAAAAGTTGAAAATCGACTTATGAGGGGTTGTGCTTGGAATATCGAAAATGGTTGCAAAATTATAGCATGAGCAAATCATTGACTTTAGGGTAGGACTCCAATTTTCAAATCACATTTACCCCTTTATTTTATGCTTTTTTAATGGAAATATATAATATAATGTAAGAGAAGGGGGACAAAAAAATCATGCTATATTTTACAGAAAAAATATATGGAGTTTAAAATACTGTTAATATGGGAAATTTTTATGAAAGTTGTCATATGAAAGATATTCATGCTACTTTCTACAACAACAACACCAACAAAAAAAAAATCAAGGACCATAAATACATAAATAGTAATATAAAGAGAAACTCGCAATAATTCTTCACATTTGTTGGTAAATATAAGTATATAACATAACTCGTACCACTAACTAATTATATGTTTTTTAAAAAAAAACAACACATCGAGTAGATATAGTTAGATTAAACGACCCAAGTCCATCGTAGACTACAATAATATTTGCTCAATGCATCTGTACAATGCGCCACCCTGTGTTCCAAGTATTCCTTCGACACTTGAGCTCAAGTACAACCACCCTCCCAACCGTGGGCAAAATCCCAACAAAGTACCGTCCTCAAGCCATCAAAGATGCGCAAGAGCTGATCACAGACTACCTGCACACAATCAGATCATTACCCTTCTGCTATGCCGAGTACATCAGCAAGAACTCCACTCATTCTCTCTTCGAAACCATGTCAGGTACACTTTTCATCCATCACTTTCAGAAAAAGCTTCCAGAAGTTTCTCAGATACGATCCAATTAATGAGTTTGGGTTCTTTTATTGAAAGTATTGGGATTAATTACTGTCAAATTACTCATTTTTTGAAGCACAATGTGCATTTTTTCATTGATGATTCCACTATTTTGGATGTTGCTTGTGCTCTTGCTGGGATTGGGTTTCCTTGGAATAAGCTGGGGAGGTTGTATGTGGAGGAAATTTCAATCTTTGAGAGGGGTCCCAATTATTTGAGGTCAAAGTTTGATGGGTTGTAGGAGATGGGGTTTAGTAATGAGCAAGCTGTTGGTGTTTGTTTGGGATTTCCTTGTTTGTTGAAGAGGGAGGAGGTTGGATTGAGGGCTGAATTTAATGCATTGTTGGATGAACTGAAAAGGGTTTTTGTGGATTTTGATTTGGGGGGTTATTTTGTTGGGAATGTGGATGTTTGGTTTGAAGTTTGCATGAAGATTAGGTTTTTTTACGAGCTGGGTGTTCCGAAAGGGGCGATTGGGGATTCGATTGGTAAGAGTTATGTTGTTTTTACTGATTATTCAGAGGAGATTTTGGTTGAGAAGATGGAGTTCTTTGGTAAGTTGGGTGTTGGGAAGCTAGATGTTGGTTTGTTACTTCTTTCCAATCCGGATATTTTGAGCATAAATTTGGATGATCGTGTGGTATCTGTATCGGGATTTTTGAACCATTTTGGCATGCGGAAGGAAGATCTTGAAGTCCTTTTGGAGAGATACTCGTATGTGTTTGATAGGAATAAGATGTTTAATTTGCCTCATGTTCTTAGAGCTATGGATCTTCATGAATGGTTCTTCCATAAATTAGAGGGGGAGTATCAGTTGTTGGCTAATTATGAGTTAAGTAGTCTGGATGAAGGTGAAGACAAGAGTTATGTAAAGAATTTGGAGGAAATCAAACATGTAAGAACATATGGATATGCACTATGTAAGTTGAATTTTTTTCACGGCATTGGATTTGGTGAGAACGGTTTCACCATGAAGCTCTTAAAAGACGTATATGGTTCTGGTAGTGGCTTGCAAGAGCGATTTGATCTCCTGCATAATGAAGGCATTGAGTTGTCAAAGTTTGCAAACACACCTAAAATTCTAAATCAGAAGGCTGACTCCCTTAAACAGAAAATTAACTTCCTTCGCCATGAAGTCGGGTTTATCTTTGGAGTTCCTGGATACATTTCCAGCTTATTTGATGTATAATCTAGAAAAGAGAATTAAGCCTAGATATAGATTTCATGTCTTACTTTCTAAGCAGGGTTGGTGTAACAAAAAATATACCTTGTCCAGCATTATAGCTATTAGTAAGAAAGGCTTCTTGTATAAATCCAATAGCACCTCAATTGTGGTTGGAGCAATGTGAGCAACTGAAGAAGACCAGGGTGTCCTAAAAGAATATATAACTCGACACTTACCAGTTCAGAATGAATAGTGAGCAGTGCAAGTTCTTGAGAGTTTCATTAGCACTTAGACTTGATATTTGTAGGTTCATGTTAAAACAAAATGTATATGATTCTTTTTGGGCTTATGATTAATGTTAATAAGAGGTCATTTCTTTGGCTCCAGATTCAGTTTTATTTTCATGACCTGAATTATACATAGTTTGTTATTTTGTGTCTTTATCAGAGAGACTATCTTCCTCATCTGTGGGAAATCAATTTGGCAGATCTGTTGTGAACCAATGTTGTACCAGTTCAGATGGAGTTCATGTCTCTCAGATAATAGAGCACAAGATATGCCGTAAACGTCTTGCAGACTGTCAAAGGTTGTCCAGTCTGGTAAGCTTAGACGGAATTAATGGATGGAATGGAGGGAGAAGATGATTTGACCGACTGATAAACAGAAAATACATGAAAAGGTAACGGATAACACAAGCTTTCGAGTGGCTTGTTCACTCCCAGGACTAAACTAATTTACTCACCAATATCATCATTCAACCTACTTCTTATCTCACTGATTTCCCTGATTTCCCTGATTTATAGCTAACTAGTGACCCCTCCCTCAAGCTAACTCTAAACACTATTAAACATTGCCTAAAGTACCCCTCCCCCACAGATCAGTTTATAGCAACTAATGGCTCCACTTCGAACAGGTATGATAAGTACATTTATTTGTACTTTTTGGCATTGATTTAAACTCTTTTTGGATGAGTTTTAGGTGATTTCGGGTTTATTTAACCGAATTTATGCTAAAAGTCTCTAATTATATTTCGGCTTTAATCATATCGATTATTGCTAATTTTTAAGGCCTTTTAGTATAAATGTATTTCAATAATAAAAATATGGTGGAATATTGATTTGTAGGTGAAATTTGAGTGAAGGAAAGTTAAAGAAGATTAGCTCAAAAGTAAAATATATATATATATATATATATTTGATCAATTCTTCACGACACTCAGCAAGACCCAGCGGCAACATCTGACTCTTTTAGGTTTAATTTTTTTTTATATTTTCTATTTTATTTTATTTTTATTTTTTTCTGAAATTTAATTAGTCTTTAATTAAGTTAGGGTTTTGAGGGGGATGTAAGGAGGATTCTAGGTTTTTGGGGCCTCCTCTCTTCTCTCTTTTTCTAGGTTTTAGTTTTATGGCCCTCTTTATGTAATTCTCCCTCAAAAACTTTGTTTCTCTTGAATAATCAAATTTTATTCTTAGTTCATCATCAATTTAATTCTCAAGTAAGTTTCTTCTATTCTTTTCATTAGTTCATTATATTTTGTTGCTTTTATTCGTGTCTTTTTGTTATTGAATTTAATTTCCTTATAATTTTATGATTTCTATGTCTATGCTTGATTTTATTATTGTTTATATGGATTTAATTATGACTAGTGAGTAATTTCTTTTCTAGGATGTTAATATATGAACCCTAGCATGTGTTAAGTTGATTCTTATATCAATTCAATGTCAAATTAGGGTTGGTTTATTAGGTTGTTGAAATCAATCATTAGGTTAAATTCATTGGTTTAATTAGTCAAGAAGCGACGGCTGAGATTAATTATTTCCTTTGTCTTAATGATATTTGCTAATTAATCAAGAAGCGAGAGCTGAGATTAAGAGGGCTACACCTAATACAATTAGACTAATCAAGAAGCGAAAGTTGAGGTTAGGATAATTGAAGGGTTGTTTGATTTGATCATTGATGTTGGTGTATTTGATGAAGGTTAATGCATGTTAGTGGGGATGTATTAATATCCTAGACTTTTCTCCTATCGATTTCACATTTTAATATTTGCAATCTTAGTTATTAGTTTCACTAAACGACTCATTTCTAACGTAATCTAATAAAATTGAGCTAAATTGACCCTATATTAGCTTCCTAGAGGACGACCCGTAATTGTACTGCAACAGCCGTGCACTCGCGGTTATAATTAGTGACTAAAAAATAAGTCATCAAGGTACTAAGCAGATGTATTTGTTGAGGAAGGTACCACCACCAAAATCTCCAAAGGTTTAAACGCATCACCCGCACCCAGACACCCACACAATCTAAATAAGGAAGCGATTGGTGTGCCTAGTTACTACCATTATGCATTCTACGACTTCTTAAACAAAACAACTTTCCTTGGTAATATTCTTAGTAATTGTTAATGGTTGCAACTAATTATATGGATTCGGACTAGAGTAAATCCACCTCGACTGAGACAAACGGTATTGACAATTGTTCTATAAAAGAAATGCAAATGGAATTTCTTGTGAACTACTTGCGACTTATTTGGATGATGGATCCCGCTATTTCGATGCTTGCACGACAGTAATATTGTAAACCAAGTTCATAGAATCTATTGACACGCAAACTTGCGAAATAGCCCATACCTAATTACCTAAACTATTGGTATTTGTTTGGTTGAAGGTAAGAATTCATAATTCCCAACAAATAGAAGTTCCCGATAATCTATTTCAGGAAGTATTAAAAAAAAAAAAAAAAAAAAAAAAAAAAAAAAAAAAAAAAAAAAACTATTCCGTTGCTCCAAGGAAGTTCTAGGCAAGCAATTTTTCTATTCTACCTTGGAAGCGAACCTTTTTGTATTCTTTTTCCACCAAACACCTTCAAGTTCTATGATATAATCCCTTTAAGTTCAAAAAGATCAAAGTAACAAGTCGAAATCTAGCTGCTGGCTAAAGAGGCCAATAAAAACAGCATATTTCTGGCATATGCCCAACATCTTTGAGAATCTAACAAATACACAAGGACATGATCCACCTAAGTATAAAATGTAAAAGTTTCTCTCAATAAATTTTCCTTTGTCTTTCTAGCTTTCAGATAAACTCAGACATCTTGCAGAAGGCTGAGATATGAACTCACAGTTGGGAAGTGTTCGCTAGATCACTCTATGATAAAAGTGAGAAGCAGGTGCATGATAGGATGCAGCATCAACAGTGAATTCTGCCTTAGCCCTCTTCTGGACATTAACCTAGGCCTCGAACATATTGGTCTAGAGTAGTGTTGAACTGCTCGGACCTAGGAAAACAGGCGGACATGTTAGCATTATTAGAAGCAATACAACAGTCCAACAAAAAAAAAATCTATGATAGAAGATCAACATATATTTGAGGATTGAAAAAATTTTCATTCAACCATAAATTACAATACATGAAAGGGTAAACTCCAATTTACACGAAATTTAGGCAGACAGGTTGGTAAAGAGTACAAAATTTGCAGAGGCTGATAAAGAATCAATATCAAGAATCAACAATTTGATAAAAGAATGAATAAACCAAAGAACCCACGGGTTTAAATTGCTATCCACTGAAATTGCGCTTGTGTCCCATATCAACAAACCATTAGTGGGATGTTTCCACAGCCCCGTCAAAAGTAGAATACTTTCATACCTCAGTCACAGAAGATATGATCCATATGAAAGTATACTGTTTATGGTTTATCCTCAATTTCCATTTACTAATTTCCAGTTTCTAGAGAGAGGGAGAGGCAAACTTCAGTATCTTTCTTTAAGCCAATGATGCTCGGACTCGTCAATTCCAATGAACATGGAAATTGAACACTGGACGCTGGGACATACTAATTTTGTCCAAAAGGGAGAAAATTAATAGTCCACTTATAACATTTATAACAAAGGAAATTACCCTCGACCACATAACCCAATAATGACTGATTCTAATAATTGTGTCCCCAGTCCCCACAACTTCAAATTAAGAATTTTCTGTGTGAGACATCTGGGCCCATATCTGAGCCTGACACACTTATCCTAGTCCTAACATCAAAGCTTCAAGCCTTTTCTAGACTTGGATCAACTCTAGGAGTAATGAAAGCACAAAGCACAATCACTAAAGAGAAATAAAGAGATATAAGATGAGACATAAGAGCCCATTGAGAAAGACTTGAGAAAAAGGAGTACATGATAGCTTCTCTGGTCAAATATCAGGACATACATACAAAGATGGAGTAGGTGATGGCAGTGGATTAGATGTTTGGTCTTCCATTCTCTGATTGTTTCAGACGAAAAATAGGAGCTAAAGAATCACCAAACATGTTGTAGAAAAAGACTGAATTAAAATGGTACTATGAAGTATATGTTTACAACCATGGAAGGCAGAAAGCAGAAGTTTTCCATTCTTCGCCAATACAGAGCAACTACACAAGCAAAACTCATTTAATTTAGCAAGGAATTTTCCAGCTTCTGTTACACAGCTTAATGATGTGAAAGGGGTCATAAATTTAAGTCTCTCTTCCTTGCAAGGAACAGTGAAATAGAGGCACATCTTAGCCCACAATTTGAAAACAAGTGAAGGTCTCATTTTTGGACTAGTTGTTAATACAAGCCAGCCAACTCTTACACATGTCCAGTATTGCATTGATTTATGAATTTCAAATTATGAGGTTACTCGATCATAAAAGCAGCTAGTAAGGTTTCTAAGACAACAGGAAAAGCATTTCTTTCAAATACCAACTAGCCAACCAAAGTATCCAAATTAACACCATTTTATTGAGCCTCATTGAGCCTCTGTTAACATTTGCGAATACAAATTTTTTTTTTTTTTTGCTTGTGCCCCAGATTTCATTTGGTACGAATCATTAGCAGAAGACAAAGCGAACGTAGATTTAAAGAAGTTGTCTCGTCATTAGACCACTTAAGCGGCTTATGTCTACCCATTCTATCTCATCCTAACTGAATAATCTATTCAATCACATTAGAGTCAGATCTTGGTCCCCTGCCAAATTTGCATGGCTCAAACAGCAAAGGGGAGAGGCTTTCAAGTTCTTGAGTAAATATGTTACAAGGACAAAGGATTAGATATGAATGGCTCAAACTCTGATTTCTGATGTGCTGTTAGAACCAATGCTACTCAACGTATTCCAAAAGACCAATAAAGAAATAAGATATGAACGGACATCTTTCAATATGTCCACTCTACCAACTCCCTACATCTTGAAAAGGCTTAGCAGTGGATAGAAATTTTTCTAGGATCCATAACATTGACTTTTAAGAAAATCATGATATAGAAATCAAATGGAGGTAACTCCTTGGAGTTGAAAGGACAAAATCATTATTCCGAAATTCCCTTCTTCGGCTTTTTACTCTCATTAAGCACACCTAATCACTAATTTTTCAAGTTGAAACACTGCGATTTCGTGCCGTCTCTTAAGATCGACATAGATACTACTGAAAGCCTAAGGAGACTCTTATATACCAAAAGGGGAGGAGCTTAGAGGAGGAATGAAGCCTAGTTGAGATCTGTCAAAGTAGCAGTTGAAAATCATCAGATACAGAAAGGTTTCCTTAATGGGAAAATGAACTCGTACAAAATACTAGATCCGATTGACATCTTCAATGATCTACATGGAAAAGTCAAGTCAATGTGAATTTAAGACGCATTTGTAAACATCATTCCTGAAACAGTTGAATAGATATCGAAGTGCAAGCAGTCTAGCCATTCCAAACAAGGTTTCATATAAATACAGAGCAGATGAAATCATTCAAGGATAAATCTGAAGAGCTAGACGTAAATTATAAGCCAAGGGATAATGTGGATTTAAAATTAGAGGAGAAGTGTTGATAAAGCAGATAAAACGTTCACAGACAAGTCAGACAAACCAGAATTCTATCTGAAGTGTCAAATGTAAATCACTCACTTGATTGGAGTTCCTGGAGTGTAAAGTGGATTCTTGACAACATATTCAACATACAAGTTGTAAATGTACTTAAGTGATTCTCGTAGATCACCAGTCCTAGGGTGAGTTACCAAGATAAGCTGTCCAAATAGAGATGAAACGGAAAGAAATCAGTAATGATATAAGAATGCTTAAAAATAGAACATTGTATATTACATCAAAGACAGTATACAATATGGTCATGCTACAAATACCACCACACCCTTAATTACAAAGGATATAGGTGGAGACCCTCAAAATCAGGTTGACATGACCTCATCAAAACATAACAGATCAAGGATCAAGATAAGACAAAATGAAAAAAGCCCTACTAAATTGTCCTCGTCTTTAATTTGTTATCATTAAGCAAATTATTTTTGCAAGGGTAACATTTCACAAACATATCAAGAAGTGAAGATACTACATATGCACAGAAAACAACTTTGAACATTGGTATTAAGTGCTTTCTTTTTACTCATTGAAAGTTTTGAAATAATCTGATAAGCAACTGCCATTTGGGCTTCTCATCAAACCATCTACAATTAATAATCTATGGATTCTTAAATAACCAAATAACTGGAACCCATGACAGTATGTGATTGTAGTTTTTGATTTTTTTTCAATTAAAGCCAACTTAAAATCAGAACTTCTATTTCCTGCTAAATGACCTGTAAAGAGCAGTACCGATTTCTTTTCTAAGTATGCAACAAAAAGATAATACAAGAACGTTAAATAAAGCAAGCAGTTACATGTACTAGCACTGAATATCTTCCAATGGGACGAGCATGGTCTAACACTTTGGCTAGATAGATGATGGTGGACGTTGATTAGCTATTAGAGCAGTAGGGATTTTGGAGTTGATAAATCAAACTGTTGGCAATAAGAACTTTGAATTTCAGAGTACAAATATTAATCTGTTGATAACAAGAATTCTAAGTTCCACATGAAGTTCAGAACTACTAACCAATAAAGCGGCCAACTCTTCTAAAGCTAATGGTAGCGACAGCGTCATTGATGAAAGGAGCTATAAATATAGGGTTTTGACTAGAAACGATGAAAGATTTCCTAAAACTTATTTTGCAGAAAAACGAACCATCGGACATACCATAATATCAATCAAAGAAGCACAAAGTAGGTGATTCACAATTGTATACAAGAGCATTCTGATCTACCTTAATTCCGGATGGAGTTTCCATGAAACTAAGTTTGTAGGTATTGGTACGAAAACTGTGAAATGAACACCCCTGGCCAGGCAATTGAGGCACTCCAAGGTTAACCTTTTCGGCACTGTTCCAACATCACAAAGTTCAATCATCAATAAACCTAATCCCATCCTTGATAGTCCCACTAATCAAATACAACAATTACGAATTCAACAAAGACAACCTATGATTTGAACAAACTTCCATGGTTAACATCTTCACAATACTGTTTCAGACGACGAAATTATATTTCCAAAAACATTACATATTTTTCTTCCAAAACTACCTTCTAAAACATAAATCAAACATTCAACAATTAAACAAGCGTGAAGCACCTTGAAAAACTAGGAATTCAACATCGAAAACCGATTATTCAAGCAAATTTGCAGGGTTAACACTCTCCACAGTACACAAACAATCAAATTATTGAAAATCAAAAATTCTGCCACGTAAACAAAAAGATCACATTGACTTCCAAAACTTCCTTTTCACACATAGAATCAAGTATCCGATAATTTTAAACAAAAATCCAATTATTGGCATCTGGGTATTTCTCAAATCAACACCAAAAGATCCAAAAACTCAAAATCTTCCAAAAAATTAAGTCCAAAAATCAACCTAGTGGGGTCCATCTTAGCAGTGAGAGATTTGAGGGAAAAGAGGAGACCAAACATGAGCTTCTGATCTTGCTGAGCATCCAAGGTACGAAGTGAACGATTCCATTCCCTGTAAAGCAGGCAAACCCCATTCCGATTGAAAATGTACATCATGTGTGCATTGTTTCCTGCGGCTGTAACGGCTGGTGGAGATGGGTTTATCTCCGTTGCCCCAAAAAACTGCATTTTCTCTCTCCTCAAAACTCGCCCACGATTTGAGAAAAACCCACAAAATTAGACCGGTTTTGCAATGATTGTATGATTGAAAGATTTGGACTTTGTTTTGCACTTTTGCGTACCTGTTAACGAGGGAGCTGAAGTAAACCACGGATGATTGGATGATGAGAAGTGTAATTTTCTGAATCAATATTTTAGCCTTAAGGAAACGAAGATGCGAAGGTGGGCTTTGGATGTGAGACAACTTGAATAGTCTCCCTACCCAAAGTTATACTACCAAAGTACGTAGTAGTTAATAAAATAATTTCTACTAGATTCAACTACAAGTAAATAAAATACCCTAATCCTACCAACTTAACACTTTAAATGTAATTGAAATATGAGTTAATTATTGTGATTAAATTATGTTGTAAATTGCGTCTTGAAATGATTTTACGGAGATTGTTATCTTATATATTACTCTCTTAAAAGCCCCATTACATATTTTATGGATTCGCAATAATATTATGCTTGATACTAATAGACAACACTATTCATTTTACCAATTAGTTTTTTTCAACCAAAAAACATTCATATCTACTATGAACTCAACATCCTTCCTCTACAATTATATCAAGCCTTCTCCCTCCATCGTTTCTTGTTGACTTGTTGTCCGGTTGAATCCCTTAGTTTTTTTAATTTCTATTATGAGTTAGTTTAGTATCATAGTAATCATAAAATGGTGTGGGTGGAATTAACTATTGGGTTTTTAATAAATTGATCTTAAATATGTAAGCTAAAATTGGGTTAAGGATAACTATTAATTGGGCCTTGTTGACTTGTAATTAGGTTCAATCAGTTTCAAGGTGTTACAAGTTTGTTTACTATCAGGTTGGGATGTTTAACGAGTAAGATTAATTTTAGATTAGATTGTCATCGAGTTGTGAACAGGTCGATTTCGGGTTCACAAATTTTAGGTTAAATTCCAAGTTGGTTCCAATTGGGTTGGGTTGGGTTGGGTAATGGGTTTCCCCTTTTGGATTGTAAAGCATGTTAAGTTCATTAGAATCGGGTTGATATGATAAGGTTAGCAATCTAGGTTAAAACTTAACAATTCTACATAAGTAAAACTGTGCACCCAAGTTTTAATAACTATAAGAATTGTGTTTGTAGCATACTATTAGACTAAAAACAATGACTCTGGCCCATTGGTGAGTGATGACCAATTGTTGCAATTGAACTTGACAATTGACTCAGACATAATTACAAATACTAGCTCGGATGATAAGGATGAAAATTAAGATACAAACCGACTCCCATTTGCTTACATTTTTCCTTTTTAGTTACCTTCTTACTAACAAAAAAACTTAAAATTTTCTATATTAGTAATTAGTTAAGGATTGTTGAAGTGCAGTAAAAAGACGAAAAGAATATTTATTATTTTATTCTAGTCTCGATAATCTATTCATTTTTCAAAGTTTGTTGTTTTTTCATTTAATAGTGTTTCTTAAAATTCTTTCTCTCTCCAGTTTATTCCTTTTACAACAATTAAATATGTTACTATTTTATCATCACTCACTCCATCTTATGGATCTATTTTAACTATTTTATAATATTCATATGTCTATAACTTTTCTCTCTCTTTTTCTTTAAGTAAAAATGAAGACTCACTTACATTATCTTAATATAATTGAATGGTGTATGTAGTTCTAGTAATCATAAAAGTCTTTAAGAAACGGATAGAGTAATCAATATATGTAAAATAAACATAAATTAAAGATATTTTTCTCTATCTTTATCGTGATGATTGGATTAACCAAATATTTTTATCCAATAATATAAAGGAAAATTTGTTGAAAATTACCTTATAAATTTTTTTTTTTTGTAAAAAACTACCTAATACATATATTTTTGTCATAAGCTACCTTATAAAAAAAAAATTGAAATACTCTATAAAATCAAAACATTACGAGACACTAACTTTTAAGTAGGAATCTTGAGTTTAAACACTAACTTCCAACATTGGCTAACATATGGCATATACATGACTTTGAATTAAGGTACTTTTTTAAGTGTTCAACTAAATTTCATCATTTTCTCCTTAACTTTTTCATTTTTTGTTAAACTTGCTGGTTAATGCTGAAATTTGTTGCAAAGCTCATAATTACGATAAATTCTCGAAATATTTTTGCATGGTTTTATAAGGTTATAAAATATTTTTTTATAAGATTATATATTACAACAAAATAATAATTTATAAAGTAATCTCTTACAAATTTTCCTAATATAGGAATCTTTTTTAATAAAACCAACCAAAGTTTAAAAACTACTTTGTCAAGTGTCAAAAGCACAATCAAAGGTTTCAGTCTTTATAAAATAAAATATAATACACATAAATTAAAATTTACATTAGTAGTATGTGTATGTTTAGTAAAACTATATATTTGAGTTAAAGTATTTAGAAGTAATTTTGCAATAATGATTCCACCTATCATTTTCCTAAAAAAAAGGGTCTAATTAGAAAATTAAAATTCAACAAAAAGTGTGTACCAAACCCCATAAAATAAGCTAATATGAGCCCCTTAAAAATTTATAATCTTCCCCAAATTTCCCCCAAATTTCTCCAACATTTCCTATGTCACTTTCCAAAACCAACCCGATTCCTTTCTATCACCACACTTCAAACCTCACACTGTCCCAAAAATCCATCAAAAACCCATGTTAGAAGAGAGAAAATGAGCGCCAACGATGTCAGCCACGCCGCCGGAGACGGCAGATTTGATCAGAACGTGATCGTGATGAGGCACGGCGATCGGATGGACAACTTTGTTCCTACGTGGGTGAAGACGGCGAAGCGGCCGTGGGATCCGCCCCTCTTTGATTCTGGAAAAGTCAGGGCATTTAATGTTGGTAATGAGCTTCGAACCCAGCTCGGCTTCCCGATTCACCACATTTTTGTTTCACCTTTCCTCCGTTGTATTCAGACTGCTTCTGAGGTCATTAATGCCATTTGTTCTGAGGGTGGGTCTGATGGGTCCCTCTCCTTTGACCCTTATAAAGTCAAGGTATACTTTTGTGATCATCATGTTGACTTCTTTTATTTTGGTGTGAGGATCATGTTTACTTTTGTTAGTGTTTAGATTATAGAATTGTATACTTGAATTATGAGAATTCGGAGATCTAATGGTTTTGGCTTTAATTAGATTTTATAATTTTATATTTATCACATAGTTTCACGAGTGCCATTATTATTTAATGGTGGGGGTATGATTGACTTTGTTTTTATTTAATAATTTAGTTGGGTATTAAATAATGTTTAGTGGGTATTGTTGAAATATGGGATAAGATGATGACTTTGAACTCAAGAGAACTCTTTTCTTTCATTTTTGGGTGTTTAGGTTGCAAGTTAATGATTTTTGATGTTGATGGTAATCTATAGAGAAAGTTGATGAGCGATTATGAACTATGTGTCTAATGTAAGAACTTGAATTTTGAAAATGGAATGAAAAATTTCTTTTGACTGACGAATCGGATGAAATAAAAGTGTACGGGATTATTTGAAGAGAATGTATATGTTGTATAGTATAATGACTGAAGTGATACTCAGATGTGTCTGCTGTCATAAAGTGGAAATATGGAAGATTCAATTTTGTGATGAATCTGAAAATTCGTTGTGAAAATCTTTTTGAAATAGTGAGTAAAGAGGGAAAGCTCTTTTGGTTTGGGAATGGGGCAGAAGGAAGAGGGTGATACTGTGATGTGGAGGGATAGCTAGAAAGTAAATTCAGTGGAGAAGTGTGGAGAGAGAGAGAGAGAGTGAGTCCGGGAGAAGAGACTGGAGTTGTGAATGTCAAGAACTCAAGAATGTACTTTTCTATGACAAATTATCTTCCTCAGTGCTTCCCTATCTGGCTTCATTTCCCCGCAGCCAAAGGAGAAATGCAAATATTTTGATACAGTTAAAGTATAAATGGATTGACATAGCACCTGACATAGCAAGCTATGGATGCAGATGATATGAGTTGCTACGTAGGAAAATAGGAAGAAGTGTTTGTTGTCAATGATGTATTGCAGCTTGTAGTTACTGATAACAGAAAATAGAAAGATTGGGAAGTTGGGTGTCCAATGTATTGAACCATGATTTAGAAGGTTCCACTACTCCGTATTAGATGCAGGTTGTCCACCATAAACATAAACATATGATAAGACAACATCCACCTCAAAGGACATGGTTCTTGTACTCTTGACAAAAAGTCTGTTAAGGAATGCAGGCCTGCAGGGGGTATTGTGTACATAATTCATAGAATAGAACCATATTATGGGACCCTGGGCTTGTTATGCTTCTGCTAATGATCTGGCTGTAGTTAGTTTCAGAGTACTGTATATATAAGGTTACAAATCACAGAGGTTAATGTGTCTGTTTGGTTGTCTTATAACTCTTACGCATCAAAAAAAGATTTCGTTTTCATTCTCATTCCTTTCCCCTCACCTTCTTTTCCATTTTAATCATTTTCCAAGACTCTAAAGAACACAACTCCTCTTTGACACTTCTAGTTTCTAAGATATATCTTTATCTTCATCCACTATATAATGCTTGTCCTGAAGGCCTAATCCAGACATGACGGCCTTTGCTAGCCTGTACTGTCCACTTGGCCCTTTTATACCTTTCAGTAGTTGTTTTCATCCATTTTTCACTCTCTATCTCAACTCTTATCATCCATTTGTCTATTCTCTCTATCTTGATCCCTTCAGCATTATGTAACTTAGATATACGAAGTTTATGTTTTAGCAATTGATAGGAAATGTTGAACAAATAGTTTTTGACATTTCTTGTCTTGACTGTCATCAAATTCTTGTTGTGCCTGCCATTGGTCACTGGTCACTGCTTAGCCTCATTAGAAAACTTGTGCACTGGGTTTGAAGTTCTAAGTTGGTTCTTGTTAGGAGCTGGTTTTACCTATTTTATCTAAGTAATTGTTCTTCCTCCTACTATTATGCTTTGAGTGACAAATTCTAAAATTTGTTCATACATAATTTAGTATTTTTCTTCATCAAACTAGGTGGCATTCATCTAGATTGAGATTAAGCTCTCTTGTATGAGTGCATCATGGTGGATTTGTTTATATGAACCTGCTTTGAATTCAACTTTATAAGCATTTAGTTCTGTAGTTATATAATTTGGAAGCATGAATATACCATTCAAACCCAAGTGTGATTTTTTCCAAATACCTTGCAGGTTTCAATCGAGTATGGGTTGTGTGAGATGTTGAATAGAATAGCCATAAGGCCTGAATATGCGCCTAAAGATGGTGATTTTCGTTTCAATATCTCTGAGCTTGAAGCTTTGCTACCAGCTGGAATTATAGATCATACTGTTGAAAGGATTTACCAAGAGGTAATCGTGCCTATCATTCTTTACATGGTTTCTAAATGTATATCTTGTGGATACACATCATTTCGTTCTTACTCAGAATCATCTTCTGCAAAAATATAGATGCCACTGTGGGAAGAGACTGTTTTAGGTTCCAGGAGCAGATATGAGCATGTCATCCAGGTGCTTGCAGATAAAAACCCTAGAGAAAATTTGTTGCTAATTACTCATGGTAAGCTCTATTTCTTGCCACGTTTTTTTACTGAATCATGCAAGTTCTAAATGACATATCTAAAAAGGATATACTGTTGACAGAGGACAGTATTGGAATGTAAAGAGAAAAGTGCCATGGAAAATGTCTTACTCCCAGAGGGTTTTTCAGTACTTCACTCATGCATACTGTTGAAGAGAACTTTAACATCTGACTTGCATACATCATACATGCATTTTTTCCAGTCAAACTTATTGTACAATACTTTCAATAATTGAAACATTTTGCTGATATGCAGGGGAAGGTGTTGGTACTTCAGTTTCGACCTTCAATAGACATGTGACTGTTTATGAAGTAAACTATTGTGCTTATTCACATGCAAGAAGACGCATTACCTTTGGAGAAAGCGGGTCATTTTCTGCAGAAAGCTTTCAGCTGCTTACTGTTCCACACGTAACTGGCATCGGTTACAGTCCAACAAATAACCTGGCTGATGGTGTATGACCTCTGCATACAGACTCACAAAGGGTGCTTTGATTTCTGAATAATTTTGTTTGCAGCTACATGGCTCAGCATCCAGTCTTTTGGTATACACTGGGCAGGCTAGAGCTGCTCATTTGTCATTGGTAGCTTGTTATATTTACTTCAAGCTTCAGATTATCAGATGTATAAGATGTTACATCGACCAAAACTTTGAGAATAAAGGTTTGATTAAAATAAGCAATGTTGCATCTTCTATCTTCTTCCACCTTGGATTTGGTTCGTCAAAATATAAATCATATGCAGAAAAGCATTAAAGTTAAATGAAACCAGATGATGAGAGTTCATGAATCAGATGCCAAGTACCAAAGTAGATTAATCATACAATAATTGAAGTCAAACGCGTCTTTGTGTTTAAAATAGTTAAACTACCAGAACTACAAAAGTCTGTTAGAATCTTGTCAGAACATGAGCTACAGGCGGTTGGCCTACAGGTAACTTAATCGTAAACTACTAGCCAGAAGGGCTAATGGCTCAATCTCATCAAACACATCTGATGGGAAGCCATCGCAAAAGCTGTGAGGTGTTGCAAAGTTGTCAATCTCCCTCTTTACTTATGACACCTCCACCATAACATGAAAAAAAGATGGATGCCATCATCGATGTATGTATTAACGTTCTTAAGATCTCTAATTGAAGAAAGAAGTGCCCTCTTGCTTTGTAGAAATTACGCATCAAAGGTATAATATTTTAATCTTATGATTCATATTATTACATGCATGTGATCCTATTTTAGATGCTAAGAAATTGTTTCTTGAAATTCCGCTAAGTGCATCTAATATTCTCCTACAGTATGCAGGTTCATCATTGTATCCAAAGGGTGAAAAAAAGCTGGTATCAATCCTGTCAATGAGTTCTTGTGTTTCTGTCTAAATTAGGTGATCCCTTTGGTTTAATGCCCATGTCTGTTTGAAGGTGGGGAATGGAGGGGACGATGGCATTTCTTGTAGTTGAAACTTGTTATAGTATGTGTTTAGGGGAACTGGTTCGAGATAGGTCGCGTAGTTAGCTTCAAGACCTGGACAACTTGGCTGACATATTCCGAAAATGGCATCATTCCCATGGTATTCTTGTCTGTGTTGCCGTCAGAAGATGAGTCGGGAGATTTGGGTAATGAGGATGCTTCTACCCCCAAATTTTTGGGAACCTGAAAATTATGAACAAGACACACATCCAACATTCATAAATTCCACATGAAAATCTAATAGCAAAAAATAATCTTGTTTATACAATTACAGATTGATCGACCAAAACAATAATGAGTATTAGATATTCATATTTACAGGAAACCGACATTTTAGATAGAATATCGAATAGAATGAAAACTATTTTCCAACATTAGAATTAATCCATGAGTTATATCTATATGATTTTTTAACAAAGCCATAAAACAAATGATAAACGTAAATTGAAACAACATTAACTAGTAAACATTGATTAATTCATACTAGGACTCATCTTTGACTATACTATATCTCCATTTGAGCCTCTACTGAAAATAATATTAACCTAAATCGTCGTAATTGTATGATAAATGAAAAAATATATAGTGAAAATTCAAAACTATCATTAAAAAGGGGTGTGTGGAAGTAGTTTTCACGATCAGAACATGACTTTGTTAATTGATAAGATATTTCCTACCTCTTATAGCCTCGTATTAAGAAATATGATGATTTTTATGACAAATAAGATTGTCTTAAATTATATTATTGTAAATTATATTAAAGTGCTTTTTCTTATAAATAAGAAATATAATAAATTATTACGAAAACTTCTCTAAAGACATTGCAAAAAAAATAGTAGGTAAAGGACAAAATGTGACTTCAAATGATGAATAAAAAATGGATCGATAAGACGCACAAAATGTCAAAAGGGGCAACTTTATCTTGTGGAGTAAACATATAATCAGAATTCACAATGGTCTTAGTGTCTTACATAAGATATTAAAAGAAAATCAATACTTGTGTTCCTCTCATTGCTATTCTTCTTTTAGGCTGCTGTGTTGAACACAACGCGATAACAACAATGGGATTGGGAGGAGTAACTCTGAAGCCTCCAACTTCACTCAACCATCTCCTCTTCAACCCGATTCCCGTTTCTGGGTCAACCCGGATTGGGCTCCGAACGTCTCCTCTTTTGCTTGCTGCTTCTCTCTCTTCCTCAGCTTCCGCTTCAATTGCCACCCAACATCAATCCCTTTCTCTTGGCCACTCCACTCGTCCCGATTTTCCTATTCTTCATCAGGTCTTTTTTTTTGTTTGTTGCTGTAATTCTATTGGATTAGTATGTCCTCTTATGATCTATATTAATTTTATTAATGATGTGATCCCTAGTTTTGGATATTTCCAGATACTTCATCAACTAAGCTAGTTTATTAAATTATTTTAAATGGACAAGTCTGTGATTGAGTTATTTAGTTTTGGTGGTTTGATAGCTTTTGTTAGTTGGCCTGTTTGTGTTAATACTACTGTTTGCATAATTGCCTGTGCATAAATTTTGTGTAGTAGTGGCCATATGGAATCAATAGTGGCGTTGATAGGATAATTTGAACTAAAATTTATGATGTTGTTTGGACTATTTATGTGACTTTGGAGGTTATGTATTAGGATAAAAAAAGGGTGTTTCGGTCCTTATTTTTGGGCATTTGTAAGATAAGAGATTTGGACAAGTTGATGTTTGGTTCATATGTTGGGGGAAATTTACTTTTGTCATAAGTTGGCATGGAAGGAAGTAATCCTTTCGGTATTGCACTCTATTAGTGATTTGTTGTCGGCTTTCTGGGGTTTTTATGGGAATTGACTCCTTTTTGTCTGTTGTTGAATAATGCGTTTTACGGTGTATGTATTGCTGTGTTGTATTGTGGACCTTTAATATGATCCGATGAGATTAGTGGTCTTTGGTGTGGAATTTGCTGTAATGTTGAGTTACTACTCTATGTTGCAGGAGGTAAATGGACGGAAGCTTGTCTACTTGGACAACGCTGCTACTTCACAGAAGCCGTCATCTGTACTGAAAGCTTTGCAGAACTATTATGAAGAATACAACTCGAATGTGCATAGAGGGATACACTTTTTGAGGTGTTGAAACCATACTTTAGGGTTTAATGTTGTCGATATTTCCCTTATTCTTTCCAATTTTACAGGGTAACAAATTGAAACATGTATTGCAGTGCAAAAGCAACAGATAGATATGAGCTTGCGAGGAAGAAGGTGGCAACATTCATCAATGCCAGAGAATCAAGTGAGATTATATTTACTAGAAATGCTACTGAAGCTATCAATTTAGTGGCTTACTCTTGGGGTCTCTCTAATATTAGAGCTGGTGATGAGGTATGCTTTGTACAAGACTGCTAGCTTGTACTACTTGGCCCACTTTTATTGTTTCCCTGAAACTGCTGCAGTTCTTATTGTCAGCATATTGATCCAGTGAACATAATTTTATGAGAATTATGTCAATAATGTTAGCACTATTCATTTCTTCTTTTTCTTGACTAGAAAGTTGGAAACCCCTGCCTAGTATATGCTGATACCAATAGAGGAAATTCCAGTTGGACAAACTAGAAGAGTTTGAAGCAGTCAGAATGTGAGAATAAGAAAATTTTATATCTGAATGCTATAATATGAAGTATGAGAGTGGATATAAGAGAGAGTTGCTCCCTTCCTCAACTTCTCTTCTACTTTGTTAAAGTGACATGGATGTACGTTACTACTACTGTAAACCACCCAGGGGACATGTATTGCAACTCAAGGGCTTACAACACCAACCTACTTAGTGACTCTGCAGAGTTTGGTTTGGAATTGAATGTATTAGAGTATTAGCGCTGGTAAGTCCCTTTGTTCTTCTTGATGAAAACACCCATGAAGCTGTAGTTTTTCTAGCTTATCCAATTCCCTCGCGACCAACCAAGCAAAGCGTTTATCTGGGAAGGTTTGATTTACTACTTGTCTTTTTTGCTGCATCTTCTGTTTTAAGGAACTTCTAAAGAATTAGCCCATTTGTTGTGACTACTGTACCAAAAATTTTGTCTAAACTGGCTGACCTGCTTGGATTAGAGTACCCCCATCTCTTAGAAGCGTGGTAGCTTGGATACAAATCACAACAATTGTGAAGACATTTGAAAGGTTAACTGTTCATTGCATTAGAACTTGAAGGATTTTCAACTTAGTCTCCTCAAAATATTTCTAGGCAATATTTCCATCTAGTTGGGTTAGATATGAAAACATGCCATGATGCCAATGAGAGGATCCTTGACAGCTTCACTTGCAAAAAAGCCTTAACACCCTTAAGGTGTACCTCTACAAATGATGGCACTATCGGAGAACCAGTTGGTGTTGTAAGGAGTAAAAACCATCTGGTAAAAGAAAATATTGAAAAATGTGGACGTTGTATTGAAGAAATTAATTATTAGGTTGAAGGGTGTGTTCTTGTCAACATCTACTCTACTAAGTTTTGTCCTACTAATATCAGTGCATTCTATGGGTATTTGTCTTCTTGCCTAATTAGTCACCTTACATTACATAATGTGCTGTTGTTTTATTAAAAATTTAATATTCAGTTGTTTTCTCTAGCTAAGATTGGCAAAAAAAAAATTGGTCTCCTCTTTTGTATTAATCATTGTGTAGAATATTCCTTCAGAATCTAGAATGATGTACATATCTGGGTAGTATAATTTTTGAACTACATTCTGGCATTGTATTTCCTCTCTAGATACAACTCTTCTTGACCTTATCTCAAAACAGATTAGTGCTATAAATTGCTTCAAAGAAACAAAATTTGTGCCCTTTCGTTAGGTTTGAAAAAAGCTATGAAACTTCCACAGATGGCTTCTATTTTTTTATTTTATTGTAATACCTGTTTAAGTGGAGACATCCAACTCATACGGTACCTCAGTACCTGTTTAATCAAATTCATCTAACTCGTGCACTGTAAAAATTCTTTGTAATCATATGAATGGTGTCTAATTTATGTCCTGACAAAAATTTGTTTGCAGATCATCCTTACTGTTGCAGAACATCATAGTGCTATAGTTCCATGGCAACTTGTAGCTCAGAAGACTGGTGCCGTTTTGAAATTTGTGAGTTTGACTGAGGAAGACGTTCCTGATGCCATGAAACTGTTGGAGTCATTGTCAAGAAAGACAAAGCTTGTGGTTGTACATCACGTCTCTAATGTGCTTGGTATGTCATGTTATTTGTGCTTAATGACTATTTTGTTATTAACAACTCTTGCATTGACTGGGATGTGTCATTGTTTACACGGCGCCTAGATATGCTGGTTTTTTAGTTGGCAATACTCCTGTATACTACAAGAAAAATATTCATGAGGTCCCTAAGTTTTTTGAGTATTTTAATGAAAGGTTTCTCATGTCTAACTTTGTAGCCGTTGACAATTTTCTAGTGTTAAAACTTTAAAGATGACTTGTCCTTTTGTGATGTATTGTCATTGTACTTGAGATATATGTGAATTCAACAAACCACACACTTCATTAAAGATGTGAGAATGATGTCATTTTTCTGCTGCCTGAGTATGGTTATACATCTTGTACATGGCACCTTATTAAAATTTATTTCTTAAGGTACTCTATATCTCAAAGTACAAGTTAAGGGTGTGCCTTATTGTAATGACATCAGAATTTGATGCCTACATTAAATTATACCATAAAAATTCATGATGGTATTGGGAACTGTTTATGGAATAAAGGGTTGATTTTTGTTTTTCTGTCTTCCACATGATTCCTTATTAGTTGGTACTTTCATATGATCTCTTGCAGCTTCAACTCTCCCCATAGTTGATATAGTGCGCTCAGCTCATGGTGTTGGAGCAAAAGTCTTGGTAGATGCTTGTCAGAGTGTTCCACATATGATAGTTGATGTTCAGAGCCTTGATGCTGATTTCCTTGTTGCTTCTTCTCACAAGGTTTGTTTCTTCCAATAATTACGTTACCAATCATGATGGATTTGTTTTTAAACAATGAGTGAACAATGCTTCAGATGTGTGGACCTACAGGTGTCGGATTCCTGTATGGCAAAGAGGAACTCTTGGCTGCCATGCCTCCTTTCTTGGGTATAATTTTTTCTTTATGCCTATTCTATCTGAATTAGATACAGTTAGAGGCAACATAGGTAACAAAATACTTCTTGCTCTGGTCTATTGAATGAACATGTATTGACTTTTAGGTGGTGGAGAAATGATTGCTGATGTGTATTTGGACCACTCCACCTATGCTGACCCTCCATCCAGGTAGGTATCACCTTTAAGTGGATAATTAGCTGCATATAAAACTCCTTCAAAACATTAATTTTGCGTTTTCTTCCAATTGCTATAGAATCATATTATTCTTTCTTGCTTGGAATGCTGATTGAATATATGATTGTAGCATGTTTCATGCATCTTGAGCAAGCTTTTGTTCAAGTCAAAGTGCTGGTTCTAATTTTTTTTTTGTTCTGGTTTATGTTTCACTCTTTCTGAGTCAGATTTGAGGCTGGAACGCCAGCAATTGGAGAGGCTATTGGCTTAGGAGCAGCAATAGATTATCTTTCCAAAATTGGCATGCAGAAGATACATGAATATGAGGTGTGTTTCAGTAAACATATCTGGTACAGCACCATATTCAATGATTTTTGCATTAACACTTTACTGTCATAAGTTTCTTTCACTTTGATACTTTGTATACTTTCGATGTTCTGCGAACAAGTAAAATCAAGTCTTGGTCCGAATGGGGATACCATTTCTCTTTTGCATAATTGCACGTCTTCGGAGTTCCAAAATATTCAAAAATATATGGTTGATGGAAAATATTTGACGAAGATATGTAGTTGAGAGAAGTTTTAGTTTCAATTTTCATCTTTCGGAGGAGGAAATTCATGGACATGTATTCTCTTTGTGAAGGGAATTCCACTAATACAGTCTTTCAAATGTTGCTGTGCTAGGTAGTTTTCTTCGCATTACTGATGAATTGAGGACATAGCTGTAGTTGCGATAATCCCACTACCATCAGTTTTGAACAAAGCATAGATCTCTGATGTATCTTTTATAGTGATTTTATTTATGTCAATATCGATGCTTTTACTTGTATGGAAACAGAACTTTCAAACTTCATATCCAAACTAATTAGAAAGTGGGGTGGCTCATATAAAATATGTTAAACCGAAGATTAACATAATTTTCTAGCATCAAATATTCTATTGGGTAACCTCAGAAATTATTGATAATTCAGATTTAATATCACACGGTCACATTAAATACAGAGAGCTGTTATTTAGTTGCTTTTTTTTTTTTTTTTTTTTAAGTTTCTTTCCTTTGTTCAGGTGGAATTAGCTGAATATCTATATGGAAAGCTAGCTGCAGTCCCTAAGGTTCGGATTTATGGCCCCAAGCCATCCCTGACGGTCCGACGAGCTGCTCTTTGTTCATTTAATGTGGAGAACATTCATCCAACTGATATTGCCACTTTTCTTGATCAACAGGTACAGTTTATCTTCTTAATTCAGCCTCATCTCAGAACCCTTTCTTGGATTCTTAAACTTTTGATAATCTAAGTAGTGAATCAGTTGTCTTTTCATTATTGAAAAGAACAGAGAATCTAAGCTTTTGTTTGTCTCATTTTGCTTCAGCATGGAGTGGCCATCAGGTCTGGTCACCATTGTGCCCAGCCTCTGCATCGTCATTTAGGGACGAATGCCAGTGCTCGCGCCAGCTTATACTTCTACAACACCAAGGAGGACGTTGATCATTTCATTGAGGCACTTGATGACACTATTGCGTTTTTCAGTTCGTTCATGTCAAAATGAAAAGTAAATGTGTACTTCAGTCTAGGCATGTAATTTGCTTTAGACGGTTGTATGACCATCTTGTACATTTGGTGTGATCCCATAGCTCTTAATCAAAGACATTTACATTGGTCTAGGTTAGCTATAGTAACATTGACAAATAATCATTTAGTCAATTTGATGATGGTTGAAGGTCTTGTGGATGGCATAAGATCATAATAATGGGGTAAACAAATGTGTTTTTTTTCCCCCTCTGTGTACGTTTCTCTTGAATGAAATCTTCTACTGTGTGAAGGTATCTTTCTTGAATTTTAACCCAATTGCCAATTTTGTTCTAAACTGTTTTTGACGTATTCTTATACGTGTATGTATGTGGCTCTTAGGGAGTATTATATATGAAATAATTGTGCCCATTAGTGATTTGAGTAGGAGTATATTGTCAGCTCACTATATTTCCACTTAAGGAAAGTTAAGTTCAATTCAGGAAAATAGACTTCATACGTTTAGTTCTCGAAATATCACTCAACTCCAATTCAAAGGTAAAATGAGTACATATAAGGTCTAATTAAGTTTAGATTATGCCCCTCTTTTTCACCAAAAAAAAAAAAGAGACATCAGTTTAGGGGAAAAATTACACAAGTCAAGTTTAGGACTAAGAAATTCAGCAAAAATTTTGTGAATACTTTTACTAATAAAATGGCATAAATTCTAGAGTCTAGACAACCAAAATGAGTAGTTTACAAAAAAAAAAAAAAATTCTCTACATCATTAGGTATGAGAGCATTTATTAAAAACAACATGCTGGACTGCTGTGGCAACATATTGAGTATTTGGAAAATATGCAAAAAAAAAAAAAGTTGCCCTAGGGTTTACAAATCTATGAAAAATGTCATTATTGTAAGCTTTTTTTGAAACTCATAATAAATCTTTTTAATTCAATATTCTCCTCCAATAGACACACTTAATCTTTGGTTTAAATTTTTAGGACATAAGCTAATATAACTTTATCAAGTTTAGTGAAGTGTAAACCCAAATTTCTAGGGTTAGTGAAACGGAGAGTTTGGTTCATGGATAATAGGTATGAGAAATGAGTTTAGAATGGGTAAAACTCATATCATGTGTTTTGTTAAGTTTTAAAGTGATCCTTCAAACTCACAAGGTATGAGTTTAGAAAACCTTGGAAGGGAGGTGGGTTTGACTCAAATTAAAAAGATTATTTTCATTCCGAAAATAAACCAAATGTATGGTGTCAAGTCTAATTTTAGACCACCCTAATATTTCATTCATGATTCTAAACCCATACCATACTACAAATCAAACATCCCATTGTAGGACAATCTTTTTTAATGCTTAGGTTTTCCATCACATAAAAAAAAAAAAAAAATTTAAGGTGGAAGTGGAATGGAATTTTTTGAAAAATTTCCAAACAATAATAAAACAATAGTTTTTTTTTTTGAGAGGCAGTAATTAACTATATCGAAATTAACAACTTTTGTTAGTTGGTTAACCAAAATCCCTATTAATACTAAATAGTAACTAATACAAGAAAAAGAAAATGATTGAATTACTATAGCGAGTTATATAAAATCTCATTTATTCATGATATTTTTATATGTGTCAAAATTATATTTTTAGAGTATTATGGTTTATCTTGATATTTTCAATATGAAAGGATGCTCCATTTACAATATTCTTATATTCTAAATTAAGCTTCCTCAAAAATGTATTGAAGGAAATATCATTTTTAAATGTTGTATTTTAATTGAAATTATTTAAATAGGAATTTTAGTTATTTATTTATTTAAATCACTTTTCATTAAAAATAACTCGATCTTTATTAACAAATAACTAGACTTGGATTTTAATCACCTAAAAAATGTGTGCTTTGAGGTTTATTATTCTTTTGGACTAATTTAGGCGGTTTGATAAAAGAGTTTTCAATTTATTAGGGTTTAATTCTATTTTCCCAAATTAGTTTAATTTGGATTAAAAATAAAAGAAAATGTGAATTTAATAAAATAAATACATTTTATAAAATTATGATATGGTTTTATGAGTGATGATCAAGTTATAGGATTTTCTTTTAAGGAAATTAAATATTGCTATAACAAAATATCCTAAAATAATTTTGGAAAGTGTTTTAAATATGGTAATAAAAATATCTTACTTTTTTTTTGAAAGAATAAAAAAATATCTTACTTAAAAAATATTCTTGATGGCCAAGTAAAAAGTTTCCTAAATTAAGGTTTGTTTTAAGTAATAAATACTCCTTTGATTCAACCATTTTTTTCTCGCAAATTTCTTAGAAGTTTTCTCAAAATTTTCGAAGAACTCTCATACCAAATTTCTTTCTTTCCTTTCATTTTCTTTTCCTCCCTTGGTGCGCCATCTTCTCCTCCACCGCCGACCAACGGAGCTCCGTCATCTGATGCCGTACAGCCGCCACTGCTTGCTGCCTCATCCTCTCCTCCATTGCCTCCCTTGGTTTATTTTCGAACTATTCCAAAAATTAAAGCATGCATATGTTTTTTAATGTATATATTTTATTAGGAATCAAACATGAGTCTGTTGATGGTTCTTCTATGTTTTGATAGGGGAATCAAGATATATTCATGTGACTTGATACTTTACACAACATGATTTATGATTTAATGATGTTTTGATAAATCTGGGTTTTACGAATTGTGGATATTTTATAAATTATTTAATGTGAGATTAGTTTTTCAGTGAAGACTGATATTTTGAAGATGGATTTTGTATTTTTCTGGTGTTATACTGTTATGTCCAATTTTGTTGAAATATTATTTGGTATATTTTGGAATCATTTTGATTATTACAAGTGTTTGGAATTGTGGTAATCATGACATAATTATTGGAAAATACTTTGAACATATTTTGACGATGGACGAATATTTTTTGGATTGTTTTAGGATTATTTGTTAAGGTGGAAGAATTTATTTGGATTATAAATAATTATTTTGAATTAATTTATGAAATTGGAAAGTATATTGGACATTATTGTACTATGTGGCCAAGTATTTATCGGGCTATTTGAAAATGTTTTGGATTGATTTTAAGATTATTGCAAATGTAATGAGTTAAAAAGAGGTAATAATATTCCTAATTATGTTTTGAACTCGCCTTGTTTTATTAAGGGATACATTTTGTAATTATTTGACACTATTATTTCTAATGGAATTTCACTGCTTTCCCATATGTGAAACTTGGAATTACTTGATTTTGGGGTTTTCTCAAAATTTTCTGGGTTTTCTAGCAATTTGTATAATTTTTACTCAAATTTGATGAATGGGTTTTGTTTAGAAGTAATTAGTTCGTGTGAGTGGAATATGCTCAAGATATGTAGATTGAAGTGCTTTGTTTTTTTCTGTTCAAATTTTCTATTTGATTGTGATTGATAATATTTGGCTATGTTTGATAATTTTTGGTTGATAATGTCCTAATTCTTGGTGGGTCACTTAAAAAATGTGGACTTGCTGTAAATATGGACGAACAGTGATGTTGTTGGGTAGTAATGGGTATTGCTGAAGTTTGCAATCCTCAATAAGACCAATGAACACATAGTTGCTCATTGGGTAATATTTTGAGCTCTTTTTGTTAATAGTCTTGATTTTTTGGTGGATAAGGTTGTATACATTTTGAGTTGCATGACTTGCCATTTTGCGATTTTGTTTGATGGGAAGATTTTTGTAGAGGTGTTAAGAAATGTTTTTCATTGTATGTGCCGGAGTTGCTTCATAATTGGATAGATATTGATTTTTTTGGTTTCTGCATTTGCTTCCAATGTATTTGTTTGAGTTTATTTCTGGAAATATCATTGTAACCCAATTCTCATTGAATTCTTGGGTTTTGCTTTTTCAGGTGCAATATTAATTGTAAGCTCAAATTAAGTTAGGTTGCAATTGTCCCAGTTGTTTTTTAGATTGGTTTTTATTTATTTTTAATGTTTATGCATATGCTTTGATTTTGGGGAAGGATTCTCTGTTTTCCGGTTTCATGAGGTTTTAAGGGTCTATTGCGTCTTATTTCTTGATTGTTTTTTCCCTCTTAATATACATAATGTCTGTGGTTCAAGAGTTGACATTTGTTCGAAATTCAGAATTCGCCGCACCCCATGTATAAAGAAAATTGCAATATTCTAGCCCTATTGCATGGGTTGGTGGTTTTTATAAATTGCTGTAATCGGGTTTTTGCTCAGCTGCATCTACACCTTGATTCATTTGGGTTCCTTTTACCAGTTAAAAGCTTCAAGTTGATTAGGTAATTTTTTAGAAAATAGTATCTGAATTCTAATGTTATTGCTGCAGATGGCCAGATGGGATGAGATTTGAATCTTCCTGTGCAGAGTCCACCAACTTTGATGTTCAGTGCTTCTGATATAGTTTGGTCGAAGGTAGAAGGATGGTGACACAACATAGACAAGGCTGCTCTTATTCCACTTGCTAGGTTTGATGTTTTTATTTCGATTAATCCTCGAACAAAGATTGCCCAACTGGATTTCACCTTATCATACAAGGCTAAGGTTGATGGTGTGCTTGAGTATATCTTGTGAGTTTCACTTTCCTTGTTCTTTATATGATTTAGTTTTCTTCATTTCTTGGGCATATATATTCTTCTTTGCTTGGTTACTTGGTTGGATTTCTGTATTTTCGTGAACAATGATTTTACAGTTATAATCTTACACTAGGAAATCATACTACTTTACTTCTTAAATTTTGATTTCTGTATGACCTTTCATCTTCAGGTACTAGTGTTCCTTTGGCCCAGATGACTACAGAAAAGGCGGCATTGTACGGCCCAGAAAAGGGGTTTGAACAATGTAACATTTGACTTAATACAGAGCACATATAGATTATGATTATATATAGAGAAAGTCCTTACACTGTCTTTGGGATAGAAGTCACGTCTCTTAATTTCATCCTCTAAAAGAAGTGAACACATGCACTAATATTTTTCTTAATGTTTTGGGGTTGTACCTCTTTATGCCCGTCATTTCTGGATTCCAAACATTTAATTCTCATGGCCTGTGACTAAATATAGGCCTTAACCCTCCTTCCCTTAATGGCACTTTCTGTAGTGTTTTCATGGTTGGACATGGGGTTAGTTATGAAGAGCTTTTCTTTCTTTTCAGGCGGGACATTGGGAATGCCCTTTTTAATCTTTTTATTTGACCTAATGTTTAAAGTGAAATTGTGTGACGTTTGTTTGTTATCTGGGGAGGCAACAATATCAATGAAAGGTCCACAAAGCTGGCTTCATATATGATGGCAACTAGTTGCTCTTTGGTTGTGTGGCCTATTGTTATGATGAAGTGTTCCTATATAGTTGTATATGGTTGTTTACTCAGGGATGTATTTGACTGCTCTGCAGTGATATCTATGTGACGTGTCTGTCATGCATGGCATAAAGCCTTAATGAAGATATGTTCTCAGAAGGAAATGCAAATTGAAATGTCAAAATTGCTTCGTAGATTGTTTTAGATGATTTCACGGAAGATTTTGTGAGCAACTCAGAGTCTGTAGACATGTGGTACCCCATAATTGGTTAGTCAATTTCTGTATTTCCTATCTTAAATTGTTCAAATTCAAATTTTCATACTCTTCTCCCATATTATGATCACATTGCTTTTTGCATGGTAGTCTTTTCATCCTTATTTGTATCCTAATATGTATCCATCCGTTTTCTTTTCTTCATAAATTTATTTTATAAACTCTTATTCATGTCTTTACAAAGCAAATAAAAGGGAATACCTCCTTATATGACCTTATGAGGCACTCAATACCTTTTATTTAAATCTTGGAAATAGTTTGAAAATATCTTAATATCAGTATATAAACCTTTAAAATTCAGTGATTTCGAAGAAATTCGAACATGGTGAAAAAATACCTTTATATTTTTACCATAGGGGTGATAGAGTCATATTAGGATTTACGTGTGATGTGATTGGAATAATGTATTTTGATTCTAAACTCCCATTTCAACTTTTTAGCAAAACTCCTATAAATGTGTTCTAAACTTGTTTTCAAGTCTTAGATAGATCAAATAAAAGACAACGATTAGTTATAAACCTTCTTATATGACCTTATGAGACTCTCATTACCCTTTATTTCAATTTTTAATATATTTTAATAATTTCTCAAAATCAGTATATAATCTTAAAAATTTGGAAAGTTGAACAAATACTTTCATATCCTTGCCATGGTTCTTATTGAGTCATAGTAGGCCCAAGAAGTGATTAGAACCATCTACTTAGCTTTTAAGCACTCATTTCAAACGATTGTCAAAACTCCTAGAATTAAATTCTAAATCATGATATTTGGCTTTTATAAATGTAGTGATTGATTGACTAGTACCAAATCTTCTTATATGAACTTATGAGGCATCAAATACTTTTAAATTTAGTTTAAGATTTTTCGAAAATATCTCAAAATCATGTATAATAACCTTCAAAATTTGATCATTTTGGACAAATATGATGCAAGTGAAAGAAGATCTATGTTTACCATGGGTCTTTTAAGGTCATAGTAGACACTAAGAGTGATTGGAATAATTTACTTTGAATTTGAACACATATTTCAATCGATAACGAAAACTCTTATAATTGGGCCCTACATTTACTAACCAAATGAAAGGTAATGCTTGGTGCCAAACCTTCTTATATGAACTTGTAAAGAACCCAATACCTTTAATTTCAATTTTGGTGGTTTTTCGAAATATCTCAAAAATTGGCGTATTGTTTAGTCATTTTGGACAAATCCTTAACTGGTAATGGAATAACTTGATATTCTTACCATAGATCTTATAGAAATCATAATAGAAGCTAGAAATGATTGAAACCATCTATTTAGATTCTAAACACTCATTTCAATTAGTATCCAAATTCATATAATTGGGTCTTAAATTTATTTTTTTCTTTTATAGCCTAAATACAAGACAATGATTGATCTTGAACCTTTTTATATGACTCTATGGGCATCCTATACCTTTTGTATAAATTTAGACGTTTTTTAGAAAAAATCTCAAAGTTTGTGTATAGTAACCTTTAAAATTAAGTTATTTAGACAAGTCTATTGTCAGTTAGGAAATTCCTTCATATTTTTAGCAAGGGTCTTATAGGCCCTAAGAGTGATTGGATCAATCTACTTTGATTTTAAATACCTATTTTAGCTGATTTCCAAAAACAAAAAGGCCTTATACTCGTTTTCAAACCTTTATAGGCTAGATAAAAGGTAATTATTAATTTCAAACCTCCTTATGTAACCTTATGAGAAACCATTATCTTCTAATTTAATTTTGGTAATATTTCAAAAATATCTCATTGTAATAAGTTCATACATATCCTTTCATATTCTTACTATGGACCTTATAGCGTTATAGTAGGTTCTAGAAGTGATTTAAACCATCTATTTTGCCTCTAAACATTTATTTCAACCTATCACTAAATTTTTTATAATTGTATTCCAAACTCGATTTCATACCTGTATTAACCAAATAAAAAGGTAATGATTGGTCTTAAACCTCCTTATATGACACTATGAGGCAGAGGTACCGAGTACTTTAATTTAAATTTAGGATATTTTTCGAAATATCTCAAATTGATATATAACTAACCATTAATATTCGTTCATTTATGATAAATCTAATCCCGGTGAAAGAATTCCTTCATATTTTTTCCGTGGGTCTTAAAGTATCATAGTAGGCCTTAGAGTGATGCGAACAATCTACTTGACTCTAATCACCCATTTCAACAATAACAAAAAACTCTTATAAGTGGATCACAAACTTGTATCTAAGTCTTTCTAGATCAAATAAAAGGTAATGGTTGGTCTTAAACCTCCTTATATGACATTATGAGGAACCTAATACCTTATATTTCAATTTTGGTGAATTTTCAAGAATATCTCAAAATCAATTTATAATAACCTTATACTCGGTCATATTGGACAAATTTGGAACCCTAGAAGTAGTTAGAACCATCTACTTTGCCTCAAAATACCCATTTCAACCTACTACTCAAAATACCTATGATTCTTATGGAATGACCTACAATTACCTTAATATATATCTCTTCTCACAACCAAAAATTTAAGGTCCCTCCTTTTACATTCAAATAAAAAAAATACCTACTATCTCCTATTGCATATACTTTTAAATAAAATAATACCCTACTCACCTACTTTTCTAATAAAAATACAATCGATTACCTAAATACAACTTATTACCTAAGACTATATTGCTTAATAAGTTTAAAACTAATTTGAGAAAGAGAGAGTACATAAATTCCTACAATCAGACCTTGAACACCGTTTTAGGCCTTTTACCAAACTTGTTCACTTTGAACAAATTTGGACCCCGTGAAGAAATACCATTATATTTTTATTATAGGTCTTGTGAGTCATAGTGGTATTGTCCAGATGAATTGCTTCACACCTGAATTTGTTTATGATTGATTAATAAATCAATTTTGAATTTCTTGATTCCTAAATTGATTTATTCCACCCTTAACAATATTCTTGAATGTTACCCTCTTATGGGTTGATTCCATCAATCATGTACGTAGGTAGGAGCCTCTATTTAGCTTGGTATATTATGAGAAAAAATATAGCTTTTACATTAGACTCATCACCCTTTCCCTTTCCTTGATAACTAACAATTGCTTACCTCTTAAAACTACATCTGCAATACCATTAAGAAACAGCTCCTTAAGGTTGAAGATGTACCATAACATTTGATATTTGTATGTTTAAAGTTATATTGTGTGGTAAAATTGTCCATTTTGGATGTGATGGAAAGTTGATATGAAATAAGGATTATACTCCATGCATTCTAAATGTGAGGTTTCGTTTTGTATGTAAGAGCGAGTTTCTTTTTATGATTTGAATTTATGAATTTTCCTTGATAAACCTATAACAATCTATAAATTTTAAATTTCAGGTCTAGTACTACCTTTAACTAGTCTCAATGTGGTATGATTTTTGTTGTAGAGAAATTATTTCTTATTTTTTCTCTAGTAATTGATTTGAAAATTTCTACACTTGATTATTTTATTACAGTATGTGCTGCATTTCGTATACTTAGCATATTAACTGTTAAATCTATCTCTTGAAACTCAGAAGTCCACATCATTGCACGCATTTTACCACCCTTATCTTAGCTTATTCCCTTTTATATATAAATCCCCATTTCATGCAGCCTTTCCATGAGAAAAATTACACCTGCATACCTTAGACTCCTAAATTAAATACATATGTAAAAGAACAATGAACTCATATTTAAATTGTCCAAGATTTAGTTTTTAAGGATGGAATCGTATTAGCCTTGTATATTATCATACTCCTATTAAATATTTATATTTTGAAAAATATTGTTCATAGAATTATATCGTTCCTTTGACTTAAAAAAGTTAGCATAAAATACAGAGGTACGGTTGTATTAGGATGTGAATATTTTTTTGTATTTGTGTCGACAGAACGTTTGCAATTTGGGATGTGTGACGTAGGTTGCTATGGAATATGGATTATACCTTATATGTATCTAATATTCTTCCAATAACTTGTAAACATATTTAACCTATTTTTGAATTAATTTGATATATTTTTAACATATAGTTAAATGGATCTTATTTTAAATATAAGTATTATATTTTTAATAATATATGTTTTGAAACTTATTGTAGATTTTATGTGTAAATCATATTTGGAGTCTATTCAAAAAACAATTACAAGAGATTGGAACAAGTGAGGGTGAAGGTAAGATTATGTGTATGATTATAGTAATGGCAGATTTTATTATAAGTATGCCTTCTTTTGAGAGGAAGGAACTCTCCACTTGATTTCTATACAACTTTTTGGATCCTTCCCCACTGACTCCTTTCCCTCCTTTTAATTACGAGCTTCTCCATGCTCTCTTATTAACCGAAAAATATTCCCTGACTCATAACAAACTAATTGACTAACTTCCTCTCTGTTAGCATGGTTTTGTGATATTTCCTTGTGCAGGCTTCTTCCTTGAGTACGTCTTGATTATCGGTGGCCTTGTGATACTTCCTGCAATACCCCCTTGTCCTCAAGTTCGAAATTTGGAAAACGTTATGCTAACTCAAAGTAAGGCTCCCAGGTGGCTTCGAACTCAGGTAAATCCTTCCATTTAACCAAGACTTCCCTTGGCCTTCAACTTGCTTGTATCTGACTCCCAAGTATGGCTTCAAGACTATCCTCCATCATCTAAAGGTGCTCAGGTAAAGGAGAAGATACCCAATACTACCCAAAGGCTTTCTTCAATTGTGAGATGGAAAACCATGTGGATTCTTACATGATCTGGTAGCTTCAACCTATAGGCCACTGCTCCCACTCTTTGGACCACTTGATAAGGGCCATAATACCTAGGACTTAGCTTCCTGACTCTCTTTGTTGCTACAGATTGTTGCCTAAATGGTTGAAGTTTAAGGAACACCCATTCTCCTACTTCAAGCTGCCCTTACTTCTTCCCCTGTTCGCATGTCTTCATGTATTCTTGTGCCTTTAGTAGCTGAACCTTCAACTCAGCTAAAACTGCATCACGTTCTATAAGTTGTTCCTCAACTGATGAGAGTATAGTGGTGCACTGGTGCCTGGAGTGAATCTGATCAGGTGTGACGGATCCCTCCCATAGAGAACCTTGAAAGGTGTGTGCTGGGTGGCTATGTGAAAGGAAGTGTTATACTAGTACTCTGCCCATGGTATCCAAGCAGCCTAGGTTTTTGGTTTTCCATTCACTAAACACCTCAAGTATGATTCCAACCCCTTGTTGACTACCTCAGAGGGGTGGTAGGCTGTACTTCTATGGAGCTGGGTCCCTAGAAGTTTAAATAACTCCTTCTAGAATGCACTGATGAAGATTTTATCCCTGTCAGATACAATGGTGGAATTCCATGTAACCTGACCACTTCTCTAACAAAAACCTGAGCCACCAAGGGAGTAGTATATGGATGTTTGAGGAGTATAAAGAGTGCATACTTGGATAATCTATCCACAACTACTATGATGGTGTCCTACCCTGGTGATTTGGGCAATCCTTCCACAAAATCCATCGCAATATCTTCCCATACTTTATGTGGCAATGGCAATGACAATGGCTGTAAAAGGCCCATAGGGCTCACTGTTGAAGCTTTGTTTTTTGGCAAGTAGAGCAATTTCTCACATACAACATGATATTTTTCCTCATCCCTCTCCAAAACCATTTGGCTCCTGTCCTCTGATAAGTCTTGAGCTCCCCACTATGCCCTCCTATTAAGGAATCATTGTATTTATGTAAGATGGAAGAGGTTAACTTAGAGTTTCGTGGAATAACCACACGACCATTATACTTTAATACATCATTTTCCACGGTGAATCCCTTCTGAAATCCTCCCCTTAATCTTATCTGTTAGTTGCATTAGAAAGGTGTACCTGTTGATAATCCCTTGGATTTGAGGCCTAAGAATCCCACAAGCCAAGATAAGGACAACACATACCACTTCCTCCACAAAGTCTCTGAGTGTTATTTGCCCCAGGTTTATACAGGATTTCGAATGAATAGCCCAACAACTTACTTACCTATATCTGATAAGCACGGCCAAATTGTCTCCGTTCCAAGATATTTAAGCTTCTCTGGTCGGTTCTTACGACAAAACTCCTTCCCAACAAGTAATGTCTCCACTTCTCTATGGCCAAAACAATAGCCATTAACTCTTTCTTGTAGATAGACTTACTAGCAGCTCTCTTGCCCAATGCTTTGCTATAGAATGCAATGGGGTGTTTCCCTTGGAGCAGCACGACCCCCAAACCGGTTCCACATGCATCAGAATGGAAGTCTATGAGAAATTCGGTAAAACCAACACTGGTGTAGATGTCATTGCAAGCTTCAATTGCTGGAACGCAGCAGTGGCTGATTCATGCCATTGGAAGTTGTCTTTCTTCAGCTCATTAGTGAGAGAAAGAGCTATCTGGGCATAATTTTTTACAAACTTTTTGTAATATCTTGTAGGCCCCAAAAACCCTCGGAGCCCTTGATACAACATGGCCCAGATAAGATATTTTGCCTGCCCAAACTCACACTTACTCCTATTCGCATATAATTAATTCCTTCTCAATACTCCTAGAACATTCGTCGATTTTCCCTGTGCTCATCCATCCCTCTACTGGACACTAAGACATCATCAAAAAATACGAGTCTGAACTTACGCAAATATGACATCATCAATGATTGAAAAGTGGTTGGGGCATTCGTCAGGCCGTTTTGGGAACGTCTTCTGCTCTCTGACTCGTATATGGTGATACCCCGATTTGAGGTCCAACTTTGAAAAGACCGAGGCTCCTTGCAATTCATCTAGAAGTTCATCTGTTATGGGAATTGGAAACTTGTTTGGAATGGTGCTCTTGTTTAGTGCGTGGTAGTCTACGCAAAACCTCCACGACCCATCTTTCTTATTCACTAGTAACACTAGGCTTGAGTATGGACTGATCGAGGGTTGAACAATACCAGCCATTAATATATCATCAACCAATCTCTCTATTTCATTTTTTTGACTCTGTGTGGTTGAACATTTATAAGATCATTCCCCTCCAACAAGATAGTGCACGTGATATCCCTGTTTGGTGGGAGTCCTAATGGCATTTCAAAGACATCCCCAAATTCCTCCAAAGTCGACTTCAGATATTAGGGACCTCCTTGTTGGCACTATCCTCAGAATTTCATGTTAATTCGTTGAGCTCCATATCACCTTCAAGGATATTCCTAAATGGCCCAAAGAATGGTCCCCCCTCAGCATTACCTTCTTGTCTCCCACTGAAAATCGCATGCCTTGTGTTTTCCAGTTAGTGGTTACTATACCCAGCTTCTCCAACCACTGCATACCCAATATCACATCAGAGTTACCTAAGGGTAAGGTTAAAAAATCTTCTACAATTGTAACTTCAGGAAGAACAACTTCCACCCCCTGCAGTGCTTAGCCATTCCTCAAGGTAACCCCAAAGCCTCCGGTCCCCGATACTAGAAGTAGCAACTCCTTGGCTGCTCTAGTGGAGATAAAATTGTGGGTAGCCCCAGGATCTACCACCACTACCACGTCACGATCCCAGATAGTCCCCTTCCATTTCAATGTCTTCAGGTTTCTAAATCCCATAACCGAGTTCGGTGAAATTACAGGTGGTGTTTCCATCGTCTTTGACTCCACACCGACCCCCACTTCTTCCTTGGCGTTTTCCACCTCCTCCAAATAACGCTCAGCTTCCGGCGCCTACACCGATGACTGGGATTCCACTTTTTGTCGCATCTAAAGCAAAGTCCCAGTTCTCGTTTTTGCCGTAATTCTTGTTCGATGATTCTCCGTACCTCTCCTCATCCTCGTGTCCCACTTCCTATGATTAGGCCAGTATAAGCATTGTTGGTAGGAGCCACGTAGGGTGGGGTTGATGGGTGATGTGTTAGTTGAAGGTTGGGTCCAGGTGTGTAATGGCTGAGGTGTTGCTTAGAGGTGGGGTTTGAGCAGTGGCGGTTTTAGTATGGGTTCAGTCAACTGAACCCATACTAAAACTTTATATATTTTTTGCAGCACACCCTGATATATGTACAAGTTCTAGCTCACTAGTAAATACTCTCACATCCACCCTCAGCACCCGGGTTCTATTCCTAATACTCCACTCCTTTGCTTTTTTTTCCTTTTTTCCCTCTTTCTTTCTCATTTCTCATATGACCTCCTACAGCCCGTAACCTTAATCCCTAAACTTTTTCCCTCTTTCTTTCTCATTTCTCATTTGTCCTCTAGCAGCCCCAAGCCCTATAGCCTTAGTTCCTAACCCCAAGCCCCAAAGCTTGCCTCCTACAGACCTACTGGTGCTCTCCTTGGCCCCTCACCCAGTCGACAGTCCTCTCGGCTCTCCTGCTCTATGCTCCGCAAGTCCGTAGCTCCAACACGCCCCCTCTCTCACTCTCTGCTCCGGCACGCCGGCTCGCCACCCATTCCTCCATCGTCCCACGCCGGCACGCCACCCACTTCGTAAGCACTACTTTTGTCTCCTTATTCCTCGATTGATTTGAATTGTGATTTGAGAATTATCAATTATGTGAATTGGTCATTTGTGAAGTGAATGATTCATGATTGTTATTGATTACTTTGCTATTTTTAAATGTTGAATTGTTGATTTATAGGGATTGTGATGATAATGAGAAAATGCGTTTGATAAAATGGTAGTGGGTTTTCATCCAAAGTTTTGTTTGGATTTAATGGATAGTGGTATTCTTTGTGAAAACATGCATACTGGTATTCTTTTTAAAGTTAAAAAAAGCCCAGAAAAGTTCCAATGATGACAAACAAGAAAATACAAGTAGAATAAAGCCAAGAAAAACTACTTCAAAGTATGGAGATTTTGAAAATTTGGTCTAAAACAAGCACAAACTATAATTTAAGTAAAACCTTAACTCAAATAAAGAGAAATATACATATAATTTAGCTAATAAAAGTTATGAGGTTTTGGCACGAAGAGGGTCCTTTAAATAGCAGAAGACACAATAGTAAACAAAAGAAAGAATACAACTCACGGTGAGGAAAGAATATAGCTCATGTATGGTAAGGAAAGAAGGGAGAGGAAAGAATGCAGCCGCTTTAGGGTTTTAAAGTTATCAGACATATGGCTAAACTAGCAAGTGTGTCGTTGGTTATATATATCATTTATTAGATTCCGAACCCATAACGCGAAAATCCTGGCACCGCCACTGGATTTGAGTATATGGGTGATTTAAGGCCAAGTGCAGTTTTGGACTCAGCCCATTTTCATGGCCCAATTTTCAACTTATATTCCACCCTCAAAGCTAACTCCATTGCTTCATCTAGGTTCTTCGGCCTCAACACACGCACCTCCATTCTTACTTCCTCCCTCAATCCATTCAAGAAATGTCCTAAAGCAATATCCTGCGAAACCCCCTCCAAGGGTGCTATCAATTCAATGAACCTTGAGTATGAGCCAACCACTGTTCGTGTAAGCTACCTGATGATATCGAACGAAATTTACGGAGCAGAAGCCCTTTTAGCTCTTCCAATTGGTCGGTCCTCCGACGCTTATGCTCCCACTGAGGAAGGCGTCTACTTCTAAGACCACCACAACTGCCTCAAGTTTATCCTCCTTATTCAACCTATAAAACTAAAAATACCGTTCAGCTTGAAGAATCCAACCATCTGGGTTAGATCCATCAAAACTGGGCAAATCTAGTTTCTTGATGCGCCAATTTGCCCCCAACTCCATTGGATGCCTCTCTTCAGTTGGAATGTGTGGAGATTCCTCCATATTATGAATTCCCAACCCTGAGTAGCCCCCTTGTGTCTGTGCCACCGTGTGAGTGGGTCTCCAACTCGTTTCCAGAGTTTGAGTTTTGATCTTCTGCGTTAACGAAGATACCTCAGCTCGTAGTTGTTGAGCTGGTTTCTCCACTGCTTTACTTGTATGCCTTAAAATCCAAGTCTCCATGTTGCAATCTCATTTATAGCTTCTAGCCTTTGCTTTAGGAGCCATCAACCCGTCGGTGGATCGTCTCGGCTTTGATATCACTTTGCAAGAGACCGAAGCAACTAGTGAGGGTGAAGGTAAGATTATGCGTATGATTTTAGTAATGGCAGATTATATTATAAGTATGCCTTCTTTTGTGAGGAAGGAACTCTCCACTTGATTTCTATACAAATTTTTGGATTCTCCCCCAGTGACTCTTTTCCCCCCTTTTAATTACAAGCTTCCCCATGCTCCCTTACTAATCGAAAAATATTCCTTGACTCATAACAAACTAATTAACTAACTTCCTCTCTACTAGCATGGTTTTGTGATCTTTCCTTGTGCATGCTTCTTCCTTGAGTACGTCTTGATTATCGGTGGTCTTGTGATACTCCTTACAACAATCACTTAATATTGATTGCTATACATATATAAAACTTAAAAACATTGAAAGTCCATTTAAAATAAAACCTTAATTTTTTTATGTAGTGTGCCACTTGGCCTAATATGCTTAGTTGGTTCTTATATGGCATGACACTCGGCAAAAAGCAGGAAGGTTATGCTGCCAAGTGGCATTCTCCTTTACCGACTAACTTTAGCTTTAATTATTAGTGATTTAGGACTTATAGTATTTTGTTTAGAATACTTACGCCGATTGCCCATATGAGTTTTCCTAAAATTGTGCTCCATTGATTGTACAACTTGTTTTTATCTCCATCCCTTGTTGTGACTTGTGACTGCCTTTTCATGCTTCTTCATCAGTGGTTTTCCACTTTCATGTATGAGCATTAAATGAGACACATCCTAGTGCATATCATCGTAAAGATGATGAGCGGGTGGATCGGTCGCTAAGACACCCACTATTCGAAAACCTCGACTTTAACTATTACTAGTAACGGGCAAATAAGGGTCGTGATCCACTAAGTATTATTAATAGACACGCTGACTTCAGCAACCCAACTATGAGCTAATTCTAACAAAGGCAGAGAAAAGACACTAGTCCTAACTAAGATTACTAATGCGAAGGCCTAAAACAGCTAACACAGGATAGGTAAAATGCTAAGGGCTTCGGGATTCAACACCAACCAAACATGAACAAGCTAAAGTGGGAATTTGGAAACGAGATTGAAATAAAATAGGTTCATAAACCAACTAAAAACTCATGAACTGAACCTAAACTATGTTGTAGGGAAGGAATTTCATCCAAGAACCAATCTTTTGATTACTTTCAAGGAAGAAAGCATTACAATTGGGATTTCTCTCCTAATTGTCTATCTAAAGCAATCCAAAGAGCATAATAGGGACTGAACAACAAGTCAACAACTCGAATATTAATGCTACAACATTAGGCTCACTACCCAAATCATCATTTTTCAATGACTCGATCTAGGAACATGAAAGGGTAAAACCTGCATGACCAAATCTAGGTTTCAACCATAACATAACATTGAAACACCAGATTATAATCATTTACGAACCAAATCCATACTTTAATTAACATTCATGCTCGGGATTGGGTTTTCACCCTATCCCCTAACTAATCTAACTACTCATGGCATAAACTCAAGAACTCCGTAGATTTAATTAAGGAAAACATGCATCTGCAATTAAAAAGTTTAACTAAACTAATCTAGGATTGAAATCTGAATCAAGCAAGCCATTAACCCAACAAGAAAAGAAAAGCATTAAAGCAATGAAATTTAGATAAAGAAAAAGTGCTAGAAATTACTCATATAGTGAAAGGAATTTTGAGTCGAATAATATCTACTGCAATGACTTGATCACAACGAAAATCTGATGCAAAATCTAAGGCTAATCTACCAATACAAAGAAAGAACTTTATCTACCATAATAGCTCTCTAAAATCTGACTTTTCTATTTAAATGTGTCTAATGAATGAACCCTAGCCTCCCCCGTCAAATCCATCTGATATCCTCGCAAAAAAAGTTTTGTGAAAACCATGTTTCTACCCAGAAATTAGTTGAAATGGTGAGCGGCCGCTTATAGAAATATTTTTGGCTCTATGCCGCTCTGTAAAAAAGTAAGCGCCCCTCTGAAAGAAAATTCCCCTTCTGAGTGCCCTCTCGAAGCCCGCTCAACGCTCTCATGAACTTTCTGTCTCCGACCAGCTTTAAACTGAGCGTTTTACTTATCCTCTGTTAGCCGTTTTTGAACCTTGCATTAGTAATCTTAGTTAGGATTAGCGTCTTTTCTTTGTCTTTGTTAGGATTAGCGCGTAGTTGGGTTGCTGAAGTCAGTGTCTATTAATAATCATTCTCTGTGCATCACGAACCTTACTTGCCCGTTACTAGTAATAGGTAAAGTTGAGATTTTTTGATAGTTAGTGTCGTAACGACCGATCCATTCGCTCATCACACTTACTCTTGGATTGATGGGTATTCGGCAAAGCATGGTTTTACCGGATAATGGAGAGAGAAGTCGATGAATGAGTTAACATCTTGGTGCAGTTCATTAAAGATCTCGGACTCTGGTGTCAATTTGGAAGGTCAATGTGCCAAAGTCATAGATCAACAAAATTCGGACAATTATTCTGGTATAAAATCCCGGTTCCGAATTATTAGTTTGTGATTACACTGTTTTGGAATGTGGCTATTTGTGTCAGCATGTTTGTAAGGTTAGCTGGATATGTGGTAAAAAAGTCTCCTAACCTTTCTGTCAGATTGTTCCAGTACAAGCATCATTGATCAAGATGCTTTGTTGCACGCCTTGTGACCTTGATTTGGGATTATGCTGTTTCTCTCATTGCTTCTCTATAAATGCAGCTTATTGCTCTGTCAGATTTTGACAGCAATGAGAGAATGTTTAATGAGACTGAGCAACAAGCAGGATTGTCACTGTCTTCTGATAATGAGGTTTGAGCAACAGGGTCCGAGTGTAAATTTAAGCGATGGTAGGTAGGATGCTAGACCAAGGGACTGTTGAAAAAGAAACATGTAATGAGAGTGCACATGATGAGATAAAGATTGACCCCTCATCCATGTGTTTCGCCTTCTTGGTTTGTTTGCCATGCACAGAGTTTTACTGGCTGATATTTTGTCTATAAAAGGGGACAAAACTCTTGACAGATTTCTGTGTAATGATTGAGAATAATTCTTTTTAAGATTGTGACACCTCAGATCTAATTCATCAAGTGATGGAAGAATCTCAATTTGTAGATGTTTTGCTATTTACAGAGTCCCAAGATCTGTGTTCAGTTATCAATCATGATTATGATGATTATGGAGACAAAGTTGCTGGAGCTTATGATCATATTGATGACGACACTGTGCTTAAGTTCTATAAGAGGTCGAAAACCTCATTAACAGGTGAGCGTCGTCCTGCAAAGAAACAAAGAACCTCGAATAAAGAGAACACTAGGAAAGATTCAAAGAGAGATGATCACAGACCATGGTTGTTTACTTGTTTAGCTGAGTAGTGTGCTGAGACTTTGATGGTTAAAAGTAAATAGAGAGAATTTTGTAGCAAATCTCAGTCTCATGCTGAGGACATTTTTCTCAGGAATACCTCAATATGGTTTACTACTTATGAGATAGTAATGTCAGGTATGCCTGCTGTTCTTGAGAATCAACAAGATGACGAATAATCATATTGTGGTCAGTAGGAGGTTTTGCGGCTATGGAGAATCAACCAAGCAAGTGTTGGTAGGCTATCCTATTAAATGATATGGGAGTTTTGGTCTCAACTTTGTGATTAGCGTTAAGCAATCTGTAAGTAGTGATATTTAGCACTTTTTAGACGTTGGATGCCTAATACGAAGAATGAAACTTTGTTATATTCAGCGAATCAAGTTAAAAGTCATAGCATTTGTTTCCTTTGCCATCTTGTAATGGTTACTTTTAGATGTCAAGGAGTGTAATACTTGTGGCAAGTAATTTAGAATTGTGGAAAATTTTCCTGAACAAGAGTGAAGGGCTGATTGATTAGCTCCTAATTGGAGCACATACAACCTTATTAAAAACACACTCCTACAGTCCTACCCTCATGGCGGAAGAAAAAAGTCAGACATCAATGTCAGCCAAAGACTGGTTGAGATAGACGGTAAGGGAAGAGGCCATGTGTCATCTCAAGCTCTCAACCATTAAAGGGAGGCCTTCAACATGAAAAATACCGGGTATGGTACTAGGAACTTTCATGATATAGACCTGTTTCGTTACTGTTCTGTATTTCGTATCAGATACAAGCTCGTTACTTGGTGGCTGCGTACAATCTTGCTATGAAATCCCCTACGGCCTTTTAAGCATTGTTATCGCTTCGTGGAGATGGCCGGGAAAGGGATGTGGAAACTGTAATGTTTCTCCATTCTATCATTACATCACTTACATTTCCTGAGGGATTTAGCGCTCCTTCGCAGGAAATGACAGCGGCGCTCTTAGACATGGAAAATTCCAACTCCTTTAGTGTAATGGAACCATATGCAGAAGTCGTGGGAAGATATGCTTGAGCTTATGGTCTTTATTTGAATGGTCCGTACTTCAACCATAATTGCCTACCTAATGCCTGTCTTTGCGACTACCTCGACGCTACTACCAATGCTCATAAAAGCACAAATTTGATTGTTCGGATGATACATGATGTTCCCCAAGGCAAGAAAATCTGGTTGAGTTACTTCTGAATTGGCCTAAGCTACAGAGAAAGGGAGCAGAGGTTGTGAGATTATTTTACTTTTTTATGCTTTTGTGATCGATGCAAGGTTGATGAAAATAACGAACTAAAGCATGCAAGTGATGGTGCTGATTCTTCACATGCTAACATCATTGTAAAATTTGTGTGACAGGGAAAATTGTGGGGGCACCTTGGCTCCTTTGCCATTTTCTAATTGTAATTCGTCGCATTTCAAGGACTGCAACTTCTGCGGTAATTTGAAGGAATTAAAACAAGGTGTAGAATCAGACCAGAGAACTTATATGTGTACGTCTTCGTGGCTACTCGAGTTAAACCGTGAGAATTGTTGTTTTTCCATCCATGACGTTGTTAGTCTGGCGTATATGCTTACATGCTTGACCAAATTTTAGCAAACAATGCGCGCTAAGTTGAACTTGCCCCCAAACAAATTATGACTTGATAGTCAGCACAAAACGATACTCCGTATGATGTAGTCGTATATACTGTATGGTTTATGCAAAAATATACAAGCATGCTTTGAATACCTCAAATGACTTGAAATTCCTAGGAAATTTTCTAGGAAACAACTGTTCTAGCAAAGCATCAAACTATCAATGTGTATAGCAATGTATCGTAGAAAAATGGAAACATGCAAAACCACTGTTTTGCCCCTAATGAGTGCAATGTCCACCCTGCAGAAAAAGGTAACATTCCAGGACAAGTCCTTCAGGTCCATGATAATATCAAAAGCAGGAAATTATAGTTACTACATTCATGCACCTACCAAATCTAATGCCTAAATAACTAATTCTGGAGGCTGTGCTATCTTGTTAGCTTCCTTAGATTTCAAGCTTGCTCCAGATACAAAGACTGCTTCTCATGAAAGCATAATCAAACAGAAATACACATGGGCTTCTCCATTCAATACTGACATAATTAATATCATAACATGGAACAACTTTGAGATTTAAAAAAAAAATGCTCATGCATCCTCACAAATAGACTTGTGCATTGGGTCGGGTCAGGGCCGAGATGGGTCACATGCAAAACGGGCTAGGTCAAGTCGGGTCAAAGGAGATGCTAAATGGGCCAACTAACTTTCAGCTGTGGATGCTAATTAACTTAGTCGGTTAAAGTTTTAAAATGTGATATTCAAGATATGGGATCAAATGTCGTCTACATCAGCTGTTATTTTGCTGCTTACGGCACTCTTTACGTAATAAAAAAATTGGTAAATTTCAGCTAGGACTCACGGAAACGTCAATGTAACAATATGTATGTGAACACGCTAACAATTAATATTGAACGCAGTATAATGTATTTTCTTTATTAATTTTTTTATACAACTTTAAACCAATAAGAGAAGCAGCTAGCAATAAAAATCAACGTAGTTGAACCACAGGGTCAAAAGTCAAGGCACATACATGGCCTATTATTCATGGTGGAGATAGTCATACGACAAATATATAAAATGAAAGTAAGAAGTACGTTACTCCGTAATAGTATTCTCTTAATAAATAATCTTGTACTAATCAAACTCAAATAATTATGAGAGTCCTGCTTGATTAAAGCAATTACTCAAATAAGTAACAAAAATAAGTAAGAATGCCAGACTAGCTTAGAATAATGTTTTTGTCTTGGCGGCATGAAGCTGTGCAAAATCCAGTCAGTACAGCATAACTTCAGTAGCTGTTTGACTGTTTCTATCACAACATCAAATTGATTTCCTATTTTCATCGATTTTTCCATGTTTTATTATTTTTTGACCACACTAATATTCTTCTATAGTTGACCGTTTGATATGATTTTGTGGTTGCTAATACCATTCTTTGTTGTTTTTATTTACTTAACTTCAAAACGAGGCTGCGAGACTTGCATTGGAACATTATTTATGTACATATTACATGCAATTAGAACAAAGATTGCTTGAGGCTTACTATCGAAGAAATGCCACTGCTCATGAGTCATGATTGGGTTTGATCATATGAATTTTAGTTTTTACATACTTGTAAGACTACATCGTTGGAGGAGGGGATGTAATAATCTCACTGAAGGTACTACACTTGAGGGTTCCATTGATTGTAATTTGGTTTAGTTTGGAGCTGAGTAATACAATTGAAATACTACCGTAAGATGGACGGTGCAGTACTATCTATCGTAAAACAATTCTATATATAATACGAAATAACCGTTTACAACGAACCTTACGCTACCTACATCAATGGATTTGGATTAGAGGGTGAAGGTGTTCTTTTCTTGAATCTGATACATCCCATGCCCACTTGATGATCGAATTATTATTACCTTTCATGAGATTGAGGGGCTGCACCTCTAACCTCAATCATTGTGATTTGGTCCATGTTTTGTCCCATTAATCAAGAGATTCGGACCAGTACATATCCTCAACTTGCGTGCCAACCTACAACGAAGTTGATCTGGTTTCTAAGCAAGCAACCGCCAACTTACGGTAAAAATAATAGGGATGGTTAAATAATTAATAGGGGATCATAAAATAATAGGTATGTATACTTTCTTAGTCCAAAAAAGTAGGAGGATAAAAGCTAGTATTCAAGATGTTATAGAGTATCGAGTTAATTATTATGGAGTGGCAAGAGTTCGCTACTTGAAAAATTTATACTAACCAGGCAGTGAGGCAGGCCACCAACAAAAAACTTTCCCAAGGAATACAGCATACTTCTTAAGGATTGCATGTCGTCTCGACTGCCTAGCAAACAAAATCTCCAAAATAATAAGGCAAACTTCTAGAGTCTTAAATATGTAAATTGTAGACAAAAGGCATGTGGCGTTATAACTTTTCCAAGTGCCCTTATATTCTAAGGGCGCCTATCTCACCTTCCTACTAACCTGGCATTAATTTTTAGCCATAGTTTGCTTATATTTGCAATTGTGAGAGGATCAATCTGGGACCCTGTCTTGAGAGAGATGCAAAATTTGTCCATATCTCTCTACTAGCAAAGCAAGGGCATATGAGATTCTTGCGTTACATAAGCAAAACGGTAGTATTATATTGGTAAGTCCATGAGTTAAGACTTCATCGTCATTATAATAACTTAATGTTTTTATACCCGTTTCATTTTAAATTAATTGTATAGTACTAGCTACTTTAATTTTTTCAATCTATTAATTTCACTATTAATATATTTAATTATCTAATAAAAACCTTAATTACTACGTATCAATATATTTAAAAATTATTATATAAATTAATAGTAAAAATAGTAAAACTACTCTGAGACGAAGGTGCTATTAGTCAAACTCCACTTTGTCAAGTTACTTCGATTTTGGGTATTTTAATTTGATAGTAAAGGTGTTCCATATATATATATATATAAAAAAAAAAAACAGAAAAAATATGATTGTGTATGGTTTCAACTTTCAATGAATCTGCCCATGGTACTATAGACGAGAAGAGAATTACTTTTTTAAATTTGGACCCACTCACCCATTTCAATGTGTAGACAAATTCTGATTGGAAATATTTAATTTGTTGAAATAATTTATATAAGTATATAACTAATTGATAGAATATTTTTCCTCGTCTATAAAATACCAATTAAACTTGATTGAATTTAGGACCACTACCCAATACCCATGCATCTTTCTCTTCTCCAAATTAACTTGGTATTAATACGTCTTTTCTTTCGTAATCCTGATTGTATTAACATAAGTTACATAACCAATCATTATATCAACATACAATACATTTAACTCCGAAGATTAAGGCTATGACAATAAATTATGAATTATTAAAAAACGTAGTATATATGGTACTTCTATTTTTGTTACTTGTTTACATGGAACTTGTAATAACGACAGCTAAACATACCAAAAAAATAATTACATACGGAGTATATATACTACATTAGCGTACCTAGGCTGCGTAGCAAATGGTTTAAACTTAAAGGCGAGTAAAAGGTAGCAGGTTTTTTTCATATGATGATGATATAGTGATATTACTGCATTAGGTCAAACTGACGATGACTTGTATAGCAGAGAAAAATCAAGGTATAGAGCGGGAAACGCATGGTTCGAGGTATAGTATAAATTAGTGGAAAACGCATGGTTCACTAGTGGAAAACGCATGGTTTGAGTAATAACAGGCAGCTTCTAAGAATAAGGAATTTATACTTGAAGATATTTGCAGTATACCAAGTAATTTACAGCTTGGCCAGAGGAAGGAAGTTGATCTAAATCTTGACCTCTAAACCAATCAATTTCTGATTTTTAGAGGTGTGTTTGATACTCGTCTATATTACGTCTAATGCTTTATTAATTTGGCTACTTTGTCTAGAAGTACTAGAATATTACATCTTGGAGTACAAAATTTAAACTTAACTAATATTCCGCAATACTAATATAATTGTTAAAAGTACTTTCTTTTGTTTTTTTTAATTGTTTCACTTTGATTAGGCATATTTGTCAAATAAGTTTGACCTTAAATAATTATAATTATTCTTAAATAAAATATTATAAAATTACATGAGACAAATCTAACAAATAAGATCCCACAAGACTATATATTTAATTATAGAAACCTAATTAGTAAAGATCAAATGAAATAAAATGAATAGTGCTAAAAGTTAATATGGGACAACTAATAAAAAAAAAACTAAGAAAGTATATATAAAACTATGCAATAGCGTGCATTCTATGTTTCTTCTATGGTAGTAGAAAGACCCTGGCCAAATCTCAACCCGGCCAATCTACAACCAAACCTTTGAGGAGTAAGGAGAGAAGGTAAGGAGATCCTATTATCCTATACTCCTTCTCGTAAGGGTTAAATATAGCTAACGAGGCTCAGAATTTACAAAATGAGTTCCCTACCATTTCCATCAAACATACTCGATTAATAGTGTATGGAATAACCAAATTGAAATAGGGGTTGATGAAAACCGATATTCTGTAAGAAACAACAAATTAAAGGCACAAAAGAGAACATCCAAAAGAACGACATGTTATGATGTTATCTACAGGGAGTATTCATAGCAATTTTAAAATTTTATACTTCGTATATATAAGCACTCATATTAACTTAGCTTGGCTGTACAAGTACATCATTTATACATTCATGCATTAAACATATCAATAATATAATTATCTAAATTATTAAAAACTATTACTTTGTGTATAACCTTAAATGAAGTTTACCATAAAGAATAGACGGAACGGAGCAACGTAACGAAGAGTGAGGTTAAATTAGTTGATTGCGTAAGAGTGGAATCTTAAATATAATATGGTTGTCTTATAATAGCGTTCAAGAACACAAGTACGAAAGTCGATTATAGGAGGTGGATAAACAATAGTAGTATAAGTAGTACATATAGTACGAATAATAGAAGATCATACTAGATTTTACCATGTCTACCCTTTAAACGGCATCGAAATTAAAGCAGAAGCAACATATTAGGTGAGTTTATTAAGTAGTCCGTATCAAACTTCCTCTTTAGTATATTTAGTTAGGTACAATAATCAATCACATGACATCAATATATTGGCTGATTCAAGATATTGATATTCTTTCTCCCTCAAGAAAAGAAAATTTTGATTTTTCTTCTTATTATAAACTGTAGCAAACTTGGGTGTATTTTTAGTTTTTATTAGTTTAGTTATTATTATTTCAATATTTAATCAACAGCGCATCTAATACCGTGGATCTGCCCAAAATAATGGCAATTAACATGGTAGAAAGAACAAGAGTAGGGAGATCTAAATAGGGGCCCTCATCATTTAGTCCACCCTCTCCGTAATTCTTAGTAATCTGTGTGTTCATGCAAAGATAATATTGGTAGCAAATACTTGTTCAAGCAAATGCAGGTTAATGAAATGTCAAAACGAGATCGATCTCAATTCTGTGAAATGTACTCGATCCTATGGGAAGAAAGCATATCGGGCCGTATATAGAGCAAGAATCATCACAAAAGTCAAGAAATGTGGACAAAATGCGCTGTTCTAACATGAGAAGCTCCAAAAAACAGTAACGTGTGACTTAGAGATCCAACGCCGAGGTCCCCAAACACCAAGATTCTTCTACACCTGGACTTTGCCAAATGGAGCGGAAGAATTTTTACTGCACCAAAATTTTTTACTAAAACTATGGGCCTAACATAAACATAGTTTTCAGCGTGAAAAGCTAGCCAGGAATATAATATACGTATATGTACAGTCAAGCATCAATCAAATATGCCACATGGGGTATCGTATCACAACTAGGCAGCTGAACTGTAAACACCTCTTATTTTGCCAAAATACGGGACCCACTACCTTTTTTTTCCCACTTCCTTACATACTTTTCATTATGAAAATATCAAAATTATATAACACGGAGTGCCCCCTTTCCCCTTTTATTTCATAGCAATCATGTAACAAAATACAAAGACTAAAGTTTCTCCCTTCCCTCTCCCCAAATATGGAATTGGAAGCACGTTACACACAAAATGAAACTCTAGGCATTTTCTTCCATTCTCTTTCCAAATCTTCCTCAATTACTTCTGCCTTCACCTCTACCTCCACCTCCACCTCCACCTCCACCTCTATATCTTCGTCTGGTATATCCTCAAAACCTTTCAAGGATACTACTAAAAAGTCTAAATTTTCGAGTTATAAGGTAAAAAATGGGTCCAAAAGGGTAAGATTGGACCCTGAAGAGAGCACTGAGACGCCTAACAAGAAGAGAATTGATGATGACGATAATAATGATAATAGTAGTAATCGTCGTCAAGATGATGACCTTCATAAAGATGTTTATCCAACGTATAGGGGTGTACGAAAGAGGAGTTGGGGTAAATGGGTTTCCGAAATTAGAGAGCCTAGGAAAAAATCAAGAATTTGGCTTGGGACTTACCCTACGGCTCAGATGGCCGCTCGAGCTCATGATGTAGCGGCTTTAGCCATTAAGGGTGAGCGTGCATACCTCAACTTCCCGGAACTAGCCCAATCACTGCCTCGCCCTGCTTCCACGTGTCCTAAGGACATTCAAGCTGCGGCTGCCAAGGCGGCTGAATCTGAGCTGAGCCGCCCCCAGCCTAGCACCTCGAGCTCTTCTTCAACCAATGTTAGCTCTTCCTCATCAGAAGAAAACGTGGAATGGTCAAGTTCTGCGGGATCCACTAGAGACCATGATCATCATGATCATGTTCATGTTGATGATCACCATGGCCATAATGTTGACGATGATGAATCTTTGTTTGACTTGCCTGACCTTGTGGTTGAAGGTAAAAATCAAAGGGTTGGAGGGTACTATTGTCATTCTACATGGCAGCAGCTAGCTCAAGGAGAAGCCACGATAAACGGGCTTGATGATGATCAGCAGTTTAGTTTATGGATGGATTTACTAGAGAAATAGATTTTTTTTGAAGTTAATTATGATTATTTATTTTAATTTCGAAAAATTCTTTCATTACAAAACAAAATCAACAATTGAACTACAATAGTCCAAAGTCCACATTAATAAGCTTTAAAAAAGACGGAGAAAAGGGGATTGGTATATTTATAATTTTCTTCATTTTTGTAGGACTAGAAGTTTTGGAAGCTCATTGCCAAAAATAAAAATAATAAAAAATAATAATAATAAAATAAAACCTTTGGAAGCTTGTTGGTTACATTTCATTTTGTGCATAATTAATTGCATAAGGTGAGAAGGGAGATATCAAATTTTGGGTCCCTTTCCGCTCCCCCCACCTTTTGTAAGGTAATGTAACTTATACAACGCATACGATTTACTATGTGATAAGTTTATTTTCACACTTTGTTATATACTTTAATAAAAGTTTCATTAATTTTGTGCAAAATTTGGATTGATGTATCGTCTCCCTTCTCTAATTTGTAGCATTAGAGTATATACAACAGTACTAACAGTACGTAGTACTATTTATAATTCAAGTGAACTTCCCAATTTATGTCAGCAAAAGGTTTGAGGGGGTGAGGTCGATCTCCATCCGCACATGCATAGTTAAACGTACGCCAATATTTTTGTTGTAAAAATGGACTTGGTACTTTGTAATATGTAAAACACGTTTTACTAGAGTACCATGTTTACAATTGGGAGTGTCTCCACTAAGGAAGGGTCCCATTAATAGCTCTTAACTGACTCGTTTGTAAAAAAGTCCAATACTCTCATCAATTATGGACCTAATTGAATTAGTCTTTTAAAGAGTCATGTTTTATTGGTCTTTTATGAGTCAAGTTGAGTTAATAATCGACCAATAATTTTCAAGGCTTTTAAATACTATCAGGTAATAAATTATTTTCACTTGTCGATGATCCACTGTAAAAGATCAAAGGTGATATAGGCAGACTATTATCCTCTATAGATAAAAAATTATACTCTCTTTGGACGGTCCGACCCGACTCGGCCTATTTTGTATCTTTTTTGAGCCGACCCGACTCTGTCTGACCCGTTTTACATGTGATCCATTTCACTCCTAATCTAACCCAATACACAGGATTACTCTCCATGCTTCCAAACAACTAAAAAACATAATTTAGAATTGAAATTTGGTGGGCTTAGAACGAAGCTAGCTTTTCAAGTTACGTAAAAAAGCCGTTTAAAAATTACAATAAAATAAACTCTTATTATAATGTGTAACGTATGGGATTTAATAAATTGAGCATTCCCTTGATGGAGATCGAGCAATGGTAGAAGCTTCTTCCTTAAAACAACTTTAAAAAAAAAAAACTAAATAATAAGGTCGTGGAAGGTGCAACCTCATCTCTCATCAAGTGAAAATATTAAGAATAATATCTGATCTACACATTAATTTTTTTTTACAATTTTGTTTGAACCGATACGAACTAATGAAGTACGTGCTTTGATAGTTTGATACATACATCACTGCATAAAAAGTGTATATATCTTTCAACGGTGTCATTATCCACCCACCTAAGTTTAAATGTTACTTTCATACCTAAAAATTGTATAATTACCACACAAAAAATGGTATACACATGTGATATTATATTGTTGATGAAAAAGTCCACCAGATCATCATCTTAGGAAAAGGAGAAATAAAAGTTAGCAGACTTTATCGCCGTTAGCAGCATGCATGATTAACGAGAGAGATTATCTGGAAAACTACAGTAAATCCATGCTTGTGATTCCTGCCTGCGTGGATTCAACATGCAAATTCCCAACAAAGTGAAGAAAGTTTCTTCCTTACGAAGTTGAATTCATGGCATACAAAATTGTAGCCATGTACGGAGTAAATTCTGTATAGAAGGACCATATGGTTTAGCTAAATATGTAAAAGAGAAAATTACTGAGAATGTAAGGAGTGACATGTATGAAAAGAAATTCATTTATCTTAGTAAAAAGGAACGTTAAACTAGTATTATTTGTTTACCTTACCAAAAAAAAAACAAAAAACTAGCATGTCATATATTATAACAACTTCTATAAAATATTTTAAATTTACCAATTTTTATAAAATAGATTCATGTTAAAAAGTACATCAAAACATAGTCCATATATTTATTATACATCTCAATAAATTTTAAAGTATTCCTACTATATTGTGAATTGTTGCGTAAAAGAGTAAACTAATACTCATTACCTAGAAGTTAATTATATTGTGAGTTTTATATCATTATAAATTAATTTAATTAGGATAAGGGTTATAGTTTATGTTGTGAGGATCAATGTTGAATCCTACTTTAAATTGCTAAGAAAGGGGGTAAAATCTGATCGATAGAATTGGATTGCAGGACCATAAGATCATACAAATTTGAAAATGATGTAAAGTACTTGATTCTACTCAAAATGAACCATATTTAAAAAAAAAATTAGAATAAAGGTCGGCAACACTAGATCTGAAAGTGTTTGAAATTAAGATGATAATACAACCTTGTCCAAATGCTGTAAAAATGATTTTGTTATGACCCAATAATAGGAGTTCCATAAAAAATGCTTTCTAAGGTCAGATGTGGAGGTTTGGGACCATTTAATACCTTTATTATGCCTTCAAAGGCCTTAAATATAAGTTTATGTTCCAATTATATAAGTTTTAAAAATCTATTAAAAGAAGTGTTTAGAATCAAAAGTATAGACATGATTCAATCACTTCTAGTTCTTAATATAAAAGTAAGGGGTGGCACATACCTTAGCAGTACTAAATAGGCCCAACAGAAGGCATTAAACGCACAAGACAAGCACACGCACCCCCCACTCTCCTCTCCATCTGGTTATGTAAACTTGCATTGATTTCATGTAGGTAGGATATTTTTGGGTATGGACATACATGCTTATTACATTACAACAGGGTGGAGTGGAAATCTGTAATTCTGCCATAAACTTCATCACATTGGTCAGCTAAATCTAGTTGTTTTAATAACTATTGGTTGGATGCATGTTATTTTTTATGCCCGTTTAATTTGACGGCACAATCAATTAGTGTTGTGCCGAAACCTAATGTTAGGACGTAGGAGTTGGGGACGCCTATCCTTATTAGAACTTGCACCGCCGGAATAAGAGCTCCACGGAGAATAAACTATCTTCATTGTGCCAAATAATATAGTTCTTTACATGAATTACATCTCTATATGAAGCCAATAGCTTAAAAGTATGAAGATGAGGTTGCACTATTGTCTCAAGCTTACAACGATACTAGTTCAATTCGTCCGTTGCTTCTTATGGAGTATGGTTGATGTTGAAAATTTTCCCAAAAGTAGGAAGATCTCCATTGACGCGCTTATAATATAGAAAATTGCTTTGTGTCCTTGTTTAAATATGGGCAAGTGTCTTAAATTTAGTTATATCTAGCTTACTAGTAACTTGCATTGACAGATATATCCGTGTAGACGTGTAGTGGGGTTCATAAATGGTTAATCATATCGTTAAGCCTTAACGGTACAGTTAATCGTTATAATGATTATTGGAAAAGCCTAATCATAATCTTACCGTTAATTAACTATAACCGATAAACAGTTAACCGGTATTTAACGATACGGTTAATGGTTCACCGCTAATTGTTTTATTCCATTTTTATACACTTGTGCACATAATATTGTGAAACTACTTGTATAATTGCTTAGCTCATTTGGGTTTTCTACAACAATAATAACACATACTTACACAAGGTTTGATCATGCATAAAAACTTCTGACATTCATTCATGTTTTAGCCTTTTAGGTTTAGCTGTTTTTTTTTTAAAAAAAAAATTATCGTACATGTTAAACAAGGGTTCACCGTTACAAAATATTTATTATCGTAACCGTTAACTGTTAAAGTTAACGGTTCATCAACCGTTAAACGTTAAAGTTAACGGTTCGGTAACGTTAATTCTTTACGATTTAGTAAATAACTGTTAATATGACCCGGTTATACACGTTTAACGGTTACGGTTATTTTGCACACCCCTACCTAAGATAATCCCACTGAAATTATTTTTATTTATGAAACTTTTTAAGAATTACTAGAAATCGGTATATTATAATCTTCAAAATTCATTTCGGATGGTTTTGAAGTCGGTCGCAGAATTCCTTTGAATTTTTACCCAAGTTATAACAGTGTCATATTAACCCTCAAAAGTCATTAGAACCATCTAATTTGTCTTGAAAAATCATTTACAATAGTTTCTAATATACCTAGAATTGGATTCTAAATACCTTTTTAAATCCTTTGGCCCTTTGGAGGTCTAGGATAAATGAATTGTTTGTTCTAAACCTCTTTAAGTGACCACATGGGGCAACTACTAAAATTATTTTGATTTTTTGAAAAGCTATCAAAATTACCCAAAATCGATTTATAAACCATCAAAATTTTGTCATTTCGGACGTTTTAAAACTTGGTCGTACACCTCCTTTAACTTTAAACTCTATCTTTAACATGATCAAATTAGGCCACATGAGTCATTAGAACTATCTAATTTGACTTGAAACATCTATTACAAAAAATTATAGTTTACGTACAATTGGATCTAAAAAACGAGTTTGGGGCCTTTGGAGGTCCAATATAAAGTAATGTTTGTCGGAAACCTCTTTATTTGACCCTAGTTAACTCCCACTTAAATTATTTTTATCAAAAAATCTCAAGAATCATCATAAATCAATGTATTATAATATTCAAAATTATTTCATTTTAGATGATTTTGATGTCGGTCGCAGAACTTCTTTAAATTTTTATTCAGTCGTTATATATTCATAACCATAAAATTTGACTTAAAACATCAATATAATTACAATCGTTTCTAATATACCTATAATTGGATTCTAAATACCTCTTTGAAGTCATTGCAGGTCTAGGTATAAAAAATTATTTGTTCTAAACTTCTTTAAATGACTACAAAGGACACCCACTTAAATTATTTCAATTTTTAAAAATCTACCGGAATTAACCGAAATCGGTGTATTAACTTTCAAAATTTTGTCATTTCAAACATTTTTTAACTCGGCCGTATAACTTTTTAAAATTTTTACCCTAGCTTTAACAGGATCAAATTAGGCCTCATGAGTCATTAGAAACTTTTAATTTGACTTGAAATATCTATTACATTAGTTTATAATTTATAAATAATTGGATACAAAATACGTGTTTGGGACTTTTGGAGGTCCAACATAAATAAAATGTTTGTCTGAAACCTATTAATATTACCATAGGGGACTCCCACTTATATTATTTTTGAAAATTTTTAAAGATTACCTTCAAAATTTCATCATTTTAAACTTTTATTAATTCACTCGCATAATTCAATTAATTTTTTACCCTAATTTATCAGGTTCGTACTAGCACACAAGAGTCATTGGAACTATATAATTTGACTTGAAACATCAATTACAACCATTTCTAATATACCTACAATTGAATTCTAAATACGGTTTTGAAGACATTAGAGGTCCAATATATATAAAATGTTTGTTTTAAACTTATTTAGTTCAGGGGACACCCATGGACATTATTTCAATTTTTGAAAATCAATTGGAACTACCAGAAATTGGTGTTTTGTAACCTTTAAAATTTCGTCATTTTAGACCTTTTTGAACTCAGTCACAAAATTCCTTTAATTAAATGTACCCTAGTTTTAGTAGGATCAGATTAGACTACAAGAGTTATTAGAACCGTATAATTTGACTTGAAATATCAATTATAATCATTTCTTATATACCTACAATTGGATCCTAAATACGTGTTTGGGTCCTTTAGGTAGGGGTATCCATAACGGCAAAACGTACCATTCAGCCCTAACGGTACGATTAATCGTTATAACTATTATTGGAAAAGGCTAATTGTAATCGTACCGTTAAGTAACAATAACCAATAAACACTTAACTGATATTTATCGGGATGGTTAACGGTTAACCGTTAACCTTTTCATTTCATTTTTTATGCACTTGTACAACTAATATTGTGAAATTACTTGTATGATTCCTTAGCTTATTTGGATTTTCTACAACAGTAATAACACATATTTACACAAGGTTTGATCATGCATAAAAAAAACTTGTGACATTCATTCATGTTTTAGCCTTTTAGGTTTAGTATTTTTTAAATAATAATATCGGTTAACCGACAGTTAACCGTTCCAAAAAATTTACCTTAACAGTAACCGTAACCGTTTATTCTTAACAGTTCTGTAAAATAACCGTTAGTATGAACCGATTATACACGGTTAACAGTTACGATTAATGATTACGGTTATTTTGCAATTCCTTAGATCAGTGGCTGTTACTATTTCGTGTGCGTTGAATGTAGATATCTAAATTATTTGAATCACCGAATAAAATCTTATTTTTTTATGTGGCCGTTAGGATATTTGAGTTGATGAGTTATGATGAACTATTGGTCCTAGCTTGAATCATGTTATGATATTTGACCGTAGACCATTGTTGAATTTTAATCCATATTGTACTTCTATAAAGTATTATCACTTCTCCAATTACTCGTATATAGTATATGTCATAAATGATCATATGAATTTATGGTAGTTTCTATCATAAAAATATATGTTATATTTTAAAGTTACATTATATTGTTTTTTTACATCGCTTCAAATTAAGTTACTTCGAATATTTTCATTTGATTAACATTATGAATATATTTTAATAGCCAATCACTAACTAATATTTTTTATTTCTTTTGCTAAATGTGTATATAGAAAATAATATTAATTTACCTATATTTTATATTTTACAAAAATATGTCATGTTATTCTTCACTTTCTTTTATAATTATATCATGTATTTATACAGACATGCTCTAGTTTATCTAAATGATCAATTTTCTAGAATTTTGAATTACTCATAATTTTTTTTTTTATTCTATGCTCATTCCTTAGATAGATTTAAGTAAATATATACCCTAGATCTACGTTTACCAACTCTAGTTATCTATTAGTGACGTACTTTGTATAGAAATGAATTGGAAGATATTGTTGATCTTCAAGAAATGCATGAAAAATGTAACTCCATCCACAGAGTCACCAAGTGATTGAAATATCGACTTAACCACGAAATATAATTCAAAGAAATAATGATTATGTATGTCATGTTTTACGATGTTAATGCTAGTTTTAAATTACATAGGTATTCATCAAGTCATCAGTCACACTAGGACTACGTAGAATTGTTGAAAAGTATATCTATTTTAAGACCTTGGTTGTCTAAGGAGGGCCCTAATGGCAAGAAAGGATTGATCTTACTGCAATGGAAACCGTACCCCCCAAGAATTATTTGCTACGAGAAAGGGGCCTTTGCCGATTGTCCTCTTTCACTATGACGGGATCTTAAGATGTGTTTTGTCACCTAAAGAAGTTGCATGGCATACGCAAGCCATAATCAAGCCAAGAATCTTGCTAAAAAGATGCATATTGGTACCTTGCAAATAACTACGACTGTATGAAATCACAGAGTTTATAGATTAGAATATGGTTGTCACACATGGGTGAATGTGAGGAAGCAGACATAAGCTTTCTGCTCTTGTTTAGGGTATGGGCTGTGCTTTGCCCCTGTTTTCGGAGACACTGCAACTATTTATACCCATAAATAGAATAACTGACATCCCGTCACTGATAAGTGACTGGTCAGATTTGGGTTGTACTACCCTTGTGCTCTTTCTCGGCATGTGATTAGATGCTTACGCGCCAAGAGGTTCCTTAGGTGGAAGGTGAAATATTTCCTTTCCATGTTGGACAATTGTTTAAGTATTTGACAAATTACACCCACAAAGGAGTACCCAGAAAATCCGATATTCTTGTCAGGCGCATGCATAGCGCGCACACATTGCAGCGCATCCTGGATACTTTTATTAGTGCATTATATCTTCTTAACAAATTGACGTTGAGGGAATTTCAGACTACTGCTCATTTGGTCAAATTTTAATGTGTCAGATTAGTAGCTGAAGACTGAAATGTGTCCCTTTAATTACCACGAACTATACCCTATCCCCACATTCAGCACCTACTAATTCAGAATATTAATATTGTGCGGCAGATAGCTCCAAAGCTACCTAAGAGCAGGAATAGCAGAATGCATACATTATTACAACAATAGCTTGCAAACAAGAAAGTTTGCAAAACAAAGAGACATTAGTCACATTACAAAATTTAAGAGGGTTTTTCAAAGTCACGATTAGTACGTGGTTTTCATACACACATAGTGGGGCCTGGGGTGAGCTGCCCGCATAATAATACATCTCATTTCTATAAATTTTACCAAAATAAAGAATTCTATATTTCATATTTGTCAAGATATCGTAAAGCAATCACTAAATGACCATCAGCAAGGACTTAGTTTCATCGAAGTAAGTCTTGTACGTTGAAATTGCGATCGCATGTTTACCTCATTGATAATGTGATCACAGTATAGCCAGCCATTACCTCCAGCCCTCCTGTTCTCCAACTTTACCAGTTGGCAACTGGGAAAGTACGCAATCAGTGGATTGCTCATTCGAGTTCTACTCCTCTTTTTTACCACTCTCGGATGTGGTTTGATTTATACTAGCTTTAGCCTTGGCAACGAATATTGGATCAGGTTCATGCTTGTCAGAAGGCTCTTTCATCGCCATGCATATGTAAAACGCAATCACCACATTTACTGATATAACAGCCAGAAATCCGGCCAACAATGTCTGATAATAGGGGGAGAGATTCGCTAAACCTGATACAGAAGTATACAGAAGGAACATTCAAAAATAATTACAAATCATGTTCATACTAACTATACATACAGAAGGAAAGAAGGGTAACAGTTATACTCGGAAAAAATAGCAGAAAAAGAAATTATTAAATGTGAGCATCATTCTAATTAAAATTTTGTTTTGGATTGAGGGGGTAAAAAGACTAGCATTGAAATAGCAGTGAAACTACTCTGTAATAGCATACACTTAAACGAAAAAGAAAAAAAAAAAAAGCTAAGACATTCGCACACAGACAACTCAAGCGTTCCCAGCACACAAGCAGAAGTCTCTCTCGAGGCTCCCAGATCTACATCTGTTGGTACGAGTATTGAATAACTATTAACTCCCCGGATCTAAGATCAATTTTGCAAAAGCCTAGACTATATGGAGGTAAAACTGTTGAGGACTAGATCAAAGATGTGAGGAAGTTATTCCAAGGATATTCAAAGACTTAGAAATCCATCATAACGACATAGTTTTATAGATCAATACTCCCTAAGATAACTACTTTTTGTAGCTCAAAATTAAAATGTGACCTAGCCGTGCTTGTAGCTGAAACTGGTTATCCTCTGCTAACTCATTGATGATATTTGAGTTAAGCCTATAGAAAGTGCCAAGCACGTGACACAGACAAAACAACCAAATGGGTCCAAGACTTAAGGCTAATGGCTCATAGAACTAAGAGATCTTCAACATTGCCAAAGCTTCCAAGTACATCTTTCCTTTGTGCTCCAAAACTAACAAAAAATCAAAAAGCATCAACAGATGTTCTAGAAGACAAGATTCTTCACAACTGAATGGATACTTCTACAGTATACATTTCAAATGTGTGATATTATTCTACTTCTAGATACAATAAGAGATCAGTAAGCCTATACCACAAGCAATAGTTTCCATGTCTTAACCCGAAAAAATCCTCAAGAAACATGTCCATATAATATGCTTGGGTGTTAAGAAACCAAACACTAAACTGAAATCTACTTATCCTATGCTTGAAAGTTTCTCACCTGCCCATAGGCATTTCAGGGGCTTGGTCCTACTCACAAGACAAAAATCCACGCAACTTATGGTTAATTATTCTCAAAATCTTCCCAAGTTCTGGTTATTTCTCTGAACTTCTTCATTACTAAGCTTCAAACAAGAAGGAAAAAAACCAAGGTACTCTAAAATATTAAATGTCTCCACACATAGTGCACCACTTCCTTCTGAGATGTCCCTATAAGAAGATTCTTACAAATCTGCAAAAGGGGCACAACATACAAGTATCATATTTCAAAGAGAAGCAACCAACTTTATGCCTCCTGCTTGCATATTTTACATTGTTCATGAACAGATTATTACTGATTGAAGGGTTTAGCTAAAAAAGTTCTAAGGTTAGTCTTATATTAGGGTGATGCAAAAATTAAAAGGTTTGACTCACCTTACTGCATGCTACTCTTTGTGAAATATCTTAAAGCACAATCAGGACAGGGAATCTCTGATTTCATAAATCATAATGCTAATAGTCTAACAACAATGAAAGGAATCACCAACGTACCAAGTACTGAGTATGCATAAAAAGACATATCAGGGAAGGTCTAAAGACACTATTAAAATTCAAAGACATTGTTACATTGCATTCCAGGAACTTTTGGGTGCCTTACCAGGAAACAAATTATTCTGATAGCCATATATGATTGCAATTGGGAAAACCCACATCAATACTGAGGCAATAAAAAACTTATTCACCACTTCAGCCGATGTTGCCATAGCCTGCAAAAGCAACATAGAAAATAAAAGGCAAAAGAATTTCAGCCACTAAAATCCATCAAAACAGACAAATGAGTAGGCAAAGATAAAATTCGAGCCAGAACAAGCAAAACAAGGTGTCCTCAATGTCAAACCCCAAACAGGTGGAAAATACAATAGGTTTTCTAGCCTGAGCTCCAATCCTCCAAGCTTCTGAGCTAGAGTCCCCACCCCAACTCTAACAGACATGTTCCCTGGATAACCTGAAGAGAAGGAACCTTGCTTCCAAGTCATTTCAGGTGATTGTGGGGATTTTATTTAACTAGAGTTTGAGACACACAACTAAAAGAAAAATCCTAAGGATTTGATTGTCCCCTGGGTACAACATGAAAATCCAGCCCAGTGCTTAAGATGCAATAAAGTTTACCCTTAACGACAATTTGCACTACCCAACATTAAGGCAATAACGTAACCTGCTAAAAATAGCTAATGGGAGAAACTAGTCAGAAACATGGAGTTGGTCATGCAACACTGCTTGGCACAACCATGTATCTTTTTTTCTTTCATGACATCTACGATAGAACTCTAGCAAGGCCAGAGAACAACCAGGCATATCTAAGCATAATTCATTGCTCTTCTTTGCTTTTCCACGCGTATTATTTGCTTTATTGCTTCAGGATTTTTTACAATAATAAACTCTGTGAAGGTTTGTGAAAGCAAGGTTTTTACTAAAAGCATAAGAACGGTGCATCTCAAAGTGTAGAGCACAAGAGAAGGATGTATTTTTGTAACATATGTCATTGTTATTTCCTTATAAGGAGAAAAGAGAGAAGCAAAAGTACTACAAACATCTCCCCAGCACTGCCATGGAACCATACAGCAATTCATGCACCTCAAAACAATGATGACCATACAAAGATAACTTGGTCTCCACGACAAAGATCTGCGTGCCTAAGAGCCTAGATATACCATTACCCTCTGATGTACAATTAACTAATCAAGTAATTGTAAACCTTCGTTGCTCTGAAAAACATTTGAAACTCAACAAAAGTCCACAATTCAACAAATAGAATAAAGAAACACATAACCCTAAGTCTCTAACAGATTCAAATCAATACTAGTGGGACGCTAACATACTTTACAATCAGAAATTCAGCATCAACCAAGATTTGATCAAGCTTAGTTCTTGCAGATTGACGAGACTAGAACTCTCAACATTCTCAAGCATACCAATGTTATCCAAAAACAACCTTACAGCAACTATCCCATGTTCCACTTGGTCAGTAATTAAACAGAACAACGATTCAGCTGTCCCGATTAAATCCGCAAAATACCCTGAAGACTCCACCTCGATGATGTTGATAATATAATCACATATTTCATTTGATGTAATATAAGTGATGAAAGTCAAAACTTAAGTAATATGCCATGTATAAAGTGTAAGCAACATATATGTATATTATTTGCTTGTTTTGTTGCTTTGTGTTTCGGATTATTTGTTCACTGCCCAGATAAAATCAAAAGACTCTACATTGCTAAGATGTCTCCTAAAATCAAGGAAGTGGTTGAGACAAGGACTCTTGAATGTTCAAATTCAAATGGACTAAAGATAGAGATGAATTTCAAATATTCCTAACTTCATGGAGTAAACAAATTCTGCTGAAGTTGCTCCCATTCAAAATAGCTTTGATCGTGCAAATTCAAAAAGGAGAAGACTCGTTCAAATTCGCAACGGGTATCCAGTCAAGGTCCTTGAAACAGACTTCAGTAACAGCCCGAGTATCACGGAACGAATTTTGAAGCATCAGTCAAAATCCTAACACCTGATTCAAAGGCAACGGCAGGATTCTGAAGTCTATCCGATATAAAGACACTCTTTAAATAGAGTGAGTTGAAGTGAACAGCAAGATAGTTACTCACGCATATACAATACAAGTTGCTGAAATTATCAAACACTTTCCTCTCTAGAACTACATTTCTTATTTGTAATTTAGATTGAGAGAAAAGTAAAGAAAGTCTCTTTGTGAAGAAAAAAGAAAAATATCAAAAGAAAAGAGAGACATACTTTGAGTAGATTTATAATACTCAAAGATTCAAAAAGAAAGAAAGAAGTGAGAAGATTTTTATTTCTAGGAATTGAGACGCTAGAGTGTAGCTAGGGTAAGCTACGGTATTGAAGATTGGGTGATAATCTTCGAAGGTGGCTTTAGGTCTCTAAAGGAGGAAATAAAGATCGGTTAAATCCTACGGGTAGGAAACCCTAGGCGGAGACGTAGGCACATTGCCGAACTTCGTAACAAATCATTGTCTCCTTTAAATTTGTTTTTGCTTTCTTTATTCGCTTTATACTTCTTATTCGTTCACAAATCAAATCCTGATAATCAGTTCAAAGCCCTTGAAACATATCTCATTCTGTTCCGCATTTATAAACAGTTTCAAAGTCTTTGATCGCCTAATTTGCGAAAATCTACCATACTCTATTCACCCCCCCTCTAGAGTATTTTGATCCTTTTCATCTCCTATTGAATCTTCAATTGGTATCAGAGCCTTACTCACATTTCAAAGACTTAAACATCTGTGAGGCATCATGAATTCGATAGGTGATGGTGGTTTTGCTCAAGGACACTCCTCTAATCGTCCTCCATTGTTTTGTGGGAACAACTTTGCCCATTGGCGCTCCTTAATGCAGATGTTCCTCATAGACCAAGATATTGAATTATGGGACATCATAAAGAAAGGTCCTAAGGTGCCCATGAAGAATGATGATAACGGCATTCCAATCCCCAAGGAAGATGGTGACTTCACTCAAACTGATTTGGAGAATATCGCGAAGAACTATCGTGCTATGAATTTACTCTATTGCGGATTGGATGCTAACGAGTTCAATAGAGTCTCCTCTTGCAGAAGTGCTAAGGAAATATGGGACAAGCTAGTGGTGACTTACGAAGGAACTAGCCAAGTGAAGGAAACAAAGATAAGTATCTATCTCCGGCAATATGAATTGTTCAAAATGACGAATAATGAAAGCGTGAAGGAGATGTTCACAAGATTCACCCAAATAGTGAATAATCTGGATTCTCTTGGCAAATCATTCACAAATGAAGAAAAGGTTCGAAAGATCCTTCGTTGTCTTCCCAAATCGAAGTGGGGTCCTAAAGTGACGGCAATAGAAGAAGCTCAAGACTTGCGAACATTGCCCTTGGACGATCTTCTTGGAAAACTTATCACCCACGAAATGTCCCTAAATGAAGAAGATGGAGAACCAGCTTCATCAACTAAGAATCTAGCACTTAAAGCTAAGAAGGAAGAAGTCTCAAATGAAGATGGCGAAAGTGATGATGATGAGGATGATGAAGATCCTTTTGCGCTTATTGCTCGAAGTCTAGCGAAGATTTTAAAAATGAAGAAGCAATTTCCAAGAGGAAGAGACAACTATCGTCCCAATAGGTATAAAGGTAAGTCATCTAACTCAATGAATAAAGTTAATACACTAACTTGTTATGAGTGTGGAGAAACAGACCATCTTGTCAAAGAATGCCCTCAACGAAAGAAAAAGGCATATCCCAAGAAGGATTTCAAAAAGAAGGCTATGGTAGCCTCTTGGAGTGATTCGGAATCAAGTGACGAAGAAGAAGAGCATGCAAATCTATGCTTGATGGCAAATCATGAAGAAAGCGAGAAGGGAGATCACCTTGAGGTAATTATGAAGAATTTAATGTCAAGCCCTACAAATGTTCTATCCGAATTTTTGCAAAGCATGATAATGAATGAAGAAAGTTTGATTCTTGAATCAAAAATTCTCAAAGAAAGGCTTAACAAACAGGTAAGTATTTCGAAAAGTCTCTCAAAGGAATTATGTGATCTCAAAGCTACCCAGTCAGCCTTTGAAAGCAAGGTCAAGGCCGCGGAATCATCTCTTGAAACGCAGGTCAAGGCCTTGAAAACTGAAAACACCGTTTTAAAAAGAAAGGTCGCCTCTTTAAGTTATTGCAATGATAACTTAGAGAAGGAGAAGAAGCTTCTGGCTGGGAAGTGTAGAGAACAACATAATGCCTTGATTAAATTTACTCATTCGGAAGCAACCCTAAATAAATTGTTGGGTGTACATCAAGTCTCCTTAAACAAAAGCGGTCTAGGTTTTAATAAAAATTTTCCAAAGAAAAATTCGACCACTTTTGTCAAAGCAAAGGATACTTGGAGTACACCTACTTGTTTCTATTGTTGCAAAAAGGGTCATACCAAACTAACATGTCCTTTTAGAAGGAATGATCCTCATATTATTAAGAACTCTTTTCCTATGTATTTTCGAGACCAAGTGAAGCAAATATGGGTTCAAAAAGGGACTAGACCTCCTAATATGGTCCATCCCGAGTATGAAACCAAATTTGTAAAATGGTCTAGAAAGGTTTGATGTTTTTCTATTTTGTAGGAAACCACCAAGAGTAAAGATCATAAGTGGATTCTAGATAGCGGTTGCTCTCGGCATATGAGTGGAAGATCTTCGTTATTTTCAATGATCAAAGAGCAATCTTCCGGATCAATAACTCTTGGTGATAAAGGAAAATGCAGAATTATTGGCATTGGAAAAGTTGGTGAAACCGAATCAAACTCTATAGATGATGTTTATCTTGTCGAAGGTCTAAAATACAACTTGCTTAGCATCTCACAATTATGTGATAAAGGTAATAAAGTTATTTTTGACAAGAATAAATGTGAAGTTCAAAGCGTAGAAAATGGTAAAGTAATCCTTACAGCCCCTCGGTGCAATAATGTCTATGCTTTTCATACTAACAAAGTTTCTAGTGAAAGCTTGAAGTGTTTCAAAGCTACGACAGGTGACTCAAGGCTTTGGCATAGACGTTTAGGTCACATAAATGTGCATACAATGAAGAAACTCGTCTCAAAAGATCTGGTACGTGGACTTCCTAAAATGGACTTCAAAGACTTTGAGATGTGTAAAGCTTGTGCAAGAGGTAAGCAAACTAAAGGTTCCTTCAAAGCAAAAAAGGTTGTAAGTACCTCTCGCCCTATAGAACTTCTTCATATTGATTTATGCGGTCCTATGCGCGTCAAATCTCCCAAAGGAAAACAGTACACCCTTGTTGTTGTTGATGATTTTTCTAGATTCACTTGGGTTTCATTTTTACGTGAAAAATCTGAAGCATTACAGGAATTTTCCAAGATTTGCAAAGAATTACAAACCATGAAAAACCTACCTATTGTTGCTGTGAGAAGTGACCATGGTAGAGAGTTTGATCAACTACTCTTCAACAAATTTTGTGAAAAATACGGGATTTCTCATAATTTTTCGGCTCCTAGGACACCTCAACAAAATGGAGTTGTGGAACGCAAGAACCGAACTCTTGAGGACATGTCTAGGACTATGCTTTTAGAAAATGGTTTACCAAAACATTTTTGGGCTGAAGCTGTAAATACAGCCAATTACATTCTGAATCGTTGTCTCATAAGACCAATTTTAAAGAAAACCCCTTATGAGCTTTTCAAAGGTAAAAAGCCTAACATTTCGTATTTCAAACCCTTTGGCTGTACTTGCTTTGTTCATAATAATGGCAAAGATAACCTAGGGAAATTTGATGCTCGTTGTGATGAAGCAATCTTATTAGGGTACTCTTTGAATTCTAAAGCATATAGAGTTTTTAATAAACGCACCAAAGTTGTTGAAGAAAGTATACACGTGATCTTTGATGAATCCGAGAATGGTACCTTGAGTGATATTTTTACAGGTCTAAAACTGAATAACCATGATGAATTTCTATCTGATGAAGATGAAAGCTCATCTGATGAAGGTGTGTCACAGACCGTCCGAAATATGCAAGAACCAATTAAGAATGTGGACGAGTCAGATAAAGACACTGAAGAACCGTCTCAAAGACCTGAAGTGCCCTCTCCACATCCTGAAACATTATCTCAAGACCCAGAACATAGAATGGAAGGTCCTTCAGGACCCTCAGAATATTCTCCAGGTCTTGAAAGAGTACTTCAGCAATCAGCCTCTACCCCTTTGATGATGAGACGAAAGTTCAAACACTCCTCATCTCACCCAATTGACAATATCATCTCAGATCCAAAGTCTGGTATTCAAACTCGCTCTAGTACTAAAAATCTTTGTGCATTTCACGCGTTTGTTTCTCTTGTAGAACCAAAGACTATTAATGAAGCTCTTCAAGAACCTGATTGGATCGTAGCTATGCAAAGCGAACTGAATGAGTTCGAAAGGAATAAAGTCTGGACACTTGTTCCTCGCCCCAGAGATCATTCAATCATAGGAACTCGATGGGTGTTCAGAAATAAGCTTGATGAAAACGGGAAAATTGTTAGAAATAAAGCACGTCTAGTAGCACAAGGTTACAATCAAGAAGAAGGCATTGATTATGAAGAGACGTTTGCACCCGTAGCAAGAATGGAGGCCATTCGAATGTTACTTGCGTTTGCATCATTCATGCGCATCAAGCTCTTCCAAATGGATGTAAAATGTGCATTCCTAAATGGTTATTTACAAGAAGAGGTATATGTTGCTCAACCTCCCGTTTTGAAAATGAACAATTTCCAAATCACGTTTTCAAACTTGATAAAGCTCTCTATGGCCTTAAACAAGCTCCAAGGGCATGGTACGAGCGTCTATCAAAATATCTACTGCAAAATGATTTTAAACGAGGTTTAATTGACAAGACACTATTTGTGAAAACCAAAGGCAAGGATATTTTAATCGTTCAAGTCTATGTTGATGATATTCTCTTTGGTGCCACTAACGATTCTTTATGCAAGGAATTCTCTAAGATTATGTGTAGGGAATTTGAGATGAGCTTAATGGGTGAATTGAATTTCTTTCTCGGTCTTCAAGTTAAACAAGAAAAAGGTGGTATTTTCATAAATCAAGGAAAATATACACGAGATCTCCTTAAGAAATACAATATGACTCAATCAAAGGAAGCCAAAACTCCAATGAGCTCTACCTTACTCTTAGATCAAGACGAAAATGGTAAGTCCGTAAATCAGAAAGAGTATCGAGGTATGATCGGATCACTACTATATCTTACTGCGAGTCGACCTGATATTATGTTTAGTGTATGCATGTGTGCACGCTTTCAAGCTAACCCCAAGGATTCTCACTTATGCGCGGTAAAAAGGATTTTAAGATATCTCAATGGGACTAAGGACCTTGGTCTTTGGTACCCTAGGGATAGTAACTTTGAACTTGTTGGATATTCCGATGCTGATTTTGCAGGTTACAAAGTTGATCGAAAAAGCACTTCCGGTTGTTGCCAATTTTTAGGATCATCTCTCATTAGCTGGCATTCTAAGAAGCAAAATTCAGTTGCTCTCTCTACAGCCGAGGCCGAATATATTGCGGCTGGTGCATGTTGTGCTCAGCTCATTTGGATATCCCAACAACTATGTGATCTCGGGTTAGACTTCAAAGACATACCCATAAGATGTGATAACACAAGTGCCATATCAATCACAAAGAATCCAGTGCAACATTCACGTACCAAACATATTGATGTTCGACACCATTTTATACGTGATCATGTTGAAAAAGGTGATGTTAACATTTCTTTCATATCTACTGATTTTCAACTAGCTGACATATTTACTAAACCTTTGAGTGAAGATCGTTTTAATTTTATTCGATTTGAGCTTGGCATGTTAAATAAAGGTGCATCAACTTAGGGGGAGCTATGGTACGTACTCTATGTCTCCATGCATGTTTAGTTAAATTAATTGCATGCGTATACCTCATATATTGCTCTCACGTACCCAACTTTTGTTGCATGCACTTGCCTATATAATATGCGTTGTTAACAGTCATACGTATGTGCTATGTCTCAAATGGATATATAAATGGGTACTTATTATATAAATAATTACTCCTTTATTTAAAATTTTTTTTATTTTGTTCAGTCTTTTCAAACACCAAAACTCTTCAATCTGATTTAAATGCATTTCACACGTTTCTGTTATATTTGATTTCAAAATCTGATTTGATTTCCTTGACTGCCGTGCTGTGTACCTAGACTGCACCTAGCCTCAGTCATCATCACTTTGAGCCGTCGTTTCATTTTTTTTAAAAACTCCTCCCAACCGTCTATTTCACACTTTGTACTCATCCTTTTGCCTTCCCTATCTTCCTCTCTTTTTATTTAAACTCCGTCCCTTTCACCAAAGTCATCACTGCCTGTACTTCCCTCACATTCAATCTTTTTCAGAAAATCCCAACATCTCCTATGGCCCCCAAACGCAAATCAACCGCCCCCAAACCTGCTCCTAAGAAGACTCGGACTATGCCCAGGCGCTCCTCTAAAAAGGATGTGGCTTCTGTGGACTACTCCATACCATCTGCTTCTCCCACTCCTCCTTCATCCCCTCAACTCCCTCCTTCGCCTAAACCATCTCCTGTACCCTCTCCTGCTCCTCAAGCTCCTGAGGTAACTATTGAGCCTCCTGCCCCGGTCCCTGAGTCTCCAATTGTGCGTCATCCTTCTCCACCTGTCATTGCGGATGTTATTCCTCCCCCTGTCAGCCCTAAGGTATTATCCCCTTCCCCAATTTCTTCTATACCTAAGTCAATTTCCTCCTCAATTGATGACATTCCAGTGTCATGGTTTAAGAATTTTCAACTTGCTGGAATTTGGGCCGACGGGTTTAAGTCTAGAAAGCTTTGTGTCTGTGAATTAGCTGACCTAGATTTACTCACCTCCTCCAAGCTTGAAGGTATTGCTATGTTTAAAGCTTCCTCTCTGGTCCGTATGTTAAATGTTGGTGATATTTTCTATCCCCGATTAACCCGTTTGTTCTACCTTAACATGACTTCCAAAAGAGAAAATGGCATCATTTCCCTGACCACGTTGGTCAAAGGCATTCCCATTACCCTAACCCCTCTATCCTCAATGTTCCAAATGAAGACTGGTCTGACTCCTCTCCTCCTCATTTTGAATGTGTTGCTAAAGCCAAATCTGACTTTGTCCTGCCCAATCCCCCGAACTCCAAACAATTGACCCATAGCAGCCTGAAGATTGATCCCAAGGTTGTTAACACCCTGTTGGTTCGCTGTGTTGTCCCCAGGTCCAACTCGCGTGAGCTCTTAACTGACCATTGCCTTGCTATGACTTTTCTTATTCTCAGTGGTTTTGATGTGAACCTCCCAAACACAATTCTAACCCATATGTACCACACGATTTCATCCTCGAGAGCCAATCCCCTTCCCTATGCAAACCTTCTCCCCCTGATTTTCAAATTCTTTAAGGTTGATGTTGTGGGTGAAGACTGTGAGAGCTGTGCCTCCTCCAGAATTTCAATGGAATCCTTTAATCGCATTGGCATTTTTGCCTCCTCTGATGGGTCGTGGAAACTCCGCGAGGATCTTCCTCCCGATGAACAGTCCCGACTTCCATCTTTCAAAGGCGTTTCAAAGGAGCCAACTCCCTCTCAGCTTTCAAGGTTCGTCTCAAGGCTTGACTCTGTTGACTTTGAACTCGATTGTGTGCGACGCGATCTTGCAGATCTTCGTGCTCACATTGATGATAAGTTGGACGCCTTGGTGGCTGACGTGAAGCTTCTGCTCTCATGATTTTAAAAAACTATCTATTTCAATTTCTGTTCTTCATAAACTATTTTCGATATGGTTGTATTAAACTTTTTACTTTTGCTCGTTTATCCATACATTCCTCTCCTTCCTTGACGAAAGTCAAAAAGGGGGAGATATATTATCTTCTTGTTTTATATATAACTGTTGTTTCTGCTTAAATGTTATGTGCTTTGATGTTTTGTCTGTGCTAATCATCCATGCATGTTTTGCCTTTCATCAAGGGGGAGATTGAAGACTCCACCTTGATGATGTTGATAATATAATCACATATTTCATTTGATGTAATATAAGTGATGAAAGTCAAAACTTAAGTAATATGCCATGTATAAAGTGTAAGCAACATATATGTATATTATTTGCTTGTTTTGTTGCTTTGTGTTTCGGATTATTTGTTCACTGCCCAGATAAAATCAAAAGACTCTACATTGCTAAGATGTCTCCTAAAATCAAGGAAGTGGTTGAGACAAGGACTCTTGAATGTTCAAATTCAAATGGACTAAAGATAGAGATGAATTTCAAATATTCCTAACTTCATGGAGTAAACAAATTCTGCTGAAGTTGCTCCCATTCAAAATAGCTTTGATCGTGCAAATTCAAAAAGGAGAAGACTCGTTCAAATTCGCAACGGGTATCCAGTCAAGGTCCTTGAAACAGACTTCAGTAACAGCCCGAGTATCACGGAACGAATTTTGAAGCATCAGTCAAAATCCTAACACCTGATTCAAAGGCAACGGCAGGATTCTGAAGTCTATCCGATATAAAGACACTCTTTAAATAGAGTGAGTTGAAGTGAACAGCAAGATAGTTACTCACGCATATACAATACAAGTTGCTGAAATTATCAAACACTTTCCTCTCTAGAACTACATTTCTTATTTGTAATTTAGATTGAGAGAAAAGTAAAGAAAGTCTCTTTGTGAAGAAAAAAGAAAAATATCAAAAGAAAAGAGAGACATACTTTGAGTAGATTTATAATACTCAAAGATTCAAAAAGAAAGAAAGAAGTGAGAAGATTTTTATTTCTAGGAATTGAGACGCTAGAGTGTAGCTAGGGTAAGCTACGGTATTGAAGATTGGGTGATAATCTTCGAAGGTGGCTTTAGGTCTCTAAAGGAGGAAATAAAGATCGGTTAAATCCTACGGGTAGGAAACCCTAGGCGGAGACGTAGGCACATTGCCGAACTTCGTAACAAATCATTGTCTCCTTTAAATTTGTTTTTGCTTTCTTTATTCGCTTTATACTTCTTATTCGTTCACAAATCAAATCCTGATAATCACTTCAAAGCCCTTGAAACATATCTCATTCCGTTCCGCATTTATAAACAGTTTCAAAGTCTTTGATCGCCTAATTTGCGAAAATCTACCATACTCTATTCACCCCCCCTCTAGAGTATTTTGATCCTTTTCATCTCCTATTGAATCTTCATACCCTAACACCCGAATTAAACCCCATCATCACTAAAGAGATTATGACTACTTGAGTTGATACAAGTGATAAGTTTGCTCCTTTACAAATATCGTAACCAATAAGCCAAACCAATTGAACTACAGAAGGTAAAGGTAACAGATTAATCAACGACATTGAAATTTACACACTATATAACAACAATAACAGCTACAATGATAACTATAATACAATAATACAACAACAACAACAACAACAACAACAACAACAACAATAATAATAACACCAATTACTCGAAAACCCCAAATTACGTTCCTTAAATTTACTTCAATATCGTATCAAAGAAACAAACTTTATTCCAAAAATCAACAAAAATAAATGAATGACATAATGTATGAGTAAAAATTGATATCAAATCACTGGAAAAAAGAAGCAGAGAAAGAGTACCAGAGTCAGGATCCTTGTAGATGAGATATAAAACTTTCAGCAATTCCCACTTTTGACCGCTCTTTAAAAACTGGGATATGTACTTGTGTAGAATGATCGTGGAAATCAATAATTTGGTTAGGTCAATTGAATGACCCGGATTCCATAGGTGATTTCTGACGGGCTCAGTTTCTTGCCCAAAGCCATCGACAGCTGGGCTCTGGCGGCCCAGTGATGGTTCAGTTAGGTTTAGGGCTTACACAAAAAATAATAAAATAAAAAGACAAATTAAATACCTTGAAACAAAACTTGGGGGTTTTTTCAGGTAGTAAACATAAGAAAACAAATTACAAACCCTTTCTAGCTTTAGTAGCTAAATTGTGGGCATTATTAATTAAGAGTCTTGAAACTTTAAAGCAAGTAAAGAGCGAGAATTTTGAAACCTCCAAAGTAATATCTTCCACAAGGTTCTGAAGTTCCTTGGGTGATTTGGTGCGGTTTACAAGGCATTCTACTACGACAACACTATCTGTTCTAAAGAAGCAATTTTGACTTATCTTACGACATTCCTTCATACCCTTCCAAAAAAGTTGGGGTTTAGTGATGCATGCATATTTTCAATCGAAAAGAGGTATTTGAACGATACTTTTTTTAGTGAAATTCTACAGGATTAAGAAGGCATAAAATTGATATTTATATTTTTTGAATTGGAAAAAGATTAAAACCTTTTCAAATTAGGAATCAATTTTTCCAAAACTACGTTAGAAACTTCCCTTTCTAAAAATAAATACGTTTAATTAAGTTACTTAATGTATTTATTATTAAATAAATTATTTAAAAATATTCTAAAATTCCTTTAAAATTACAATATTTATAATTATAGAAAAATATGGAGTATTCCCTATATTCTTCCCATCGCTCCTATCTAGGACCTAATATGACCGTATAAGCCTCACTGGTTTGAAATTGTTCGAAATGACCAACTTGAAGGTTGCATCGTCTTCTATACACTTTTGAAAGTTTTTATTAACTTTTAATGAAGGTACTAAATGTTGTATAGAGTTGTATGAGTAGGTATAGAACCATTCAATATCTTATATTTGATTTTCAAAGGTCCTAAAGCGCTTTTAGGTCCCTATTGTAGGATATTTTTAGGGATCAAAATCAGTAGAAATGAGTGTTTAGAGTCAAATGTAAATAGTTCCAATCACTTCTAGGGTATAATATAACCCTATAAGACCCATATTAAGAATGTCAAGGTGATCCCTTATTTGATAAAAAAAAATTGTCAAATATTAATCAAAATTTGATGTTTACTACATAAGGTTTTTAAGATTTTTTTTTTTGAAATTATATAAGGATATTGAAGCTTTTTAGGGTTTTTTTTTATATGAAGAGATACGAAAATATACAATATGTTATGTTTAGTTTTCAAATGCCCTAAAAACGTATATTAGGAACCAATTGTTGGAGTTTTGGACGTTAGTTACAACAGGCACTGAGAGTCAAAGTATATAGTTTCAATCAATCATAAGACTTGATATGTTTCTATAAAAGGCATAATAAGCATATGAAGGCATTCTTTCACCGAGATCAAAATCTTATGGTATAATCAAATTTCAAAGTTATACACAGTTTATGAGATACTTTATGGTTGTATGAGGAGGTTTGGAGCCAACAAATAGCTTATATACAATCCCCATAATTTCTAAAAATGAGTTTAGGACCCAGTAGTTTGAGTTTTTTTATTGTTAAAATAGGTGTTAAGTGTCAGAGTAGATGGTCCAAAATTATCCAAAATGATCAAATTGAAAGGTTATTAAACAATATTTTTTATATATATACTGGATTATTTCTTTGGTCATGTTGAAATTAAAATATACACATGAAGCAGTAACAAGTCAAACAACTCAGGCAATGCACGGACTGTAGGAATGTTGATACATATAGTGGAATTTCAAGAAATAATTTCTTACATCTACAACAGGATCTCATGCACATTTCAATACGAATTATAGGATTAGAATTCTATACCCTTGAAGCGTGATTTTCTCAAAGCAAAGATCGATTCACACTTATATATAGAGATCCTTAGAACACCAAATGTTGCTCCTCTAGTGTTGGTTCACAAGCAACGATTGAATCACCACGTATGGTAGTACAGAATAAGGAACAATTCCTTTTTACTTTTTTTGGTGATGGCAAGGGGAAAAGAGAGCCTTTTAGAATACAGCTAAGTATGAGTGAAGAAGTACTTTTTATTTCTCATAACCATCCTTATTTCCATCTATATGTTACAAAAATAAACTATTTAGTCCATACTTCACATAAGCATGACCATTTAGCTTCTTAACGTCTTTTGCATTTTAATTCAATCATATACATATATGTGTGACCTCATAGGACCGGTTTATTATTAGCCGTGCACTAATCAAATTAGTTCACAAATCATAGTCGGTTTCTAGCAAAACATTGTGATCACCTAAAATAACCGATTATAGATATCTCCATAAATTTGTCCATGTTATATTCGTTACACTTGATCAAAGAACATTTTTCTTCACGGACTTATGAAACTAGTCCCCAAAATAAAACCCAACTATTGAATAAAACCAAACAAAATCAAACCAAACCAAAATCAAGCTAGCACGGAAATGTTAAGCTAAATTCACACTATTGCACTATTCTCTCTATTTTGTACTACTGTATTGCGCTCTAGAGATAATATTTACACAATTTTAGCAACGGTGCTTAGATTTTTATTAAATAAAAAAAACACGAAAATTGGGATATGGTGTATGATCGCGCGTTTGTACCTAAATGCTCGTCCAAATAAGTAAGGACTAGTTTTTATGAGTTGAAAATTCAGGTACCCATAAGTCTTGTGGTTTTACGAGAGCTTTAACTCTAACGGTCTAATTCCTTTGGAGCATAGGAAAAGATAATCTATTCTTCCTTATAGAAGTAGGATTTTTTATTAATTTCATAATAAAGCTTAGGGACCAGTTTTATGTTTTCATGAAAGAAAAATAAAAACCCAGTATGTACAAATTAGCGTAGAGATCGTAGAATTTAGAGGATAGAATGTTGCTTTTTTTTTTTGCAATTGATATATAAACTTTAAAAACAACCCCATTCCTAGCCATGACAGCTAGTTTGTAGGCTTTATCAACAAGAAATCTTAAAACTTTAAAACAAGTAAAGAAAGCAAAAGTTAAAGCAAATATTTATTGTATAAAAGGATCAACTACTAAATAAAATGCATCAGAGACTAATTGGTCATCAACCGAAAGATTAATCAAAACTAATTTTGAAACTTGTGCTATGTATGGATTTATAATGCTTTATGCAAAGTCACTCTAAATATTTTAAATCAAATAATATATTCAATTTTTGTTAGAACGCAATAATAGTTGGTTTTATAAAAAGAAAAATATACATAGCCATTTCTACCCAAGTATTAACCTATTTATTTTAATTAAAAGGGTAAATAGGCATTAACAACACCAGCTATAATTCAAAGGTATGGAGCACCACAAACTTAACATGTGTATTTAAGCAACATATACTTTAAGGCTGGGTATTCTAAGCAATATCAACTAACATTTAGGTGTGCCTTATAACATATTCCTATAGATTCTTTTTGGATTTCTGTCAATTCACACCTTGAAAAACCTCCCTCTCCCCCTATCACAACCCAGTTTTTGCCTTGATTTTGCCACAAACTACAAAAGGTCACCAGAATCTAGTAAATTTTTGGTCAATTGTCATTACATACCACTAACATTAGTAGCTCCCTATACACGTCTTAAGAGGTGGTGCTTCCTACATTCCCTAACCTCCAATAACAAGCCATTCCCTTCTACTCTTTAGCCACACAAACTTTACTCTTATTTCAACTCAATTGGAAAACCAAAATTGATATACAGCAACATAAGAGCTTACAAAAAATTCCAAAGAACAATAATTATCATCTGACTTGTCTCAATTGGATTGCAATTGACAGTAAGTTCGGCTCCAAGATGTCAGTTTGTGATATTCATAAATACAGTCAACAAAAATAATATTTAATATAATTGACACCAGAGGTCTACAAGTCTACAAAATCTAAGATATGCACTTTGGAGGAAAATTTTGAGCTTTTCCTTGAAACTAATTGGTGGTGAACTAAACACTACAAGCAAAGCGGGGGAATTTACAGATGGGTCTTGGACATGTGAACTGCCAAATGCAACAGAAAAATAACCAATAGAAAAGGTCACTATGGCTGTTAAACAACTGGGTTATCAAATGTAAACTGGCTTAACATCGTTGGGCCCAAAGGTTGCAGCACACACAGGGCACTTGCGATGCCGGGTCTCGATTACTCTCTGGACACAAGGATTGCATAACAGATGGAAACATTTTGTAATGACTACCTGAAAACAGTTAACCAAGAAAAGTTTATCAATGATACAAATTGATTGAGTACTCTGAAGAAAACTAGGCAGAGTTGCAAGTTCTATAAATTTATTTTAATCAGGCAACAGGAATACAGGATCAAGTACCTCCTTGGGCCTATCAAGGCAAACACTACACTTGAGTATTTCCTTGTATTCTTGGAGCTCCTGCTGAAGCTTTTCCACAACAGAACCCTCCTTTTGCATTCTAAGATGCTCAGCTTTCCTTTTTACTGCTTCCAATTCCTCCTCTAGCCTTTTCCTCTCGAACCTGGCAAAAACAAATTGGAACACCTTTTGTTATATGCTGCAAAACATAAAAGGAAGCACAAATACATAACCTTTCGATTATGTATAATATATAAAAACATGTATTAGAATACCTTTCTTTCTCTAAATCTATCAGCAAACCAGAAAGGTTTCCTCGACCATCTTTGACTTTACTTTGTAGTCCATCCAAAGATTCTTTAGACAGTTGCAAAAATTTACTTGATTCCAACAGTCTCCTTTGGATATTCTCCAAAGAAACTGAATTTTGACACCCATCTTCTGCATGTCTATGGATCTGATCTGAGCAGCTTTTCACCTGTTCATAGTGTACTGCCAATCATATTCATAATACGATACTCTGTAATATTATACACATATAAGGGACAAAACCTACCTGATCCTCAATTCTTGCAGCTTTCATTTCCAAAAAGTCTTGTGAAACACTAGCCAGTTGGATCTTCTTCTGCCAACTTTGTTTCTCCACAAGTAGAAGATCATGTGTTTGTTTATTGCGCCGACCTTCTAGTACAAGCTAGATCACCAAATTTTCACAAAAAGTTGATCAAGTTAAAACCCAATAAATACAGATTTCCAAGTTGTCAGTTTGTCACTACGTTCATACATTCAAAATCACCTCAAAAAGAAAAACAAGGCACTCAAGGGATCTTGATAACACACGTATTAAAAAAATAAAAAATAGAGGGTTCCAAAAGATAATGGTCAAGTCCATTTTAAATGGTCAAAACAAAGTCCTATTACATCTCTGACAATAAAGGCCACAGAAAAGTATATCAAAGAAACTTTGACGTAAGCATCCAAACAGGATAACATGGTAACATTTCCCCACCACCTTTACTTTAACAGGAACCACCCTGCGAGACCATACACAGCCAAACAATTACAGTCCTACATTCATACTCAAACACACATATATCTCTTGATCATCCTTCTCCAGTAAGATTGTATCACCAACTTACTGTATGCCACTTCCTCCAAGGAATTAATAATAATCAACGATTACGAAGGAACTTCAAGGCTCATGCTTACTACTCTTCACAATTAATTGTAAAAAGATAAACAGACAGCAGTGTTCAAATATGAGGAGCGGCAAAAGGGGTATAAGCTCCTCATAGAAGGCCCTATGACCATAAACTTACGGAGAGAATGTTTCCATTGCCTCGGAAAATGAACATTCTTTGATTATATGATTTATATCACAAGAAATAAACTATAAAGGCTCCAACCAAACTTCCAAAAGCAATTGCACACATAAATGTGAAGTCAAGAAGCCCATGTTGGTGGGAAAAAGTCATGGGTTAACAAGTCCAATACCTTGATATTATAGTCGTCTCTCTCAGTAACTTGCTGCAACATGTGCTGGTTTTGGTTTTGCACGTCATCATAGGCCTGTCCAATAGTCTGAGGCATAACAGATGAATATTATATGTTGCTGAGTAGCTGGATAGATATTGAAAATGAACTGAAGAAAAATCAACCTCGATCTCAGATAAGTAAGCTTCATTCTCTTCATGCTTGGATCTCAAAGCATTAGTAAGTTTTGACTTATCCCTGAAAATTAGTACATACACATCAAAAAAATTCAATCTTGAATCACAAAACGAAGAAGCAAAAAAAAAAAAAAAGCAATGTAGAGTACTACAAAACAATACATGAAAGTTATTTTAAATAGGCAGAACAGTTATGGAAGTTACAGAGGTGCCTTATTTAAAATTGAAAGTAAATAAAAGAGCACTATTTAACCTATAAATGAAACTCTTTAGATGCTTAGCAAACTCAGTCTTGGGGCATGGTAAAATGAAAGTCTGGATCGCTCAAGTTAAATATAGTTCTTGTGTTGCTATCAACCAATACAGGACAAATAATTTAGCATAGAGCATACTAGCATCAACAGCTCAAGTGAATTTTAGCTTCTAAATAGAATCAGACTTTCTAAATTTTTAGTAGTTAAGATCCTACCTGTTAGGTATTTTTAACATCCATAACAGAAAGTCTGATAAATTTGCCTTACTTAAGCTTTAGCATGTCCCACTTGACTATTCAAAATAATGGACAACATACATTTAACCAATTAACTATCCCAATTCTGAATATGCTAAAACACAAATGGTTAAATCACACAAACTTTATTTACAGGACAGAGCAGGAGAAGAAAGGATTTCATTTTAAAAACTCCATCTAATTATTATCTATTGTTGAAGGCGTGAAGCACCTGAATAGCAGTCTACACAAAAGTTAACAGAAAAGACTAATTCACCATGCATTTAAGAGATCTGTCTATAAATACCTCAGTGAGAAAAAAATCCATCACAACTACCTTACAGAAAACTCAACTCTTATCCCCTAGTTTAGGCCTCTCTATCCTAACTCAGTTGAAAACAGGAACGGCATAAATAAAGGATAAGAGAAGCATCCAATCAATAAGATGAAAACTAAATTTTTGGATTAATAAAGTGGGAATGAAACTAAAAACATATACAGAGTATAAATGATATATGTTGAAGAACCAATAAAAACAACTTAGTTTGTATAAGATAATGCACATTGTTACAGAAATACAAGACTAAGAGAACTTCAAAAACATTAACCATACAATACCTAACCTTTCAGAAGACTCACACTTCCCCCTCAAATCGGCAATTTCAGCTTCAGCCGCAGCTAAGCGCTGTTGGGATAGAGCCTCCGCTTCTATAGCTGTTTTCACACGTATTTCCATATTGTGTTCATCAAGAGAGGACTTCAGGTTATGCACACGAGCCCATGCACTGTACTCCCTATCCCTTGCTTCCAAGGAATTTCTGTAGAGCAGCATATCAACCAATCATAAAGATTACCATATCGTTGTACTACGTAGCAAACAAGTATGCGAAGGATAAAATACAATCATACAAAGCTTCGCTAGAGTTTTAAGCACTATTGCCGGTCCGAAATCCTGTCAACCTCCTAAATTTACGTTTAACCAAATTATAATGGACTTGAAGATCCAGTGCAACACACTCATAAAAAAAAGACTAAGTTTAACTCCACCTCTCTCCATAACCCTTGCAATTAAGGCTCCATGAAGTATGGTGTACAACGTTTTCCCTGAAAACTATTTTCCTATTTTACATTGTTTAGTTTGGAGTAAAATATAGAATGTAAATTCATTTTACACCCTATTGAAAACATTTTCCCCCAAAATTGGGAGTAAACAATTTTACATCCATTCACTCCAAAAAAAAATTACCAACTAACAAACAACTCACGCATTACCAACTCACGCATAGAAGTGAGCACAGGTCGTGTCGTGCCCGCCACGGACCGTGTTAGCTCAAGCCTGACCTCTTGTCGTGCCGAGTCGAGCCATGCCTAATTGTGGCCATGTCGTTGTGTTGTGTCGTGCTATCTTTCCCTAATACTCTGTCCATGGCCTAGCGTGGCGTGTCGTGACATGTCGTGCTGGGCTAATTATTTTAACAAAAATAAAAATAAAGTATATAATAGATTTGAAAAAAAATAATTTTAGATAATTTAAATTATATCATAAGAATATAATAATATTAAAAATAATAGTAATATTAATTGTAGTAGTAATAATAATATTATTATCAATAATAGTATTAAATAATACTAAATAAAATAACATGCTTCGTACCGTCCTCGTGCCAAATCGACATGCCGCTCGAGTACTCGTGCTTAAATTTTTTTTGCTGTCCGCAACCCACTCCACAGAAAGCGTGCCACGACCATACTTGTGTCTAGGGGTCTTCATAGCCGGGTACCCGAGTAGTTTGAAAATCGGCCCATGACCCGACTCGGGTCACAGGGTACCCAACTTATTTCCTAAACTCTTTTCATTCTCATTTAGGTACCCGCTTAAATCGGGTCAAGTCACATGGTTCTCATTTAGCTTGTACCTGCTTAGATTGGGTCGGGTCACATGGTATCCGACTGAAATCCTGCTCAAACAGCAAAACCAGATTTTTAAATAAAATTATTTCGGGTATCTGGGTACTTGATTACATTTTTATCCGGCTCGTGGCCCGACCCGAGTATCTAATTCTTTACCGGGTCGATTACCCGACCCGAAAAATCAATCTATCTATTTTCGGGTCATCAAGTAATCGGGTCGGGTAGTTTTGAACACCCCTACTTGTGTCTTACCGTGCCAAAAGTGTGTCTGCTTAACCTCCGTGCCGGCCCGACACAGCTCATACCCTGCTCTACTCACGTATTCTTTGTTTCTCATCTTCTCGGTAGCCTCTCCTTACTCAACACTATTTCTCTCTTAAAAATTGGGAAAAAATCCACAATTTTCTTTCATCTTCTTCGAATATAATCAATTAAGTATGTTTTCTTCAAATCTCATGTCTTGATTATTAAATCATCATACTATATCATGAATTCGAAATTTTTTTTATCAATTTTAGTCAAAAAAAAAAAAAAAAACTAGATTTCCACTAATTCAATTGAACCATGAAAGTACTATTACATTACAACCAGCTGATTGGTTTACCTATTTGATTGCGAATACATTTACATGTTTGATTGGTTTGCTTATTCGATCGCGAATGCTTCTTTATAGTTAGCTTACGGTCTTCTATAATGTTGAACCATATTTTTTAGGGTTTTTTGATTTTATGACGATATTCTGTATAATATAATATGTTATTAATAGATCAAAGAAATATATTGTAGATTTTATAAAAAATATATTTGTTGTAGCTCAATAAATTTAGCTAATGACAAACAACTAGAAAATACAACAAAAAAAATTAAAAAATGAGAAGAGAATACAATTAGAAAAGTTAATAGGAGTATTTGATTTTCAGTTCAACCAAACAACGAAAAATATTTAAATGTAAAATCATTTTCCATGCAATCAAACAACGGAAAAGTTCCATGAAAATGAGTTTTCCTCCGTAAAAGGTTTTCCATGGAAAACCATTTTCAATTGAAAATATTTTACGCCCTATTAAACGAAGCCTAAGTGCACAAAACAAAACCCAAAAGAGGAGGAAAAAAGGAGCTCCTTTAGAAATATGAAAGTATGCAATCGAAGCACCAAACATTTTCTTAAAACCACAACCACAAACAAAAGTGATGGCCAAAGAACTAGCTAGGGTTTGTATCTCCAAAATGAAAGTTTGGCAAGCACTTGCAGCCTGTGTTTTCAGTACCAATGAAAAAATATAGCAATTATTGGTAGCTTTCTTAATTCAACAGACATCTTCCTTTGAAACTTAACACTTTAAATCTCTAAATACATAGCTTAGTGCTTTATTTTCCACTACCTCCCACTTGATTTATCAAATCAAATTTCAACTTCTTATCCTTTTCTCTTTTTCCATTAAATATCACTCCTCATATCCCATGTTCAAATCTTCTTATACCACATCACACCATCAATCCAAATGTACCACAAAATCACTACCTCTCATAACACTACTTCAGAAGGTAAATCTTACCACAATTATAGCAGGGGAATTGTTTACAATCGCCCTTAATAAAAAATAACACCAAAATGATACTTCTCACGGCAAATAATTAAATAATAGTAAATTTACTTCCACTAATTAAAATCTTGATAAGAAAAAGCTTTGCTATTACATGAGTTACAATGAGAAAAATAAGGAAGCAATAAACGCATTCTTTGACACAAGAATATTTCTATTCAGCATGCAAATAAGTCCCGCTCCACCTCTTTAGCAAGCACAGATTCAAATTTCTAACGATTTTAAGACAGACTGATAGACAAACAAAATATAATAAGAGCAAAAGCATCAAAATTAATAAGAAAAAGGCCAACTTTGATATCTTCCCACCTTGTTACAGTAGACTCACGTCTGTACATCTGTACAATAAGGTTTAATTCCATTTCACTCTCTTTCAAATCCTGAACCTGCAACATTTTGTTAAAAAGGCATCTCAGTATTTTTCCCCCTCCAACTATCACCTACGAAGTATAAGATAGTAACATATTTTCAAGTAAGAATTGGGTCAAAATTATTAAACAGAAAGAACGAGGGTGCTCAATGATAGTGAAAATCCCAATATCTCACAATTTCCACATTTGTAATGAAAGTTTAAGACAATTAAAAAAGGGGATGACATCTATGCCGCAACGCAGAATTGGGACAGTTTTGTAGTTGAAATGAAATCATATAAAATATATATACAACAAAAAATTCAATATACAACATTGACATATAAACATAAAAATTATTCTCACTAAAAGAAATCAAACATAAATGTCTAAGAAAATCAAAGTGTCCAAAAAAAAAGGAAATTATGAATACTAAAAACACACTTACAAGTTCAAAAAACCATAAATACTAAAGGCCAGTAAAGAGATATAAATGGGTGAACAAAAAATTTGGAATCAGATTTTTCACCAGTAGAAGGGACAAAGCTAGTTTTTTTCCTCTCCTCTTTTCCATTTATTCTGACTTCACTATTCTTTTTGAACTGCCAAAATGCATGTCAATTGTCATCGAAAATTGCAAAAACTAAACAAATCAACTGAATGATCCATAATCACTAGCAAAAGCTATAGCATCATATTTCCATTACCATAATCTTCTAAACCAGATACACAACTGAACCTTGTACATAATCATAATTATTATGAACTAATCAGGTCATGGTACTCATCTCCCAATTGGCATAATTAGTCAACAACTTGATTGACAAATACAGTGACAATTATGCAGAAGCAATTTTAGAACAAAATAGCGCATTCAAGGCACTAACTCCCTAAAGAACATATCAGATCAAGTATATGTATCTTTTAAGAAATTAATAAATGTACGGAGCCATCAGAATTTGTATAGAGAATCAGCTTATCACTCATAATACTGCAAAGTGAACAGCACTAATGCTTTAAGAAAGAACATCACAACATACCACAGCTTGTAGCCTCTGGATTTCAGAATCTTGATTGGCAGATCTAATAGATAATGTCTCCAAATCTTTGGCCTACCAATGAGGTTTCACATTACTACATCAATCCACAAAAACTTTTGCAAGAAAATGAGCAACTGTGAGCACAAAAACTACCTTCCTGGCAAGAACATTTGAGAGGGACTTTACTTCAGCACGCAAAGAATGAACATCAGCAGCTGTCTCCTTGTACTTCCGTAACTTGCTTTGCATGGAGCTAATATCTTCGGGAAATGAAGAAACAAACTCCTTGAACTTTGAAATTATTTCTTGCCTTCCTGAATAAACAGAACTCAAGATAATATGCAATTTATTTAAGTACTATATAAGATTTTCTTTCTCATAACAGAACATATTCTAAATATGCCCAGCAAATTAAAATCTACTGATACCTGGTTCTCTAGAAGATTCTTCCAGCTTGGCTTCTATCCAATTTCTTTCATCATTTTGTCTTTGTATCTCAGATTCAAGCTCATCTATTCTACAACCAGCCGTGGTCAAAGACCTTCGAAAAATATCACCTAAGTCAGTTCTTACTGCCACTTCTCTTTCTTTCCATGCAACTTTATCTTTCTCAACCTGCAAAATCAAGGGTGGGTCAATAGTAAGCAACATAATGAATTTACTCAAGAAAGTAACCATATGTAGACACAAGTAAATTTACCAACCAGTTACAACCTGAAGTTTTTCAAACAAGGCCTGATATTGGATGACATCAGCTTTAGACTTCTCAAATTCTTCTTTCACTAGCCTGAAAGCTCTGGCACAAGATATAGACTTCACATTTTTCAATGTTCCCTGTCATTAAACACCATGGAATCAGTAATTTGCAACTTCTGGATTCTTAAACTGTAACTGATATAAACATTTCCTGGAAAATAACATTTTAAAACAATCAACATTTAAGAATTGGTTACGTTTTCTCATGGTGCCACCTAACCTGCAAATTGGAGAGCTTCTTCAAAATAACTATCCTTTCCTCATGCAAGCGCTTAAGTTCTTGAAGTCGGGAAGAAGACTGAACCTGCAAAAACGAAATTACAAAATTATCGAATGAGCTAATTCGACTCAAGCAAACACCAGAAATCCAGTCCTCTACCAGTGACTCCTTCAATGTTGCTTCCATATCTTGAAGATCTTCCTTTTTTTTATCAGCTGCCCTGTCATTAGAAATATGCTTATTTCCCATGTTCAGGACAGGGAAAAATACCCCCTTTGTTGCATCTTTCTCAGCTTTAATAGCTGCCAACTTAAGATTACTTTCTTCCAGCTCTCGTATGGCAGTCTTCAGCTCCCCTGCACAAAGCCACATGCATATTACCAAACCTGAATTTAACAAAAATCCTGGCTATTCTGAACTATAGATGGGACATACCTCAATTGATCTCCCCACCCAAAAAAAATAAAGAAGCACTGGATGACAAATGGAATATACAGAATTGATGTTCTTGGAAGTATTGTGGGAAATTGGAATCATGGCAATAATTGCATAGCAGACAGGAAAAGGAAATGATGTAATGAGGGAAGATTGTCAACAAGTACTAAATTGTGTGGCATCATAATAGGATCTAACAATAAATTCTTTAAACCTACATTACCCAGACTCTTCAGAGTTGTCAGACAAGTCAGAACTACCAACAGACTCTTCAGTTCAATCTTCACCTGAAGTACCTATGCCCCCAATCCTAAATTACATGGAACTAAACATTTTTCAAACAGAATGGAAAACTTTCACCTAACTTGTGTCTGAACAGACACTAGACATAGATGATTCTTTATCTATCTGGCATCCAAATTCATCTAAGTTGTCATGTATGAAGCACAAAAGAATCGCAAGATTATTTCGAAGTGAAAGTGCAAAGCCACATTACAAACAAATGCATCAAGCATAATCCATCAAGCATAATCAAGTAAACATCACAGCTGTAACAAATGTATTAACAGATTACTTAGCTCACAGAAATACCTACTGGAGACATAAGAATAAATATGGTAACACAACTGTCCACCAGTAAAGACTACAGAGTAAGTCCTCTCTAATTAAAGGAAGAGAATCTATTTTAGGCGAAGATAGTAGATATACTTTCAAGTCTAACATAAGCAAGACATCAAAAGCAAGGGAGGGCATGAAAAGCTGATTATGCTGATCTGTCACAAAAGGCGGTGATAGAAGTTACCTTGCATATAATAGAGTTCAGCTTTGTTCTTCAAATCATTAACCTGATGCTTACGAAGTTCACTTGCAAGTGAATTGTGTTTCAGATGAAGATAGCTTAGAGTTGATCTCAAATTCTTAACTTCTGCTGCCATATCATTGGATGTTTTCCATCTGCATGAACCTAAAGCACCAAAAACAAGAACATATATAAAATAAAATAAAAAAGGATGAAAAATTACTCAAAAACGGATTGCTTAACATATAAATAGCATTCAAAGCAGGGAAATTGGAGCTAACCATCCTCTGGAAGTGCTGCCAATGCAGCAGCGTGTAATCCATCTTTTACACGCCACAATGCATCAACAGCAGTCCCTATATTACGCACAATATTTCTAGATCTCTCACAAGCTTTGTCCCCATCTTCTATCATCTGATCAAGGGAATCACTGGCTAAGCAAGGTTCAGGTAAACTTGCTTTGAGCCGCTTTAAAAACATATCGTCAGCAGAGGATGAATCATCTGATCCAAAATCAATGGAATCATTGTTTAGTCAAAACTACAAATACTTAACCTCAGAGCAAGGGCAAGCGCAAATACTATGTTTTTTCTATGCTATAAAACCCCAATCCTCAGGAAACAATAAATATATCTAGTTTAACTCTAATTATCTAATTTAGACATGAGTTGAATGACAGTAAAGAGAAGGAACACGGTAAAGCTTAATTGCAATCTGCAAGTCAAGGAAAACAGAAAATACTGCTTAGAAGGTGATAACCAGTACAGGTAATTTTGACAATGCTAAGGGCGGGCTCATGAGTCCTTGACCATATATCACTACAAATTTCATAGAATTTCAAAGAGAAACCTTTTTTATACAAGTATTTCTTACCCTCCATAACTCCTGAATGATGATTATTTTGTCCACTGCAAACCAGGTCTCGGATGTGAACTGATCGGGCTTCCATGTCATCAAGAAGCTAAGAGAAAAGTAAAATTGAAATCACTTCAGAGGCTAACAACTATGAACATATGAACCATGGGCGTGACAACCAAATAAACACAAACCCTAACCACGATAACTTGAAACTTGAAAGGTGTAGATAAAAAAATAAAAGAATGGCAATAGCATGGCATAAGCTTACCTTATTCCAGCAATTATTGACCACTGCCAAAACTTTATCATATGACTGTTGCTTCTCTCTCCGCTGAGATAATTTATTCTCAAGGGACGCAATTTCCATCTTCCGAACCTCGAGCTTCTGAGAGAGCTTTTGATTTTGGTACTGAAGTACAGTAGTGTCAAGCTACAGCATAGAAAAAGGAAATAGTATTCAACCCAAGCATTACATTCATTACCAACAAAATTCTTAGTACTGTAACTGCAGAAATCTACTTCAGTCCCACTTTTGTGTTGCATCTCCATAAGTGGAACCCAGCCAACAATAGGAACATCACATCAGGAAAAGAGAGTTTTATAAAGGATTGACCCAACAACCAATAGATACGAGCCTAAAGCAGAAACCAAAGGCACTCACATTCATGTCAAAAATGCAACCATTCAAGTCAAAAAACCATGCAATATTCAGATAGTCCCATGTTACCACCAAACCAAAGGCCTCACTTTGCCTTAAGGATCTCGCCTGCCTTTCACTGGCTGAGGCGATCAAAGCTTCACCTAGACTCGCCTGACGCCTTAGGCGGCCTAGGCACGCTATTTAAAACTGAGAAGACATAGATACACATGCCATAATATCTACAGTTGATTCTTCCATTAGCATGGTTTAGGAAGGTTGAACACACACGACAAACATTGATCTAATCAAAATAATAATGTGGAATTTGAAGGGATAAAAAAAACAAACAGAACAGCACCAAAAGACCATCCAAAATTTGCAGACTTCAGATACATGTGTGACCATCAGACAGGAAAACCATATGACAAGAAAGGAAACCAAACAAATATAAATATGCACCCTTTTTCCTGCAAACTAGATCCAAAAACTCGCAAACTATCTTGTAACCTATTTAGGACTAATAATAAGCATACAGACACAATCTTGATAAGCATACCCGAAACAGATTACCCATATAATAAGAAGCAGAAAAGGGGAATCTCGATCAATCGAGAAGGTACTATAATAGCCATTTCCAATTCTGAACATTAAAATGCTTGCAATATATCAAATCCACATAAATCCATCACAGTTTTGGCCTACCTCAGACATTGCCAAGCTTCTGCATTGTTGAAATGCTTGCAAATAAAAACCCTAACCACTGCCAAGCCAAATCTTCTAGCAATTTCCATTAGGCATACTTGGACAATTGGTAATTGATGCAATCCCAACGACATTTGCATGTCATTTACAAACATCATGTTCCCAGTTGTGCATAGTCATTCGCAATCATTTGTGCAAATATCAATTAGCTTAGTTGGTTAAAGCGTGGTGATCGCACAAGACCTTAGATCACATCCACCTACTTCTATGTCCTTGTTCTCTATACATCAAAAAGTGATGCACAAACATTTTTAATAAATCATATAATTTTTTTTATTAGAGCTATCTCTAAATTGAAATCAAAGTAAGGATCAAAATCCGTCTCACCGCCACGATATCCTCGATAGGTGTTAAAAAGTAAGTCTCCAAAATCGGCTACTAACTTTTTCTTGCCAATTCCACTAAAAACTGTCCTTTTACAAAATGTGTTACGAATAAAACAATGCCCAATCAATCAACTTCAAAGAGAGGAACCCGCGAAAACATGATGTATAAAGGCATAAGCCGTCAATTAAAACCACAACATCAAATGAACCAAATCAAACACAAAACTTAGAACAATTAATACCGATAGCATCGAAAACAGTGAAACGCAACCCAAATTCCAATCATCAGAGTTAAAACAATCATGCAAAAATGAGAATCAGCAAAAACCAAAACCTTCTTGTCCTCAGAAAGAGGCGCGAAAGGCGGCTTCTTGGCCATGGTATCAGCAGCAGTAGGCGAAATGGAGCTCAAATGACGCCGCTTTCGGTCCGTCTCCCCCGTACCCGCCATTGAAGAATACAGCAAGCAACAAACCCACCCAATAAACTATTGAGGGGCAGAGATTCTCAGAAAAGGTCACAAAATCAATGGAATTTCCAATCCAAAAACCCAGAAATCGAAGCAATCAGGTCTCATAATTCCCCCAGAACAAGCAAAATCAATTGAAAACTCGTGAAAAACCCTAATTCGAAACCCTCGTATTAGCGGTGATTTAGAAAAGGGGGGAGTATTTCGAGGAATTAGAAATGGGTTTGCAATCAGAGGTGTGAACAGTGATTCACAGTGGATTTTTTCAATGATCAAATCACTGAGAGTTGTTCGCTGTCTCTCTCCTCTCTAGTGTGATTCAATTAGGAGGAAAAATACCAGGCTTTTTCATCAAAAATGAGAATTTTTGGTGTCAAAATAAAATACATGAGCACCCAATAAATACAATGGTGACGTTATGTGTATTTGACAGGTGAGGTGAGGATATTCTCTCTACAGAAACAAGTTGAATTTGTATGACCGATATGCCCTTGGAGTCTTGGACTCTTCAAGCATGACACTGTCTTCGCCATCTTCCCTATCTTAATTTTTAGTAAAACACCATGAGATGTGTCAAATTATGTATATCATGTTATTGTGGTCTTTTTTGTGGAAAACTCGTAAACCAATTATTGCTTTAAAGAGTGAAGTTAATGAGGCACGGGTATAGGTTGTTTCTCTTAACAATGTCTTCCGATATATAGTGAATACAATTATTTTAGTGTCTTTTTTTATTACAAGATCATAGTTCATAATTAGATAATATAATCACGTAAACTTTCTTAATTTTTCTAGTAGGACTTGTAGAGTTATATTTTGCCACTTCGCTGTCACTATCCAAATAGAGATATTTAATCACTTTTAATAATAAAAAAATATACATTGGTTTTTATGAAAAGCCTCCAAAATCCCTCTTGAGCTATTTTATGCATTCTCTTCAAAACTCTCTTTTGAAAGGTATATTATTAAATATCAATTGCATTGAAAAAAAATAACTTAATTGCAATTATTCTACTAATTTAGAAATTATATTGCATATAAATTACAATTATTTTATTTCAATCGAAGATGAAATTGATTGAACTATTTCCAAAGTCTGTACATTTCTCTCCCTCTATTCTCTTTCATTGTTTACCTTTTCCCCGTTTTTTTGCTTTTCATTTTTTTTTTAACATTAGATTTGCTTTTCATTATTCTTTTAGGGAACTTGAAGAAGCTATGGATATTTGAGTTTTACAATATTTTGCAATGATACTCCGACATTAAACTCAAATATTAGTTGTTGAACTTTTAATTAATTACGAATAATTGTTAAATTTTTATCCAAATTTTACTTATAGGTATTGTATGTGACAATTCTCACCAATTAAAGGGTATGACAAACCCATTTACATAGTAGATTAGTCCACAACTTCCATCCCACTTTAAACAATATATTTATATATAGTCGTTTTTTCATTTACAACTTAACCTTATAAGGTAATTTAATTCTTAAAATGACATCTTAACACCAATTTAACAGAAAGATTGCTACATTTACAAGTTGTTGAATGAAAGTTGAAAAACAAAAAACTGATTTGACATCAAATATAAACTTCTTTATACATGACATCATATATGTATATCAGAGAAAAGATTTTGATAAATCAAACTTTACATGAAGGAATAAAGAGTAAGTTTAAATACACTTTTAAACGTAAAACTTCATATCATTCATAGGAGGTAAAACAAAATCAAATTTGACTTGGAAGGGCAATATCAGATTATGATACGCATACACTCCCTCTAAATCTTGACATGTTGGGAGTAGGACTGGATATGAGCCGAGCTAGTTCGCGAGCTACTGGAGATCGAATCGCCTAAAGCTCAACTCAAGCTTGAAATTAGACAAGCCCGAGCCGAGCCTGAACTTTACAAAAGCAAGCCCGAGCTCAAACAATTCAGGCTTGAGGGCTCGTTGAGTCTAAACGAGCCGAGCTTAATTAAGGGCGTAGTTGAAACCAATCTTTAAATAGAATCGAACTTAATTCCTTGAATAAGCATTCGACAAAGTTGAGCTAAATGATGAGCTTTTGTCGAGCCGAACTCGAGCTCAAATTTCAAAACTTAGCGAGTCACAAGCCCGAGCTTTATGAGTCTTAGGCGAGCCGAGCCACGAGCTCGTTTCGTTTCTAGTCCTAGCTGGGAGGTTTACTAGATACATATTTATACTAACCTTAGAGAACTTATATCCTACACCAAAGGAAAGGAGAGTGTGAGTAGATACACATTAATGACCAACTGTGGATAAACACTTGACATCTTATAACCTTAACAAAACTAATATTACAGACACATTAGATTAAACTTTCACATATGTACTTATAAACATGGCTGAACGACCCTAATTTGTGGAGAAATTCCCATTCAACGATGAGAAAAAACATCCATACACCGCCTTGAGTCTCTAGCTATCGACCATGAGGTGCCATGTCAAACATCTACATATTTTCTTGAGTGTCTCAAGCTCTCGACCACAAGGTTACTAATTTGGTTCTTAAACATTGACGCACACTTTCCTATTGCTTCCTGCATGTCTCACAACTACATTACTAACGTTTATGGCATCAACCAAACACCACCATTTCTGGCCAAGTGTACATTGTTTACAATAGTACATAAAGCTTCCACAAATCAGCTGCCCAGGACTGAACTCCTTATCTTTATCCAAATGGTGTATGTACATACTACTTATTATGTATAATAAATTAAACTTTAAAACAAAACAATGTGTCAAATGTGTATCCGAAATTCCACAAAAAGGGCTATCATCATTCATCTTTCAAACCAGATTCTTGATTCCTTTTCTGTGCTACTTCCATGAGCAGTTGTAAAAGAGCCTCACACACTTGTGAAGCATTTGCTTCAGATGGGTCATCATTTGATGAATACACCATCCACGCATGGTCCAACTTTCTTTTTGGGTGAACTACCACCGAACCAGGGACTTCAGCATCACGACATGTCACAAGGCCATCACTCTTCTCCCCATATCTGACCTGAAGAAGCTGGGCACAGGCAGCCATTGCAGCTCCAAGTGGTATCATCACAGGAAGTTTTGCAGCCTGACCTAGCTCTGCATGTGCAACATGTGATAATGTTGCCAGTACAGCGGGAGAGATTTTAGCTTCTGTGTGGAATGATACAACAGGCAGTTCTTTGGGCAAGGGATTTTTTTTCAAAAATTCCCGTCTTTTCTCATATGTCAAGTCCTCTAAAGCTTGAAGATCGCCCTTCAAAAACATATACAAACAATATCCATAAGACCAATTTTAGCTTCCGGAGAACAAACTTCTGAATGCACTAGTAGGGTTCTGAATGCACAACCAATTTATGATTCAAACTACTGAGAATTTCTACCCTGCATCAGTAAAAAGCTCAAGACCATTGTTTTTGAGTTCCATAGGAAATTAAATCCCTGACAAGATTCCTTAAAGGCACAAAATGTAGCTCATATGCAATTCCAATGTAAAATTCGTTCCTATAAGGCCTGTCACAGCGACTGTGATTAGGAGCAAACCAACCTAAACTTCCGCAACACAATCAACTCTAGCTAAAATTTTCAATTTTATACAAGACAAATGACCAATATGTCACAGTCCTCATGGAGTCATGGTAATCTTGCACTGTGCGTATAGCATACAAACACTTTCACAAGTACACTGTGCCATTTCTATTTGATCTGAAGGCATTAGACTGTTGCCTCAAGCTTTGGAAAGGCATTCAATGGGAATCCAATAACGTTGTTTTTTAGTCTCCTACACATTAACCACTGATTATTCATCCTATCAACGAGACAAGACAAAAAAAAACTCCACAGAAGAGAATCACATATTCACCATATCATTGTCAAATTAGAAGGAAACAAACCTACCTTAATCACTTTACAGATCAGAATTTCCATGAGTTTACGTGCATTGACATAATCACCAAGTTGTCCTGGCCGTAAGATATCTGAAGCTATTGGACTGCCACCATATGGACTCTGAGCTAATACTAAGCCAGCAACCTTATCCTTCAGTTCTGGCCAATATATAGACAAAGCAGCTGCTGCATCTACCCCTCCTTTGCTATGACCAAGCAGCATGACACGTTTCTTAGAGCCCCAATAAATCTCCTCAATGTATTCTTTTAGCACTCTAGCATTTTTCTCAATTGAAGCCTACCATAAAATAATGTATTTAGCAAAAAAGGTGGTGTATAAAAAGATATGCAAAGAGATATATCCAATGGAGCCAAAACTACCTCACTATGAATCTTGGCGATATGACATGCTAAACCCATCTTCGAGAAGCAGGTTTTTATGCAGGTAAAATAGAGTGGTCCATGATTGCTGAAAAGACCTGCAAACAATAATGGTACTGATGACATGCAGAAAATACCAAGAGTACCAACAAAGTAATAAGACTAGTAACCATGAATGACACACCTCTTTACCCCAGGTTCCACAGCCCAAAAAAAAAGTAAGGAAAAAAACACTTCATGCTTACCTGGCAATACATACTATAATATTTCTGCCATAAAGCCATACATACTCATTAGTTCTGGTAGCATAAGAAAACAAGTGTTACAGAAAGAACAACTAATCAAGGGGAAAATAACTCTCCACCAAAAAAATAAAATTAGGACTTTTGAATATGTAAACCTTAAATGGAAGCGATAAAGATAAAGATGTTACTATGGCTTAACCTAAAAACTAACAGAAAATGATAGAGGAGATTGTGAGAATAAAAAAAGGTTTAAGGTTGGTGTATATTTTCTTGACTTAGGGGTGCCTGTGAGAATAATTCCTATTTATGGGTGGTCATTTCGAATAATCCTAAAAATTTAATGAGTCTTGGAAAATGAAAATTCAACAGCATAATGAAGCAAGAAAATAGAAGTTTCTCATGATGCTAATGGGACATTTGGATAGAGACTAGAGGGATCATCAAATTTACTATGTACAACCATCCAATATAGCCGACATTAAAGATGACTAACCTCACTCAAGGTAACTATTGTTCACCCACAGTATAACAAATGAAGTAATGACCTACCAATTTGGTAACAAAATGGACCCATTCTTATAGCCTCCACAAATCCAAATCCATGGTACGTAACGGGAGATAAAATAGCCTCAACCATAAGTCCCACCCCAAACAGGTCAAGTATTCTCCATAAATAAAAATATGTTCAGTACCTGGAATCAACAAATAAATCATCGACTTTGGTAGCCTGTGGACACCATGTCTGACAAACATATTAAAGACCAATAATCAGAATATACAAAAGTTTGAAAAGCAAATTATAAGGTTATAGAACGCAAATGGGAATAATACCTAATACTGTCAAGAATTGCCATAAATCTCTCAGTTCCATCTTCCACTGGAGGCATATCTGGATCATGTTGAAGCCAACCAATATCATCTGCAGATCCTCGAACAGTTCGTCGTGCCCGCTCAACTAGCCTATAGCATCACAATAGCACACAACTATAAGCATGAGTGCAATACCCATTGCAGCCAAATAGCACTACAAAGATGAATCATTAATAAAATGTTCTAGAAAAAAGTTTATCCATGAAGGTCTCTCAAACAGTAAAACCAAACTTCCCATTGCACACCTGGTTAGCATAGCTACAAAAGTAACAACTTAAACAATATTTTTGTTGCAATTATTAAACCCTACAGTTGGTATTAAAGATAGAGTTATATTCATGACAGCCTTTTGGTCAGGCTTTCACCATCCTGCAAGCTTGCATGACCTTAATGTGGTCTTTAAGAAGTAGACTAAAGCAATCTAATCTTAAGGAATCATATGTTATAGATAAGATTGACAACAAATTCACCACTAAAGGGAACTTATCTGAAGGAATCATATCCTGGTCAAAATTTATGAAAATATTTGTCTTCTAGTTTTTCTCCCACTCATATCAACTCCAAAAGAAGAAATAAGACATCATGATAGGTTATGATAAGAAACTAGGACCACAGGATTTAAAAATGATTTCCGAATAAACTCCATTAAAGCAGCTGAATGATCAGGTGGGTAGCACAAACTAGAGATTCACTCTTGTCATTAAGACTGCAACATTTAACAATCAATAAAACCTAATGATCATTGATAAGTACTTAAATTTTGCTTTTATGAAAAATTAATTTTCTATTTGATAACCTCCAATGATATATCCATACGTTGATGCACTTGGACATTGGAGCAACCTTTATTTTAACTTATGTGCCGCAATAAAATTGCTACTCCCTTGAACCACCGATACAGACCTACAAAGAATTTATCATAATTTTGTTGCCAAGTTTCAGAAGCTCTGAATCACAATTCATTAAACAGTAAACAAATATGAAAAAGTCACAAAATAAGATACGGACAGCCAACGAATAATCAGCAATAAGCTTTGATGAAGATAGAAAAGGAGCAAAGAATAGCATCTTACACTTTTGAAACATTGGGATAGGATGTTTTAATGAGGAATGTCCATTCATGGAAAAGGAACATAGAGTAGAAAATACGAAGTACAAAACCATAGAAACAAACAAATCTTGATACAAAGTCATTCCGACCATAATCAAATGCTTACCCTTGAAAGAGGGAAAATCCAGATTGGCTAGTACTCACAGAAGTAGATTGCGCTAAAGCCCCTGCACTTTCTGATGATATATTTGCTGCATCTCTTCTTATATCATCATTCAACTGTAGAGACTCAGATGTATTGGCTGTATTAGCTGAAGCAGACATTCCGGAATCTCTTCTACGAATTCTATTCCAATAGAGGGGACCAGGAGAAAGCAATTCTGTTGTTTGTTCTGAGACCAAAGGCATGCTTTCTCGCTCATCACTAACACCATCCACCCTGGTACTTTGGTCTGCACCAAAATGCAGATATTGTAAGATAAGAAGTAGCTGCTTAAACCATCAATTACTAAAGAAATATGTCAAGAAAATGCTTGGCTTGCATGCCAATTCCTAGAGCAATGAGGATTCTATCGTTGATATCTATAAGAAGTACAAGGATGCAGTCACAAAAGCAACTAATAGCTCCATCCGTAATCGAACACTATATTCTCCCTGCTCTTCATATTCGAGAATATACCATGACTTCACCCTATATAATAACTGGCTCCTACTTATTCCTTATCTACCAGTCAATACAAAAGTACATTACAAACTGTACAATGGTAAAATGAAGTAGTCAAACTTTAACTAGGAAATAAAAATAGCTGTTTCTAGTTAAAGTCTAGTTCAAAACTAAATATTGGTGACAGCTCATTATTATCCAAAAAAAAGGTGGTCAATAGATTAAAGTGATCAAGACTTAGTTTCCAATTTGATAAACAAGAAAAACTATTGGACCGAGAAATCTGTAAACAAAAAAAGTGAAGTTTAAATATAGCCAAAAAGACCTGCCTTTAAAGGGTACAATAGCAATCTAGACTTCCAAGCTACCAAGAAATCAAGAATCATCCACATCTCATCAGCCCCCAAGTTCACCAATGACATAAAAAAGGCGAATTGGATATAAACCTCAAGAATAGAAACTCACTTGAAAAATCAGGTAAACAACTAGTTAAGTACGAAGTTGTTTCTGCAAGATACGAAGCAGCTCCATTGAGAGCTGGCACTGAAGGGAATAGCTGTGGGATGAGCCTTCCATTCCCAACGCTGTTATTTTGCGCCTGAAAAAAGAGAAACCAATTTAAGAAATCCAGAAGGTTCAGTTAAAACCAAGTGGGCAGGACGATGCTCTACAAGTTGAATATGAAAAAGGCTCACAAAACCCTTCACAACATTTGTTCCTATAGAATGTTCGGCTTAGACCCACACAGTTAACATACTCTAGGACAGACAAATTTAAGCAGGCAATCTGAGAAGCAAAAGGCCTAGTGATTTGTGAGAGATGCCATAATAAACAATATTCACAAACAAAGTAGCGATAGAGCTATCAATCTATATCAAACAAGCAATCACCTAAAGACCTATATCCAGATCTTACACCAAGTTGATTTTCCGAGTTGAACTACAAACATGACCACGAAGCATCAAGTGCTAAAGATCCAATAAAAATAATCTTTCACGTTAGCCTTCATAAAGGCAATGAAATTACCATCACAGTCGAGCTTGATTCACCAAATCTAGATGTTCCAATGACCATACATCAAGCAACAACACTCCTGACACAAGTTTAAGACGATAACAACATCAGTATCAGAACTGTAGAAGCAAAATCAACTCCCACTACACGATATTTACAAAAAGAACTTCCAAACTGAACACAAAAAGTCGAAAAAAACACAGATTGCTGTAATGCCAGCGTACATGAAGAAAACTAAATATCTCTTTCTTTCAAAGAGGTTTGTCAAATGCTAGCAAATTGCATTGGACTATATATTCAGCATAAAGGCAGTAAAATAACTAAATAAGGGATAGATAACAAAAGTCGGTGAGAGTAATAACCAATCTATCGGTACATACGACGCAAACCTCAATCGTCTATTCGTAACTGGAAGAAGAATAAATCAAACGTAACCAAGTCACTACTACCAACCAATCAAACATGCCTAAATTTCTTTGACTTTTCATTACAAATCCATACCATCATACATCACCATTAACATTCACCCATAGCATTCCACGTAAAACTACACAAAATCAATAGCTTCATCATCACACTTCCAAAAGAAGCAGCTAAAACAAATATCAAAACCTAACACAATCACACAAATAACAATAATCATCATTTCTCAACAAATTTACTTTGATCCAATCAAATAATAACAAACAAAAAAGATTTCTAATTGCATACAAATTAATCAATTAACAAAATTAGATAATCTGAACATACGGAGAGAATTCTTCAATTAGATGAAATTTGGGGGAAAATTACGGTTATCAAATAAACGACCTTCAGATTAGGAGATATTATTACTAACAAAGTTACAACTTGAAAATGGAAAGATAGTAATTGAATAAATGGACGGACCGCTAACCTTGAAAATCTCGGGAATATGGAAAAAGAGAGAGATTTCTGGTGGGAAAATATCGTAACTGTCTAGGACACGCATCGAAGTTAGTTTACAATAATACGGTGCCGTTTGTCCATCCAATCCTGTTTCTTCTCCTTTACGTTTTGGTCGGTTTGTTTCCCCTTTTCTGACTTGACTTTGTGTCTAAGCGGGGACTGTTTTTAAATTTGTACTCCGTAGTCCAAAACCCCATGAACTAAGGGAAGATGCATCTATATAATTATATTTGATGATAATAGAAACATAAGGGAATTTCTACATAGATGGTTGCCTCATGATTTCAGTTTTTGTACGTGTTGGAAATTAAAAATAAATTATCCTCCTATTTGACTTTGTAGTTTTGTATATTTGACTAAGGTGCACTAGTTACACTTTAATTGGCTAGTCATGGCTAAATTCATACCCAAATCCAAAAACTACTAACATACCCATGAATGACTAATCATCGTTGAAAAGGTCAATCCCCATCTCATTCAAATTAGTCATTTTATTATGGCACTCTACACATATTTTTAGTAAATTTGGCGATGAAACTTGTGTTACTTTAGGATAATGCAATTCAAAGTTGAACCATGATATGAGCAAAAATACAATAATTTATGACTTATGTGTATTCGAGAAAGTGCTTAGTACTTGGCAGTGTATCCAAGTTATTAAAATATATTGGACGGAACATTATCTCGCGATTACAAGTTTGTTAGGTGCATAACGTTGACCAGGCCCAAGTCTCTAGGGTGCACGATCACGCTAGTTATGCGTTTTGTTTGTATTGAGTCGTTTTCCCTTTTCTTTTCTCTTTCTTTGTTGTTCTTTTTTAAAATGTAAAAAAATAAAAAATAAATATATTAGATGGAGCAAATAACCAAAACTGCGGATTGATCCTTAAAATGATTACATTAAAAAGTTATTTTTTTAATTTGAGATAAAAGGATCATCAAGGAGTAACGTAACCATCTAAAAACTCTACTCCACTTTCATTTTTGTAATACCCGTAATAATTTGAACAAAACAACATGCCAAAAACAAGGGAAGTTTTACGTTATACTCAAAGGTATTTTATCACAGAAGTTATAAACTATATATGTAATCAAAGGAGGAGGAGGAAATGTGTTTAATTATTTTGTAGTAACACAACATAAGAATGTGTAACTATTTCAAAGGCTACAAAAGAGAATGCCTTTGAAAGTAATCCCGGGTACAAATGCTTAGGCAAGTCCCCATTCTTCTCCATTTTATTTGTTCTTCAATTCATCCCTCATATACTCCATCACATAGAATATACTTTTGCTACTAACATCCCCATAATCCATTAATGCTCTTCTACTACAATTCAACTTATCTCCAGTGAATAACTCATTAAACTCTTTCAACCCTTCCTTGTCCATAAGCTTCTTGCAAAACTCTTCGATGTAATCCTCGATTTTGGGGGGTAAGTCCTTGCCGAGCGTAAAGTTGATACCCTCTTCCGTAAGGCAATGGTTAATCATATTGTGTGTCCCAGTAAAAAATTATTGGACCGCGTAGTTAAGCTCCAAAAATACATGGATTGGATCCAATAACTATAGTTGTTGTCCCCAAAAGAGGGCAGCCTTACAAGGTCATTAGGGCAGTCTTTGTTGGGGGGGGGGGGGGGGGGGCAGATAACATGCTTAAAGTTGTATCATACAATCAAAAGTAATTCCTAAAACCATTAACTAAATTAGGTAGGAAAGTAGGGTCGAATCTACAGGGAAACAAGTCTTTCTATTCCTAATCAACGTACATAGTCTAAATTATCATGTAACCAAATTGATTTTAATTAAAGAATTAAACTAAAGGAATTAAATAAATAAAAGCAGATTTACTGATGAAGAAATCAGGGAAACGAAGTTTAGGGTATAGGTTCACCAACAAATTATATTTCGGGGTAAAATATAATAGTCAATCATCAATGCACCAATTGATTAGATCATAAAGGACCTTCGCTATGTATTATAATCACAAAATTAATCCGACGGTATTAAATCACATCTCTCGAATCTTGATATAACCATTTATAGATTAACATGCCTATTGAAACTAAGCCTAAACTTCGATTCTCATATCTTGAATCTCGAATCAATATTGCTTGACTCATACAATTAAACCTGGCCAAATCTAATTGCATAGCATTTAATCAATTAATAGAAAACCAATCAAACATTGATAATCAACAATAATAAACCATCCGATCATATCATTAATGGATCCCTAAAACCCTAGAAATAATACTACTCACACATAATGGAATTTAAATTAAGCAAAGAAATTAAATACGACATGATAAAAGACAATTAAAATTCTGAAGATACATAAAAGAAGGAATCGTTACCAAATTACACGGAAATACTGAATTACATAATATCCGAAAAGTGTAGATCGATATAGTACTCAATGAAATCTAAAAGACAGAGAGAAAACCTAGAAACTAACCTAGGAGTCCGAAAAACAAAGAACAAGCAGTGTCCTGTGAAAACCCTAACTCTAAACCTAATACACGGAAAGAAACACACGCGACCAGTAGGGCGGATGCTCGCCCATCTAGGCGCGTCTCCAGGGCAAAGCATCCTTAATGTTGTGTCTCGTCTGGCGGGGAGCACCTTAGGGCGAGGCTTACGGGCCGAGCTTTGTTAGCTCCTAACCGGCCCAATCTGATCTTCTTGGATCCTTAAGGCTCAGTCCAATGTCTCAAACTCTTCTTCTTCACCAAGTCCTTTAATCACCAATTTGATGATTCCAATCGGTCTTGGGATACGAATTGATGTCGCAATAATGCGATCCTACTCCAATGCTCGTAATGGCTCAAATAAACCCAGGAAAATGCTCATAATCCGCAATTTCCTATAAAACAGTACCAAATCTACGTAAACACTGGAAAACACACATTAGTAATAAAAGTTGCTCCGTAGAGCCAAAATTACTCCTAAATATGACCAAGGGACGGGGGTAATACATAAAATGAACATATGAGCGGAGCCCAAAATGGTGGTTTATGAGGTAGTAAGAGTACTCTACTGCCTGGGTTGTTCTCTGCGATGTTCTTGTCAACTCATAAGCCCGTAACTCCACCACAACATCCCAAGAAGTAGAGCATTACTAGGCCTACATCAAGCCTTAGCCCGAGCTCAGTGGAAAAATATAGAACACCCCAGGTAATCTTATCTCACTTGAAAAGACATAAACAACATGAGTTATGTCTTGGGCCGATCTGCCCTAGTTCTTAATGCAAGGTTGGCTGGCTCCAAGGGCCATTTATACCACTCAGACGACTGGATTTGGTATCTCTAACTTTTGCTTGTTTGTTGGTGTTCCCTCCGACACAAGTTTTGGGAAGTTGTCAAGAATCTCCCTAGATATCACAATGTACCTTGTCTTCACCATGGTTGTCTCACCTAATCCAACCAAAAATCAAACACAAGGAAACTAACAATAAGTGCACAACACATTGGACAAAGCAATATTAAGAGAGCTTTCTGGAAATGTGCTCAGGTTTACTTACATAGTCGCTTTAATTTCTCCTTAATGACCAATAATTGTGGTGATTGGTGTCGCGATTGTATCCTTCAACCAAGTGTTCTAGGGGGATGAGTTGTTTGGGGAAAGCCTCACCGATGGCAAACACTGTTGCCTTGCATAAGTTCGCAATATGACCACTTAAATCACCATTGCCACTATTTTCCAACAGGATTACAAGCCTTTTTCAGGGAGGTTCTTGAAAATTTAGTGCTTTGAGTGACAAATTTAAGAGTTTTGATTAGGGTGCTATAAATGAGGAGGACCAACTTTAGTCTTGGAAGGAAGTAGGTGAACAGGAATAGCATGAAAAGATAAAGAATGCATAATTTAAGTAAGCCCCTGTTTGGTTCACAACAATCAGCATCATGGCACGAAAATGTGTGAAAGATTTTCTATAAGAGAAACAATCTTTTTCATTTCCTTATCTCTACAAGTAAGTGGAAAAGATATAACTCGATTTTAAATTAAAAATCTTCTTCTATCCTACCTTTCCTTGTAGCTATTTTGAAACTATGTAATAGTCATATCAATTACAACAAAACCCACACATTCAATGCTTCATCATCTTTGCCCAAATACACATAATACATTACATTGAGATACACTTGAGTTCTAATTATATCAGAAAACTTAGATAAAAAGGGATAAAGATCATACTTCCAATTTTTAATACATACATTTTAACCTTTTCCTAGGAAGATAAAATAACTGACCTAAAAATCTAAGCATGACACCCTGTTTATAAGTAGTAAATTAAAAAGAACTGAAGGTTTGATACACAAACATCACTTCTTCTTTAATCTAAGCAAACAAAAAGGTTGAAAGGGGTGAATTTATAACATCATGGTAGTTTATTGTGTTATTCCACAAACAACTAAAAAGAAGGACGAGAAGTACCAAATAAAAGCCCAAACCAAGAAAGTACCAACTAGGACACAAAACAAAGATACTAATGTACTAACACTTGTATTGGAAAACAAATATATTAGCAACATCAACATATTTAGCCCAAACTAAAGTCACACAATTTCATCTTTGGGCTTCCATTGTACTTTTTTGATAAATTGTATCTAAAATGAAAAATAACGTGAACTTCATCAATTTAAAATCTCATCTGAACTAGATATATAATAATAATAATAATAATAATAATAATAATAATAATAATAATAATAATAATGGCGCAAATAATCCCACTAAAATCAGTAATTTCAATTTACATTCTATTATAGTATTATCCATCCTTGAAAATATGTACTCATGCTCTTCCTAATCATCAACTTCCGATGTGCCTGAAGATCCCTCGAGTTCAAACCCCTAAAGATCCCTCCTCCTAAAACCCTTCCCTCTTCTCCTTTTCCTCCCCAATTTCATTCCGCCAACATTTGACAGAAATTTCATTAACAATGTCGGGTTTCACCGGATTCTCCTTCAACACTACTCCTTCAACCGCCTCCTCTCCCTCCTCCCTCTTTTCTAACCCTAGCTCCTCCGCCCCCGCTTCCGCTTCGTCCTCCCCCGCTTTCGGCTTTGGCGCCACCTCCTCCGCTTCCTCATCTCCCTCCTTCGGCTTCGGCGCCACCTCTTCTGCATCCTCGGCTCCCTACTTCGGCTTCGCCGGGGCTTCCTCCTCCGCTGCTCCCTCTTTCAGCCTCCCATCCGCTTCCTCTTCTCCATCCTTCGGTTTCAGTTCATCCACCTCCGCCACCACTCCTTCCTTCGGATTCGGTAAACCCGCACCTTCCTCTTCCTCCTCCTCATTCTCCTTCTCTCCCGCCGCCACTCCGACCACCTCCTCATCTTCAAATCTCTTTGGATCCTCAACCACTACTCCCTCCGCTACCACTTCACCATTCGGAGCAAACACCACCACCACTACTCCTTCGCCATTGTTTGGATCATCTCCTGCTCCATCATTGCCTCTATTCGGCTCCGCATCATCTTCGGCAGCTCCGTCATCTCTATTCGGCTCAGCTTCTTCATCGTCCGCTGCTCCCTCGTCTCTTTTCGCCTCAGCTTCATCATCTTCCGCTGCGCCGGCGTCTATATTCGGCTCAGCTTCGTCATCTTCAGCTGCTCCGTCGTCTATCTTCGGCTCGGCTTCGTCTTCTTCAGCTGGGAATTCGAGTGGATTTTCATTCCTGAAATCTTCGACGACAACACCAACACCTTCGCCTTCAACGGGCTTCTCCTTCACGCCATCAGCTTCCTCAGCTCCGGCTTCCTCTCCTGCTGCTGTTACTACATCTACATCTACACCTCCATCTCCATTGTTTAGTTTCAACAATGCCGCCTCCTCTACTCCTGCATCAACCACTAATACAACTACACCTGCTTCGAAGCCGCTGTTCGGTGCTGCTGCTACTCCCATAACAACTCCATCTGCTGTCCCTGCTCCGTCGTCCTCAACTCCTACCACCACTTCAACACCTTCATTGACGGTGTCTTCTGCGTTCGCTGCTTCAACCCCTGCTTCCTCCACTCAAGCTGCTGCTACTTCAACTGCATCGGCTGCATCGACTGGGTTTGGATTTAATCTAAATTCATCGGCTTTGACAACGCCGGCAGTTTCGTCTTCCCCAGCGAGCACTTCGTTGACTGGTTTTGGGGTCTCTACTGTTTCATTCCCGAGTTTTAATGTTTCCACAACTAAGAGCACTACCCCTGTTTTGTCTTCCCAATCTCAGCCTCAGCAAGCTGCTTCTACCATTGCTTCTACTAGTGCTACAACTACTAGTACTGCTGCTACTTCAACTACTGCCCCTTCTACCGGTGAGATTTATCAAATGCTTCTGCTTTATCTCTGACTTTTTAGTTAATTATGGCATCAACTCTGCGGATTATTTCAATTGGCGCTGCAAGTGTGAATTACTTGACTTTTTTTGGTGTTTGTTCGGTTTGTTAATCGTGGATGTGAAGTAGTGGAAGAGGCTACTTATCTAGTTGCATATTCAGATGTTTGAATCATATTTTCCTAGATGTAGTTTGGCTTGCAATGTGTAAGAAATCATAGAGTTGAACAGTGATAAATGTTTTCAGTCTATCCAAATTTCTTAGCTTAACTATTTATGAATTGAGTGGACTGTTACATAAAATGGTGGTATTGCTTTTGGATGGTTTGTCGGAAATGCATGTGGACAGAGAAATAGAGCTTGGTTGAATTCCGGAGTTATGGATTCTGTGGTTTTCAAAATAATTATAGCTAGATAATGATTGGTATTTTAATGCCTTTGGGAGAAGATTTTAAGATCTTTAAAAGAAAACTTCCATACTATAGGAGCCAACCCATAGTAAGGAGAGGCTTGAGAAGCTTTCTTCTTTGGTATAAATGACAAATTTGGTTTTATTTTACTCCATTTATTTTGTAAATTTTTTTGGGAAATTTTCATCGGTAATTGTTTGTTTTTTCTTTTACATTTGGTCTACTGCAAAAAGAAGATTTATTAATAGTAACCTTATGTTTTCAAAATCTATCAATCATGATATTTATGAGAAACTTTCTTTGAATCTAGCACTTAGGCTAACTGTTGTTTTTGATTTTTCCCTCCAAATTATTTTCCCCAAAAAATTAAACACCTTCCTACCCTATGAATCTTAATCAATTCCCCTAAATTGATGCTCAAATTCACCTTACCACCCTTCTTGTCCTCTTAAAACTTCAAGCTCAGTTATTGCGAATTCCAGTTGCTCTTCACACATCCACCACCTCCCCCGCTCTGTCTCCTCTCCATCACAACCACTGCCACAACCTCCCCTCTCCCTCCGCCTTCCTCTGGCACCCCTTATAATCTCCCTCACTGCAGTCCCACACTGCAATCCTAAAAAAGTTAACATTGGAGCTTGCATAAGACAACTCCAAACTCAGGATCTATAATGGACTTACACTCTTACCTTCTCCAGCTGGGCTGTTTTTTGTGATCTTAGTTCTTAAAACATTGGGTTTCATGATCTATGGACCTAGTGGTAATTGAAGCTTGGATTGTTGCATTACGTTGTGCGTGGTTACGAGTTTGTATATTGGGGGAAATATTTGATTTCCGGAGTTGAGAATTTGGAGTGTTTGAAAAAGAAGGGGAAGGTTTGAGAATGGAAGGGTAAGGTTTTGAATGAGAGAGCAATTCATTAGGTGATGAACTACTAACCATGGTTAATTGAAAAGAATGAAACTGCTAAAATCTCTTATTAATGTCATGGTTGATAGATTTAGAAAACACATGGTTACCATTGATAAAACTCTTTTTTCCAGTTGACCAATTGTAAAAAGAACAAATACAAGTTAACCAATGAATATTTCACTTTTTTCCCCCTCTCCATGTATCATAAATGCATTTTGTTGAAATAATCAATAATGTATGACTATGTAATAGTGCTTATAGATATGGCCGCTGAGAGTGTGTAACTATGTAAGTACCGTGAAATTGGAATGTAACGTGGAATTATGTGACTATGGGATTGATGTTAAGCTGTCATTAAGCAAAAATACTTATTTGTGTTTTTTCCATTGTTGCTAAAAATACCTTTATGGGCCTTATGGTCCTTGAGAAGCTTGTATTGTTATGTGATTGAAAAGAATCCTGTCTTAGGTTTCCTGGCTTCAACTTCTGTCTCAACGGCCATCTCCAGCTCTACAACAACTGCTGTGCAAACATCTTCTGCTGCTGTTGCTTCAAGTAGTGGGTTGGTGGCATTTATTATAGTAGCTTATACTTAACTCTTCACACTCTGCTTTAATTAAAGTGTTTTTTTGGGAGAATTATTCATGACATAGGTATTGCTTGTATTTCTTATTGTTCATACTGATTCCTTTGTATTTAATCTTTGATGTAGAACTACCTTAGCTGTGAGTACACCAGTAACATCCACTCCAACCCCCAAGTTGCCCTCTGAGATCACTGGGAAAACTGTTGAGGAGGTGCTAGAATTTCTTGTTCCTTTCAAACAGCAATTCATTGTTACATTACTTTTTAATTGTTATTAATGCATATATAATGTTATTATCTTGTTGAGTTGGGCTTCACTTGTTCTAAAAGTATTGATATCCATATATTTTACGTTAACTTTGGGTTGGAAGATCATCAAGGAGTGGAACTGTGAATTACAAGATCGTACTAGAAAATTCCAGAAGCAGGCTAATGCGATTGCTGACTGGGACAAGAGAATCTTGCAAAACCGAGATGTTCTCTTACGACTTGAGGTGAATTATTTGATTTTTTCCTGCTGCCTTTTCTAAAACCTTTGCACTAATCTGCTTGTTTATGTTATTTCGGGAACTCAGAACTTTTCTAGTTTTGCATGTTTACATATTGGAAATAGTGTTATTATGCATTCATTTATCATGGTGTGATCATATAATGGGAATGTGGATGGGTTTTCTTCAGTTTTTGGAATAAGTAGAGATTTTAGTGAATAAGAGAAGGATTTATAAAAAGGTGTTTGGGAGAGGTGGATAACAAGGTTTCCTCTTTAAAATGACATGATGGATCTAAGTTGTTATTGTAGAGCTTTCTAATCCCTTTTTTAGTGACAAGAGGGGCTAGTGTCTGGAATATGTAATAGAGAAATATCCATTTTCTTGGGCAGTGCAGATTTGATCTGGACTCTGTAATCAATTTATCATGGGTTAAGGCATGAGTGGCTTCTAGATTAGAAGAGTAATTCTTAATTAAAAGATGTTCCAGATGGTAATTTTTCTTTTAATTCAGCAATGCTTCAGCCATATGTACTAGGAAGTGCATATTTGATTCTTAATAAAATAATCAGTTGCTCCATTGCTTATCTGGACACTTGTATCCTTTTGACGTAAATTCGTTCTTAACCAGACAGAAGTAGCAAAAGTGGTTGAGACCCAATCGAACTTGGAAAGACAACTGGAGTTAATTGAGACTCATCAGCAAGAGGTAGTTCTACCTAACTTTGTGCAACATATATAGATGTTTTCATGTGATAATGCTTTGGTTCTGCAAGGAGTATAATGCAATAGTAGTAGTAATCTGAACCAAAATGATTTTTCTTCATCATGGGGTTGAATGTCTTGCTTTTTCTGACCATGACATTAATTAATTATGTTGGTGTCTTTGACATAGTAAGGACTAAGGTCCTTTGAGTCTGGCAGGTGCTCTCAAGCAGCTTGGTAATTGAAGACATTGGCCTTTTCCTCTTCCCAGTGTCCAGTATTTTTGTTTTGTTACATCAATGTATTGGACTACACACAACTAGTATTAGAGAAGGTTTAAGACATAGATAAACTGGAAAAAGGGGCAACTCTGAACTTCAACACTTACTCATTTGTTATCCTATTCATATGATCTAGTGAAAGAATTACACTTTAGCTCCTCACTTGTTGGTTTATGTATCCTCTTTTTCTCTCTCTCTTTTTTTTTTTTTTTTTTTTTTTTTTTTTTTTTTTTTTTTTGGGAAAGGGAGGGGGGGATTTGGTTGTTGAGCTGTTGAAGATTCACAGTGAGATTTATAGGCAGTTGGGTACTGGTTCACATTATGATTTCTATGTGGATGTTCGTATCTGCTGGGTCTTCGAGAATGGTCTAGCGTTTACAGTTTGTAACAATCTGCAAAATTTGCTTACAAAGTTGTGTTTTGGGTTTCCCATCCTCAGCTATAGAATTTAATTGTATTCCTTGAAGTGCCAGTATCATGCATTTTACAGAACTGTACCATACCCTAATTTCAAAGCACATCCTTGTTTGTTCTTACATAGTTTTGTGTCTTGGATGTTTTTGAAGGTTGATAAAGCTTTGGAAAGTATTGAAGAAGAAGCTGATCGAATCTACAAAGAGGAACGTGGATTGCTTCTTGATGACGAAGCTGCATCCACCAGAGATGCAATGTAAGCACTTGGTGTTATGGGTCCTTTTTGTATGCATTCAGATACATTTTTATTTTTTATAATTTATGAATTTCCAATAAATTAGAGAGAAGTATTTTCTGCCCTTGGACATTTTTCTAGGATTGGCTGGGGTCCATATGTTTCATCAGTACCAAAGATGGCAGTAGACCCATTATGGCCATGTTGATCCCTTTTTTAATCCTACTTACACCCTTGGAAGTCTTTTGGAGCCTTTCTTGGTGGTAAGTGACAACATAAATTGGATATTCTGGTGGGGTTTCCTGACGGACTAAAGGGATGTGTATGACACCCCCAGACCTGAGGGGTGTTGCTCTTGTCAGTGGACATGCCTGAAGGATCTATTGGAGGCAGTTATGGATTTCTTCCGCAAGAAATGGAGGGGGGTTTGTTGATTGCCTGAGATTGTAGTTGGCACAAAAAAATGGGAATTATTTTGGTTTGTCTGGTGAGTGAATATTACAATTGTCTGGTGGTATTGATGAAATATCCTGAAAATTTTCTATTTTACTTGTCCTGGTGCAGGTACGAGCAAGCAGAGTCTGTTGAAAGGGAATTAGAGCACATAACTGAGCAGATTAAATCAATTATTCAGACCCTGAATGCTAGTCAGGTATGGATCTTTTCCATGCCCTATCAGTTTTACAGTATCATCTTGAAACTGTATACTTAAATGTTTGTTATCTAGGGTGGAGAACTTGATACGACTGAAGGGATGAGTCCACTAGACGTAGTGGTGCGGATCTTGAATAATCAATTGAGTTCTCTGATGTGGATTGATGAAAAGGTTAGTGACTCCCTGCTTATCTTGATCAATTTTGTGGTCAAAGGTTGATTGGCTGAAGTCATGTGGACATATTCATTTGGATATTACATTCATAGAATCATGACTTGTATAAATGGATTTGAAATATGATATAAATATGACTATTGTTATAAACCTACTATTTCTATGCTGTCTGTTTATGGTGTTTATTAAACCTCATTTATTCTTCCAACGCGTTTGTAACTGAGTTATTTTTTTGTACATTTTTTAAGTTCTTAGTACTAAGTCTCCTAATGGAGGGTTGGCTTCAGGAATGTTAGTGTGATAATTGCATTTCTATTAGATCGACCTGAATGTGACTCATAGTTTATTGTTGTCTTATTTATACTCATAATCTTAATTTTTATGCTGGATTTATACCATTTGCTTTTACCTCCTAATTGTCTTACCTTTGATAGTCTCATGAGCTGAATATCAAGAGAAATTAATTGGCATATGTGAATTCTGAATGGAAAATAGTTGTATTAAAATAAATTTGGTCTTTATAAATGAGGTAAATGACATCTCTGGGACTGTATCATACCTTTGCTTCTCAACTTAATAGACTTGTTTTGCCAGAGAACTTTTAATTACACGGCTCGCTCCGCCCTTTCTAAAATTATCTCTATCTATAATTTATTGAGCATTCCTCGATTGTTGAGTAGAATTAGATGATTAAGTTGCGTCTATGAGTTATGTAAAATTGTTTAGTTGGTGCATCAAATTAAGCTGTTCATTCCCTGCAAAGTGACCACTTGATATTGATTGTTGGTTTCTTTTAATCATTTTAGGCCGAAGAGTTCTCATTTCGTATCCAGAATCTTGCAAGTGAAGGGTCAGCTGCTGATCGTGAGCTAGCGGCTCCAAGATTGTGGAATTGATTTTTGAGGCCTTATTATATAGGAGCAGTTAATTTGCTCAAGCTTGTTCTTCCCTCTAAGGCCCCGACTTGCTAATTGCCAGGGTTTCCCAAGAGAAGCTTGTATGGCATTTGCTGTTCAGATTCTACTGAGGCCAGTTCAACTCATGGCAGAGGACTTAATCCAGCCAGTTCACTTTGTAAAATCTTTTAATTTACCATCCGATTCAATATGGGATGAGGTTAATACTGTTGACTTTTGGACCTTTCATCTTTGTGCTTAATATAACCTCGCGTTTTGGACTGACATTGATACGTTAGCGCCAGATGTAGTAAAACCCCTTATATCGGCTATATGATGAAGGTACGTACAGAGTACAAATGAGTCCAATAATTAAAAAAAAGAGGTAATCTGACATGATCCTTCTAGTTTTGACAGTTCCACTTGTAATCAATGTTTTAAAAGTAACTTTCTCTTATCTTGATTTGGTAGACATCTTCACATTGCTGTTCAGTCAAGTGCTTATGTGTCATAGCTGATGAAGACGGTTTTAACATAACACACCTATCATCCCTAAATGTATACTACTAGTCTAATGAAGACTGTTTTAACAGAACACACCTGAAATGAATAAACCATGATCTATATTATTGGGCCGATGTAGAGGAAAGAATTAAGAATTATTCTGATAATACACTGTTTTTCTGGCAGAGCAAATATAGGGAGGGAAAGAGAGATGATAGGAGTGGGAACGATGCATCGTAATGGGGAGAAGAAAGAGGGAGCAATTGAAGTGGTACGTTAAGGTGGGAGCCAGGAGGGGAAGGGGTGGGTTTCTAATTTCTATAGCTACAAGTTTTGTGAAACGTGATGAGTACTAAAATAAATAAAAAATAAAAAGTTTTAATGTAATGAGTACTAAAATAGGATCGTCAAAAATTTTATACCATGCGAATGAGCAATTTTCTTTGCACAATCGGCTGCACAATGTGTTATGCGATACAAAAGTATCAATTAACAAAGTACGGAGGGGTGTTTTAAAGTTATCTTAGTGACATATAATGTAAGGAAACAAGTAGTAAGCTTCCCTGAAGAAACTTACTGATCATACAACAAAGTGAACAAACCTTTCCTACAGAATATAAAAGGGTTCAAGAGATTGATGACACAGAAACAGAGTCAATTGTTTGACTTGCCCAGAAAACCAGTGCCTATATTCCCATTTTGAGCGGGCTCAACAGTGTTACTGATTAGTGACCTTAAACTACCAAATATTCCTAGAAATCCACTCCTAATTTATTCAAGAGTCAGCTCAAAACCATTGAAACCAAGCCGTATTCGTTTTGAGACCCTTGGAGTTGAGAACTGTTTGCAGCAGCTGTGTTAGTGACGCCGTTTGTAAGCCTTATTGTTGAATTACCTAGCATGAGAGATCTTAAGAATCCCTGAACTGCGTCGTTCCTCAACATAGCAGCAATGACACCTATGTCGCACATTACTGATCCTATCATATCCTGGATGCAAAAAGAAGAGAGATCATATATTTTTTGTATACCTCTAGCTCGTAAAGTTTCCTGTGAACTTGGAATTTACGTGGAGCAGTAACTCAATAATAATCCGTTACCTGAACCACTGGGATTCTCATGAATTGGAAAGCAGTCTAGACAGGTCGAAACCCAGGATTCTCCATCATCATTCTTGGGCCCTCATGGTTCATGAAACTTATATTTGATGGGGAAACAATCAGATCCTCTAATGGTGAAAAACAAAACCTATGTATAGTCAATGCATTTGTTTTGCGGAATCTTAAGTATCCTCACGGCTCCCTGATACAAAGCAAAATCCCGATTTTGCCAACATACTATGATTTACTCCCAAAGAAAATGAAGCAATGAGACGAACATACTGAAGCACCTGTAGTCCTGTACTACCTAAAAGCCGTAGAAAAAATAGGAAACCATGCACTCAAAAGAGAAGGTCCAAATGTTGTTCATACCTTTGAAAGGCTGCAGCCTCAGCTCAGTCTCGTATCTATTAGCCAAGGTTGGTGATAAAGATGAAGGAGAAGTTGGCGTTCTTCCGCCAGTTTCACTATTTATTTTTATCTTCCCCTAAAATACTTGGGGTTTTCCTCTTTAGTTTTATTTTAGTGAAAGTAGAAGGTGTAACAGAAAAGGCAAAATTTTTGGAAAAGGATGACTCAAATGGTAAATATGGGTGATCTGATTCTAGATTTCTAGTCCAAGTGCCTGAGCTATATTAAAGGGAAAATTCAGGAGAAAGTATAGAGGTGAAAACATAATGTATTTTTCAATATCCTATAATCCTTACTTGAAAACTCTAAATCATATGGCTGATAGCCTGATATATACATAGTGAAAATTTCAATCATTTACATAAAAAAATTGAAGTACATAGTGTAAAATTTGCAAACTCAAAAGCTAAAGCTGCTAGTTATATAAACAACTTAATTTCGGCATTTGCAGCATTAAGCAGCATCATGAGTTCATGACCAAAACAACTAAAGTTGAACAGCAGTACTATATTTTTTTTAGTCCAATATAGAGTAATTGACAAGAATGAGGAAGTTGGTTGTGGGAATCAGTCCAACCACATCAGATTCTACGACTGTTCATAGATAGAAAAGGCAATGAAATCAAGTAAAGCTGCCTGCAATTGCGCTATATTTAGTATTGAGCACAAAACAGTTTCATGATAATTTAGTGTGAGAGTAAGGATGTACTAATTTGGGATTTGCCCTATTTTCTAATAAACGAATTGATCATAACCTGATCAAACAACTAATACTAGTTTGAGGCGAAGGAAATAGTTTTGGTTTTTTTATTCTATCATTTTGTTAGTATTTGTTTCCCCTACATGCTCCCTCCCTTTTCCCTGATGCTGCTCTAAACGTTGACTTGCGTGTACAACAAATGCTACAATCTTACACTTCTTGTTAGCTCCCTAGTGTATAAATGTCCTGTTCATTTGATGAGATCAGAAATCAGAATTCTAGGGGTTGTATTTCATTACTGCGAGCTGAAATTGTTTTTACTTCCGCTTTCTATTACATGATGGTATTTAATTTGGTCGAATATATCGTTCTTTGGGAGATAATATTGTTTATTGAGCCAACTGATTAAGTAATACACTCACTAAACTATACTGATATATGCTAATCTCTCTGCCTCTCTGCAGTAGTTGCTTTTATTATTTGAACTATAGCAAGAATCATTTACTGTATAAGAGAGCCTAAGTTGGGAAACAACCTGTAGTGTAACATTAACATCATTTCCATATAGGTACCACCGTACCACTCTTGTGAGATACAGAACCTCATAGTACTTGCTAAAAAAAAGTAAACCTCACTAAAACATCTTTAATGGTGCGAAAATGATTCATGTTTTTCGTATGAACTAAGTTTTGAGACCAAACGTTAACAGACGGTTTGTTTCAAGAATATTATTGTGCAAACTGCCCTTTTACTATTGATAAACATAATTAATGGGTTCATCAAGTACAGGACTAAATTCAGCAAGTTCAGGACTAAATTTCAGTAAATTTAGGAGCAGTTAAGTACTGGACTAAACTCAGCAGACTACTTCGAATTCTGTTAACTTGGATCTTTTGAACAATAATCTAATTCAGTATGGAAACTTGGAAATTTGTGAATACAATTGGAGGTTTTTTGAAATAAAATAACATGTCACAGACTAAATACTGCCATTTCAGTGTAAATTTTGGTTAATGTTTCTCCAACAGAGAAGGAAAGGTTCAGAACTCAGCCACTGGACTGTTGCTACAGCTTACATCCTTAATATGGCTACATAAGTTGGAAATTAAATGACTAGATTCCAATGCTGACAGTATGTAAAATTAAATAAGGCCCAAACTCATGACTACTCTCCATAAGCACGAGTGACAAGCACAATCATGAGAGTGATGGTGGAGAGAAGTACAGTCGAGACAATCATCTCCTCGAATCCATGTTTCAGTACTGTGTTTGTGTTCTCGCTTTGAGGGGTCTCAAAGTTCTGGCCTACTACTGACTTCAAAGACTCAATTAGTTGTATAACTCTAAGCTTCATGTTGTCCACAGTCCACTTCAAAATCATTGAAACAAAGTCAGGTTCCTCGTCAGACCTCTGAGTTCTGCTTGCTTTATCTGCCACAGCAGCATTTCGTGTATTAGCATCATCAAAACCACATGAAATCAAGAGTAACCGAAAACTACTGTTCAAAAAGGCAGAATTAAGCATAAACATGTCTGCTAACTTACCTAGGTTGACTGACTGATGGAACTCCTGAACTTCTTTATTCTTCATTACAGCATCCCAGACAGCTTTATCAGATGATATGGATACCACCATTTTCTGCATGGAATAAATATTCTTCACACATCTTTTCTTTCCCCTCTTCCTTTACTTACGATAAAAGAATCAGGGGATGATGCTTTGAATCTATGAGGATATAAACCAATGACAGAACAATGTATAATAACCACTCGATAACTTACTTGAACATATGGCACTGACTGTAGCAGGTGAAAAGCATCATAAACCTTTTGAAATCCAGTAGACTGCAGTATTCTTGGGTTATTATCATGATTCAAATGGGGCTGAAGACGATCTAATATCGACATTGATGAAGACATCCCTTGCATCATGAAACTGAAAACTTGAAGGAAACTGCATGAGGCTTATTGACTTAGGAATATGAACTTCTGTACGTCCTAGTTTATAGTTTGCAGATAAACATCCCATTACACCGGGTGGGACCATTTTGGAATGGGATTTCCTCTCTGGTTACCCGATAGTCCAATTACTGACGAATTAGTTTTCTGAAATTACTTCCTAGAATCTATTTTACTAATCACTTGTTTCTCTTATTTTCGCAACTGGACTGATCAAAGTAACTAGAAAGAATCCTTACACGTTAACTTAATGCCTTCAAAATCACTCAAATTACCCACTTTGGAAGTAGCTTAATGAACAAAGCACAACTACTACAGAAATTATGCTTCACAATCTAATTAACTACTACAACATAGTTGAAACTAGTGCTTCTACTCCGTATTAGTCTAACACCAGAAATTTGGGATACAAAGAGATAAAACTTTAACAGAATGACTAGACAAACAAAATGAAAGATATTAACTGTGTATGCTTAGTACCACGTATGCTAAAAAAGTTAAAACCCCTCTGTACAAAGAAGATGCTTGAAACAGGTCTAAATTTTTTTTCATACCTTTGAAAGGTTGTGATTGCATATTCGGCCTCCAGTAGAGTAGGAACAGAACCGAAAGCAGAATTAGCAGAATAAGATGAAGATGATGAAGGAGATGGTTTGATTGATAAAGAGGACAAAGACGTAGTAGGTTTAACAAAGGTTAAAGGGTCAGGATTTGCAGCTAAACTGGTTGGTCTCCCACCCATTATCTCCTTCTGTGTAACTTTTTGTGTATGCGTGAGATTTTTCCAACCTTTCCAATTTCAAGTGTAGGGAATAGAAAATAAAGCGCATTTTTTTTTAATGGAGACACAGCACAAAATTTAATATGAATTTTCTTCAATTTAGATGAAAAAATATATTTATTTGAGATCTTGATATATTTGTTTTTATATATATTTTTTAAATATGTGTTTTTTATAATTTTATAAATGCACAATTAAACATATTTGAATTTTAAGTTGACATTAAAATTTGCAGAAAAAACCAATGAGAAGAACAAAAAAGAACGAGAGAGTAAATCAATAATCTCAGGACATATCTTATATGTATGTTCTTAGGCCATTTAGACACAGCACAACTTATCAAAAGTTTGTGAAGTAGTGGTCTATTGGCAAGAAAAGGCATAAGATGATAAGAACGATGTGGACAAGGAGTTCCACAAGGAGCTGAGGAAGCTACACTTACCTGTAAATTGTAAATTCCAGTCTTAAAATATGTAAGTGTACATATTACAACCTTCTAAAATATAAATTGTACATTATTGCATTGTAAGGCCAAATGACAAATTATGGTAACTTAAACCCAATAATGACATCATAAATTGCCTAACTTTAATCTGATCCTAATTTCATAAGTTAAAATTTTAAACATTTGAAAATTATAGCCTTGAAATTATACTAATTAGAAATTTTACAATCTTGTATAACATAAACATGAAAATTACAACTTTTTATAATATAAATTTCTAAATTATGACCTCTAATTTCAATTGAAATTAATTTCATAAGTTAACGATCTCAATTTACAAAAACTTGAGATAAAATGTGTAATTTACAATTTTTAAGTTAAAAAGCTATAACTTTTAAAATTCATAAATTTAAAGTATGTAATTTACAAATTAGTATTTATCAATTAAAATCGTGATAGATCATCTAATTTTTATTAATTCAAGATTAATAAAATCTTGATTATTCAATACAAGAAAATCATTTTCTGAAATTTCGCTTTAACTTATCAAAACCCTTCACGTTCAACCTATCTCGATCCGTTCAAGATTTCCTAGTGACTCTAATGTGGGCGTTCTCAAATGACGAGAGTTGCACTTTTAAGCTCTCGTACATGATCGGTAATTTGACCTTTTTCACCGTGCCTTGATATCTATCTCAATGTTAACAAAAATCCAAATACCTTAAGCATTGGGGAGGGCTTCTTGTTTGCTTGGTGGATGTGTGGTATATGCAATGGCTTATTTCGAGAAGAATTGCTAAGGGTATCATCTGGAGATAATCAACACAGTAAGCTAAACGGTCTTTAAATGCTATAGCATCCTTTCTAAACTGTGTGGAATTGATAATAATCTGTATTCCTGAATTCTTTTCTTTTAGCAAGTGCGACAAGGGCTGTTCTTTGAGGGCTAATCCAGGGGTCCTGGTTTACTTTCCTCATTAAAAAAAAGGGATGTACTTGGTTCTGCAGTGTTCTTCCAATATGAAAATCACTCAATATATGTCCATTGCTTGGAAACTATGTTAGTTAGACTCGGGTGTTTGTGTGACTGTTTCAAACACATGTTCAAGTATTATACTCAACTATTTATGAAATAAAGAGTAGTTGTCTTATGTCAGATTAGACAATGATAAAGAATAGACCAGAAGTAAAATTAACCACTAGGACTTTTATTTTTTTAAAAAAAAATTGCATGTACGGAAAGATTTCTTGGTTAAATGAGGAGATCAAATTTCTGATAGAACGTGATACAGGATTTGCAATGTGATTCGTATGTTGTTCACTGCTGCATGCACTAGTGTGCACTATGCCAGGAACACAGAGAAATGAAGGGACGTCTATTAGTAAATACTATGATGCCTATGACTGTCGTGATTCGTGAACCCTCCACCAGTCCAGGAAATGACTGCAGACCACAAAAGCGATTCTTTATCTTCTGAAATGAAAGTGACCATCACAGCCACACTGATCTTGAGATTTAACCAGTACAGTACAGTGGGCCTGCAAGTGGTCAGAGGATCTTGCACTTTGGGGAGAAATGCTTTCTTGGCAACAGATAGTCGATTTTGTCTGTAGTTTGCTGGAGGAATCTTTACACTGTGTCACTGTGTGCTTCAGGTCAACTTATTTCGTAGTGAGTTATGATTGTAATGTAATGCTTTTATTTTATTATCATGACAAATTATTAGGTGCTTTTGATTTATATACTTACAGTTGAAGCAATTATCCAGCAATAGAGAGATAAAAACAGGCCTTTTTCCTGTGAATCTCGGCGACTTCATCTGAAAACAATAATCACATTGAATAGATACACTGCATACTTATACTGTATGCGTATAGACCACCATCTAAGAACTCAAACTCTGGAAAAAAAATCCAACATGAATACACGAATTTTTTTTTTCTAAGCTTTTTTTTAAAAAAATTTGCAAAAATAAGCTACTTTCGAAACTATTTTAAAAAACAAGCTGATTTTGGTCCGGACTAAAATCGTTGCCTCAAGCAACGAATTAGCTAAGGCAAAATCGTTGCCCCATGCAACGATTTGTAGTAAGCTGGATTATGGAAGAAACCTGGGCCAAGAGAAATCGTTGCTTGGGGCAACGATTTTACTCAGACAACAATTTCAGCCTGACTAAAATCGTTGCCCAGGGCAACAATTTCAGGCTGACTTTTGCCCCAATTTCAACCAACTTTACCAGTTTCATGCAAATTGTTGCCCTAAGCAACTATTTACCTTAACGATTTTTGTCCAAATCAAAAGTGGCTTATTTTTTAAAATAGTTTCGAAAGTGGCTTATTTTTGAAATTTTTTAAAAAAAAAGCTTATAAATAAAAAAAATTCTGAATATACAACCAAATCAGAGATATCTGAAGCACTTCATTTCTTCTGAAGCACTTCATTTCTTCAATATCCGAAACATAATTCTCTTACAGAGTAAACCAATGGTTTATATACAGTAACAAAATCACCCGAAAAGCGATGTTTTGCTTAATAATGGCCCTTCTAAAATCATTACGAAAATGCTTCTCGTTGCTTTGTTGGTAGATTTAGTTCCGGTTCAGAGACACTGAGAGGAGAGAAGTATTCATCTACCATATCCTTGGATACTTTATCTAGACTTGGAGGATCCCACTGAAGATAAGCAAGAACATGCTATTAAATTACCTTTCCAACATATCGGGGTTATTTACAAGTGTAAGATCAATGCATGTATTGTGGAATGCGGTAACTAGATCATCCAAGGCCCTAGTTCAACTTGGAAAAGAGTATATATAAATTTAGTAGTGTATACAACTCGGTAAATGTAGATAATTAGGGTTGAAGAGTATCCAAGAATTAAAGTACCTTCGGTGAGAAGTCCCTGTTCACCATCCGTGCCCGTACACCCTGGAAGCATACCAAAAACGTAATGAAGGAGCAAACAGGTGATAGAATAATAAACATGCTAATATAATACAACAATACCTCCAGGAAGTCATTGGAGACCTTTCCAGAGATTCCCTGAAGCGACATCCGGTACTCACGTGCCAGGCATTGATCAAGAGTCTGCAATCTACCATCCCGTATCTGGTGGATAATATTTCAGTTGTATGCATAAAGTGGGCATCAGATGAAAACAAAGTTTATTTTCCCTTCTATTTTTGTTTATTAAAGAAAAAAGGTTGAGGGAGGAGGAGGGATTAAAGAAAGGGCGGAAGTTACTCACTGATCTCAAAGAAACCTTCAGGCTCAAGGGGGACACTTCCCGCAACCTCTTTAAAGTGGAAGCACACCAGGCATGATCCGTTTTAGTTGCCTCATGTTCCTGAGGATGAGAAAAAGTATAATAAATATCTCTTTCAATGCTAGACTTACAGATACATGAGGTAGGTTAGACAATACTACAGGAATATTGCACATATTGAGTACCAAAACAAACATGAATTTGAAATGTGGTAATCCAGCTTTTGCCAAATAGTGCTTACAGAGTGATGGCACCCAAATGCAGCATATATATTATAAGACTAACATCATAAAGGAAAAAAGAGCTTAGGGGATAATTGAAAGTGCACCGCCACTGAAGTGTTCCAAATACAGGGCATACAACAGCTGAAACTCAGGGAACTATAATAAATAAAAAGTAACATATTCCCTCACGGCGAAAATTGCCGTGGAGTCGACCAACAAGTTTCACTCGCTTAATGCAAGAGTTTCATTCATGGCTTACAGGCACCTTAAGAATTTGCCTACCTCAGATGGCCCTCATCTGGAGAACCAGAGTCCATTTTGTCCAGCATGCCATTAACTATATACCACTTCATAAGATACTTTCCCACAGACATAGCACATAAACCATCTCTTTTTTGAGCTGCTCCTAATTTTGAATTATTGATGAAAATCATGGCATATGGTGGTTATTTGCAGATATGTAGACATAACTTAACTTCTATTGGTCATGTAATAGCATTTCCAGACATTCCAAAAGTAGTATACATTAACATTTTCAGCTAATAGGTAATTTTTTGAGTAGAACTATAAGAATTGCAATTAGTAGGTAACTTTGGTTTATTGGATGAAAAAATAAGAGTGTACCAGTGAATCAATTATCTCCTCAACACTGTCATGGCCAAAACATTTATTGAGTGTCTCCATCCTGAACAAGTTGATTGAAGAGATATTCAGACATAATATATGAACAATTGCCATCTGTCAATACAATATAAAGCAACCTAACAAATAGACACCAGGAAAAGATAGTCCAAAACCAAGTGTAATTAGATTAAAACTCTGCAGAGGCATTATTATTCTACAAAACTTCATCATTCCCCACTATGGATACTGAGGGTGTGTACGCATTTCTGTGATAGTTGAATTGACTGGTAAAGATAACAACGGCATCAATCAAAGATAGAACACTTTGTAAGACTGACGATGTCATCAGTTGTTTAATCAGTAGCTTAAAGGTGGAAAACACCCCCCTTCATTGGCAGAAAAAATTCTATTTCAGCAGCTATGGAGAAGAAAATTATGGGTTGCTTATGTCCTCTGTTGTGGGTTGCTCACATCCTCTGTTATTTAGGCCTGTAGCTAATAATGGTTGGATACATCAAAGAATCAACAAGTGAGTAGAAAGTAGTCTTTATATTGGCTAAGCCAATCTAATAGGAACAGACAAGAAGGATTCTGACTGGACCTAGAGATCCAGAAGTTTAATCCAATTCATACCCCTTTGTTGACTGATGGCAAAATGTTTGATGATTGAGCTCTTGATCCCCGAAATTCCAATGGAAATCCAGGAAAAAGAACTCACACGCCATGCTTCTGGCATCTCAACTTTAACCTATTTTTGTTCCATGGAATATATTCATTTATAGAGCAGATAACCATGCTGCCGGGCAGCATAGAACTCGAAGTCTTAACAAAAATATAGCTTCAGAACCATACAGAATGCTAAATCGCAACGGAATTAAAATCAAATATCAAAGCTAACCTGTGAAATACACTCATATTGTCAGGAGATACAACATCAGAAAACTCCTGCAGGGCAGTCTCAACAACAGAAAAATCATCACTGACCAGATTGGCTAAACGTTCTTCAATTTGAGGAAGTTTCTGTCAAGTTCAGGAGAGAGTAGTAAGAATTTGCATCATTGACTGGAAGAACACAGAAGCAGGAACAGAATGCAACAGAACAGACAGCGCTAAGTGAATAATGTGTAGCAAGCCCACACGCAAGCATTTCAGCACCACTGAGTGTTTGACTAGTCAGAGCCAAGTATTCTCCTACGGAAAAAATAAATCTCAAATGAAAATCATATTAACTTGGACATACAGTAATCATATCATTCAGAAAAAATTGATGAAAGCAATCAGCTCAAATAGTAGTTCTAAAGAGGCAGGAAAAATAGGCAGGAATGTATTCCATTAGAGCAAAAGTTTACTAGGATGCAAGATGCATGCAGTTCTAAAGCCTAAGCAATAGATTGAGCTTTTTTAATTAATACAGGTCTTAAACCTCTTCTTCTTAATAGATGTATGTACCCTAGAGGTGATCTACCCCATGACACCACACATCCACCAGGTTATAGCCATCAATAGTCCAATACTACTATCCATCTTGTTCTCCTCCTTTCTCAATTTTGAGAACTCCACATTTTTTATATTTCTCAAAATGACAAATATAGTTTCATATTGATCTGCATTGATGATAGCCACAATCCCATAACGGCCAATGGACAGAAGAAAAAGCCAGAAGGCAGGGTGAGGAAAGAATAAGAGAGAAAGAGCAAATGAAATCAATACAGAACCTTATTCTCAAATTCTAAAAAGATATGCATACTATACTGATGGTCACATGCTAGGCTTGCTTACTATTCTAAAGAACTGAAGGCAGCTCATGAGCCTTAGTTTAATGGAGGTCTCATCATGCATGACTGTAAGATATAAAAGCAGTGGAGGATTTGAAATTCATATAGCCCAATTTGGAGGATAAGCGCAATTCGGTGGATGATCATCAATGTGGATCCTAATTAAGAGTGCCAATCCAATTTATAGAAGAGAAAAGTTTTAGGGAACACTGTGGCACGTTAAGTAAATGGTAGATCTTACCAATGTGCCCAGGTAAATGTGAAAGGTAGAAAGAGGCCCCAGCATCAGGATGAAAACCAATCAAAGTTTCTGGAGTGGCAAAAACCTAAAATCACGCACTGGAGTCAGTATATAGACTTATCGAGATTACCAAACTCAATGCAGACATATAACAAAGTTCAGTAAATATGCCTCCAGTTGCATGTAAGATAAACCTGATATTAACATGAAATTTCAAGCTATTGGTGGCCTCATTGTTAAGTGGTAAAATTGGTGGTAAAGGTAATAAATAATACTTCCACCAATTTTTTTATTAATTGCGCCATTTGGAGTTTCACGCTCACCAATACACAACTTCAACCATAAACATCTACTTCTTATAATTCTACTTAAGTAAAAATTATCAAAAGTGGATAGTGTGAAAGTGAATTCCACTTGACTATATTTTTCATATCTATAAATTACAAAAATTGATCAAAGAAGGGTGGGTGAATATTGTCAAATTCCAAATGGAACAATTATAATTACACACTTCCATCCATTGCCACTTTGTGATGGAAACTAGAAAAGCACATGTTTGAGGATGGAGTCCTTTTACCATGGACATTGACATGAGAGATACCTTACAGAATGATCAAAAACCATTACCATCAGTTATACTACACACACAATGCTTCTCCAGATTCATCATCATTCAAACAGTGTACCAAGAAAAGAATGAAACTAAGAGCAAAAAGGGAAGAATTATTCTTCCTGTTTCCACTTCCTCATTGTAATATTAAAACATTTACCAAGTACATATATCTTACTCTAAAAGCTGGCTAAAAGAATCAGTAAGACTCAGGAACCATATAACAAGGGTACACACTTACAGTTTTGTCTGTTGCCACACGAAATGTTCCTGGAATTGAAACACCTCCGCCACCACCCATTGTGATGCCATTCAGAAGGGCCACCTGCACAGAGATTACAAGAACACCTATAAAAATAAACACTCTTAATGATTCATAAGTTTTCATCCACATTCCAAATTACATTAGTACATTGAAGAACAAGCCCAAATGTACAAGTCATAAATCAAACTTAACAAAGAGGCCTTTTTCCATGGATTTAGTGCTGACTACTAGTATTACAATGGTTTACTTCTTCCAAATTACAATGGTTTACTTCCTTCATTCATAAATCAAACTTAACAAAGTGGTAAAATTGGCTGACTACTAGTATTACAATACTAGCTCCACTTGTGAATAAACTGACACATTTCTTATAGGAAGATATCATCATGTCTATGTAAGATCATACAGCAAAAAATCCATGGAAAATCACAAATAATCATGTCCACAATTGGTTTACTCTAGCTGTTGCCACTTGTAATATCCTCAATCAAGACATAGTTCCATTCCTATCGCACCAATTTTGCACCATAGAGTAACAATATTTGTTTCAATCCATCAGACACAGTGTGCACAGAAATATATGGATGTGAAGAGAAATTTCTCCTAAGCTTACACATCAAGAAAAGAATAACCGGTGGGAAAAGTACTCACATTTGGCTTCAAATATGTGCCAAGCATGTAAATGAATCTGTATAAAGTCCAGAAAAACTCTTTAGAGTCTTCTATATTTCCTGATATGAAGATAGATACTAAACCCATCAAATAAGATGACAAAGTACATTAACCAGTTTATCTGAAAACTATGTAGTAAACAATGTTGCACAAATATATGATTTGAACAATATCAACAACAAAATCTACATAAAAGTTGCAACATTTATTGTTAGATAGAATATTACGTAAACATTATTCGTAGCCATGTTTTTATGATATAGTAGTTGTTAAGGTAACGTAGGAATCCTCCCTCAGGAGGAAGCTCAGAATTCATATGAACATATATATAGGATACAATATCAAGGGGAACTATAAATAAAGAAATGAATGAATGAATAAACTATGAGTTATGGAGACTAAAGGAAGCAAACAATAAGCAGCAGTCATGAATTAGGGAAGTTAAGACATGCCTTTGGTGACTTGGCGATAGAGAGTAACAATATCTCCACCAGCACAAAACGCCTTGCCGCCGCCCTTCCAACATGAATAAACAAAGATAATTTCAGGTGAAGCCATAATCCACAAACACGGAAACATAATCAGACGGAGCTACCTTCATCATCACAAGACCTATATCAGGATCATCTTCCCAGCATTTGTAATACTTTTGCAGCAAAGCACCCTACGTACGGAACACAAGCAACATATGTAAAGAGCAACACTTGATTCTGGAAAACTCAAATATTTAATCAACTAATACAAGAAATAGAAGAAGTAACCATGTTAGTGTTGAGAGCATTGAGAACAGAAGGCCGATTCAGGACAGCAGTTCGGCTGTGAGATTTTCCTTCTACCAACACCTGCTTAATCAATCAATTATATTTCAATTAATTACTTAATTGATCGCTAATTGAATTCAAAAACCGCGAAACAAAACAGACCTCGTGATTGAACTGAGTTGAGATTGGTCTTCGACATTCAAATTCAATTGAAATTGTACGTGTTCCTCGTACAATACGCCGTAATGCTGAGAACCCACCCATGTTCTTTTCTTTTGAGAGAGAGAAAGAGGGAGAGAGTGTTTTTCTGAGTTGCGTACAACTCCAGTACTCGGACAATTTTATCTCAGACGTCATAATGTTAGATTAAGTACCACGAATAAATCTTAAGAATTGGGTCAGCAACATTGGGTTCTATGGTGTAGTGGTTAGCACTCTGGACTTTGAATCCAGCGACCTGGGTTCGACTCCCGGTAGGACCTTTTTTCTTCTTATAGGGTAGTTTTTAAGAAAATATTCTCATTCCCTTCAGTACCTTGCCCTTGTTTGTTACTCTGTAGTTCTTAATACTGACTACTCCTTAAGGATATTCTAGTCTTAACTTTGGATAAAAACTGATTTTGCTGAAATTGATAAAGAGGGATCGTAGTTTTCTTGAATATAAATTAGAAGAGCGAAAAAGGTTTATGCTTGATCCTATGTTTTGGAAACTATCATTAAGACTTCACCAACGAATGAGCCTTAAGAATGGGATCTCAGGCCATGTATACTGAATTGGAATACAATGTGGATTAAGGTTATTCAGTTTTGATAGACGTGTTTCTTTACTACTATGACCCTTGGGTAACAAGGATACATATATATAGTGTTGGACTGAATGTGGAATGTTGGCCCAAGTTTCAAGTTTCACGAACCTACTAGCTTTTTTTTTTTTTTTTTTTTGATGCTACGAACCTACTAGCTAAGTACTACAAGAACATTCCCAGTAGTTCCACTACCAAGGACTTAAAAATTGGGTGTAGATGACCATGTAGTAAACTACGTACTTACATTCCTGTGTATGTAAGAATTTGAAGAAATGGTAAAGTTCCTCCCCTATGCTATGACAATGGGACAGATGTTCCTGATTACGAGAGGACTGATGTTTTTGGTTCAGATCAGCCTGTTATTCTCCATTTGCTCCACATTGAACCAGAGGCCTTAAATGGTGTCAGAATGGAAATCATAGATGCTGCCTTTCCTCTCCTAAAAGGTATTTTTTTCGTCATTAAAAGCCACCCGCATTTCACTATCTAAAAGGGCGACATTGAGGAATTTGTTGATTAGCATTGGGTTAAGCAGATGTTATAGCCACTACCGATGTACGTTGAGGATCAGACCTTTCTTATTAGCATACTGGAACAACTTGCTGCTGACAATTGCATGGTGAGATTTGACCTTTCTTATTATCATACTCATTTAGATTTCTGATCTCATATAATGCGTCATTTTTCTTACAGGTGTTGGTGGTTGCAAACCCTGGAAACACATATGCACTCATTTTGAAGGAAATCGCACCTTTCATTATTTCTAAAACAAACATTACATGCCTTACAATGCTTGATCATAACGAGCAATTGGTCAAATTGCTGAGAAGCTAAGCGTAAATGCTAGTGATGTCAAGAACGTTATCATGTGAGGAAACCATTCTTCTACGCTATATCCTGATGTAAATCACGCTACTGTTACTTCAGCTGATGGAGAAAAGCATGTTCGAAAACTTGTAGCTGATGATCATTGGTACACCTTACAGGAGGCTTGTTCTGTTCACCTGAATTCCCCTCAACTGAACCTTTATTTGAGCCATTACACGAACTTGTAGCCAATAAAACCATTGATTTTAGTATTTTACTAAATCACCTGTTGAACTTGTGGGCGTTATAGTTGACGATCATCAATAAATTAACTCATATCTTTTAAATAATAGGCTAAACAAGGAATTTATCTCTACAGTACAGCGGAGGGGTGCGGCTATAACCAAGGATCGGAAACTGTCAGCGCATTATCAGCTGCTAGTGCAGCTTGTGGTCACATTAGCAATTGGGTGCTAGGAACCAATTAAAATGGCTTTACATCTTTTAATTTGCAAAATGAAACAACATATTGTCACTGCATGCAGCATTATTACTTTCTTTATCTCCCATATATTTTCATCACTTTGTGTTAATACAACTTTGATTTGATGTAGGGAACGTGGGTTTCGATTGGAGTATGCTCGGATGGCTCTTATAGTATCCAGCATGGCCTCATCTCTTCCTTCCCTGTATCTAGCAAGAATAAGGAATGGTCTATTAGAGCAGGGTAAGCTCGAATTGGCCCCATTTTAATGCTAGTTTTTCAAATGCCATTTCACTAATTCAAATATGGTCACCTGGGAAAAAACTTCATTTTACTTATTAACATAATCAATTTGCTCGTGTATATTATTATCCATATAACAGCATGGTGAGTAATTGTTGTTGCGCGTTATATTTGTGTGACATGATCGATGGGCTATTCCTTGAAATTGTGTATGTTGCAGGGCTGAAGATCGATGAGTTTTCGAGAGCAAAGATGGATGCAACAGAGAAGGAGCTCACTGATCGAGGAGAAAGCACTGGCATATTCTTGGCTCAACTACTGACTTAAGCTCAAGCTGTCGTATATATTCAGTAATGATAGTTCAAGCTGTCAAAGTCGGTGTTGTTCATACTCCATGTTACCTAGGTCGTTACAGTTAACCAGTAACCTTGCTTTGGGTTAAAAAGAAAAAGAAAAAACAGGTCAGTACTATATTACAGAATGATATTGTTCACAGTTCATGATGACCTGCCTCCATTTATGTATCTAGTAGGATACATATAAAGACGATATATTAATGCGTAAACTACCTGCATTATTTTGTTCTGGTAGTCGATTGCTTCAATACTCAAACATACTTCTCCTCCTTCCCTAACACTAATTTTAGCCGTATGGCATTGATTATCATAACCGCGTTACTCAAACAACTAAATTATCTTAATGAAAGAAATAAAAATTTTGACTTACACAAACATGCATGTGGTTACCTAAGTCCAAATTAGAAATTCTCCATTGAAGAGCATATCTTAAGTGTTCAATATAATTCTAATGAGTTTTAAACCAAGGGATAATCCATCACCCACAATTGAGACTCCAGAGTCATCTATTCACAAACTTCCATAAGAAAATGAACCAGCAACAACGTAACGTGGTTGTAATCGGACTTTTATCTACATTTCTCCAATATCTTTAGGATGGACTCAACTATATATGGAACATAACCACCCCTTCTAGTTTAAGAAATTCTTTAAAATAATAATTTAAAAAATAGATTTCGGATCAAAATATTTTCTAAATAAGCTTCTATAGATTCGAATGAAAATCACTCTTTGGGCAAACTTTAATTTTTAAACTTTTTTTAAAATTTAAATCAAAATTGCTGCCCCTTTTTTATACCGAATTTGGAGAAGTTTATTTTTGAAAATATTTTGATTCGAAGCCTATTTTCAAAATGAATTTAAAAAAGAAAATCGTAATTGAAGGCAATATTAGAAAAGCTTATATTACAACGGACGTACGTGGTTTTTTACTACTCAGAATGCATGCCACTGCCACCCAAGTCAAACAAAATAAATGTATGTGGAGTAACCCTAAGTTAGCCTAACTTGATTATCACGTTTTGATTATGAGAACACTAATCAAAGGAGGTTGACTCAAGAAGACTTCCTAGGTCAAATAAATGAGTAGTAAACATAACATGGAAAAACAGCTAGCAAATATTTTATAGTAAAGTGGCAGATGTTGGGACTTGGGAGTACGCCACATATCTAAATAATTGTGAGTGGTCCAGTGAGAAAATGGGCAGTGGGTCTAGATGGTTTAAGATGGTGGAGCAGCTTCTTCTTTAATTATTGTGTGCTTTTGTTGATCAGTTTTCATTGGCATTCATTCTACGAGTCATCATTTTCAGCTACCAACGACTGTTATCAATGTCTTTTATTTCGAAATTGATTGGAATGAAAGGCTATTTATTGTTTTTGCTTGTTTTTCCCATTGATCACTTTCTACTTGTAACAGTATGATTCTGCCCATTCGTGTCCTTCAATTTTTAAAGTACAAAAGGGTATGCGCGCGGACAATTGGACATCCATTCCTAAAACAAACAAAGAAGTATTAGAATATGGAGATCTTCCCCCGGTCCCTAAATAATTGTCCATTCTTTTAATACAATTTTATATTCACATATACATATTTTATTTCGGTAAAACTCCAACCATTGGATCAAAACCTTATCAAATAAATTAAATTTACTAGGGGACTCGTGTTACTACGTACACTAGCAACGTAATGCATGTGGCAATTCATTTCAAACGAGAGTAGATCCATCTTGCCCTTGTGAGCGTTAAGCTAAGAGCAATGGCAATCAACAAATTAAAAGTGATATCTACGTGTTGGTTTCAAAGGCGATGCTTTGGAAAACATAAACATAGGGTTAGTTTTCCCATTGGTTTAAACGCAACTATGCACGACACCTAAAAAGGGTGGTCCATGCATCCAAGCAAGCAAGAGTCAATTCCAGATAGAGCTTTCAATTAACTTAGGTTCCACCTTGATGGATACAAAGCATAGTAGAAATAATTGTGAGTGCTATGTACGAAGACCACTTAGAGTAAATATTAAATGTTATAAAAGTTGTAGTGTAATACCAAGTATAAATAATTGCAAATTAACGATGCAAGTCCAAAAGATAGAATACTGAATACTGGATACTGAATACTACTCGGTGGCCTGAAACACCAAAGTTAGACCATACATTATGATCATATTACAGAAACATGTGTTTGAGAAACCACCAACAAAAAGTACTTAACAACAACTTCCATTTGAAGCTTGTTAGTTAGGAACACAGCTAAGTGGTGAAGATCGGATGCTGACTCTTTAGTCCTTAAGTTTCAGCCAGTTTTGTCTTTTGTCTTACCCTCAGAAGATTGGTCCCCTTAATTTTCAACTATGTCACTTAAATACTTAATGCTCCACATGCATGGATGGGAACTGCAACCTATGTAACCTAATTAAAATCAATCCTCAATGCAATTATTACTTGCTTTTGCTTGCTTGCTTGCTTGCTAGCTACACCAAATTCTGACTTCCATCCATCTTTCAGAGGCATAGATTGTACGTACCTGCGTTTGCTTTCGGGAGGCATGGATTGAATATTCGTGGTAAACAAGGATTTTTATGATGATCGACTGGACAACACCTTAAACACATGATGAAAATCGCATTTTATCATGCATGGATCTTCCCATGAGAAATGAAGGACATGCAAGCATGTACTGTAAATTAATTCATGCATAAGCTCCTCATTAACATTACCTCAATTTATGATGGCCGGGCACCAAATAGGCCGGCCACAAATGCATTCAAACAATGGAGTGTATAGCTAGTATTTCTAAGTACATACATAACAGAATTTTTGGTGATTGGGTATTGTGTAATTAGATAAGCACAAGTATGTAGAATACCAAGATTTTTTGCTTACCCCTTAGGGGGTGAAAATTTTAGTAGCATACTTCGTAGTAATATTTCATGGAGTCAATCCATTGAAGCTGTTTAGAAAAAGAATAACATACTGCAATAATTTAAAAATAAATTTTTCATAACAACATTATATAAGAGTGTGTCGTCCTATTATTAGTTAAAGGTTATGGTGATGAATAATACGGAGTAACGACTAGGAATAATTGATGTTAAAAGAAGACATAAAATCCCCAGTCAGGCTAAAAAATTCCACCAAGTATACTTACTAGTTATAAAATGTTTCGGAAATGTTACTAATTATCTTATGTTTTCCCTAGCAAACCACTGCAGTCCAGTTTGGGCCCCAAATGTCAAAATGCATCCCACAGGAGACCTCCTCTGAGTCCTCTAGCTCCTCCCTTCTTCAATTCGGTCTTCCCACACAATGTATAGGGGTAACGTAGATTTTTTTTATTTTTCTTTTGAATTAAAGTTGTATGATAAAATTGAAGCTTTTAATTACAAACTATTTGTCAAAGTTGACGAACTAGAAATAATCACTTTCATTTTATTTTTCTTTTAGGAATGAGTTTGTGTGCACTTTTCTACTTTCCACTCCGTAGTTCATAAGCAATATATATATATAAATATATATATATATATATATATATATATATATATATATATATAATTTAGCACCCACCTCAATCCTTTCAGCTTCTACATCATATCTTTTTGTTATCCTTTGTCAAACGATATGCATTACTTACGACATCTTATCACGTATATACCCGTACACATGAAACAAGCCAAATTTAAAATGTAAGCTGTGTTGGATACAATCCTCCAAGATATCTATCACTAAACGTAAGTAGCTAAAATAAGAAATACACACGTAACCTCACTGTATTTGACCCTTGCCCTGCCCAAATTAAGCCACCCGCACATGAATACAATCGTCTTGATTGAAATATGTGAGGCTTGTTATCACGTACAGAGAGCCATTACTATGTAATGAGATGCAGGAGATGTTTAACTACCCAGTTGTGATTCATGTTGATGAGTATAGGCATCACCAACAATGACTTGAAGAGTTCAAGCAGAGGTCGGTTACGTTGTGAAGAAAAAATAGATAGATGGGGTGTTGTATTTAATTAAGGGTTCAATAAGGGCACTGGAGCGAGTGGTTTAATAGGGTTTAGTTAGGTTAACGTATTGAATTATGACAATAAATTAAAAGATATCAATTTGATTGATTGACTAAAAACAAAATATTTAAGAGTTGAAATTTTGCAATTGAAGTAGAATGGGACAAGCAAAATATAAATACGGAGGAACTGTCATGTGATGCATAAAGTGAACTTCAAATTTTGGTGTGTGGCTATTATTTAGCCTACAACTTTCAATGTCCTAAACCTATCAGTGTTAAATTAAACAGTGCCATGGTCGATAATTCGGTATATGCATGTCTTCTTACTTTTCTTTTTATTGAGTTAGAGTCAAATTTAACAATTACCCACAAAATACCTTTGGCAATTACCAGATTTTTGAGGATGGCTTATCATTTAAAATTTTCATTTTGCAAACTATTCTATAACATCATATACTAATTGATATTTTATAATATACCTATAAGAGACGTATCTATCAGCTCATTCAACACAATAATAAATAATTCTCAAGTCCAATCTAGTAAATCTACTACTCCATGACAATTATAGATAGTCTACAAAGCTAGATTTGCCACGCAAGTTAATTTCCTAATTTCATTGTCTCCATCATCAACATAATCATCTACTATCCCATCCCTAATTTTTTTTTGCCCCTTTTGATTTTTTACAGTCTTCAAGAGACAATTTTAAACATTTATCTCTAAATCAGTAAAGACAAACAATTATGAAAACTTGTTATCCAAAAAATTTACACTTAGATACATCCAACAAGATTCACTTAATATATTATTTCTTATAACATGACGATAATTTTTGACAATTTTTTTAAACTTTGACTCTATAAATAGAAATGGAGTAAATATACAGTGATGGAGGAAGTATAACCTTTACTCGAAAACTAATATCCACAATTACCACCACTTAGCCTCATTTATTCTTCAACTTCTCTCCTCTCTCTAAGAGAGTCGTCTATGCAGATGCATAAAGGAGGATTGTTTTGTGGATTTTTATCAATTACTTCCTCCATTATTTTATTTTACTCCATTTCTTTTTACAGAATCAAAGCCTAAAAAGTTTGACTATAAAACTTGCCTATAAAAAGTCAAAAGGGAAAAAATAGGAATGTAAAGAATATATATTTGTACTAATTGAAATCACACGAATTTACCGTGCATATAGAAAAAGCACATAATCCCAAGTGGGCTAGTCCAAAACTTGAGTGACCAAATAAACCTTATTTAGAAGATGTACACTAAGGTATATTTTGCATGATATCCAATTATTAATCCTTAGAATATAAATCCCCAATTTTGACATTTGCGGAGTTAGCTAAGGGTTTGGGGGGGGGGGTTGAAACTTGAATGGGGTGGAACACATAAATACGAGTAAAAGAGAGGCATAGGCGCATAGCCGACAAGTGCATAAGAAGAGAGGGTCGTGGGTGGTTGTGCTTTGGCAGTAGTAAAAAGAAAGCCTGCAACGACGTTGACTCCCTTGTACGGATAATTGTCAAACATTATTCAGAGACTCCTATGGTTTTTTTTTATTTTTATTTTTATGTCATAAAGTCTAGTGCAAAATATATGTGGGGCCCTTCATACAAGACTTTTCCAGCTCCATATCTCTGCAACCAAAGATTATGGTGCATCACCTTTGCGATTCCCTCTTCCTTTACTACAATACATGACAACTGATCCCTCACCTCACCTCTCCTCACCTCTCCTCACCTCTCCTCTCCTCATCTATTGTAACTTCGTCATTATCCATGAAAAGGTCTCTTACCGTAACGTAGCAAATCTTAAATAAATATTTTCTCACTTTTTTAGCTTTACTCATTTTGACTTTAACCAACTTTTACTTTCTTTTTGTAATTTATACCTAAAACACATAGTCATGTGCAATATTAGTTATTTAACTTTAGTAATTAAAGATAAATGTGTTTAAAATTAAATCACACATTATATAACTAAAGTGTAAGAGGAAAAATGTCAGTGGAAAATAAACGGAGGAAATAATCACGTACAACAAAGTTATCTATAAAATTGGAAGAACATCTTAAAATTTAAAAATTCATATCTAAACATATGAAGCAACTTAATTTGATGGAAGCTAAGTGTGGTCTACGGTAAATAATTTTCTACTTTGGATTATTTTGCACATACGATCAGTGGTACAACTTTAAGTCATTACCTTTATATAATACAAAAATAAAATATTTTGTTTGCACTAAGAATACAATAATAAGGTCCATTGTATGGCTAACATTCCTACAATACATTGTAATCACCAAAGTCACCCTTACAACAAAATATATCATAATTTCGGATTGAAATATATTCGAAAAGAAAATATTGGGTTTATATAGTCACCCCCTTTATATAAGAAAACTCACCCCCAATCAACAAAAAATGACTTTATAACGGTTTGTCATTCAATGTGGTTTATACGTCCCCATTTTACTCAAATTTATGTGATATAACAAACGAAATGGAAGTAGGTTATTAGCTAACTCGTACATAATAGAGGAAGTAGAAAATCTTCACGAAAGACAAATCTATACATACTAATATTTTTTCTCACATAACGGGTTATTTAATTGAAAACTTAGCTTTAATCACTTACGTAATATAAATTTCCGTTCAACTAAAGTCGTATTAATTAAAATTATCTTTTTCACACCATAAGCTACTAGTAAACTTCACTATTAGAAGTTTAGAACTATATGTGGTTACAAGAGCATACTTATTAGATTTTGTTATATTGGACTTATTTTACTATTTTATTTTATTTAAGTATATTTAATTTTATTTTGTCTATATTTATTTATTTGAATAATCTGAAATTGTTTGAATAAATTGAAACTGCAAGAGAAAATCTAAAAAAAAAATAAAAAATTTACTACTTTTAAAATGGACATGTTTGCATTAATCACTTCCTTTATTATAAAGATTTTAGCATTTCAATATTTGAACTATTTATATATCAATTTTGACCGATTTAGAATAAAATATGAACTATTATCTATTAAATGAAATGTTTATATAAGTTAATCTCATATATTAATAATCAAAATAATGTATTAAAAAATATGAAAATTAAATGTACCTTACAGTTTTTTATTTATTCTATTTGGAATCGGGGATAATTAAACTATTATAAAGATAAGATTCAATGAAAGAGAAATAATGATAATAAAATTATTAGATTAGAAAGCATTAGATGAATGACAAAGGGAAAAAAGACTATAATTATTGAAAATGAGAATTGAGTATAAAAAAGATCAATGCACTAAAAGAATTGTCAAAAATTAGAATGGGAAGGGAAAATGTTATTTAATTAATTTTGTAAATGAGTTAGACCCCATATGATAAAAAAAAAAATAGATAAAAGAGGGATAAGAGGTCTTTAAGAAGACTAAGGGTAACTTTGTCTAAAAAAAATAGGTTAAAAATGAAAAGATTGCAACTAGGAAGAACATTACAAAGTTTTCAAATGAAAAATATCAGAAAAAACAAAATAAAATAAAATAAATAGCAGAACAGAGGGAATGCGACTTTAAATAGAGGAATTATTATTTAATACGTTAGCACTAAAATTTGTCATACAGATTGGTACTTCATACGGATGGAGTACTCCTTAATTAATAGCAATAAGATTAATTATATTAGTGGAAATGAATGGTAGATAAAATATCGAATAACCTTATACTGAAAGAAATTAAATGGACTTGCTTAAAATTAATTCACCAAGTATTATTTACAATGTACTACACTAACTTTCAAATTTGTCATACGCAGTAATTTATTGGTACTTCATATATATATGGTGTATCTCCGTATATAATAGCAATATGATTAATTACATTAGTAGAAATGAATGATAGAGAAAATACTGATAAACCTTAAATATTCTCATATTGCAAGCAACACGTACATGGCCTGGACTTGTTTAAAAACTAATACACCTTCCCTCTCAAAAAATTTAATATACCATATATGCATGGATAAAATGGGTAAAACATGCATAAATCAAAAGCTATAAATATATCTCGTACAACTGTATTAATTTGGAAGTTAATTACAGTGGGTTTTGTGATCTTCTTGTTGGAAACGATCGACCATGAACGCGGTAAAATCTATTGACCTACTTTAGAAAGAATTCATTCTAATTAACTTGGCCTTTTATTTATTTGTAGCCTAGAACATAATCGTACGATCAATTACCATTATCGCTATTACTATAGTAAACGCGGCAACAATCAACAATATAATTCGGAAGTTTGCTAATATTCATCCAACGGAACAAAAGAATGCATGCATAGTTGGGTATAATTCATGCAATTTCTTTGTAAATAGTTCATGTTTAAATTAGCAAGAAGTTGCCTTGCAGTTGCTCCAGCGTGATGACGGCTGAGCAATACTCTCTCCGTTCTTATTTATAACCATGTAGATCTTATTTATAACCACGACCGATATGAAGAGGATAATCAGAAATTCACTGGAATTGCAAATGATTTACGTATAATATTCAACGTAAGTTGCCGTGCTTAGCCATATGAAATTGCATAATGTAGTCGATGAGAGAAAAACAAAAGGAAGCATTAAATGATATAATGAGTAATGAGTAGAGTCAATAATTGAAAGAAAAGATACCTTCCCCCCTCTCATCAACCCCAAGTCTACCTCTTCTTATAAATTAGAAGCAGATATGTTATAACTTGCCAATTCCAATTACTCAACTCAGAAAGCGAAGTTTTATCTTTTTATTTTTAATTTTTGCATCCAATCATATATTCTACTGTTAAAACATACTACAACTAGTAATAGTGTAATACTCGTATTCTAGCTAGCTAGCTAGCTTCCCGTTTTTCCAACAACAAACTCGCCCGTGTTTCCCCAAAACCCTATATGTTTCCCAAAAACTAACCCTTACGTTGTTCCATCCATTACACATTTACACATTATCATCTGTTGTGTGCCATATCCTCACTAGCTAGCTTAATTAGCCACTACTACTCACTCTCTTCAGTTCAATATTGTATCTAAATCATAACTAACTAAATTCTTATCTCTAGCTTCTTACCCATCCTTACAAAAATGTTACGCTACGAATGGAACAGCCATGCGTCCCCTCCTCCAAACCTTATTCTCTCCGATCTTGACCTCCATCATAACAACCATCATCATAATCTGAATGAATACGCCCCCTCATCTCACAACAACCACCACCGTCCGATATTCGAAGACTCGTATCCTTTTCCGTGCAACTTCCCGCACGAAAACACTACCCCCCAACAAGTCCCGTTCTATTCCGACCCACGTGGGGCTTTCCCTACTGCTGCCTCTTCTTCTTTGCTAACCCTCGAGTCTCTCTCATCCGTCATGCACATCCCCAAAACCGAGCCGGATCTTTTCACCAACCGCCCTATTGGTTTGAACTTAGGCCGCCGTACTTACTTCTCTGCTGATGATGACCTCGTTAGCCGCCTCTACCGCCGCTCCAGGGCGGCTGAGCCGGCGCTTCACTCCCCCAAGTGTCAGGCTGAGGGTTGCAATGCTGACCTCAGTCATGCTAAGCACTACCACCGCCGTCATAAGGTGTGTGAGTTTCACTCCAAGGCTTCAACCGTCATTGCCGCCGGCTTGACTCAGCGCTTCTGCCAGCAATGCAGCCGGTAAACTGAATTTCCAATTTTACCCTTAATTACCATCGTGATCTTAAATCCCCAATCATTTGGGTTTGGTTTCCCTAGGGGTACTTTTGTCCTTGTGTTCCAGCTAATGGGGTTTTAGATTAGGGTAGTTAAAATAACGGTTAGTGATGGTATGAAATGACGAAACTGATCTTACGTTGAGGTTTTTTTTTGTTGTTGAAGGTTTCATCTGCTGTCGGAGTTTGATAATGGGAAGAGGAGTTGCCGGAAAAGATTGGCTGATCACAATCGTCGTCGGCGGAAGTCGAACAATCAACGGGTGACGCCTATTGCTGCTTCTATGTCTTCCGGGGAGAATGCTCAAACTTCTCCCTCCCAAAACATTTTAAGTAAATTTCACGTTTTCGTTTTTGTTATCATTAGTATATATTATTTTCTGCAAATATGTTTAGTAATTATTTTCCAATAAATTACACTTCTCAAATTATTATTATTTTTTTATATTGGTGGCATTCTTGTTTCATTGACAAAAAAGTAAACGAGTAGATAGCTAGACATAGCACAAATGAATTTAATAAGTGTTGTAATGGGTCCATGAAACTATGTCCCCACCATTTCTCGTAAAGTACATTCATGTGTTGAATATTTGCAGCTAATATATTTGATAAAGATAATAATGACTTTGATCTTGATTTAAATTTAATACTAATCATGATAAAAAATGTAAATTACGCAGATAATTATATGATCTTGATTGTGATTGTATTAACATTTTGTAGGGTCTCCAACAGATTCGGGGATAAACTCATCATCATCTGTGACAATTGCAGTATCACCACCAAGAATATCATTCGATTCCAGTTTCATGCAAAGATCGTATGAGTAGCCATAGCTAGCTATGATGAAGCTGCAATCCATCAAGAGGAAACTCATCTGAAAGGAGGCCGAGGGGAATTTAGTGGTACTTTGATTAATAAGCTAATGTAGGTAGCTTTAATTTGTTACTTAAATTAGTATCTTATGATGGATATTTAACCATGCATTGCATGTAGCAACTATTGTATTCTAGCTAGTTAACTTGTGATAGAAGATCCATGTGATCCTTAGCTATATATGTCTCTTCTATGGCTGCAAGGAACGAAAATAATCATACCACACACTGTGTAGGCACTGCAGTACTAGTAGAGCATCTCTAAAGTCTAAACAGCATATGTAAGATTGGCAACACCAAAATTAGTAAAATCGCCTCGTTTGTGTCATTTTATTTGGGGTTTCTTTTCAGGTTTGGGTGTATGTATACTTTATAGCATGTGCAGCAATATATAAGCCCATTCATATAATGTACTCATTGTTGGCATATCCCTACATTTTTCCAGTCTTCATTTACTCTTAGTTCTTCACAAACACAATGCAATCCGAAGCCCTCGTCTATTCCGTCTGTCTATTCCATGCATCCAAATTTTCCTTAAATTTATAGACAATCAGATTAGTTTTCCCCAAGATTATTCTTTTTAGAGTGGAGAAAGAGGCAAAAATAGGCGGCTAAGGACCATAGTTTAAAGTAGCAAAAGGTGATCATGAAAACCATGAAATATATGTTCATGATATTTCCAAGAAAATGCCAGGAAGGAGAGAATGACTCGCATAATAGGAACGCGGTGAAAAAAATTAAGTGGGACCAGAAACTAGTTGTATGTAATAAGTGGTGGAGGGGAAGAGAGAGTGGGGAAAAAAAAAAAAAAAACAATCAGCTAGCTTTTATTTCTGTCTCCTGCAGGGAAGCCTGATTTGATGATCAACTTCATACAGCTAGACTACTAGCCTAGCATAGGTATAAGCTAGCTAGCGTTTAGAGGGATAATGTATTTGCTACCATCCATGTCATGATCATGAAAGTGAGAGATAATGTATTTACCCAAAGCTTCGCTTGGTTGGCCTATCTATCTGGGTCCCCTTTCCTTTCCCCTTTCTTACAAGTTAGGCCAGTGACCAGTGTATAGATCATCTTCTAATTTTTCTCTTGCTTGATTTTATTTTGTTGGTTCGAGAGAGAGAGAGAGGGATATGATGTGAAACCAGAAAAATATCTGGGTTTATGGAAATGTATCGATCTTCTGTGGCACTTCGTCGTACAAATCAGCGAATCATGTATCAACTCATGTAGTACTTGGTCCCTGAAAATTTGACTCATTTATAAATTTTGACTACTTTCAAACTTATAAGAAATAATATATTTAAGTAAATTTTTTTTAGATTTATTTCAATATAAAGTTTTAAAATATCAAGTTTTTATAATTTTTTGCCTTATAAATTTAAAATTGAAAATGTTTAAATTTGTCTATAGGAGATCGTAAAAAGTCAAATGGTGCAATATTTTGGGATATAGAGAGTGTATTTTAATTTAAATTTGTTACTACATAATTTAAGGGTGTTATTTTTAGTGCAAATTATAACTCCGGTTACTCAAGGCAGTGAAAAGGTAAAAAGGAAGAAGAGAGTGGGTATATACTGTAACTTTATTAGTTTAAGAGAGAAATACAAAAGTAGTAATATAATAAGAGTTCATATGGACTAAATATAATGGAGTAGTTGTTGAGTAAAATCTAATTAGATTTTTATAAAATAATGAGGCGAAAATATATGTATAGGAATGACAATAGATCAGAGTTGGAACGGACCCAACAGAATCCGGATCCGAATCCGATCTGACAAGTTAGCGGACTTTAATTAGGATCCAAATCTGTAGACTCCAATCCGATTAAGGATTTTGAACTTTCGAATTGGATCCGTGAGACTTCTATCATGATCACTTTTTTACCTATTTGTTTTTATTAATGTTATTACTACTACTCTTTTTTTAGTGAGCCCAACGGCTCCTCCGTCCTCGAATAACTCTTTTTTTTTCTATGAATAAAAGTTGATTATTTTGGCCATTTCATTCATCTAATGTTCATCTTTCTCTTGTAATAATAAATTCTTAATTTTTCAAATCATGAATATGTCTTGTTTAATATTGAGCTCGGGGAGAAAAAATTTAAAGTTTGTGAAATTTTCTTGTGAAAAGTAGTGCAATAGATAGTAAAAGCATTATTGTACATGCTATGGAATCCAATCCAAACTCCTCCTCCTCCTTAAAAAAAGGAAAACATGTAGCTACTAGTAGTGAATCACCAAATCTCCAATTTAGCAATATACTTAATTTGAAACTTCAACCAAACATATACCCACCTTATTTATATGCATGGCACACAACATAAATTTTCTTATTATTCAACCAACAAAATGATTCAAACACGTACCTTGGGGGTCTAGTGAATATTCAACTGAAAAATATGAAGGTGTTAATAAAGATTCCTGAATTCCGAACTAGTTTGATTAGAAGTTTGCCAAAGATAAAATATCCGCGAAGAAAAGTTGAAAGAGTAGGGTTTGGACCTTTTTGTGTTGAATAGACATGAAAATAAAGGCAAGTGTAAAACATTTAATGTTATATTCTAGATTATAAGGGTGGGACGAGGCACTTAATTAGACATCTAATAATATGTGGTCAACCATCTAGTAATCAAACTCAACAAAAAATTTATCAATACCATAGGCACGACTTTACTAAAAATTACGAGAGTAATAGGGAAGAACTTGTGATAATTTTAGTTCATATTGATTAACCTTTTCTTTTGTCGAAAATCAACCATCTAACCATTACATCAATAAAGCACTACAACCCCACTATAAAAAATCTACACAAAATAACCCTTTATTTAGCAATAAAAACTTTATAAAATTATAAAGGAAGATTAGTTAAACAGTTAAGTAATCTTTCAAATAGACTTTCTTTAACTACAAATTAATTAATGGAATAGTGGTTATAAACTTCACTACTTGTGAGTGACTTGTGATTGGGCGAATAACAAAAAAATGTTACAAAATCGTATTATTTTATTTCAAAATGTTAGAACACCCCATATCGGTCTTAATATTGCTCACGAAAAAGAATGTTAAGGCCCATAATAGTGTTTAATAAGAACGTTAATGCTACTAGCATGACTGAATCACTCAAGTAGACATACTTTTTTTGGGGATTTCGTATAGCGAGGTTTAAATAACACTAGATTAATTGTAGTTTGTTCCAAAATATAGTTATAATTGAAACATACAAAAGAAACTCGTAATTTTGACTGTAGGTAAAATATTAAAAAGATTTAACCAAGAGAAATGCTAAAAACATCGAAGGAGGCGATCGTCGGCTACATGTACGTCCACATCAAAGTAGCCCAAGAATTGACAAGTCTGAGGAAAGAATATGAAGCCTTTAATTAATGCGATTTTCATGGAGTAATTAGCATTGACTACTGGCTACGGTGTATGAATGTATGATCTGTAAGAAACTGACAACATGCTACTTGTCTATGATATCTCTTATATATATGCAGGATTTTAAGGTGGATTGATGATAGTACGGTATCATGATTTCCCTCAAATTATACTCACCAAAGAGCTTGTAAGCTTGTTTTGTTAGACCACTCAGCCAAAGAGAAATGTCACTCCACTTTATCCACACTTTCTCTCTTTCCCATCACTTTTGTGAAATTGACGAAGAATTTTCTTCATTCCACCGACAATTAACTCTGAAAATTTCCAATCCACTCTCTCCTCTGCTTTTTATTAGCATTTTCTTTTCTACTCATTTTTCAATTTTTAATTATTACGTATTAATTTTTTATGAATTTTTTTATGAAAGTTGGTGTAATTTTTTTATTAAATATAAATATAAGAAATAATCATTACAAATATGTAATAAATAGATATTTTTTTTTAAAAAAAATTTAATTGGTTGATCAATGCACAATCAACACACGTGAGCCGCATGCTGATAGAAAAAAACCGAATCAACACTATCAGGCCCAACAATTAGAGAAAAAAAGATGTAAAAAGGTTGTCGGACCCACAATAGGTAGGAATTTCTTTCCAGGGATAAATTTTTCTCATACTCTAATCTCAGCGTTCTTTTCTTCATTACTGTGAAACCAAAAATAAACTTCCACCAGAATGCATTGAAAACTAATCACATAATTTTTTTGCAATATATAAAGTTTTCAATACATGACTTAAACGCATTTATTTTTAAATTCATAAGATAAAAAAATTCTAAAAATATATTATATTGAAATACATCCAATAAAATCTTAATTAAATATATTATTTCTTATAATTTGATGAAATTTTATGGTTAATTTTTTAAATGAGAACGAGACAAAAATAGAGGGTAGGAGGTGGAAGAACAAGGGGTGGTTGGTTGGATTTATGAGAAGTTGTACTTTCTAAGACATTCCACTTGTACTACAAAAATACAATATTAAGTTACCTCTTGGTACATGGAGCCTCTCATGAAAAAAATTGACTTCCCATGAAGAACTAATTTAATTAAACAAGGCAGTACACCACCTATGAAATGGAATTTTACTTGGCAAACAAACATCTTAGAAATTAATTAGAATGTTAAAACTGAGAAAACCTTTTTTTTCAAACCATGATTATATTATACCAAGGCAACGAAGTTTCACTTGAGCTCACCTCTTTTTTCTCTCCGCCATTCCTTCAAAGCGGGAGGATGCTTGGAAATCCAAATCATAATTCATTTTATAAAAAATATAAACATTTATTTTCCATACAACAAAATATCATACAAAATTGTTATTTTTATATATATATATATATATATATATATATATATATATATACATATATATATATATATATATATATATATATATAACTTACCAAACATAGATTGAGGAAGCATTAGTGGTATTCTTAACTACAAATTAAGATTTGTGGTACTCTTAGATATGGATCCTACAAACTTTACTATACTAAGATTATTTATGTTTATTAACAACTATATCATTCTGTTCTTATGAGATATAGATTTGACTAAATTGTAATTCAGGTATCATTTGTTGGATGGGAAGAGCAAGGTAAGAGCATTCAGATTTTCTAAGGTAAAAGGTACAGGCCCCAATAATTGGACTACCTTATCGTGGATGGGCCAGTTATGTGTCAGACTTCTAAAGCATAGTCAATGGGCCGTGCAGGAATAATGTTTATTTGTAGGGCTGATAGAATGGCCTATTAATAACATTGACTGGATATGTAGTCCAATATCAAGATGAAGATTTAGATAGGGTACTTTGAGTGATATCCAAATCATTTGAGATGTATTCAAGCACACCTAATTTTTAGATGCATTCATGCTCAAATACTTTGTATATGGATACATGTACCCAGGTGAATATAAGAAATTCTATCCCAGTCACACTTATAATCATGATCACGGCAATGGAGAGCCCTTCGATGGAGTGCTAGGGGCCAATTGATTTCGAGAGGGAGTACTCGAATGTGGCCGTGGATTTAGAGTCCGTGGCATTGCACGACATCGGGCATTTGTTGGGGTTGGCTCATAGTCAAGGAATGAGTCATGTACCCAAGTCTCAAGCCTATACTAGGGAGAATAAACTTCACTCGTGGTTTGATAATACTGAGGGAGTCCAATATCTTTTCGGTTCAAATTCCAACATTACTAATGGAGTCTTGTTAGAATCGTCTCAATCCATTGATTACAGGAAAGGGCTACTGCAACTACTATCCTCCTTAGTGGTGATTTCAAGTGTACATTTTAATTTTTTTACATATATATGTTAGGTCCTTTTAATTTTTTTCAATGGAGTTTATGGATCATATCATTCACATTTCCTTTTAATTTCATTTCACACCACAAATTTGTAAGTATTCGTTTTACAATTATTTCTCGGCAGAACCGTGTAGACGTGTATAAGTTACAATAAGCTATTGAGACCATGCATGCTAATTAAATCGTAATTTTGTAGCGAGTTCGGAACATTACTCTTTGGAATTGTAAATATCTTGACCTTAATTATATGACTACTTATGGAAAAATGTACATCAAACTTTGTAGGTGACATTGAGTTAAATTTCCCGGAGTGTCATAGAGAGGAGTAACCCGGCCCATCCACCAACTGCAAGAACGTTCTTATTCAGTCATACTATACACCTGCTCAAAGTATGTCCTTTTCGTTTGCATTTTGGTCATCTCTACGTTCTACCACTGTCAGCTACTTTCCACTTTCAATAAGTAATAATGGGAGTATTCGTTAATATACCCCGTAGTATGAAAACTTAATTTCTTCGCAAAACCCGTTGGCTAATATAATTTTCATCTCATTTTGGTTAAATTATCAAGTTAAGGACTAATATTTTATAAGATTTATGCACGGGTCTTCTTTACCTAATTACCCAATTTACACAATATCATCCCAACCTTTTATCAATCTCATATAATAATGTCATGTTTTTATTTGTCTTCTGAATTAGTTTTAAGTGGAAAATGACTTTAATTCAGGTGAAATAACTAATTTATGGCTACCTAACAACTCTAACATTTTTTTAGCAAAATCAAGTAGTATTAAAATTAAGAAATATCCATTTCCACAAGTTGTAAAACTTTTTGGAACAGGTTCAAATCGTACAACTTCATACAACTCAGTTAGGCAAGATCTTGCTACGAAATGAGCCCCGTGTTACCCCCTCTTCTAACGTGACTACATCAAAAGACAACGTTGCAAATAGGCAAAACTCATCCTTTATGCATTTGCTTGTCATTGTTTGCATCATCTCTGAGAAGTCATCTCGATAATTATCCAGTACTAGTCCCCATATAGAACTATGCTCCCAAATCTTCTTAGCTTCAATGCACTCAAACATTGCATGAGAAATTGTTTCAACATTGTTATGACATATCTGGCAAAGGGCAGCATCACTAATATGTCTTCTGTGCATCTCCACCGCTACAGCCATAGTTTTGGAACAAGCTCTCCACAGAAAATGTTGTAACTTCAGAGGGTTATCCAAACTCCAAATGGTCTTCCATATATCAATATGTGAATCTTGAGGAACAATATTATTGCCTAAGACACCCAACCAATATGCTGACTTTAACGAGAATATGTCATCAACATTAAGCTTCCGATACGAAGTGTCGGGGGTTTTCTGGAGTATCAATGGAATATTTAGCAATTTTCTTGCATCCTCCTCTTGTAAATGCTTGTCTACCTTCTGTTTATCCCACTGTTTAAACTCCTCAAGTATCAAATCCACTACCATCAAGTCATGGACCTGGGTACCATTAGTCGCCGGTAGGGAAGGAATCCCTCAACCCGTCTCCTCCAAAATCCATTTGTCCGTCCACACCTTAATTTTCCTTTCATCACCTACTCTCCATTGTAACCCTTCGATGAGTAGAGATTTTGCACCCCAAATGCTTCTCCAAGTAAAACTCGGGTCAAAGCCTCTTCTAGCCTCGAGGAAATCAGAGTGCTTGAAATATCTAGCTTTTAGTACTTGGTGTAGTAGAGTACTTTCACCATTGAGAATTAGACACCCTTGTTTTGCGAGAAGGGCTTGATTGAAAATTTTTAGGTTTCGAAATCCCATACCACCTTGAGATTTAGGAAGACAAAGTGAATCCCAACTTTTCCAATGCATCTTTTTCTCTCCTCCAGCTCCCCACAAAAATCTCGCCATAATAGAATGAATGTCTTCTAGGAGCCCCTTTAGAATTTTAAAATTCCCATAAGGTGTGTTGGGATTGCCTGAGCTATGACCTTGAAGGACTTCTTTCCCCGACTTTGATAGTAGCTTCTCCTTCCACCCTTGTAGCTTCTTCCAAATTCTATTCTTTAGTCATTTGAAAATTGTCTTTTTTGATCTCTGAATGATAGTTGGAATTCCCAGATATTTTTCATGTCTGCTCATTTCTTTAATTTGATCCCCAGCAACTCACATATCTCCTTCCTTTTATCCGTAGGAACAATTTTGCTAAAAAATGCCTCTGACTTACTGAAGTTGATTTTTTTGGCCTGAAGCTCCTCATAGATTTTCAAGATATATTCTATCTTTGAACATTCTCCTTTATTGACTTTTGCGAACAAAATGCTATCATCAGCAAAAAGAGGTGAGAGATACAAGTTGCATTACGACATATTCGACTCCCACATATTACTCCTTCAAGAACTGTCGTATTCAGTAATCCAAAAAACGCATTTGCAACTATTAAGAACAGGTATAGGGTCCCCTTGTAGAAGACCCCGTACCGTTGAGGAGTGATATTTCCCACAATCTCGCCATTTATCTTAACCTTGAAAGAGTAGCATAAGAGACAATTGAGGATTTTATTAACCCAAGACTCACATAAACCAAGCTTCAGAATCGCCTTTTCCACAAAAACCCACTTCACTCTATCGTATGCCTTCATCATGTCTAGCTTCAAAGAAATTGTGCCATATTTTCTTTCCCCCTTTCTCTTCATTGAATGGAACACCTCAAAAGCCACTAAAGCGTAGTCAGTAATTAACTTGCCCGGTAAAAAGCACTTTGCTAAGGAGAAATAACCGCCTTTAGCAGAGGTTTCATACGGTTTGCTAGCATCTTGGAAATTATTTTGTACATCACATTACATAAGCTAATTGGTCTATATTCGGTGATCTTGTGGGGTTCATGACACTTCAGAATTAAAACAATACAAGTTTTGCTAATCTCCGATATATCCATGTGACCGTTCCACTAACTAACTATCAAATTTACAACATCATCTCCCACTAAATGCCAAAACTTTTGATAAAAAATGGCATGCATACCATCTCACTAAGAGCATTATGGATTTCCTTTGATGTGGGTTCCTTACATAAATCTCCATTCATCTCCTCCATTACCATCTTCTCAATGCCACATAGAGCTTCTTTAACATTACATATCCCGTCTGACCTGAAAAGATGAGAGAAATAGTTTGTGACTATGTTTTCAATTCCTTTGACATCTGATTCCCATTGCCCCTCATTATTCTCCAATCTAGCTATAGTGTTCCTCTTCCTTCTCGCACTTGCTTTGTGATGAAAGTAAGATATGTTTTTATCCCCGTCTCGTATCTCATTCTTTCTAGCCCTTGCAAACCAGTACGATTCCTCTAACAAGTGTAATTTATCAAGCTCCTCTGTAATTAAGCGACATTGTTCCAGATTGACGCCATCCATCATTCCTCCTTGTAGCCTCCTGAGATTATTTTCCTCTTGTGTAATTCTTTTCTTGATATTTCCAAAAGTTTCTGCAGTCTAGTGATTAAGAGGCTCCATGCACAATTCTAGCTTCTTATAAGTCGTGTCACTCAGGCTTCTTTCCCAAGCCTCCTTAACTACTCTTTCACACTCAGGATTTGAAAGCCAGTATGCTTCAAATCTAAAAACCCTCTTACTACGTGTGTTAGTAACTTTGTCTCCTATTTGGAGCATGATGGGTGCATGATTTGATCTTTTTAAAAAGATTGGAAAATGATTAACGTCATAATTCCAAAACAAATTACGCCACTTATCACATCACACAATAAATCTATCCAATCGTTCTCGAATTAAAGTCGCCTCTGAGAGACCCCTTTGCCAAGTGAACTTGTTGCCTCTATATCCAATATCTCTCGTCATCATGATATCTAGAGCTATACGAAAATCATCCATACTACGCTCACTTCTTGGGATTCCCCCCTCCTTCTCATTGTCCCATAGGACTTCATTGAAATCTCCAAAGAAATTCACCGGTATAGTAATTGTTGTTTAAGACTTTTCATGAGTTTCCAAGTCTTGTATTTCTGTTCCTTCTCCGACCAGCCATATATCCCAATAACTCTCCATATTGAATTCCCCTGGTTATCAAGAATATCTACTACAATATGGTTCAAAGAAAAAGAAATTATCTACACACTAACATCCATCCACCATAGGTCAATCCCTCCAGTTAAACCCACACTACTTACTCCTATTCCTTTCGTAAATCCACATATCTTACAAACTCCTTCCAATCGCCTTGTATCAATTTTTGTTTCCATGATGAAAATAACATTTGGCATCTCCCTCTAGCACCTACCTTGGAGGAAGTTAGTTGTACGAGGGTTCCCAATCCCTTGACAGTTCCAACTAAGTATTTTCATGGCTGTTCGCGAGTGGCTCACTGTCCACCACCGCTACTTCCATTAGAACCCCCTCTCCATCAGCACCCAAGTCAAGTCTACTCTTTTTTGTACTAGCCTTCATTATGTCACTACATACAACATCCACTTCCATATCCTCTACATTTTTTTGTTTTCCACCTTTCTCTACTACCTCCTCTTCTCTCTTACCAACACCCTCACTCCCTCCTTGTTTAACCCTACATTGATTCCTTTTTCTACCCCCCCTACCCCACTTGCTTCTTACCTCCGGTCAGACTCTTCCTATTACCATCTTTCTCCATGCCCGAGGCTAGCCCTGAGATTGCATGGGTTTTCCCAGCATCTTGGTGTAGCTGGACTAGCTCTTGCCCCTCTCCACCATCGACATCTAATGCAGTGCTCTCCCCTTGCACCCTACTCCCCCTTCTCAACTGCATACACTTAACATCCAAAAGCTCATCTACGCCCTTCCTATTTCCACTTACATTTTGTACCCATCCCCTCATCCTCCCCCTCTCCATTAGACTCCCTTTGCTCCCTTAATGATTCCACCTCCCCTTCATCACTACCCACCTCGATCTTTTTCCTTCCCATCACCTCTTCCGTATGACCTCTACTATTGACATGCATTCTCGCATCCCCATCCTTCTTCGTAACAAAAGAAAACCTCTTCGTAGTAACTAACTCCTTCACTTCATCCTCTTCTTGCTTTCTTCCCTTCATTAGGGATTCCTTCAACCATACTCCCCAGCCATGGCCATTCATAAGTGCATCTTCTATGGTATTAAGGCAATCTTTCTCACTATGGCCCATGATGCCACAAGAGAAACAAAAGAAAGGGAGTCTTTCATACTTCATACCTACTTTTGCTATATTACCTTCCTTTGTCTTCATAGTGACAAACCTACGCAACGATTTTTTGACATCAATATTCACTTTTACCCTCCTACTCTTGCAAATAGCAATAGCATTATCTTCTATCTCAATTACATCACCCAGGGACTCCCCCATCATTCTTACATGATTGTTTGTTCGACATGTAAATGGGAGGTTCTCTAATCGAACCCAAAAGGGTGAATGTGTCAACTTCACATTAGTTGGTTGTTCGTCCTCAAAAATTGAGTTAAGAATCAATAGATTTCGTTCAAAACACCACAACCAATGGAAGAACTAGAAAGCATAGGAGTTGTTACCTAGGTTGCGTATGATGATTCGTCCCTTTTATCTCCCGTGCTTGGGTGATTGTGTGTTTGAAAGCTTCAAGATTAACTCCCCTATCTGTCAACAATTTTCCAATTAGCATAAGGGATACTTTATCCTCGTGTTTAATCGAAACCATGCTACCAAGATCAAGAACCTCTGATTCTTCTGTGCTTAATGTCATCTTTGACCATCTATCCACTAGGTTGTTGCTCATCTTGCCAAAACTAACCACAATTTGTGGTAGACTCTCCTTTCTCGCAAGGTGAGTTTACCCTAATATGGGGAGGCTACCCTCTCTTTCAAGGGAGAGTTATGATTAGTAGACTTACAAGTAACAACTCCAACATTATGTAGAATTGTTTAGGTGGTGAAGTATAAGGAAGTCATGTGTAATATTCTATAACCCCAAAACATAACATCTTAGAGAAAATAAGATGAGAAGGACTCCTACCTTATACTTTTGAAGATTTTAGGTTCCAAGCCTACTGATTGAGGATGTTTAGGAATGAGGATCCTCTCACCTTTTTTTCTACTCTAACTAGTATGTACTAAATAAAAAAAATTACAAGAATTAAAATTCGATCAGCATCCTTCTTTTAATCAAAATAAAAATATCAGAGCAAATCAGATTTACAACTCATACGACTTATGCACTAAACATAGTATGCTATAACTCTTATAAGATAAATTTTGCTAACAAGATAAGATAATCCTACCGCGTTGTATTAACCCGTATCAGTTTAGCTCATTATGATAAAGATTGAGAGTAGTACTTTAATAATCCAACAATTTTTCTAAAATGATGTAAACTAGGTATATACTCATACTCCGTATGTAAAAGAATCATAAGTGGAAATGGAGTAGTAATGCAAAATGTCTCATCTAGACCTGTGCATTGGGTTGGGTTGGGTTAGGGCCGAGATGAGTCACATGCAAAACGGGCCGGGTCAAAGAAGATACATAACGAGCCGGGCCGTCGAAAGAGAGTATATTTTTTATTTATAAAGGGTGATAGTTTACATGTATCACCTCCAATATTTTGTAGTGGACTATCGGTAAGTATATGGAAATAATTCATTACCTAATAGTGTTTAGTCTTGAAAACTATAGGACCATTATTGACCCAACTTGACATATTAAAGACTCAATAAAACATGACCCTTTAAGTGACCGACCCATTCGACCCATTTTAATTAGGCTCTTTATACAAACGAATCAGTCAAATACACTTAACACTTAATATGACCCCTTCCATTTGAACACCTCTAGTCTCACCCATCTCTTCCTTCCAAAAAAATGAATAAGAGCATTACGCAATCCCTACGTAGTCTCGCGCACCTTCCCGCATTACAGCGATTGGTGAAGATTGCCGACCGTGACCGACTCCATTTTTGCAGTCCCATATGTAGCAGAGCAGACTATGCTACTTCATTTCATGCACCAAGAAGTTTATTTAATACGTATTATACTCACATTAAACATTCATGCATGTAGGTTAAATCCAATTAATTGGTGACCACGATTTACGTAGGGTACGACTGCTTCTATTTTTCATATCTCTTCACTTTCTTTTCTTTGCATATGACCCCATAAGTTTATAAACAATAAAAAAAATTCCTAATTTATATCTGATATAAACATATTATGGTCATTTATATAATTTTATTTCTATATCTAAAGTCATAATGTCTATACCTGATATACGTTTTTCTGTATTTTTATATCTTTGTATTTTTATATCTAATAGATATAACAATAGTTATATTTGATATAACAATACATATATCTAATAACTCAATATCCTAATATAATTTATATTAAATATGAATTAAAAAGAGGTTTAGTTACTATTTTATTCAGAATATAATATAATTCTCTACAATCTTACCATCTTGCCATGTGTTTTAACATTACAAAAAATAAATAAAAACATCTTCTTTATAATATACAACAAGGTTAGTCATATAAAAGTCATGAATGTCAGCCTAAAATAATCCAAATATTTTAAAGGTGATTTCACCGAAGAAGTATAAGATATTTCTCCTTATTATTGGTATCCATGGAAGAATTATTGTCCCCAAAAGTTTAATTAAGACTATCATTCCCCTAAAAAGCTTAGTTAGTAATTGACTAACTTAATCTTACAAGGTTGTAAGATTAGGCGAGAGAAGGCATGATTGACGCTGGGGAATGAGGGGAGCATGGGTAATTAGTCACAATCAAGCATGTGACAAGCTTTGATGCATGCAAATGCAATGCTTAATTAGTTACTTGGAGACAAGCTAGCTAGAGTAGAGGTGTCAAATCGATCGAGTCCACGGATCGGTTTTGGATTGATCCATCACGGGTCAGTTCTTATCGGTTAGGATTAAATCGGGTCAATTTGGCCTGTCGGCTCGGGTTGGGTCAGGTCATTATCGGATCAGGTTAAATCGGTTATTTGTTTGCTCGGGTTTGGGTCAGGTTGTATTCGGTTCGGGTCAAGGTTGGTTCAGATAAAATCAGGACGGTTCCTGAATGGGTTGTAGCGGGTTATTTCGGGTTCGGGTAAATTTCGGGTCAAGTCAATCATGGCAATGGGTTGAAATCCAGTTTGGGCTTTATTAGGTTTGCATCGGGTCATTAATGAAAAATGTTTGGTTTCAAGGTTATTAGAAATTGGGTAAAAATAGGTTTGGTAAGATTAAGTCACATTCACATATATTAAGATTGTTAACATATCGAGTTAATTCGGATCACAGATTGTTATAAATTAGGTCATATCTATTATGTAACGAGTTCAATCGATTTTGAGTTTTTTTCGGGTCGGGTCAATAACGGGTCGGACACAGATCGGGTTTGGGTAATATATATCGGGTCAAATCGGTTTCGGGTTGACTACAGGTCGGGTTGGGTAGGTTTTCGGGTCATAATTAGGTTGGGTTCGGATCTATTTCGGGTAACTTATCGGATCGGGTATGATTTTGACAGGAAAAGTTGGAAGATATCGTGTTGGAAGTATTTTGGAATGTGATCCCTATAATCTAAATATATAGTGACTTTGCTTCTTGTTTAAACTAATTAGTATTACCACGTGGAAAATAAAATTGACGAGGGAGACAGATAATGACCCGAGATTGGAACGGAGGAAACAATACTAGGCTCATATATATCATATGTAATCCTATTGAGAGATGCACATGAATCAACTTCAATTATTTAAAGGTGGGGCCATTTATTAGTTTGTGGAAGAACTTAGTAGAAATTCTATGGCAATGGTTTGGTTTTCCTACATCTACCTCATAATTTTTGCTTAGGGCCCAAACGACTCCCATTACTCAGTATACACAACATTAAAAAAAAAAAAACATCAATATTAAACAAACTAATAAACCTCTAAAACTCATTAATTAATCGTACTTTATTTTTATGAATTCATTACTCTACTTATTAGCAACTAATTAATCTTTTGCAAAAATCTTCTTATAAGACAGGTTATAATATAAAGTAGATTAAACAAGATATATATTTTTTTATATAAATGTTGGGTGCACATTAATCTCAATTCCAAAACATATGGCTATATATTATAGTATCATTTATGTAAAACCTGTGAAGTATACCAATCTCTCCAAAAAGGAAATAGTGTAACTAGTAAGCCTAATAATTGAGGGTGTCAATAAATTACCTTCAATGTATTTGAGAAAGCAAGCAGCTTTAGGTACTATGAATCCTTTGGCAAAAAGACGAAACAAAAAAAAAAAAAAGTGCATTGAATTCTCTTCAAAAGACACAACTTACGTAACCACAGGAAGCAAAAATAAAGAAATAAATGAAAAAGGTGCCAACTTCAACCTCTCCTGCAAAAGCACCATGCTACATACATACCCCCCTATCCCCCAACCAAACTTTGCCAATGACAAAACAAATGGATCCATCATATTCATATGAGTAAGAAATTAACCAAACAAGTCGTACAAGCAAACTAACGTGTGTGCATGCATAAAGATTATATATTGTGTATATCACCTATGAGTATAGTCTTACACATTCTTCATGTCGTTGTACTTGTACATTAGTTATACGGCTAAACAACTCTTACACTAATGTATACTGTACAAGAGAGCATACAAAGATTTGATTATGGACAACATTCCCTTCTTCCTGTATATCACCAAGGGGGTACGGTGGTAACTAAAATGCCCTAAAGCTAAAGGTCATCCCACATCCTTCAATTAATAAAACCAATTGTTTGATTCATAGACAAACTAAAATTAAGAATTTTTTTGAGGGGACCAACTAGATTATCTAGTACGTTCGTAAAGAATATTTGCTCCATTTTAATCAAAGAATTCTCATAGAAAATGATTAAATAGGTAAAAATTAAGAAACATATAGAGTATTAAAAAAATTATAGAACAAAGTAGGCTTAAAGGAATTAACCAGAATTCCCAAAATAAAAGGAAAAGCTATCGGAAAGAAAATTTATATATATAATATTTATACATAGTAACCATCTTAAGTACACTAAAAAGAGGTTTTAAGATCAAGCTAGCTTCTCTAATTTAACGTAATATTCATACAAGACAAACAAAACTAAAGAGCTAACTAACACACACGCATAAAATATGAAAATAAAAACTCAGCTTACAACTTTAAGGCCAAGAGCACAAAGTCGTCTATCGATCACTTGATGATGATCCGATGTTGTTGTAGTGTTGTTGATGATCAACACATGACATCCTTGAGTAGTTTGTAGCGACGATGTGCGCTCGGGCGGGGGGACGGTACACCAGAGTTGTTCTTGGGAGCTAGTCTTTCTCCCGGAGAGGTGTCCGCAACAGTATGATGATGATCTTGGTGTTGCTTGACTCTTTCTGCGGACGCATACTCAGAGCGAATATGAAGACTATTACGATGATGATGATCCATTGACGAGGACGACGATGATGACAACGATAATGATCTCTTGTAAGATCGACTTTGATGTTTGCTTGTCGTTGAAGTGTTTCTACATTCACTCTGACACCAATCACACACATCTAAAGACTTTGTGACGGACGATGACGATGCTGGTGAGATACCGTAGTTGTAGTTGCTGCAGTACCTGTAACAATGTAAAATAACATGTTAAAAGTTTATCCACACAGTCATATCATTAATCATTTGTACGTTGTAATATATAATCATAACAAGGAGCTATGGGTAGAGCTAGCTTACGAGTGTTGAAAGCGAAAGCGGCAGAGAGAGCACTGGAAGAGCTTGTCAGCGAAGCCAATATCGCCACACATGCAGCATACTCTATCTTGATCCGCCATATTTTTTGGGGATGGAAAGAGATGAGTGGTTGAGGTTGAGGTAGCAAATTAGCAACGGGATAGGAGCCGGCGTATTGATCTGGGTCAAAGTTCCTGGTGTGTGCACACCTACGATATTTATATTTGAAAATTATTTGGTTATCTTTTTAAATTTTATAGTTTAGACTATGGTTCATAGTACTGCTATTTATTTATAGTAGTAATAAGTTGCAGAGGTAGACCAGAGGTTGCTTGCAGTCGTTTTCAGTTGCGAGGCCGGGCCCATGTTATTTTTTGAAAGGGAATTTAAGATGTGAACCGCAAATTTTGTTTTTACTACTCGTCTTTCTTTCCTTTATCTTCAACACTTGATGGATGTACTGGTTAGGATTCACAAAATGAAATATTATCCCATTTTCTACGAGAGTTTTTTAGTTAAAATAAAGTAAATATTAAAGGATAGAGGAAATATATAGATATAAATCAGATAATTACGTCGTATGAGTTATGAGTTAAGTTACTTCGTCTTTAACATGATTTTCTGAAGTGTATTAAAGAGTACTATTAGAGAAGGATAGATTGATTACTTTTACGGAGTACAAAATTGGCTGATATTATAATCTTTAGAATACGTATTCCCATATCAAATCATTTTTTAACTATTATTTCGTTGGTTTGCTCAAGCGATATCTTTGACTACTTTATTTCATTAAGCGTCCAACATATTGGTTTTGGTTGTTTTTATTGATATCGATATTAATTCACTAGGACTGATTGGATCCCAATCGAGTGTTGGTTCATAAAATTTTCTCTTTGTTTCTTGGGTTATGTGGCTCGTGCGAGAGAAGAGATTGATATATAGTGAACATGAGATCTAGATGCATAGAGAGCAACTCAGCATTGGTAGAGGATAGGGATTATTACTATCCAAAAATTAGATCCAACATATATATATATATATATATTGATCTTGAACAAGCATGGATGCCTCATGCATGCATGCCCTTCAAAGATCAATGAGAGGCATAGGTGGGGGCTAGTCTTATTATTGACTAGTTCGATTCTTCACGTGGTAGGGGGGCTATGGCTCGTGTGGATCCACAGAAGTTAATTCTTTGGGTTGATCTTCAGTGAAGGAAGCCAATAAGACAATCATAATAAAAATGTTTAGGCACTGAGCTAGTGGTCGATGAAGGTGGTGGGTGATTGGCAAAAGTATTTATTATTCACAAATACTTCAATTCCTTTGACAGAGGAAAACAAAAATGGTATACCTAAGGTATTATACTCTCGTTACAATAGGATATGAAGTAGATTTAATTATACGCAATTTTACTTCTAATCTTAGTCTTGAGACTGTTATTAGGCCGGGTATAAACATATAACCTATACGAAGATCAGATAATACATATATTAAGGGTAATATTTTAAAATATCTCTTAAAAATGGATAAATTTTCAAAAATTGTAATGATTAACGTTTTGATTGTATCTTTATACTCTCACCTACCAAGTTAGGTGATAGAAAAAAAAAATATGAGAAACGAATGACTCTAAGAATTAAATTGGTCAGTCGTATGTATACGGATTAGTGAAGTACGTGTTGAGACAATTGGATATGGTACGTAAAATTGTACTCAGCTCGCAAATATCAAGGCACAAAAAAATCTGTTTGAAAATTAAACTAAAATCTAAATATGTCTCGTACTAGATTGATCTGATATGATCAAAAGCACACACCTTTTAGACATGCATTGACCAAAGTAGTTGTTAGCTGACATCCCTACATATATATGCTACCTTAGCTTAATCTCAGTCCTCAAATCCTCACACACCATACGCATAACAGCATGAGTTCATGACCTCAACACTAATACTCACTTAATTAGGTCAAAGCAGCCATAGATGCTCCTAGATGTTTTTATTTTAGTTGAGATTTATTGTACTTTGAACCAATGATTATTTAGTTTGGAAGATTGATAATAATGTTTATGGTGTGAGTGAATGGAAGAGCACTCTAGAATTTTTCTATTAATATTCTATGATTGAATATGACAAAAAAAGTATTGACAATACGGGCAAGTGGGCAACTGTGTCTAACCATAAATGGTAAAACTTTGCATGCAAAACTCTTGTCACGTTTCACCCTATGATGCTAGGCTGCTAGCTAGGGGTTAAATAGTACTGTACTTGGGGGGGGGGGGGGGGGGGGGGGGGAGGAAGGAAGTGGGCAAATTTTTCCCAATTAAGGGATGATTACATAGCAATTTAACTCAACTAAAAATGAGAGTTCTGGTCGATCAACTTAATTCGTCTCTTTTCTTTGTCGTATGGTATTATCTTCAAGGTAAGAATTTGGGATAAAACGTTTCGAAATTAATATTTTGAGAGTTAAGAAGTCCCTTGGAAGTAAAGCAATCCATCTCCTAACTAGCTTAGTTGATAATACTTCGTTTATAATAAGATTTTTATATCTTTTTCCTTTTGCAGATTTCAAGAAACTTATTATGACTAATTTTTTTTTTAATTAATACTTGGTAATACATTAGTATCTTTATGGAGTAATAAACAAAGTTAACGAGATCTTAATTACAAAGTCATACACTTTATAAACATAACCATTTGTAAAAATAATACTCAATTACCCTCATTGAAAAATAATCAATGAAGATTTTGTGGAGTAGCAAATGATAGAGAGAGTAATCTTTTTCTTGTGCGTAAGTCAAAGAGTTTTTCTTAGTAACACCGTCATTAGTGATGTGGGAGCTATGTGTAATTAAAATACAAATAAACACAAGTAGGAAGCTAAGATAGTGTGGTGTAAAGTTGATGTGGTCACATAAAAATCATAGGCAAGATAATTAATGAGGGTAAGCATGACGTAGGTGAAGGGTAGCTCCTTTCTAGCCTTTCTCTTATCCAAAAGCACCCCCGATGTATTGCCACTCCTTGGACTTTGAGCCATTATTGTTGTCACCAAACAACTTTAGAACAACGTTACAAAACTTATCTGTGAAGAAACTACCACTTCTAGTGTAGTTGAATAGAATCATCCATATATATATATGCATGATCTAGTTTGTATGCATATGCATGCATGCTTCTCCATATGTTCTCCTGCACATATCAAATGTGAGCACTATCATTAGCCAAAAAGTTGTGTGTGATCGTATTTGAATTTTTTGCAATTTTGGAGTGTGTATATTATAAGAGAGCCTGCAACAAGAAGCACAGTCATCAAACACAATGACATGGTGCATCAATATTAATCTACATGTCCCGTTAATTAGGCACATTGTCTCCTCAGTTTTCACAAATTCTGCAAAATTTCTATGCATTAGCTAATCGAACATGACAAGCACACCAAATATATAGTATATGAATAATATGATAATGGTGTGGATCTCTGCAGCATGCATGGTTCTGGGAATCTGCATCTCATATTCCTGTCAATTTGTGTACAAAATAAATGAGGTAAATGCATCAATTCAATGATTCAATCATGTTAAGAAAATACCAGATCTGAGTCTACAATTAAGAAGCCTCGTAATTTGAACATTACTTAAATCTACAATCATATGGTAATGATGCAAACTGTTCTTAGATCAGAAAATTTCTGACAATTTGACATATAAACCAAGTTTAGGAAGACATTGGGAATCTTTAGTGGTTATTTTGACATATTCTGGTACAGAAGTTGTTCTTCCAGATAAATACAAATTTAGAACTACAGATATGATCGACGAAAATACAACAAGCACTACAGTATTTTAAGAGAACATTTTTACTGCTCCTAATTTATATTTTTGTTAAATTTGACTTATGAATTTATTTTATTTTATACTAAATTTATTCTATATTTACTAAATTTAACTTATTTATTATATAACTTATTTGAAAAATCGAGAAGAATAAAGCCTAAGAGGGTGTTTGGTTCACAGAGTCATCCACACATTGATGGACAATATATAAACTTGATTATGATTTCATCCCACATCTCCTATCAAATAACTCATCACCGAAATATCAGTATAGCTTAAAAACTGATTTAACTGGGTAGAATCAGTATCTGTTTGATACCTCCAAGACTAAGCTATTGTCAATTTACAAACACTTTGCTACAAGAAAAGCTGCACAAAAAAGTTTGATGCACTTTCTTTCTCACTCTCTCCACTAGGCACTGTGGTTGCTGGTGGAGAAAGAGGATGATCTATGTAGGCCAGACTCTATGACAAAAGCACAAGGGCACCCACTTTGATTAGTCTAGTAGTAGTAGACGACGACTAATAGTACTAGTATGTCATCCATAGTCAAACCCACTAGGACAAATGGTTGGGACTGGGAGGGTAAAGGGCAGCTCCAATATTATTAGTACGACTGATGATTCATAAGCAGTAAAGAAAAGTCTTTGATCCCATAAATGCAAAATTAATAGCCTCTCAGCATCATATAGAAAAAACAGTAGCATCGCATACTAGTAATAGTACACGACAAATTGTATCATATACTGGTGAGTTGACATCTGTCATGTTTGCATTCATTCATGGTAGTTGTTTCTTCTTTAATTTCTTTGCCTTGCTCCTTTGTCCCTTTGTCAACTTTTTTCTTCTTTGCTATTAGTTAACTTTGACCCATCACATCAACGTTTGTAACGATTTATGATACGAGTCAAGTGCTTGGAGATTCACACTGATATCTATGCCACCTAAGCTTGGATCAACTTAACTCAAGTCAGCTAATTTTACAATCGTTTCTTTATTTTTTATTTTTTATTTTAAAAATAATTTCACCTCATATAACTTTTCGTAATTTTATCTTATAAATTTAGAAATAAAATCGTAATTTTATCTTATAAATTTAGAAATAAAAACGTTTTAAATAAACATTTTAAGTCGTGTCCTGAAAACTATGAAAAGTCAAAAGGGATAAAAAAAAATAAGGATAATAGTTTTTAGTATTTTGGAGATTAGAAACTTAGAGCTTGTAGATCACCATTGATGCACCCACCATTTAAGCTTAGAGTCAACCAAACAAAAGTTAATCTAAACCTATCTATTTAGAGGAGTAGCGGTTATTATTAAGCTTATTGACAAGTGGGAGGTTCTCCTTACATAGAAATATTACTTGGATATGATCCTCTGTTATGGTTGAGATTGCTTTCAACTTACACCAAACGACAACCCAATATACATCACATCAAAATATATATAAGATGTGTAAAATCTAGATAATGGAACTTTTTACCTTTAAGATAGCCAAAATTATTTGAGAAGCTATTTAAAAAATGACATCTCGTATAGCTTATATACAGAATATTTATATACGTAACCTGATTTCTAAAGCTAATTAAATTTCAGTACGTGCAAAGCCAAAACGTTTCTATTACTCGTCAATCGTCATTCATAAATACCAATGCAAAAACACATCCTTAAAAGCAACTCTGTATGACTGTATGTGCATAACCTTAAACCACGGTTGACAAACAACCCCAAAGCCCCAAACAAGAGTTGACAACCATGTAGGATTCCTGGCCCCAAATGCATGCTATGACTGATGACCCCCACTGCACAGGCACCTCAAAACATAGGCATCATGCATCAACCAACCCCCGATTGCTTTGGGACTTCTGTAAGTGGTGTGGAAAATGACATATGCTGCAGTGCTTACTACACCAGAAAATAAAAGTTGGAATGCTTGTCTGTTGTCACCTGGGGTCCTTACTTCCCCACACGTTTTATGCGAATATGACCAACTACCAAAGGATACACTGTACTATAGAATGTCACCAAAACTATGATCTTTTACATTGTTGTAAATCACATTATAATGTAGAGCTTCCTCAGGATGGTGACCTGCAACCCAAAGAGGTCCTTAAAATCTGACAAATATTAAAGTCACGGCAATTCATTCACATGGCTGCCGACGGTTAAGGTTCCACCACAATCTCTGTGTGGGACACTTTAGCAAATCTAAGACTCTTACGAATAATTCAATCAATATACCACCTCAATAAATAAAAGTCTGTTTTGCTCTTAAAATCTCAAAATTGCAGAGACCAACCTCAGGTTGATTATTTGCCAATTTGGATCCCTTATCCCATTTAGTGTACCATCATGAATTTCAAAGAGTATAAGGGACGCATCATGATGGTTAAGTTGTTAATACTACTTGACCATTTTCACTAGCCAACATGACAAAATTAAGTAGAAGTATTGAGATACGGGATGGTATATAAAAGAAAAATTCCTAATTTATACTTGATATAAATATATCACAGGATATTTTCGTAATATTATTTTTGTATGTGAGAAACTAAGATTATAATATCTATACCTAATATATGTTTTTTTTTGTATTTTTTATATTTTTAAGTTTGATATAATAATACATATATCTGACATAACAATAGCAATATTTGATATAATAATACCTATATCTAAGATTTCAGTATCTCGATATAATTTATATCCAGTATGAATTAAAAAAGCCTCGTATACAAAATGGGATAAAGGATCACACCTCACAGCCAAAAGTGAAACTTCTATTTAGGACAACTGAAGCTCAAACTCATCGACATGCTTAGGAGTATTGCTAATCATTTCATTTCATCAGTACCAGAAAAAATATTCAATTTATATTATTTACGGTTGAATCCTTTCCTACAAGAATTACAAACTTACAGTACAGCAAAGGCGTAGAGAATAAGGGAAGTCGTGCAGCATGCCAGCAAGGAATGAAAACCCTGCCTGTTCAGTGTTGTCAACCTCATTAATTCTTTCCATTGATAAGGAGGTCGATCAACAGCTAAGTAATCTCCACGTATATCCTTGGCAACTCAAATGTCATCTTCCAAATAAACAGATTCATACCTGGAAGACATTGGAATAATCAATGAAACATTCAGGATATAGGCAAAAAGAAAACTCTTGGATGGGTACCTATTGAAAAAATCAGTTATTTGCATCGAAGCATAAGAAAATAATCTGAAGGCTTAAAGATACCAAAAGATGTCACTTATAAAATATTTAAACTAAGTTCAGATGAGGGGATCTGAACGAAGGGACACTGAGACATCCTTTCCATCTTGTTCAGAAGTCAGGAATGTAAAAACATATACGTTTTCCTTATTCCTAATATACTAGTTATACATATGAGGGATATATAATAAGATTTGATTTAATATGTTCGATCAATAAGAAAACCAAACAATAAAGATATTTCAGAAGTAATAGAAGAGATAAATCAAAGAACAATGTCAAAAACTTGAAAAACCTCACACTTCTAACCCTTGAGCATAAACGGCTAATGCTGTATATATGTACGAGGTTACATCAAACATAAGAGAGTCGTCGAATCTAACACATGTTGCGAATTGGGAGAGCTGCGCTGGTAGTGGCACGGGCGTGCCAAGCCTAATACCAACAACCAGGAGCTTCTAGAGACAACGAACACAGCTGGCACGGGCGTGCTGCTGCTGTTCTCCACAGCTGCTGCCAATATCTGCTAGCTACTGCCTCAACAAAACTTGAATGGCACGGAAGTGTCATTCAAGTCACAGATTTACCGCCATGCATATCGCCAAAAAGCTTCGACTCCGATGCTTCAAATGCTCTCATCCAAACTCCAAAGTTTTTTAACCGAAACGAACATTGTAAGACAATAATTGGAGGGCATAGCGGGGAACTCAAAACCTATCAGAGAATAGCAGCCGAATGGTTTTGGAGTGGTATGAGAAAGGACATTCGGAGGTACATCCAGAACTGTGCCACCTGCCAGACCAACAAGGCAGCAACGGTCTCTCCTATGGGGCTTTTGCAGCCACTGCCATTGCTGGATCGAGTATGGGAGGACATTGCCGTGGACTTTGTTGAGGGGCTTCCTAAGTCATCAGGGTGGGATACTATATTAGTGGTAGTGGACCGGTTGTCGAAGTACGCACATTTTATTTTACTAAGACATCCGTACACTGCTCCATTAGTGGCACAAGTGTTCGTTCGAGAAATAATCAGGCTACATGGCATTCCATCTACGATTGTGTCAGACCGAGACAAAATTTTTCTTAGCTCTTTTTGAAGGAGTTGTTTAGACTGATGGGCACACGAACCGACGGTCAGTCTGAGGTGGTCAACAAAGGTCTAGAGTCCTATTTGAGGTGTTTTGTCAACGGCAGGCCACGAACTTGGTCGAATTGGATACCTTGGGCAGAGTACTGGTATAACACCTCCTATCATACGGCCACACAACACACTCCCTTCAAGATTCTGTATGGGAGGGACCCTCCCCATCTGATTCGATTTGTTCCAGGCAACACTACAATCTCATCAATAGAGGAGCACCTCATAGAACGAGATGCAGTGCTTGACGAACTAAAGGTACAGCTACTACAAGCTCAGGAATATATGAGGACATATGCAAACAGGGGAAGAAGGGATGGGCAATTTGAAGTAGGGGACTGTGTATTTCTCAAGCTCCAACCCTTCCGGCAAAAATCAGTAGCAACAAGAAGCGTAAGAAAATTAAGTCCTCGTTTCTTTGGTCCTTATAAAATAATACAAAAAGTAGGAGCAGTGGCCTACAAGGTGCAACTTCCAGACCATGCAAAGATTCTCCCGGTCTTCCATATCTTACAGTTGAAGAAAGCGTTTGGACAGCAGTGGCCGTCCACTCCTCTGCCGGAGCTCCTGTCTGATGAGTTGGTCATGGAAGATAAACATGAAAACATACTGGGGGTCAGATACGGGCAAGTAGAAGATCAGACTATCAAGGAAGTCTTGGTAAAGTGGGAGGCAGTACCTGAGTTTGAAGCCTCGTGGGAGCCCTACTCAGAGATAGCAACACGTTTTCCAGGCTTCCACCTTGAGGACAAGGTGAATTTCGTGGCCAGGGGTATTGCAAGGAATAACCTAAGACAACCGATAATCAAGACATATTCAAGGAAGGGGCATGCACAAGAAAGGCAAAACCAGCCAAATTAAGTAGTTAGTTAAGAGGCCAGGGAATATTATAAGGAATATTTTACGGTTAGGGAACATGTTAGGCGTTGTAAATAAAAGGGGAAAGAATAGGCTAATGGGGGGGGGGGGGGGGGGGGGGGGTAATCCAAAAACAATCACAAAACTGTGTAAACACTCGTGGAGAGTTCCTTCCTCTCGAAAGAAGGCATCAATACTATCCTGTCCACGTTTTTTTTCTTATTTTCAATACTATCAGTACCTGACTTGTTTCGGGTGGTGAGTCAGTTCCTTCCACACAGCTTATAGATGTTTTGAAATTTCAAAATAGTTATCAAAAAGTTGGCAATGGCACCAAGCAGGCTCTAAGCTATAAGCCTATACCAAAAACAAATAGCATAAACACAACTCTAAACCAACTCTAGCTAGCACAAAGTATTGCCACTTCTAAATTTTTTTAAGTTGAACTCAGAACAATACCCAATTGACCCCTGTTCTCCTCTCATTGTTAACACCTGATCACATGCTATGAAACCGAATACTTTAATCAATATGACTACCAGCACTGCAAAGTTCAAACCATTCTAGTTAGGAAACAATTAATATCTAGTCCTTGATAATGCACCTCATACTCATAAAGATTCGGCTTTATAATAAAAATAGATCCTCCATTGCAAGGAGAACATCTAAACTTCAAACCCTTAAAAGAACTTCAGAGCAATAACTTCTCTCTCCAATGCTAGCACTATTCTCATCCACAAATGGTGAATACAAGAAAAAATTATCACTCTAACACTATCACAATGCTACTTAACCCAGTAACCCATGTACTTCGATCCTCCACTTCTTAAACTTTTTACTTTACTTTAAGGCAAGGAAGGACCTTGACTAGCCTTGAATGTTCAAATTCACCAACAAAGGTCACGCTCAAAGGAAGGAAAACAAGTCCATGTGAACCCAGAGACTAAGTACTGCCCACCAATTAGTCAATTACTTCTCTAGAAAACTAAAGTGGTGGCTCCCCATGACTCAGATATTGGAATCCTGGTACTATTCAGCATAATTATCAACCAAACTAAGTTTTCTTCCATTTTCATCTTGAAAACTCCTTCAACTGATCAACAAAAGATTCTGGAATGTTTGTATGTTTCACCACAAAAACCTACCCATATGGCCATAAAATTGTTTGATTATTTCATTCTAGAGACAAACCCTAAACTCATTGCTAAGATTTGATTCTGTCTTTATACCATGTTACCAATCTTATTGACCACCAAGTAACGAAAACTATCAATTCAGCCAGGGAGTAAAAATAACAATCAATTCAACCACCAAATAAAGATAACTATAAATCAAACCACCAAGAAAGATAACTATCAATCAGATCACCAATCAAATGATGTTTCTTCCAACTGTCACATGAAACGTGATAATTGCAATGTGCCATGATCCAATATCCTAGCTCAAAAAACAATTGAATAAGGTGCCAAACGTTACACAATTAGGTAATTCAGGTTCCACACCCACCTAGCTTTCCATGTCAATCGCAATAAAAAAAACATCTGTCAATAAACACAGTAAGTCGGTAATCACGAGCTCCGCCACAACAACCGCACCCTCTGCATCCACAAAAACAAACGTAATCAACCGATATTTAAACCAAAAACCAATAAAAAATCATCCAAAAAATACAAACCTTTAACTTCGGCAAAGAATTTAGCTTCAAAAACATTGCAATCAGGCTTCAACTCCTTAAGCGAATCCTACGTTCAAAACCTAACCTCAATAAAATCCCAAACCTAACCCTAGCCATAATTGAATGCAAACACAGAGGAATGAGAGGAAGAGAGAGAGAGAGGACTAACGAGAGTTTGGTGGAAATGAGCAGAGAAGGTGGAGTGGAGTTGGGAGAGGCGAGAGCGAGTGACGGAGATAGTGGAGTCCACGGTTTGCAGACCAATGAATGCTTGGTGGATCCATGGGTTGCTTTGTTCCAAATCTAAGGCCTTCAATGCCTTCTCTACTCAATATGGTTCGTTCCGACCTGATGCCGGATTAGAGATTGTTGTTGCTTGTTGTCGTTGTCGTTGTTGTTGAGGATCCTTCAACGGAATCCATTCTCGCGAACCCTTTGGTATTGTTGCCAACGTTTTTTTCTATCTCATTGGCAAGTAGTTTTGCCGCTACTCTCTTTTTCTTTCTCAAATTGCTGAAATTATTAAGGTGGCCAAAGCTAATGAAAACTTGACTGCTTAATGGTATGCATAGGGCAATGACGGAGCTTGTGCGATACGGTGTACACAGTATTTAGAAGGATAGAGTATATATTTATTACTAAACTGGTCGATTAAGCCATGAATTTGGGAAGATGTTAAGGATAATGGTTGTAATGTATGAAACAATATCAAATTTTTGTGGTTTTCAGATCTATATTTGTATCTATTTATCATACAATATTGAATTTGTGTATCAATTATCAAAGTTTTACTCTATGTGACAGATATTAAAGACTGTTATCATGTGATGGTTTTAATAATATGATATATTGTTCATATTGTATATCTTTTAGCAACAATTTTAATTATATTGTGTAAATGTTATATACATATCTATGTTGTAGGAGGTGAAATCAGGGTATTTTATTTAGTTTATCATTTAATTTTCATTAGTGGTAATTTTGCTTTTCGCGTATTTGATTCTCCACATGTGCCCCTCTCCTTTTCTTTAGATATTATGAACTAACTTATTCTCTACATGTGCATGAATAAGATTTTCAACTCCTTACTACGTAGCCGAAATTATTCGTTATTGTAGCATAAAAGGTTTGATAAAAAAATGGCTAAAAAAATTTCTATCCCTAGCTTGTGTGCGGAATAAAATTGTCCTTTTTTGTGGAAGTGTATAAGGTTTGATTGAAAGCGACTTGAATAAAATAAATTTCAATACCTAGCTTGATTTAAATTATCATATATTTTTGCTAGTGCATACCTTTTTTCTATTTTTACCTATTTTATATATGATATAAAAAGTCTAACCGTTTTTTCTCTATTTTTTTCTCCACATTTTCTTTAAACTCAAGGTTTTAAGCCAAATTTATTTTAAAATTTGGTTATCTCTAAGCATTTTTCTTCAATTAGTTAATATATATGTTGTACTGTTATGTTTTTGTGTAGTTAATACCCCGTGGTTTGACAAGAGATATCTAGTGGCTACTATGTATGAAGTATTCTTTTTTACCATGAAAGTTTTTGACTTTTTATACAAACTATTATGAAAAGCAATACCAACAACATATTTAGATTACTAAGTAAAATGCAAAATCATTGAACAAGTATACAACAATTTCTAGGAATATCAAGCATATATTCTTGTTGAAATTGAGACAACGAAGTAGTCAGCTTTTTTTTTTATTTTATGCAGAGTAAACGAAGTAGCAAGTGAATACACTTGTTTACGCGTAACATTGATATGTTAAGTAACGATAACCATTATCATTTTGGATCATCAAAAGTAATGTGGTACTATATTTTAAAATTATCATATAATGTAAACAAAAAATAATCATCAAATGTTAATTTTAGTGTAAACGACAGTTGCTTAACGATTTCAAACTCTTATGTGAAGATCGATAAGACGATAATTTAGGCCAAAATTCGGATTCATCATTATACATACACATTTATTTTACAACGAGTATAATATAAATCCAAAATTGAAATCGTATCGTGCAATATTAGGGTCGCGGTCTCCAAGTCCATGGCCCATGGGGCGGGGATGACAATTGACAAATGACAACCCCCAAATCAGCATTCCATTTCAATCCCCATAAAAACCCACTCTCCCAAATCTTTGCCCTCTTCTCCACTCTCTTGCGTAGATCGAACACACACACACAAAACTGAACAAAACCAACACTCGACAATCTCCCCTTCATTTCTTTCCCGCCTGCTCTCCTCATTCCATCCATACCGCAATCATCCTACCCCCAATCGCAAACCCTAGAACTCGCGCTCGTTCTGCCTTCAATCCGCTGCGATGCCGAATTTCTCGGTGACGGTCGCTGGCCACATCCGCTTCCTCTTGCAAAGCCTGAATGGATCCAACTCGGACTCCGTACTTCAAGAGCTTTGTCAGGTCCACGTCACTCAATCTCTCTGATACATATGTATATGTGTTTTTTTTTAAAAAAAATTTCGGAAGTTATCGAGCTTTTGATTGTTGAATTTGATGATACTGTTGATTGATGCGAAAACCCTGTTTCAATCTGCTTGAATTTAGTGTAGTTTGATTTTTGCGTTTGTTGGTTTGGTTATCGCGTTTATCGGTTACATTGTGCGGTGTTTGGATTGATTGATCAAGCTTGAGTGGAAAGGGTGGATTTGCCGGTATTACTCGAAAGTTTTGAATGCAAAGTTGAGATTCTATTTGAATTCTTTCCGGTGAGATCAGAGCGAGTCTTTAATATGTTGTGTGCGCTGTAGATGAATGTCTATTATAAATGAATTGTTAATGTTTTTTTGGTGTTGCTGTCTGTAATATGTGGGTGAAGGTGATAAGGAATATTCTGATCAGATATTGGTTTCAGAGAGGTTGGTACTTCAGTACTTGTGAGTGATATTTAGCCCTCAGAAGTGTTAGGTTACGTCCTTTTGCGTAGGTAGAGTAGAGACAAGTCCGTGTAGTTGGATGCTAGTTGGTGGTCCGTTTAGTTGAATGCTTGTTGGTGAACTTTGTTCTTGGTGTTAATTTTGTGGCTTTTGAACTGAAGTGTATGTTTTTGATGTGAAGTTCACCGAACAAGGCTTGGAAGGAAGCTTATTGATCCTGCAGAGCTTGTTGGACTACTTGAATATTTATGAGACAGCCGTAAAAAATATCCATGTGCACCCTGTTATTTCGTCTGTTTTTAGATTCATTTTGGATAAACCGAATTTTAGTACTGTTCTCTGCCTGTCTCTTCGAAAGTTTACAGTTAGAGATGGATTCCTTGAGGATTTGTCGAATGCATTAGGTCTCTCACTTGCTGAAAAAATTGCCCTTGGTCTTGCCTTCTCAGAGTTTGAAAATCCAGATGCCAGACTGATTGGTATGTTTTCATCTTATATTGATGTTTTTTGATATATTTTATTGTTCCAAAATATTTTGATTTTTGTTATATTGTTTTCAAATGCGTAAAAGCAACTTTTGCTGCATGCAGGAACAAATTTTTGCATGACTCAGATTGAGGGGTTGTTTGCCGATCCCAGCTCCATTGAATTAACTGAGAAAATCCAAAACATTTTAATGTTCCTTCATCGATGTGAGGGCCTCTCAAAGCATGTGGATACTTTTACGCAGATGTTGAGTTTAATGCAGCTGAAAGAGGGTGTTTCATTTGTTTTGGCTCCTCTGGTCCAAGGTGATCTTAATGATACCAAAGTTTTCAGGTCATTATCCTTGATTTAAATTTTTTTAATCATTTACTTTTGAATCAGCGAGCAAGGTTGTGATTTTCTCTATGGTTTGATAGTGACTGCAGAAGCATGGATTTGTTTTATGATTCTAATGAAGATGACTTTGATGCTATTGTTTCTGAAATGGAGAAGGAGATCAGTATGGCAGATGTAATGAAAGAACTGGGTTATGGATGCACAATCAGTGCCTCAAAATGCAAGGAAATATTGTCTCTTTTCATGCCATTAACTGAAGCTAGCATTGCTAGATTACTGGGCATTGTTGTCCGTTTTCATGCTGGTCTTGAGGACAACACAGCTACGTTGTCATCATTTCTATCTGCGATTGGCAGCAACCCTTTGTCTGATCTTCCATATCTCAGCTCCTGGAATGTCAATATCCTTGTTGAGACAATCAAACAGCTTGTAAGTTATTTTGCTTCTGTATAGTTACTAAATTATGGCCCCAGATGATTTTTCATTTAAGTTATAATTTACATACAGTTTGCAGGCCCTTGTTTATTGTTTATGAAATATTATTTTTGAGCGGCTTATTCAAGCGTAGGAGGGGAGTTGAAGGATGCATTTGATAATCTTTGTATAAAAGCCCCCTTTTTAGGTATATTACGGCAAAGATTGGCTTAGAAAAGATAATTGGAAATTCATGATTTTAGGCTTGGCTGAAATCATTGCTTGAAAAGTTCTTTTTAACAAAATGATAACCCGACAAGTTTTATTGATGTTATAGAGAACGATTTTTTATGGTATACACTTCCTTGTGGCGTGAATTGGAAGTTAGCTGACGAAAAATTCAACATCCGTTCGCTAAGGTCAATGTGGCTACATTATTTGGCAAGGTTAATAGTCCTTTTTCTGCGTTTATTTTCTGTAGGAAAATTTCCTTTTTAGCTGTACGCAAAGAACCATGCGTTTGAGGAGTCTTCTAACTCCAAATGATCTCTGAATGGAAGTGACTGCCATGAACTTTGTCAACCGTGTTACTGAAGTTTCTAACATTAGGTGTATTCTATTGAGCAGCAGTCTCTTAGTGTCTATCGATTCATCCAGGTTAATAATTATCTTACCCAGAAGATACAGCAGGATAGGGCCTTAATCTCAAAACATGGAATATCCTTTGTTGCCTGTTTTTGAACTAAGGATGGCTGTTTTAAAATGTCAGGATTATATGGGCTGTATTGAATTCATTTGGTTTTCCATGCCTTTTCCTTCAATCTGTTGCCAGAGATGTAGATGACATTACGTAATTAGAACACTTGACTGTATCCTTGTTTTATTGTTGAGAGAAAATGCAGAGTGCTGTCATAAGGTGGACTTGTGGCCTTAAGTTTCTTCTACATGTCTTGATTTAGCTTAGAGTAGAATTAATAATTCGAAATACCATAGGAGATTTATTTCGAAGAGCTTTTAGCAGTGCATAGAGGAAGTGCAAACTTTATTTAGCAGTGCATCATATAATCTAAGTCGTTGAAGCTTGAAGTAGCGTATAATGAAGGATTAAAGGTTTTCCAGGTTTTGATAATGTTGATTTGTTATACAGCCTTGTTAAATATGTTTTTGGTATAATAGGCAATAATTATTTGTGCATTGATTTCATTTCTCTATGTATATTCATTTTAGGGCTCGGCTTTATCATCTATGTATTCAATTTTTTGAGTGATGAGATGTGGATTAATGGTTTGACGTCCATCTCCTGGACTCCTTACGTTATTTGAACCCCCCTCTCTGGATCTTTGATACCAACTGAATAATCTTAAAAGAGGCCCTGTCTGAGGGACCTATGTCACCCCAAAATTTGTTTTCCAGGTGCTATGACTGTATTGTGTTTTTGTAATGATTCTTTTACTGCATATACGTTAATGCACAGGCACCTGAAACCAACTGGGTAAGAGTTATGGAGAATATGGATCACGAGGGATTCTACATTCCTAACGAGAATGCCTTTTCATTTTTCATGACCATTTACAAGCATGCCTGTCAGGTAAGTCATTTTATGGCGAGGAAGTTGACCAAATCAGCTACTGTGTGTTAATCTTCTTGGCTGGTGGTATTAATCATAGGAATAAATTTTGCAGGATTCCTTTCCTCTCGATGCTATTTGTGGGTCAGTTTGGAAGAACTCTGAGGGGCAACTCTCCTTTCTTAAATATGCAGTATCTGCACCACCTGAATTATTTAACTTTGCTCATTCCATTAGGCAACTGGTGAGATGAGCAGTGCTTCACTGGTAACTATTTCTTTATGCCGGTCATCCTGTTAGTTTTGACGTGGAATTCTCTTGTAGGTATATGTTGATGCAGTCCATGGTATACTCTCTCAACCTGGACATTCCAATCACGCATGGTTATGTCTCAATCTTTTGGATGTATTGTGCCAACTGGCTGAAAGGGGTCATGCTGCTACTATCCAGTCAATGCTTGAATACCCTCTTAAGCACTTTCCTGAAGTGCTACTTCTTGGGGTAGCACAAATCCAAGTAATGCTCTTTCCTATTACATGTGTACATATTATTGTACACTTTTATTTTATTAAATTTCATAGTTAAATCTTTATCTCCAATCATAATTAGACAGCTTCTTGGATCAGAGAGATTACCTTTTAAATGGGGTGCAAAATTGCTCAGTGTTTTTAGATTTGATCTATGAAATTGCAAATTCTTTGTTTGTTTAGTGTGGTTTACATAATTTTTGGATTACCTTTGTGTAATATATTCAGTTTGCATATTGGATGCAGTTGATAAAGTTTAAGATATTTGATGCCAAATTGAAAATTTTCTAACTAATTCCTTGTGTATTATTTGGCAGGTTTAGTTATCTGAACTCTGAATTCTCCTATGGATACCTTTGCATATTATAATTTTGGTTCTTATTTGGATTTTATCTTTTTTTGTAGACAACTTATAATCTTCTTCAGCATGAAATTTCTTCTACTGTTCTGCCGATGATAATTGCTAATGCTGGCAGAAAAGGGCTAATTCTTCACCTCTGGCACATCAACCATTATTTGATATTGCGTGGATTTGCTGATGTTCTAGCCAATGATTTTGACAGCGTTCACAGGATTGTAGATATATGCCAGGAAACAAAGGTATAATTTTAAAAAGATTATGCTGTTTGTTGCTGTACTTTGTAACTTTAGAGTATGCCTGGGCATACTGAATATGTGATTGTTTCTCCAACTTTTTCCCTTGAATGTACTGTAAGAATTTTTCAAATCCGATATATCGAAATGTTTTTGCAGAATGGAGACGATATTCTCATATCGTGTGTGACATTAAATTAATTTTACATTTCTTTGTTAACTTGCTACTGTTGATCACCATCATGTCAGGAATTGAGAAGGCATCATTGATTTTCCGATGCAATTCCTTATTTTTTGTGGAGAAATCATGTAGTAAACCGATATTCCACTGGTTCTTTTCATATATTTCAGTTTTTGGTTGTCAAAGAGGCCAGTTTCTGAAATTATGCGCTTGCCTATTGGTCATCTATCTCGTTATTGTTCTTACAGATTCTTAACCACGTCTTGGAGCGGATGCCCTTTTCTTTCGCTGTCAAAATCGCGACAGTTGCTTCTCAAAAGGAGCTCTTAGATCTGGAAAGATGGTTGACTGATAATTTAATGACTACAAGTAAAGACACCTTTTTTAAGGTACTTCACGCTAAATTCTTTTGATGTAATGATTTTTCTATGAGATTCATTTTATGTTCTGGCTGTCAAATGCTCAAATAAGTATGTGAAGCTCAAAGGCGTTAAACTTTCATGTATAATGGTACTTTGCAGGAATGCTTCAAGTATATTAAAGAGTTTCAGAGCCGAAATGTATCCGAAGAGAATGCTAACAGGCTGCATCAAAATGCTTCATCTACTAATCCTAGCTCCCAGAGTGCTATGGTCATTTTGAAGGTTCTGCTTGGTTGAGATTTTCAGTTGTCCTTGTTAAATATTGAATATGTTTGCATGTTTCTGTTCCTTTTAGTTTCCCTTTGCTTATGGTTTGTGTATGCGCATTAGTATTGACAATTAAGTCAATTTGCAGGTTCTTCAGTCCAATGCTCACGCAGGGACTTCCAAGAGTCTTTGTGATGAAATTGAAAAGATGCATGGATCATTGATGAATGGCACTTTGGTTCAGCCGAATGATGCGGTTACTGATTCATCATCCTCAAATAATCATTCTCAAGAGATTGAGACAGAGGCAAATTCCTATTTCCAGCGCATGTTTTCTGAACAGTTTACTATTGATGAGATGGTCCAAATGCTTGCATGTTTCAAAGAATCCGCTGAGAAAAGGTACTTCCTCTTCCTTCTACACTTTAATTTTGTTCTAGGTTTTTATGACTTTATAAGCCAGAGCTCTAAATGGTATTTGTTCAACTAAATAACAGTCAATGGGACACTTTGCGATAAGGACAATATTTGATGTTTCCTTTTTCCTCAAATTTGTAAGTTTGACTACTAGTTGAAGAGAAAGGGAGTTCCCCATTTAATGAATTAGCTTGTGTTTTGGTGTATTCCTTTGAGAACTTTGACTAATTATATTAGTTGTAATTTTTGGCTTTTAGGTTTTAAGGTTTCCCCTCTTTTAGTACAATTTAGCTTAAACATTTGTTTTGCGACAAGAATGGAAACTTCCAATGTAATGGAAGACAAAGTGTATCATTTTCCCTTCTTGTTTGATTATGCATCAATGCTGGTTACTATTTTTCATAGTGTTTACTAGCCAAGCATTTTGTTTCTTTTGTTTTTGGCTTTTTTCTTTCCTCATGTTGTGCTGATTTGATTTGCCTTAATCTGTTCAGAATTTTGCAAATAGTCTTTGTCTATTTGGATGGAATACATGGGCTCATTTTGCAACTATTGTGCCTGTATGATGATGAAATTTACAGTGATGGACCCTTTCCCTTTAACTTTGATATCAGTTTCAATCAATATACTATATTATTTTATAATAGTGGGTATTGTAGCAGTGCCATGAAGAGAATTTGTTGTTCTTCTTAGTCAAGTATTGTTTGTCCCATGCGCATTAAATGATAACCAAATAGGTAGTATCACTCTTTATCAGGCTCTTCTAGATCATGCTGTTTAAATTGTTTAATATTCCAAAATATCTTCTATCATGCCTTTACTTCATTGCTATTGGATTTTGGACCATTTTTCTCTTATTGTTGTTTAATTTATTCTTTGAAAATCAAAATAAATGGAACTGATATGCTCTTTGGATTCCTGAAACATAGAATATGTCGTAATGTGTCTCTTGCTTAATCTGACTGGTGCGTTCTCCTAGTGAGATATGATGGAGATTCTATTTCTTCACTTTTTTTTATCAATATCTAGTTATTGTCCTTTTGTTTCCTTTTTTTTTTTGGAAAAAGTTTGTGGTGGCTTCTTTTTCTGTCCTGGTGCTCCCTGTGGATGAGAGCAATATTGCTAGAGTGTACAACTTTCAGGGACTCAGATTTTTTTATTTTAAGTTTTTTTTTAGTATTTTTTATGTAGCCTTCTTTATCCATGGGAAGACACTCTTCTTTTTTGACAGAACTTTTTTAGTGATTTAAAATTATGCTTCTGGAGATTGTTTGGTTTATGCTTCTGGGCGTTTGGAAATAACCCAGCTTCCATTCGTGCTTATCTGTTAGAAGGGTCTCAAAACCCTCTATGTTTGAGTAGCAAAGGCCTTGTCTTATATATTTCAGCTGGTTGATTTATATGTTGCAGCTTTCAAGAACTTGTAGTATTGGAATATGCTTTGAGTTCTATGTTTGATGTTAGATTGATATTATTATTTTTGTTTAATAAGAGGTAAAAGTTGGAGTCAGAGTTGGGATGATGGAGTAGTTACCCATTTATGTAGATTGTCTTAGTCTGTTAGTTCTTATGAAGTACTAAGTGCTTCGACGTGTTTTGTGTGTGGTATCAGCCGGTGTTAAGAGTTGTGTTCCGCCCATATGGAACATGCTAGCTGCTTTTACTTGCTTTAAAGCTGTGAGATGATTGTGTTGGAAAAGGTGATATCATTGGCCATGCCGTGTTGCTGTAATTTGTGTCGTATTTAGTTGGAGTCTGATGAGGCATTCTTGGATGAAGCGATTTGGAGTTAAGAGCGTTGTTGACATATCTTTTGTTGCTTGGTTTACTGCAAAGAGAGAAACAAGAAGGATACTGATTATTGATTATTTTTAGGTCTCGCTTACCTGAATTACAGTTGCTTCTTTAATGTGCAATGCATGATAGTGATGTGTGGTTCAAGAAGTGGAGGAAGTTTTGATAGTATCTGGTGACAGGGTTTTTTATATATGTAGCTTCCTTATAGATTGATGATTTTATGTATTTCAACAAGTGGAGGAAGTTCTTCTACTCGTTTTGATTGGCTTGGGAGGAATTTTTAATAGTATTTAAGGGATCAAACATTATTTCAGTACCCCTGTCATTTTGGAAACTTTTAGTTAGCAACTGGTAAGTCATACCCGACAATGGATCTGCAGAGTTCTGAAAAAATGTATGATTTGTGATGTAAGAATTTAAGTTGGCTTTCTACTTGTGTGTTAATGTTTCTGTTTATCTTATTTTCTTTTATTTTCCCTTCATTTATGACCTCTTGATGAATTTTGGAGGATATGCTAAGAATTGGGGATGTTATAACCTGTATATCAAAGTCTTCTTGGCAATTTTCTTTTTTTGAGGTTTAGTTTTCTAATTCATCTCTTTTACACCTGGAGGATGTTGGAGTTTCTCAGGATGCCACTAGTATTTTTTTTTCTGCATGATGAGGACTTGATATTTTTCACCTTTTGGCTCTTGAAGCTAACTTTGGACCTTGAAAGATATGTCTTGAGGTTGAAGTTGCTTATGTGTTGATGATGAAGATGTTATTAGTTTTTCTACCATCCATGTTTAATGCAGCAGCCATAATATTTGACATGCATCATACCTGGAATTGCAGAGAACAATCTATTTTTGAGTGCATGATCTCCAATCTCTTTGAAGAATATAGATTTTTTCCAAAATACCCTGAAAGACAGCTTGGAATTGCTGCTATTTTATTTGGTAAGAGTGCTAGACTTTATCCATGTAAGGAATTTTCTGTTTATTATTTTTGCTCTATTTTCTTGAAGATGCTGATGTAGCTTTCATGCTTGTTATTTAACTGTTGCAGGTTCTATCATAAAACATCAGCTAGTAACTCATTTGACACTTGGTATCGCACTTCGTTGTGTTTTGGATGCATTAAGAAAGCCTGCTGATTCGAAAGTCTGTTCTTTTCCTTTTAAGTTCGTGTTTTCTGTGCTTCCTTCTGTAAGTGGTAGAAAGTTAATTGTTGAACTTTCTGCATCAGATGTTTGCATTTGGTACCAAGGCATTGGAACAATTTGTCAATCGTCTGGATGAGTGGCCCCAATATTGCAACCATATCTTGCAGATATCTCACCTTCGTGGTACTCATCCAGAACATGTTGCATATATTGAAGGAGTTCTTGCCCGTAAATCTCATAGTGGAAATGGTCCTTCTGACCAACTTAATATCCCCTCTCTTGGAACAACAGGCAATGAGGTAATAGTGATCTGATTTCTTATTGTTGCAGGTTTCATCCAAATTTGATGGTGGTAGCTGTTAACTGCTTGAGTTACGGGTGTGCTTATTAAAACTTAAAATGGTCATAGTTACTATTCTTACTAAGAAGTTATGTGTTGACATTGTATGAAGAAAATAAATATTTTGCTAGATGTTAAGGGCTTGTTTAAGGTCTAGTCAACTGTAGCCGAAACAAGAAGGGTGGTACTAATAATCATATTTAGTTGTTGTTGTGTGATAATATTGTCATACGAATCTTAGGTCCTTTTGTGCCTTTTCTTTTTCCTATTGGCTACCTATGAAGAAGCTTGGGAAAATCAAGTATGTTAAGGCCACTTATCATAGAGGTCTGCATAGGAAAAATAGAAAGGAGAAGAGAAAAGAGTGGAGGGGGAGGTATCAATATTTCCAAAACTTCTCTTTATGAGGTCTTCAAAGTAATTTTCCATGATGTGAACCTTTCTTTCCAAATGGTTTATAACTTCATACCTTCGCAAAGTAATATTATGGTTAAGCTTGTGCATCTCAAATCAGTCTGCTTTGAGAATTTTTAGAGCTTTATTATTAATGTCCAACCAATACCAAGATTTTGGTCATCAAACTATTAAAATACTATATTTTACTTTCTCTCTCCTCTACACCAGGAAACACCAAAGAAAAGAATGAGTTAAGCAAGTCATTTTCTCTCTTGGTGTTAGCATGTCTCTCTCCTCTTTCAAATTTTTTATTGCTTTTTATTCCTTTCTCCTCAAAACCCGAGATTTTGGAATCGATAAACATATTCTTAGGTTTGCAACTGAACTAGTAGTGCACATCAACTAGAAAAGCTTGTCAGTTTTTCCTTGCCTAGGCAAGGTGCAGGAGACCCATTTACTGCTGCTTTTCTCTTACCTATTGGAACCATACAAAATGCTTTTTTTGAAAACCGCCCTTGTCTCTTTTGTGGGTAATAACAAAAAATGCATTTTGTAGAATAGTGAACATATCTTTTTCTTAATATGATTTGAAATGCTCTAGATATATGCTTTCTTTATCGATGGAAATCACAATAATAATCATGGTCAATTTGCAGATAATTGGATCAACTATTTCACAGATGGGGCATCCACTTTCATCTCCTCTACCAATCCAATCTAGGGCTTCAGTGCTGGTTGATGATGGAAATAAGACTTCTTCAAGTATGAATAGCTTCTCCAAGCCATTTGTAACTGCTTCGACTCAATCAACTGCTACATCTTTACCTGATGCAGTTAATGTTCCGAAGGTACATATGTTCCAGATAAAAGAGAGAATTTTTGTTCACGATAGACCTCATTTAATCTTCCTCTTTTTTCATCAGGTTCCGAATTCACTGACTGCATCTGGAATGCTGTCATCCTCTCAAGGATTCACTCGTACCCGAGGAGTCACTAATGCCAGTAATGTCATTTTATTTATATGTATTTGTAATAGTGTTGTTTCTCGATTTTAGTGCCCCTTTGTTTCATCTATACCTCGATAAGTTTGGTTTTCTTTCTCATATTCAGGGTTTGGTTCTGCATTGAACATAGAGACACTCCTTGCTGCTGCAGAACGAAGAGAAACTCCGATAGAGGTAGTGAAATTATATCTGGGCTCTTGAGTTGCTTAGCTTTCAGTTTTGGTTGGCCTAGTTATGTATTTAACTGGTATATCTAGTTATGCAGAGGGTTATTGGTAAAAGAACTAAAAAACCTGCTCTAGAAGAGAACTGTTTTCTTCTCATCCTGTTCTGGTCTTTTGGGTAGCTGAACTGTTGATGGGTAATTTAGATATTGCTCTTTCCCTGAAGTTTTCCTTCCACTCTAGGTTGGTCTGACTTTAACTGTGCTGCAGAAGGTTAGTTTTGTCATTTTGCATAATTATGGGCATATTTTTCATAGTGAAACTACTTTTTGTCTTGGCGTTGGGTTTATGGGTTACTTTCATTACAGTAATTAATCAATCAGATTTTTACAAAATGATTTTGGCGGTGCTGTTTTCAAATGGAGGCTTATCTGGCCATCATTAGTGGTAGAATTTCCTAGTTGAGCTTAGTTTCTTGCCAATTTTTTCCATCAGGAATACTTGGTCCAACTATCATTGAGATAGCCCATGATCACCATTCTTTGGCAAACCTCAAGAAATGTTGACCTTACTACGAAAATAATAGGGAATGGAAATGGAAACTTTGCTTACTCCTATTCTGTATATCTGTTCATTTATGCTATTTTGAGCCACCTATGCACCTCATTAGACCTTTTACTCAGAGAACAATTTATGTCATTTGACATTTTTACTTTCAATCAGGCCCCATTATCTGAGGTTCAGGACAAAATTTCATTTATTTTCAACAACATAGCTGAAAATACTATGGAAGCTAAAGCAAAAGAATTTTCAGAAATTCTTAAGGAGGAATGCTATCCTTGGTTTGCTCAATATATGGTGATGAGAAGGTTGCAAATCCTCTACATTGTCTTGGTGTTCATTAATTTCTCTTATGTGTTGCCTTTCCTTTTAACCACTGTGTTACATAATTGCAGAGCTAGCATGGAGAACAACTATCATGAAATGTATTTTAAGTTTCTGGACAAGATTAATTCAAAAGCTTTGTATAAGGAAATCATTAAGGAAACATATGAGAATTGCAAGGTTAGCTGTTGGAGAAAATGTTTGATGGTCTTTATTTGTGTGATTCAAATCATGTATGAATTCAAGAGTCCCTGTTGTTCTTTCAGGTACTTTTAGCCTCTGAGCTCATTAAATCAAGCTCTGAAGAGCGCTCTTTGCTAAAGAATTTGGGAAGCTGGCTTGGGAGACTTACAATCGGTAGAAATCAAGTTCTTAGGGCTCGTGATATTGATCCCAAATCTTTGATAATTGAGGTCAATTTTTATACAGCTGTCTTCTTCTTCTTCTTTTTTTTTGCTGTCACTTGCTGGAAGCATACCATGTGATATTGTCAGCTTTGCCGTAGTTTGTGTTCATGTTCTTTTTTTTTTCCCCCTGTTTTGGCCTTTGATATTTTGGTGGATGTGCTTCTTTTTACAGGCTTATGAGAAAGGATTGATGATTGCTGTGATTCCTTTTACCTCCAAGGTATGCTATCTCCGTATATCTAAAATTTAATTATGCCATTAAATGCTTATTGAAATGGTTCAACCCTATTCTGTGTCAGATATTGGAACCATGTCAAAGCAGTCTAGCCTATCAACCTCCAAATCCATGGACAATGGGGATTCTTGCTTTGCTGGCAGAGATCTATGCGATGCCAAACCTAAAGATGAATCTTAAATTTGACATCGAGGTTCATGGCTTCTCTATCTTCAAAAGTGTTATTTAAGGGTTATTGCCTGTCTAATGCAATTATGCAACATTACTAATATGTTTATGGTGTTGTTGGGCTGCTGTTGTTATTTTTAGGTACTGTTTAAAAATCTTGGTGTTCAAATAAAAGAAATAACTCCCACTTCTCTTTTAAGAGACCGTATTCGGGTAGTTGAAGGAAACCCTGATTTTTCGAACAAAGATTTTGTAGCACCACAACCACCGATTTCTTCTGAAGCTCAAGTGACAATACCAGAGCCCATGGACCCTCCTAAGCCTCAGCTCCCTGTTCCAATTTCTCCGGTCTGGCCATAAATATTTACCTGATTTCTTGCAATTTATTCTTGCTGATTTGTGTTTATTAGTGTCTTATTTTCTTGTGTTTCACAACTCAGTATTCTGTTCCCATCGAGGATGATAAAGTGGGTAGTATGGGGTTTGCTGACCAGCTTCCTTCTGCTCAAGGATTGCTTCAATCTACTAGTTCTCAATCTCCATATAACATGACTCAGGTTTGGCGACACTTTCTTGTTTTACTCATATGTAGGCTGACTGTTCTTATTCATAGCAAAGGCATATTAACATAAAGAAGCATAATGAAATTGAATTTATCACAACTTTTAAGAACCTCAAAATTGGTTTACAGTTAGGATCTCATTTATTCACCGTTAGTTCTATACTTTTTCACTATGGCAAAATTCTTAGTCTGAAACATTCTTGTGCTTCTTTGGGAAAGCGTTCTATCAGCTAATTTTTTTAAGTGTTCACAAGACAATGAGGGATTGCCAGCCTTCTACAGAAGAAAGACTTGGGACCAAAAAAAAGATCCCCATCCTCAAATGGGCTCTTAGCATAGAGACCAGTAAGAAATACAAGTAAAAGATTACTAGTGCCCTCTAGCTAAAGAATCAAACATGATCAAGGATAAGTATTTGTCTGTGTAATGTAAATGCTTATTGGAATGATAACATCCTATTGAGCATTTAAAACTTCTATCACTATGAATAAAAAGCAGTTAGGAAAATGTTTGCTATAGTGGTACTGTTAACCATTCTTCCTCGTGGGGATCAAAATTTGCTGTTCTTTAGATTGCAAAAGGGGTAATGAACTATGTTCTGTCTGTCGAGTTTGAGTACCTACTTCCTTGAAGAAGTATTTAATGGTGATATGTTGTAGCCTATGGGAGATGGTGAAAGAGATGTTATCCATTATGTGTTGTGGTCTGTCAAAGAAAATTTACTTCCTCTTTACATTAATTTCTCACATACTTGATTGGTAGTTATTGAAATATATAAAAAAATATGGCATACATAGCTGCTTGTTAAGTGAACCTTCTGTGTATTTGCAGTTACCTCCTTCAATTCCTAATCTTGGAGCTCATGTCGTCGTGAATGCTAAGCTCACTAATATGGGCCTACATGTGCACTTTCAGCGGTCTGGAGTTTTCTCTGTGTTAAGTCATTTCTAAAGTTCCTTTATTCTGTTTGATACTGAAATTTTTGAATATCTGCAGAGTACTTCCACTTGCTATGGATAGAGCTATCAAAGAAATTGTGCCTGGTATAGTGCAGCGTAGTGTTTCCATTGCAACTCAAACTACCAAGGAGCTTGTTATTAAGGTTTTGTGTATTACACTAGTACCTAGTTAATACGTTTCACTGGAGTCTATTGGATTGGCGACGGCTCTCCCCTACTTCTCTTAATTTAAGAAATATTCTTTTTCAGGATTATGCACTGGAGTCAGATGAGAGTCGCATATTCAATGCTGCACATCTGATGGTTGCTAGTCTTTCTGGAAGTCTAGCTCATGTGACTTGCAAGGTGGAATATCTCTCCAGTGCTCTGAAGTTAATATGATGATTCTTAGATTTTTCCTATGTAGCTCTCTGTAGAAATAATGCTCTGACGTTTAAAGTTTGGTCACTGTTACAGGAACCTCTACGTGCCTCAATATCTAGTCAGCTGCGTAATATGCTTCAAGGAGTAAATATTGGAAGTGACATTTTAGAACAATACGTGCAGATCGTGACCAATGATAACCTTGATCTGGGTTGTGCAATGATTGAACAAGCAGCACAAGAGAAGGTAAGATTGAAGCTTCTTGAATGCACTCTCATTTTTGGTATGAAGTTGTACTGAATGTTTGAGAATTTGTTGGTTGAAATTCTTGACAGTAATATATTCCTTTTGTGTGAGGATTTTCCTTTAGTGTGAAAATTATTGAACATATCTGCTTACGTTTTTATATTGGTATTTTGGAATGACAACGCTCTTGCTAGATGGACTATTCGGCAGGGTCTAGTGAAGTTTGTGACTTTTGCCACAAACTTAGCTGCTAAGAGCCCCACAATAGTCGGTCATTGTTAGTGATATTCTGTACTATTTTAGGCAATATGTACTTTATTTTCCGTATTGGAATTATTCACTTTGATGGATGGTAAAGGCCACTCTGGGGGGTGGGGGGTGGGGAGAATGTTTTGGTGCTCAGATCTAGAACCTGAATTATTCCCCACGATTCATGGGAAAAGTTATTTGCTTTTCATGGATTTTGGTTTTAAGAATAGTTGTGATCAATGTACTAAGGTTCCTACATTTTTTGCAATAGGCTGTACAAACAATTGACGGGGAAATCTCGCAACAACTGTCCTTGAGAAGGAAGCACAGAGAAAATCTCGGTTCCTCCATATATGATGCTAGCTTATATGCACAAGGTACAATGGGTATCTTACCAGAAACTCTTCGTCCTACGCCTGGACGCTTGTCTATTTCCCAGCAACGTGTTTATGAGGTAAAGTACTAAGCTTGATCACACCTTTCCCATTCGTTCCTGTTAGTTTAGGATTACCTTTCTTTCCACTTGGAATTGGAATTGTGCTAGATGTTGCTTGTATATGCATATGTTTGTACTCGTCTTTTTATTTATTTGTTCTTTACAAATGGTATGAATATTAGCTTTTGTTTTTTCTCTCTATTGCTGGCAGGATTTTGTGCGGCTTCCCTGGCAAAACCAACAGTCGACTCAAAGTTCTAATGCTGCACATGTTGCTCATTCCCCTTCCCCTGCTGGTGGCAGCTTTCCGCCCACATTCAGTGCATCTTCTGGACAACTAAGTGCAAATATCTTATCCTCTGGACTAGGCAATACGAGTTTTAGTGTTGGTGCTCAGCCTGCTGAACTTGTTGCTGAGGAGATGGAGCCCTCTTCAACTCAGATACTGAGGTGTTTATCTATATTTGTGCATGAACATGATGCTTGTTTTATTTCTATGTCTCACCATTTATATCACACTAAAGTCGTAATACACACAATATTGATATGCGTTGCGCATTTGGAGAATCATAGAGCGGGATTTTTGGTGGGTATTTTCCCTTCATTCTTCTTCTTGTTATGAAGACACTATTTTGGATACCAGCATAAACAGTTATTATATTATTTAGCAAATTGCACTGTCAGATTTCTTTAGCAAAGTGAATTCCTGAATATGTGTCGGTTTTCAGTTGAGATTAGTTTTAATCATAGCTTGATTCTAGTTTAAATTCCTCTTGGATTAATGAAGTAATTACTTTTATTATCCTTGTTACTAATTTAATTAATTCTTGTCATTATTTTTCTTTTGCTGTTTATTATCTTACAATAATGATGACACATCCCTAGTTAGAGTATAATGTTTTATTGTTTAAACAATGTTGATTAATGCTTCTGCTCCCTGTAAAATTGTAAGCAGCTTTTGGGTCCAAATTTATGATCCATGATGCATTTTATTAATTATCTAAGATAAGCTGTTGATTTGGCCTGCCTGCTGGTATGTCTGTAGAAGCTGTTTGCCTAACCATGGAGTGCGGATTCTCTGTACTGCAGCATCTATCATGGTTCAGCTGTTTATTTTTCCTGTTTTTGTTATTAGTAGCTACAGTTGTTATTCATACTCTCTCTTTTCCTTAAATGGCAGCACTGGTGCTCTGAACCAGATTAGAACTTCTGATAGCATGGGTTCCCAGCTCTCTGAAATTGATTCAATCCCAGTGTCTTCTTCTGGTGTGCAAGCCATTGAACCACAAATAGTTGCATCTTCTGCAAGTATAAAGGTTGAATATGCTTTTGTCTTTTTTTTTTTCTGCAGCTGAGAGCGCTACTTTCTTCACTGACAATTTCTGTGTTATCAGGAATCTGGTACAACTTCTCTATTGCTACCGCAGGGATCTACGCCTACTGGAACCAGTCTCTTGGAAGCTTCATTGACTACTGGAGATGCGCTAGACAGTTACCAGCTAGTTGCACTGAAGGTTATATTTGTGCTAGTTTTCATTCTTTTATGAATGCTATTATATCCAATTCAGCTTTCCATGGGTGAATGCTGCTGACATGATCTTTATTTACAAATATGCTTCCCTCCTGTTAGGCATATTTACATGGTGCTAGTTTTTTGAAAATCTAGCTGTTACAAATCACTGATAATTAATAATTTTGTTTGCTGTCTTGTATTGGTCTTGATGTGCAAATTTGTCGAACACAGAAAGAGTTATGTCTGATTTTGTTTCCTATGGTTATGTCTAGTGCTAACTCTTGAATGTGCCTTTGCTAGCAATTTATTTGATGCTTTTTTATTAATTTTTTTGTATATTTACTTGTATACCTTTTGAAATTCTTCCATTTTGAAAACAGCTGGAAACTGCACTGTCTAATGATGGAAGAGAAGCAGAAATTCAGGTATATCTATTATCCCTCAAGAAGATAAAGTTATTCACTTTCCTGCTTAATAGGGTGGTATCATTGTCCATCACAGTGTAATGTATTTACACGGCACTCATTACTTATTTTCTTCTTCTCATCAATTTCTTTCCAGTCCATTGTTTTGGAGGTTCCACAGGTCATACTAAGATGTATCAATCGAGATGAAGCTGCTTTGGCTGTTGCACAGAAGGTAATCCTGATGATGTTTCAACTTCCCATCTCTGTCATGCCTGTATCTTGCATTGGTCATTTTTATAGGTTCTAAATGTCTGGTTCAGGTTTTCAAAGCTTTGTATGAGAATGGAGGCAGTGGTTTACACATTGCTGCTCATCTTGCAATTTTAGCTGCGATTCGTGATGTGTGCAAGCTTGTGGTGAAAGAGCTTACTAGCTGGGTATGTTTATGCAGAAATTATTTGTTGCAATATTTATTCTGGTAGAAATGTTCCAGTATAGATCTTTCTCACAGGTTGCATCACACATTCAATATCTTATTTTTTTAGTGCTGGTTTTGTTGCCAATGTGACCATGTTTTTGCTCTGCTTTGTTATGTAATCAGTAGTAGAATTGCTCTCTGCTCATTTCTATTTTTCTTTGAAGTGGGGTTCTTCTGTTTGATTATTGGACTCTGGACTTGTTATCTTCTTTGCAGGTGATTTACTCTGACGAGGAACGGAAGTTCAATAAAGATATTACTGTTGGCTTGATAAGAAGGGAGCTGTTGAACTTGGCTGAGTATAATATTCATATGTCAAAGCTTCTTGACGCTGGAAGGAATAGTATGTATAGTGATCATTACCTCTTTATAATTGCTTAATGGTTGAAGATACTCATTAAGCTCTTGTGTCATACAGAACTTGCGACAGAATTTGCTGTTTCTCTTCTCCAGACATTGGTGAACGAAGAACCTAAGGCCATTTCAGAGCTTCAGAATTTAGTTGAATCCCTTGCGAAGGTTAGTGTCTAGTCCTTCATCATTTCATTGCTAATGAGGAAGCTGAAATCAGAAGTGCATTTAATTGTCATTTCATTGTAATAGCAGCTTACTGCAAGACCTGGGTCACCTGAGTTATTGCAGCAACTAGTTGAAACAGCAAAGAACCCGGCTGTCACTGGTGGTGGCCTTACCAGTCCTAGTACTGCTATGGACGACAAGAACAGACAAGCAAGAGACAAAAAGGTCTGAGCTGATTCTATTTTATGCATATTGGAGGCTTGATTATTTTTTATGTAATGAAAGCCTGACCTTTTCTGGGACAGGTTTCTCAATCTGTGGCAAGTAGGGGAGAGTTCAACAATGTAGAAATCATGGAGCCAGATGCAAATAATTTCCAGAAGCAGGTATACTGCTCCTGGGTTTTCTTGAGTTTCAATTTTAGGTTTCAGTGTTCTAGGCTAATAAGTGTCATCATTACTAATTAAATAGTCGCTGTCAAATCTTGGTTGTGGGGTTGATGTCTTTGATTGGCTGTGGGATGGCTGTCATCTACTTGAATAAAGAGAATGGTAACTGATAGCAGGGAGCTTGTTTGTCACACACAGTATGGGAGAGTGGTGGCGAGAAGAAAACATGAGTGGTTCTACTTGAAAAAAGGGGGTGAGTGGGGAACACTTGTGAAGGAGGTACTTTCTTAGTTGATCCAATGTCATGTCAAATAATTGGATCCATAACTAAGTAGCAGATACAAGAGCTTCAAAGACTGAGAAAGTTGAGATTGGAGGTTTTCCGAACTTTCTTTGAGGGAGCAATGATCTGTGTATACAGTTGAATCAAAGTGGATCTTGTTTCATTATTTTACTATGTGTAATGCATTTAAAGCCGGATTGATAGTGATGCTTTGTTCATGCCGCTGAGTCATCAGTATTCTTTTTCACTTGCATGTATTATGTGGTTAATTCATAATTGATTATACTTTATGAGTTGGTGCTGATGATCATAATATCTACAAGCTAAATCTTACAGCGTTTAAACAATGGCTTGTGTAGGTTTCTCTACTTTTTGCGGAGTGGTGCCGGCTATGTGAACTTCCTCCAGGAACTGATAGCCCATGCATAAGATTCGTTATACAGCTACATCAAAGTGGTTTTCTTAGAGGGGATGACAGAACAGATCGCTTCTTCCGTGTTCTTTTGGTGACTTATTTCTAAGTTTTAGTTTTTTGGCTTAATATTTGTTTGTTATTTTACTTCAGTCTCTTATGTATAATTGACCTTGTGTTTCAGGAAATCTCTGTGTCACATTTTGGTGAGGTGATGCAATCATCTCAACTAGTGCAATCGTCCTTCCTTGCCATTGATATTTATGCTAAATTACTATATTCAATTTTGAAGGTATCTTCATTTCCTTTGCAATTTTCTTTTACTATATTGCATTTTTTCTGACTTTCAGATCATGCTACATTTGCAGCATTGTCCAGTGGATCAGGGATCAAGCAAACTCTTTCTATTACCAAAGGTTGGATTCTGAACTTTAAATATGAGGTTTACTGTTCTCGTATAAGTATTTTATCATCCTGGTTTCTTGGATTATTATCGTTATATGTATTGCCTGTAGATTTTAGCAGTAACTGTGAGATCAATTCAAAAAGATGCTGATGAGAAGAAAGAGGACTTCAATCCAAGGCCATATTACAGGCTCTTTATTAATTGGCTTCTAGACTTTGGTTCGTTGGACCCTGTGCATGATGGCGTAAATTTCCAGGTACAACTGGATTGCCAGTGTATTTGCTGTTCATTCCACCTCTCCTCTCCCTTTGACCTCTTCCCCTCTTGCAGTTGCTGCTTTCTCTTTTGATAGTTGGTTTTTTTTTCCTGTTAGGGTTGATTGTGGTTTACTTTTCCAGGTTTTATCAACTTTTGCAAATGCATTCCATGCGTTGCAGCCCCTTAAAGTACCCGCTTTTAGGTGAGACATAGTTCATTTAATTAATAGGCAACCTTATTTTTCTTTAAGCCGCTGTATCACTGCAGTCCTTAATTTCTTGAGCAGTAGATGGATCCATAAGTGGACTTGACTGCAAAATCTTTGTATTCTTGGTGCATTTATGCTGTAATGGCTACATTAGAGTCTTCAGTTGCTGTGCAGACCTGTAGTGAACCTGGTTGATTAGTTTTGCAAAACATTGATTTGTGTTTCAAAATTGCATATATTGTTCTACGTAGAATATGCTTGACTGTCCATATGATATCCTTATCAGGCCCTGATCAATGTAAGTTAATCAGTATCAATTGTCCTTAAAATCAGAACTTCAGCAGTACTTGATTTTATGTATGTGGTTTTGAGATAAAAAAAAATTATGTTGCTGATTACTCTGTTATCATATCATCATCCTGGTTTGGTGAGTGATGTGGTTTATGAAAATGAAATCACCCCAACTGTGTCGAACATCATTGTCAAAAGGTAGCGCTATCTCTCATATTGGACTTTGCACAATATGATTAATTTTTTATTCTCACGAAACCTTTACCGTCTTTATTAGGTTGGTCACCTAGGAGATGGAGATTGTATTATGTATTCTAATCAGCCTTTTTTCTAAAAATTTTGGTTCATAATTAATTATTTATTATTCTAATTGCTTATTTTTGACTTTGAATTCTCACTTTCATGAACTTTTTCAGCTTTGCATGGCTTGAGCTAGTTAGTCACAGAACTTTCTTGCCTAAAATGCTTGCTGGCAACTCTCAGAAGGGATGGCCCTTTCTCCATCGTTTGTTAGTAGACTTGTTCCAGTTCATGGAGCCTTTCTTGAGAAATGCTGAAATGGGAGATTTGGTTTGCTTCTTCTTGATCCCTTAATTGTTTCTTCTATATAATTTCTCATCATTATTTTGATTAAAATCTTGTTAATTATTTCTAGATACGCTTTCTCTACAAAGGAACTCTGAGAGTGCTGCTGGTGCTGCTGCATGATTTTCCGGAATTCTTGTGTGACTTTCATTTTAGTTTTTGTGATGTAATACCTCCCAGCTGCATACAAATGCGAAATATTATCCTCAGTGCTTTTCCTCGCAACATGAGACTTCCAGATCCTTCAACTCCAAATTTGAAGGTTTGTTGTCCACCATATTAAAATATTGACAAAACTTTCATTTTCTGATTGTTCATCCTGTATTCTTCAGATTGATTTGTTGGAAGAGATGAGCCAAGCACCTCGTATATTGTCCGAAGTTGATGCAGTTCTGAAGGCAAAGCAGATGAAAGCTGATGTCGATGAATTCCTCAGGGTAATAACTTATTCTTTGATCAAGTTGACTTGTTGATGCAGATGTGCAAATCATCTCACCCTTTTATTCTGGTTCTTTCTTTGTTTTACTGCAGACAAGACAACCATCATCCCCATTCCTAAGTGATCTCAAGCAGAGACTACTACTTCCACCTAGTGAAGCTTCACATGCTGGAACCTGTTACAATGTACCACTTATCAATTCGCTTGTGCTGTATGTTGGAATGCAGGTAATTGTTGTTTTGCTATGTTTTTTTTATTGATTATTCTCTGGTGACAAATGCTTTCCAAGTTTATCTAGTGAATGTTACATTGTGATGAGGATGCCAGTCCTTTTTTGTCCAGAGTTCTGTGTGCTGAGGCTTTTCATCTGGTTGATTTTGACAGAAGATAATATGTTAAGAGATGCCTTTTTTAAATTATACAGTAGATTGTTGGTTGCATCAACCAGCTAGTTATTGTAAAATATGAGCTTTGTCAGAAACATAAGTATTGCAATATTAGTTGAATTTTTTTTTTTTTTTTGGAACTGGTATGCCCCTCATCCTATGTACCAAGTTCTAGAAGCTCCAGTGTAATTTCATTTTTTGTGATTGAAGGATTGGACTTGTTGGGTAGTTGATGCTCTGGGAATTTTTCTGAATATATTTAGAAGTCTTTGCAATGAGTGCTATGTACAATGTGAAGATCTAAGAATCTTTTACAAATCTGTGAAATATGCTGTTCTTCTTAACTATAGTTCTGATAATATACGTTGATACCCACTCCAAACAAGTATCTTAATGGTTGATAATTGTCCAAGTTCTGGAACATACCAAAATTAAAAGTCGCAGAGGTGAGACTAAATTGGAGTTGGCTGCATGCATCTTATCCATGCAGAACTCTGGCATTGGGAGGATCACAGGCTATTGTAATAAATATTGTTTGTAGTGATGTTACTTTCTTAGATTTTTTATGATTTTTCAACAGGCGATTCAGCTGCTTCAGGTGCGGAATCGATCCCAACCTCAGTCAGTAAGCAGTGATCCGTTGGCAGTTAAAGCAGCGTTGGATATATTCCAAACTTTAATAAGGGATTTGGATACTGAAGGCCGCTATCTATTTCTTAATGCAATTGCCAACCAGTTGCGATATCCAAATACTCACACTCATTATTTCTCTGTCATCCTCCTCTACTTATTTTCTGAAGCGCCCCAGGTACTATTTTCGTCAACCTTGAAATGCTGTGCTGGATAATCTAGAAATATAATGCATGACTAAGCTTTGTTTAATGATTCTGCAAGAAAACATGAAAAACCCAGCCCGAAGTTGGACCCATACCTGAGATAGTTTTGATGCTAAAATAATATGATGTGTCATTCTTTTGTCTTTCATTCCTGGTTTGTGCTACCAATCCGTCTTTCACTAGGTGTAAATGGTTGGAAGAAGTGGATTTTGGTGGTCTGTGAATTTGTAATTTGAACCTTTATGCTATCTTAATTTCAATTCCTTAAATTGTGATTTGAATTTGCAATATATTTGCAAAATTAGTGTCGGGTTTCCTGCTATGCTATTTGATGATGTATAACGTCTTTGGCAGGAAATTATTCAGGAACAAATTACTAGAGTGCTGTTGGAAAGGCTTATTGTTAATAGGCCACATCCATGGGGACTGCTGATAACGTTCATTGAGTTAATAAAGGTAAATACTACTTTTAAGTATGAATCCATAGTTTTGATATCAGCTTTTCATGCGTCTAATGCTGTTTGCTTTATGTACAGAACCCTGGGTATAGTTTCTGGAGCCGTACCTTCACTAGGTGTGCACCTGAAATCGAAAAATTGTTTGAATCTGTTTCCAGATCATGTGGTGGCCCAAAGCCTGTTAATGAAGGCATGGTTGGCTCAGGAGGATTGGTTGATAACGCCCATTGAAATATATCTTTCTTTGTACATGTTAGAGATAGTATTAACATTACTAGAAGACTGTAAATGTACCATTACTGTGAATATGCATATTCTAGACTTGTACCAATACAGAAGTTCACTACTAATATTTTTCTTATGCTAGTTCAAGTAGTCATAACGCTTGATTTTGTACGTTGCTTTGACTTCAATTTTTCACTTGTATAGATCTTGTACATTTTTACATCGTTATATGAAAATGAAATGCTAAAAATCTGGGAGGAAATGAGGTGGTAAATCTACGCAAATGAATAGATTTTACTCAGATATGACAATACTCACCTAGTCACCTAGTCACCTGCCAATAGATTAATGGATTTAGGGATTAAATTGTGTGGTCTGCTCCTATATTTATGGGTCATAAACCATTTGAGTTTGTTCAGAGACTATTACGCCCAACACAGACCAAAGGCGTGACAATGAGAAAATGGGTTTGGCCCGATAGTCTTTTATCGTATGTGGTCCAATCAGATGGTATACATAAACACGTCACTTTTGCAAGTCCTTCGACTTATAAATTTATCTTTAATGGGCAAAAACAATGATATCATTTACTATCCGTTTGTTCTCAAAAAAAACATCATCATTTATGGGTAAAGTAAAAACAAGCTCACCCTTGTCAATTTAGATGTGTGCAGTGTTTTGCCATTTCCTTCAACGCTGACCGTCTTGCCTATGCTTTCCTCTGCTTAGGTTCCAGAGTTGCCTCCTCAAATTATTCATGTCAGCATAACTGTGTGTTTAATTTTAGGGTGAAAGGAGGTACATATTCATGTCAGCATAATGTATCCAAGTCCTGTGTAACCAGCATATACATGATTAACAAGAATGTGACTATGATTGTGCTGTAATTCTTTTTGATATCTAGTGCAAGATGTATCCAAGTCAGCATAATATATCCAAGTCCTATGTAACCGCTAGCTCCGGTGTCCTGGTTGCAAAATATCTTCTCACACCAACAGCAAGCACGAGCCACCATACCCAGCCCAACGTACCCATTTATAAGATAGCACAGAGCAGCATATACATTACTTTGATCCTTCCCCTTGAAAGGCACACACAAGTCTGAATGCCAAGGAACACCAACAAAACTCTTAGTCCCCTCATCGAGTCACGTTTAATGAGGTGAAGGTTGTAGTTTACTTTTAATAATTTGATAATATTGATGTTACTATTGTCACATCAATACACCCATATACTCAATAGCGTTATTAGTTTGGCTCGTCATTAGTAATGACTTGAATTTATTCCTCTTTTATTCCTTTTGTTTCTGAATATGACATGATTGAACTGAGTCATTTTTGAGGCCAAATGCATTCTCATGATTTGTAATTAGAACGTTATCATTGACTCATCGTTATACACTACATGTTTTCTCCACGTAAAGGCATCTCGTGCACATTTCATATTTTCGATATTACTTAGCGGTTAAATTGATTTGTATTAGCTCTTTTCGATGATTCTTAAGGGGATACAAATTAACAGCATTACCTTCTTTTTTTTATACGGGTACCCATGACCCAACCCAGGAAACTTCTAGGTTTTTCGGATTTCCGGGGTCAAGTCACAGACTGCAGTTTAAACTACCCGACAAACCAGAACTTGCAGGTACCCAAACCCGCTAATGAAAATCAACAGTAAGTTTGATAATCTCATATATTAAACACTAATCTCTCTGCGTGATACAAGTAGACCATCATGATTCACAAAATTCTGGCGTAGAGATCTATTTTAGTTATCAAAGCAAAATACCAAACAAAAAAATGCAAAGCTGTCTAAGGTGGACCCAACCAACGCCTGTCTAAGCATGCTTAGGCTTGCTTCAGTCTTTCCTGACCAACCAGAGCTTACCCACAACATGAAGCATAGCAACAAATGCAATGAAACCGATGCTCATTATAAGGACAACGTTTGGGGAGATCTTCAAACCGGGAGCATCATCTGTGTAAAATTGCAGCATAGTTCCAGAAGCCCCTCCAGCTGCTCCACCACTTGTTGTCCTCCTTCTGCGAAGGCTAGCAGCTGCAGCTGCACTTCCTCTTGGGGGAGCTGATCCAGTTGCCATATCTGCAAAGAGCATATCACATTAGACCTCAAGTATGTTAGACTCAGACATACAAGGGAGAGTTACACTTGATCAACAAACAGGAGGACCATTAAATGATGGATAAGAATTATAGATTCACCCAAAACAATAGAAAATCATCATGTTAGACAGGACAACTTAATGCTCAACTCTTTTCAGGCACCAGTTTTAGCGTTTTTAAAAATTATGCCTCTCATGTGGAAACTTGATATCTGTTTCCCATGTCCCCCTAGTACTCTTTCTAAAACACTGGATTGGACAGGGATTAAAATGAATGAGGAGAGATAGGGTTTTAACAAAGCCATGAGCAACCAGTCAACCTCCGTCATAATTGATGTATACAACCATTGCTAAAAGGTAAAAAACGATAAAATAGAGTGGTATAGTTGACAAATTATTAGAGAAACACACCAACACCACTAAGAACAATACCGATCCACAGAATCAACACAGACAAGATAAAAGCAACTAGAAACATCAAACATGCAATCACTCGATTTTGTAAAGAGGAGGTATTGTAGTCATGCAAATACGCTACAAACATAATCACCTAAGCGGTAAAATTAGACCAGGGCACTGCATTTCGACTAGCTAGCTCCGTAGCCACCACATGCTGAAGACCAATTATGTACTCGAGGACAATGGAACAAATTTAGTCAACATGCAGTGAAAATTGAATGGTACTAGCCATAAACTCTAAAACCAGCCGAAAATACAACCTTGACAATCAACACAATATGCATACAATTACCCAATGCCTTCAACTAAGCTCCCACGAAGGTCAGACATTTTTAGCCTAATCCATTACAATCTAACGTGTCAATTGCATGGTGTCTGTATATTACGTTAACACAGCGAACAGATACAAATCAGATTGCCTACTATTGAACAAAAATAATAGGCCAAAGATGATTATGTATAATCTTTCTCCTCCTTATCAAGAAGAGTATTACCAAGCGTAGATCACTGTAAAAATTACAAACCAATTGAGCTACCCACCCTCTTGGATGAAAAATTACTTATTTACCCAAATATATCATAGATGGAACTCTTGTACAAGCTTTCAAGGTCCCAATCAAATAAACACCCACACTGAAATAGTAAATTTCGACAAAAGCAACCCATTATCGCCACGATAGTATAACAATTTTTTTTTCCAAGAGAACCTCTAGCACAAAAAGTCACCTCAAATTACTCAACCCAATTACACACAATTCAAAGCATTCAAAGATTTCACCTTTCATGAACAGCAAATCATATCATACGGTGCTTAAGGGGCATATCAAATACAAGCAATCAACAAATCCAGTCAGATACAGATGGCATACCTATATCAAACTATTCAAACTACAAACTAAGCATACTACACACCCAACAAAAAAACCAAATATCAAGAAATCAATCAAATTCAACAAAAGTTACAATCAACCCCACCAGATCTAAGTCCTAAAATCTCTGATTCCCCAAATCACAAAAACCCCATTTTCCCAAGGATCCAAAAACGGGTCTGAATCTGAAAGAACTACTAATTTCGGTATTTTATATTAATGGGTATCGCAATCGGATCTAAAACATGCAACCAATCAACCCCAAAACACTAGATTCAATCAGTCCGATGCTAAACCGAACAGTAGGGATGATTTTGAAAGAGAAAAATCAATTGAATTTGGGACAATTTTACCTGAATTTTTAGAGAATTAGGGTGCGATGAGTCGAAGGACTTGGAAAAATTCCAGGGAGCTCAAATTTTTGATATTTTGCGAATTGTAAGGACTTGGTTTGTTTTTATATTCTATATATACGGGTAACAGGTTGAGTATATCGAAATCTCCACATAAACTCTGCCTATCACTCGATGCCAAGTGGGAAAAGGTGGGCCCTAGTAGTCCTAATTTCCTTCGAGTATGGAAATTGCAAATAAAAAATAGGATTTTACCTTTGGTCACTTTGATATTAATAATTTAATTTTTTGTTTATTATTAAATAATTTAATCTTTAACCTTTATCTAATTTACAGGTTACCTGCTATTAAGATATTAACAGTTAATTTTAATCTTCTTATTGAGTCATTATATGAGTTAATTATCTAATTACATGTATTATCATCAACCCCTTTGATTACTTTCACAACCTTACCTTTCTTTTCCATATATATAATATTCTCCATTCCCATTCTACCCATCAGCGCTGGAATTCATCGATATTGGGAATAAGAAGGAAAAAGATAAGAAAGGAAGAAGAAAAAGGGGGAGTAAGGATTAGAAAATGAGAGGGGATTAAATAGAGAAAAAACAAAAAGTAAAAAAATATAAATAACCTGCTGTTGACCGGATATTATAGGTTACTATTTTGTATTATTCAATAAAAGTAGATTAGTGTCAAATGTTGAATTATTTAGAAATAAACAAAAGGTTGGATTACTAATAGCTAATTGACAAAAAGGTTTGATTATTACCATCAATTAATCCTAAAAAATAAACAAAATGGAAAAGTCAAAGACATGGATTTACGTACATGTTCACATATCACACTAGTATTTTTTTTGGAAAATTGTCAGGATTACTCTATTAATCACATCTAGGGGAAATAAAATTTGGTTTGTTTTTGTATATGGCTCAATATTTTGAGAGTTAGAAAATAATTATTTTATCAATTTGTAAATTTAAAAAATATATTGGTCTTGATATTGTAATTAATTGTGTCGTAAGTGACTATATAAGGAGTTTTTGGGTTGCTCATATAATTATTGGAATTATTTAGGAGTTTATATCATATTTTTTAGGAAACATTAATAGAAATAATCTAACTTTTAATTGATTGATCAAAATAAAATAATAAATCAAACTTTAATTTATTTATGAATAATCCTATATTAATACTCCCTTTACTTTCATTAAGTAGGTTTACTTGTTACCTGCTATCCCTTTTCCACCCATAACCTAACATTGACCATGGCTACAATTTCCTTCCCAAAATCAGAATCTTGCCAACATTAACTCTCTCTCTCTCTCTCTCTCTTCATGCTATCACTCTCCCTTCCCCACCCAAAACCAAGCTTCCAACCACTTTCGTATGATCTTGGCGTTGCACAGAGATGGGCAAAGAAGTATACACTGTAGTCTTCACTTGAGTTAAAGTATTGCAATTATTTTGGAAGCAGGTATCAATCAAGTTAGGAGTCTTTGGGAAAGAGAAGTATGTTTTGTTGCTTCTCTTTGCCTCTTGGAGGTTTACTGGTTGGCTGAATGCCATCTGAAGTCCCTTGTTGAGTATCCTGGGAGGTTTTTGACAATTTTCGCCAGGGTACACTTTTAAGTCAGAAGCACAAGGCATAGTCTAATATGACATAAAAGTTGTTTCATGTAGACACATCATTAAGAACCAAACAAGGAGTTTGATACTCACGATCACGATAATAGTAGGATGTTGAAGAAGTAATTGTACTAAGTTATAATCTGAAACTCAAAGGCACTGCAAGTCAAGTTTCTTGATACATGTTGGGGAATATACAGTTGATTCAAAGTACGCCAGCGAATACCCAGTTTCGCCAAAGGTTTCCCGATTTCTCTGGAAAGATTTTTGCTTAGTCTGAGCTTAGCCATCGTCACCCCACGCACATATAAGAATGGCTTAGCTCTGGCATCTGTCAGCATAGCTAGATGTTGGCTATGTTTTCTACAGGTAGTTTTTGAAGATTTCCCGAGTTCCTAATATATGTGCGTGACCAACTTCTTCCTTGTCTTGTTTAATGAGCTCCTTTTCTTCTTGCCTTTCTTTGTTTCATCATGAAAATTGGAAAAGAGCTCACTTTCCATCATAATTTGGAAAATAAAATAAGCAACAGTACAATTTCTTGGGTACAGGAGAATGATGCAATTGATGATTTTCCATGGTTTTCCAATATCAGTTGGCTGGAAGGAGAGGGTAAGGAAAATTAAATATAAAGGAAAAATGAAAGATGAAGAAGAGAGGAAGAAGAGAAAGGTAGAAGAGGAGTAATGATAAAAACAAGAGGGTGGGATTTAAAAAGAGGAAAAAGTAGGAAAAAATAAAAACAACCTAATCCAAAAAGACGTCGGATGTGAATAGATCAGCGGTGCAAACTGCAGTATGTGCCGTGCCTACTTTTTTTGGCAAGGGGGAGAGAAAGGAAAGCTTAAACTGAAAGGATTTAGCTAAGAAAAGGATATGTGCGTACTTGCTTGGCTAAAACTAGTTCCAAACCTTCATATAATGATTAAAAAAAATTATATTTTCCCATTCTATCTTGTTGCAAAATAGCAACTCATATTAATTAGTTTTCTATCGAAGGTCTGAACAGATGGGACAAAGAAGTACGAAGTATTAAATGCCGACTTCCTAATAATTGCATGAGCTTCGTAAACAAGCATAACCTCTTTTCTTAAACACAAACATCACGTTACCATGTTCGTGGATGTAGCATCCGTAGTCTAACTGAACAGTAAAGATCATCTTAGAATTCAGAAACCAGTGACTCTTTAGATTAGGATCAAGTACTTCAGTCCAACGCATGCCTGGTGGTACCATTATACCTGCAGAGAGAAATGCAAACAAATCTTGTTACAAATGAGGCAGGATCAGATATCTACCACAACTGATAAAATTTTATCAAATCTAGCAGAGTATTCAAAGCACATAATAATTTGTATCTAAATAAAACATTCCACACCAATTAGGGACTACCAACTTCAATAAACCTTACAAGTACCCATGAATGGCAACCTGCTAGCACTAGTACACCATTTTGACATGGCATTTAAAAGGTACAAAATTAACCCCAAATACAGAGAACATAACAAGCAGCCACAGTTCGTTTTCTTTCTACAAAAATCCACCCAGTTCATCGAAGTACCAAATAAGGAGCAAAAGGTTTCCCTTTCAACTATAACAAGCACTAGCAAACACAAACACATGAAGTAGGAATTTCAAAAAATGCCAAACAATGAACATTCCAAATTTGTTCAGTAAGCTATTCATACTGGCTCTTTAAAAATATAGGATTCTGCATACTAAGTTTGAAACTAGAGAATTTTCCATCTGTAGAAGTACAAAGTTACCTGGCAGGTAAAGCAGATCCATTGCTCCAAGCAATACAAATAATCCTTCATACTTCATTGTTCCATGACTGGCAAAATGAAATTACCACAATCTATCCAAATGTTATTTCAGAATTCTACACCATGATTTAGTAAGAGCTTAGTAATGAAAGTAGAATGTCCTTATTGTCATTAAAGGATAAGTACATGAACAATGGGACACCAAAACAAGTGACAGGACACGATATTTCAGGGGGCCAAAAAAAACAACCTTTTCCTTTTCAACATATGCAGAATATGCACATAAAAAAAAAAACATGATAAAGGATCCATAATGTCAAGAACCCTTTTTATGCCTATTTTCTGCAATCTGTTTCTATCCTGTGCACCTCCATAAGTCCCACAGTAAGCTAATATCCACATGGATGGCGTGCATCCGTAATATTTTCAGTACCTTGTGGTTTTGTCCCAAAAGGAAGCAAAATGATAGTACATTTGCCTCGGTTAGGGGTAAAGTGGTGTTCCAGTGTCCACCATAACCGATTATAAAGCAATTATGTCGTGTATGCATCTTTGCAAAGCTCCAGGATAATAAAATATTAGTTTGAGGGGATTTTCTTAGAGCAGTACTACCAATCAACTGGCTCAACTACTAAACAGAAGAAAATAGTAAATAACTTTGCTACATTTCAAGGTAAAATAAATGAACAAAATTGTGCTTACTGAAAACAAGAATAAAATGGACCCAACATACAGTTTGGGGTCATGAGGAGCAGTATGTACATATGTTAACAATAGCTTCCTAGGGCATCTTCCAGAAAGTCAATTACTTTCACTTGTCGACCATGGTGACCATCTGGAAAAAGTCAAGTGAGCTAGTTAAAAATATACATTATAAGTTTATGACATTAAACACGCATGCAAAGAACCGAAAGTAAACCTTCAAGAGTGGCTGACTGAGACAGTTGAATAGAAAACAATTGAAGCCCAGACTCCCACCACCAGTTTATAAGTTCAGCCTCATACCCTCTTGAAAAATCTACCGCCCTTCTTTCCCACGCCGGTGCCAGCAAGACTTGACGCCAGTAGAGATCTGGAACCTGGCCTCCACTTCAATTCTTTCAGAACAGAGAATAAAGTGGCCAGTTCGGGAGTAATTTCAGAGTCTTCTATACCATTGCATGAAACCACTTTAAGCGTTTGGAGTTCTGTCCAACTATGAACCACTGAGTCCAAACCTTCGGTTGTCAGCAAGGAGCATCCTTCCAATGATAGATACTTCACCCTCCTACAAAGAATGATATCAGCCATCATAAATATCAGGTTCATACAGTCCCACCTCAAAAGCATCAAATGCCACTAACAATTGGATGTAAACAAGATTCATACTACGACAACAAAGATTGTTCTCCATTCAATGCCACAAAACCATGAAACGAGCAAAGAACAAAGTAAAATGAAAGGCAAACAAAAAAATGGACACAGCAATACAGCATCATCAAGCAGGTTCAGCTTCTATGTTCTGACATCTGACAGGCCAATCAAAAACAGAGCACTAACTCCAACAAACCACATTTTAAAATAAACAAAAAAAAAAATAATTAAACTTCTAGTGTCTGCATGGTTAAGTTCCCTACAAGTTTACCCCCAACATCCCAGCAAGAGTAACCCCTTTAGAACTTCAGGTGCAGTTGAAAAGGCCATGTTCTTTAATTATACAAATGAAATACTTATGGGTTACCACTTTCGCTCTACCTCGTAAAAACATTTTCCAGTTTTCATCATTAGTCAAGATCATTGTAATATACATAATTTTCTTTGAATATCATTTCTTATCGCTCACCACTTCTCTTCCCTACTCTCGTCATTTCTCCTTCATCCCCCAAATAATTAAACTTCATTTCAAGGTTGAGAATGAGCACAAAGAACATGGCAGTCATAAGAACCAACTAGAGAATCACTAAGCGGATTGCCTCAGTGTATATTGCACCCCTCCCAACAGATAAACACACTAAAAAGCGAAAAATCAATCCCATACCTACAGATAGAAGCATAACGAAATGTGTCATCCTCCATTCCCCAACAATCCAGAAACGAGATCTCTCTGATTGATTCACACACCAAGAACAAAGCTTCCATACTCCCTTTATCCCGAACTTGACACCGCTCCAAGTACAACTCCTCAAGTGTCGGGCAAGAACCCAAATGCTCGGCCGGACCAGGGCAAGTATCAATATTCTCACAAGACTGCAGCTTCAAGGTCTTCAAATTGCTACAATACGAAAGCGCAGCCAACCACCCCCCATCCATCTTATGACCACAAAGTGTTAACTCCTCCATCATTTGACAGCATTGCCCAATAGCCTTAATTCCATCATAGCTACCCTCACACCCACTAAGCTCAAGCTTCACTAACCTCCTACAACCCTGAGCTACCATCGTTAACCCAATATCCGTAACAACAGAATCATACAGCCCATCAACACTACCTACCAGTTTAAGTATTTGCAAGTTCTTAAACCCGGAAATTGCGCTCAACGACATATCCTCACAACAATGCACCTCCAATTCTTGCAGAATCAAACACTTTTCAGCTAGATAACCTAACCCCTTCTCACTAACATTAACTAATACTAATCTGCTCAAGTTAGGACACCCATCAGCTAACACTTTAAGCCCTCTATCAATCAACCCAGAGCCCAATATCCCTTCCCGACCAATCAAACTATCACTCACAATCTCCGAATCGAGATTTATCGATACCAGTCGGTACGACATCAATATCCCAGAGCTCCCACAACTTCGGAAACAAGCTGGACCAAGATTAACCTCACTCAAATTCGGAAACCGACTCGTCAATCGACCCGATTCGAGAAATTCCCAATCAAACAGTGTAATCGAACGGATTAGCCTCCCTTGAATCACACACCACCTCTTGCAAACCAATGAGTTCGAGAAATGTTGCGTAATCGGCATCTTTGATAGGATCAAACTCAGCGACTCATCGGAGAGTAGGCAGAAGGGGTCGCCCCCTAAAATTAAATTCTTGGAACTCGTGTTGGAATTGCTGTGCGCCGCTTGTTGAAGCTGCTGCATTTTGAAGATTGCATGCTTCAATTGCTGATCCTTGAACCATATCTCAGTTAAGCTCGGTCTTCGCTTCCTCGGCGTTTCGCTAGGGTTAGGGTTTTTAGGATTTTCTTCGATTGCCGCCATTTTAATGGAGATTAATAAGTGGGTGTTTCTGGGGTTTGTTGAGAAGTTTTATGGGTTTGTTGTGAATTTCTGAGTGAAACGAAAATCCCCAAATTTGGTTAAATTTATCGGAGATTAGGGCTTGTTGTTTCTATCTCAAACTTTCTCTCTCCTTCCTTCACTATTCCAACGGACCATTTTTTGATTAGATTTGTAAGGTGTACAGAATTTTTTGTGGGTTTTTCATTTATTATCTATTTCATCTGAATTTTGTAAATTGGAATTTACTTATTGTTGTTTTGATAAGGTGGGGTTATCCAGTGTAGACAAGTCCACGTTAAACCATACTCTTTATTTCTCTTATGCTGTTGAGACTAAGATCAAATGATGTGTTGAGTTTCAGTGTTACAGTAAGATTGGAGGGGTGGTTGTGGTTTGACTTGTGTATTGTGTTACACACTTGCACTAGATTGTAGCACAAGGATGAAAATAATTGAATAATGTGGTTAAGTAAGTAATTCGTAAGTGTGGAAACAGGAAAAGGTAAAGTGATTTGTTCGTTGGTGGTACTGGTGTTGTCGTATTCTATTGCGTTTTTCAAATTGGGCAAACTGTGTTCGTGTGTTTTGACAAGTATATATTTGGTGGTGGTCCATTTCTGAAATTCTTACATAAAGTTTCTGGATGATTATGCCAACAAAACATTTTACTATATCAATATTGAAAATCCTTGGCCACATGAACCACATTGATGTAGACATGAGCCATGAAACGAGTTTTTAATAACAGTAAGGTCCCTGTAAGTGAAAGTGGTACAGGTTGATTTAAGTCTATCACTAATTCGGCTGGTTACATTTTTTTATAAATTAATTGGATTATGTAATTATTTGCGTGAACAAAATTGTATGGAGTACTTAACAAAATTAGTTGCGATGTGGTGGTGGACTGGTGGGTGATAGTGGTCTAGGAATTGATTGGAGGAGGAAGGGGGGAAGCGGGATGAATTGATTAGAGGAGAAATGGATATATTAATTGAGTTTGTGGAGGGCAAAAGCGGATTCTAATTGGAAAAAGTATTAGTAGCTTGTACTTCTATTGTTGTTATATCAATTATTATTTCAACGATCAACTTCTCCCGTAATGATCCTATTTATTCTATCTAATATCGTCATAATATAAGCCAATTTCATATTTTTAACTAACTGAGGAAGAATTTGCAAATTTATAAAACATGAGGGGTGAATTTTCCATCTCCAAGAACAAATTGTTTGATCTCTTATCAAAAATATTTGTGTTGGGGTCAAAGTATGGCACTTGTGTTCAAAGCCTTTAATCTTCTTAAATATCATTGGAAGTGGATGTATTTATTCGAAATAATGTTTTAGGTTGTCGTTATATTTCCTAGTGAAAAGGCAAAGCATGCTTAGGTATGGCTAGGCTGGTGCACGGATTAGCAATTTTGGCATGTCAAGATATATAGTGAAGGCCTAGCATCAACCGGCACAACCTAGCACCAAGGGAGACTCGTCGACGTAGCCAGTGAGCCATGGTGGGCATGGGCCTTTCATAGAAATAGCCAAGTTACCCCCGTGTTGGGCGTGTACCCATGGACCATGGTCCAGCCCCGCCATGCACAACTCGAATTACGTCCCAGCAAATTTATACTCCGCATTTCATAGGCTCATTTAGGAATTGCGCCACAGCAATAAGCACAGTTTACGAAGAATGGACTGCATCGAGTATTGAATGGGCTAAGATAATGCGACTCAGGACTTGTAATAGTATCTTCATATGTGGTACAAAGTAGCAGAGCTCAGTGTTAAGAAGCCCAAAATATCGTAAAGTGATAGTATCTTGACTACCTTCAATACATGTGTACCAAGTCACAAAACTCAGTGTTAAGAAGCCCAACATTTCATAAAATGACGTGCTTGATTCACCGATAATCTCATACGAGGAAACCAAAAGAATCAATTAACGGTACTATACTACTATGTACTTGCGAGTTGCGAGTCGTATACAATCTACACCATTACGTTTTCTATTTTGGATAATTGAGAACTTGACTAGTGGCAAATGAGTGATGAGTCATTGCTCAGATAAGTCTGGAAAAACCATTCAATGACATGTAATGGAGACAGAAACAAAACGGCAAACATTTCTTAAACTAACGCACTGTCACTCACTCACTCACTCAATCCTCGCGCACACATAAAATGACACACACTACACAATCTTCGCAGATATCTACTAATTGGCTTGCTTAGACACGTAATCATGCAAAACTTACGACTAGTATCTTACAGACATACAAAACTCGTCATTTGAATATAGGAACTCCTAAATTTGTATCCAAATGTTCTGCTGATGCAAAATATATTTTAACTTATATATTTAAGATGGTGCACCTAAAATCTAAGTATTCTCGAAAATATATAAGAAACTACCCCTTCTTTACTAGTCCATTTAATGGCTCATTAAACCATATATTATACAAAACCAATAAAATATAAAAGCCCATATTAATAGCCTCATATATTATATTTTTATATGTCACGGACTAAAATCATGCACTTGATGTAAAAATAAAGGAGTAAAATTGTACACGCTGTTAAATGTTAAGCAGTTGGGTGGATATATCTGAGAGAGGAGGAGCCACTATAAGTAAAATCTCATTTCTTCGATTTCCAAGACATACATACGGTGATACGGAACGGATAGATATGTACATTGAGTCGAGTCAAAACCGGAGTATAGTTTTTATCTATAGAGGAGATAGTTACGTATATCATCTCCAATCTTTAGTAGTTGATCATCGCCAAATAAGTGAAAATAATTCGTTATCTGATAGTGTTTAAAAGTCTTGTAAACTATAGACCCATTATTGATTCAACTCGATCCATTAAAACTCAATAAAATATGATTCTTTAAAAGGCCGATCCATTTTGTCCATTATTAATTAGGCTCTTTTACAAACGCATCGATCAAAGATTCTTAGCAGACCCCTCCATTTAAACAGGTACACAGATGGCCCAAAAAAAGTATAGACCTCACTGCTTGGCTATTGGCATTGCTATATAACCCGAAATAAGGTAGTAGCACTGCGTGGGTCATTGATGCAAAGAATCATGAATCTCAATCATTTTGTTCCTTCTTGGAATAATTTGGAAGATGTGCGTGACCCGATTCCAACACTACCACAACCGCCGCTGCCACCATCATTTCCGAGAGCCCTCCCTTCACAATATCTATCCAACTTCCTCTCCGACGGTACTCATACCTCCATGTATGTCATCAATCTCTCTAGTTAACTAATTTAATTAATTAATACATTAATCATGCATGTCTGCTAGTCAAATCTCACTCTTGTCAACATACACTTTGTGATATGTCTAATTTTACGTGTATAAGGGAATGGTGATTAAAAGGTGATGATTCTATTAAATTTGTGTAAAAGGTAATGGTAGAAAGTAATTAACCTGATAATTACGGTTGTCAATGAGAAATAAAAGGATAATTGATTTTTTAAGTTCATAAATTAACAAACATTTGAAGTTCGTTGTAAATAATTTATTTCTGAAAGTTAAACTTGAATATATGGTTGATGATGATGATAACAGGTTAGATTATGAGATGGCCGAGCTAACGTGGGAAAACGGTCAACTTACAATGCACGTCTTAGGCCTACCGCGAGTACAGAGCAAATCCAACCTAGCAGACGCCGTGGCATGGACCGACAAACCCTCCACACGTGCCAACGGCACGCTAGAGTCCATTGTAAGCCAAGCATATCCTAACCACAAACTGACGCCGTCACCGGAACGTAATGGCACGTGTGAAAAAGACGATGACGATGTCGTTCCATGGTATGGGCCCAAGGCCGCAACTCCAACTCCTGTTGTCGACGCTCTTGTTCCAAATAACAACGTGGTGGGGTGTTCTACGCGCGCGGGATCGTGCAGTGCGGCGGCGCGTGTTCCATTAAGTTCTGATTGGAGCGTGAGTGTGAGTGCGTCCGAAAGCACTAGAAGGAAGAGACAAGCGGAGGACACGTATGAACAGCTGAGGAGTTTGAACAATAATAACGGCTACACGTCCACGTCATTGGGGCCGGCATCCCCGGGAAACACCAAGACTTTCACCGTTGACGATTATGACTCGGTCTGTCATAGTAGGACTCAGGTAATTTACTTATTCAGTCTCATTTACTATTAACCCAAGTTTTTTTTTTAAAAAAAAAAAAAAAAAAAAAAAAAAAAAAAAAAAAAAAAAACCAGAAACGAGATACTCTGAACAAAGTAATTAAGTAACTTTTTATTTGGTTCATTTAACTGATTTTGAAATGGTAATCATTATAAATAAAAAAAGTTTTTACCACTCTCAAAATATTTTAAATATTTTAAAAAAGTGTATCGAATTCATCCAACACGCAGATAGAATTAATTAATAGAAAAATCGATATTACCATTCCATAATAATGATGTCCTACGTAATTATTTGTTTATTTTTTAATTTATTTGATAGTCTTCCATTATAGGGAAAAAATTAGCCTAAAAATGAATGAGCGATGAATTTTTTCACAAGAAGAAGCTTTGATGAAACGATATTGATATTCGGAACACGAAGCTAACGGAGTTAATCCTATCAAGATGACTGTATGGATCGAGTCTGATTCAAGGTAGTCCGCCAAAGGTAGTAGAAATAAATATTAATGTGAATGTCAGATTAAAAAAAAAAAAAAAGAAGAGGAATCTCTCTAGAAATTTCTAATCTTCATTGGTTTGTGGTATCGTGTAGTGCATGTAAGTTAGTGGTAGTCCTTAGTAAGTAGAGTCGATAAACAAAATATATTATGATGCATTCATTATATTATGCCCTAGGTCACTTTAAATTGATCCCTTATCACGGAGTTGGGCCTTTAGGGGTAGTAATCGTAAGGACTATAATGAACCACCAATCTCATAAAATCATGCAAAAAGTAATAATTCGCATAACATATGTCTTGTGTATATTAGGTCTATTGTCCATGGTATTGAGTCTTTGTTATGGTATTGAGTCTTAAAAGTATAGGACTCGGCCGCCACTATCTATATAACCAAAGTATCTCCTTTTTGTTTGTGTGTTTAATCCATGTCATATGTATGATGTAAGGGTATCTTCTCTTTTCTTTTCTTTTTTTTATAAATAAAAGGCATAATTATAATCAATCTTCAGAAACTTATCTCGAAATTATAATTTATTAGGTTACATATTCAATTCCATTCCCTTATATGATTACTGTTTTGCTGAGGGATAGTACTCAATCTTAAGAAGTATTCTCACATTCTGATTCAAGTGTCTCAAATTGGATCGTAGTTTCAAATTCCTTAATTATTACATATTACATACGTTGATTCCATTTTAGTAACTTCTAAAAGTCGCAACAAATCTTAAGAATTGATAATATAGCTATTATTATATCAGAGGTAAGTATTATTATATCAGATATAGAAATGAAATTACGAAAATATTTCCGGTATAATTTATATCATGTATACATTAGAAATTTTAGTGTCACTTATTCTTGTGTTGTACAAGGGTCACATTTTGAAAATCATTATCTTAAGAATCTGACTTATTTCATATGCAAATATAAATTGAGGTAATGGGTATATTTTTTAAAAAAAAAATTGCGATAATGGGTTTTAAATTTATGTCATCTGTGAAAAATGTCACAGCCAATCAAACTACAACCCATGTACATTTATGAACAAAAACGATGGTTTATGGACATACGTGGTACTTTGTTTAAGAAACAATATATATTCGTTCTATCCCAAATTTTTACCCCATTTGATTTTCTACGTTTTACAATACATAAATTAAAATGTTTTTTTTTCTCTAAATTCATAAGACAAAAAATAGTAAAAATATAATATATAAAAAATTTATATTAAAATGAGTGTAATAAGATCTTACTTAAATATATATTTTTTTTTACAGACAGTGGTGATTTTTAAAATATGAATCGACGAGTAGCAAAAAAGAAGAAAATACCGCTCACATAATGAACCGTTCAGTTAAAGAACGTCAAATCTTTAGAATGATTTTATCATATTAGATTGTACAGATAGAAAGAGGCGAGGAGGAGGAGGAGAATCAAAAACAAGGTACAGCAAAATCAGCAGTTTCAACAAAGAGAAGGAGGGCCGCATCAGTTCATAACCAATCTGAAAGAGTATGTCCTTTGATTGTCTGCTGATTTACTGATTGTTGCTTTTAAGTCTCTAAAATAAAATATGATGTCAACATAAAAAATATGCCATTTACACACTTGGTATACCAATTGATTTTTTTTTATTATTATATAAAATGAATTTAAAAGAGCATCACTATCAACCTTTATCAGGTAATGATTGGAAAATTATTCCTAGAATTATTAGTAGGATAATCGCCTATTCATAGTTAGATTTGCTTGATGTAATTAAGGATTAAATTGTGATCTAAAAGTTGATATTCGTAATCAAGTACAACTAGTGAAGGTCTTTTTTTTTAATATGTTGTCATTCCTATGACTTTTTTCTCGGTGTTTTGATTGATAATTTGACTTCTCTCATCATATTTTGTAAACTCACCAATTTTAGAAAGCTTATTGTATGATCGGTAGATGACTCTGTTTAATATGATTGTTAGAAAAGAAGAGATAAGATCAATCAAAGGATGAAAACGTTGCAAAAGATGATTCCTAATTCAAATAAGGTATGTACATGTGATTATTTACTATCTTTGTATCTCATCATATAATGATTGTTTATTTGATTTGTTGGGTAAAAGTGTTAATTCCTTGCTGTAGATATGTTCAATAGAGCAAATTAAATCATCAAATTTACATAAGAAAACACAGAGTAATTCCCTAAACTTGTTCGTTTCTAAGAAATCTACTACTTCTTCCGTCTTTTTTTACTTGCTATATTTTTATTTTGAGAGTCAAATTTTATAAACTTTGACCATAAATTCTAATTACATTATAATAAATAATATATATATTCAATTGAAGTGTAAATTTTTAGTATATCAGATTTTTATTTTATAAATTTAAAAATAAATATTTAAAATTATATATTAAAAATCGTGAAAAATCAAACGTTTCAACTGTTTAAAATATTTATTTAACAGCATCTGTCGATAGTGGTGCTCTCACGCTGACAAGGGACATGTGTCCCCACACGTTGAAAGAAGCCTCATTTTTGGTGATTCTTCAATTCTATAGACTTGGAGTACACTGACATGCTATGTAACAAAGATAGAATAGGATTCCATAACAATGATAAATTTATACACCCATTTAGTTCTCAATATGTTTTTCTAATTCAAAAAAATGATAGGCCAAGTTGAAGAAGTGATGAAGATGTAGCATCGCAGCCACTAAGGGCTGGCATATTGTTGGAAATGTCGTCTCTGAAAATACATGTACAGGGAAATGAAATGACACATTTTAATTTTTAGATAATCTACTCAACATGGTTGTTAGCTTGCTCGTCCATGTCTTAGTTGCTGTACCCTCTTAATATTAGCTCGGATGAATAGAAGTATAACCAATCAACACTTATCCACTGTTGTCATGCAAATTGCGTCCATCAATATACATGGTCCAGGATCACTGCATTATCAGAATGTCCAATCTGATCAGAGTCAAATCAAACGCCGGAAACTTGTACTCGAATTTGATTAAAAATCACAATTTTTTTTTTTTAATTGACCTAGCTAGAAATAACACAGATGCTCAATTACAAAATGGGAGGGCCGCGCCATGAAGACCAAGTCGATTAATTGAGTGGTTTTGGATTTTTGGGGGTATTCATTTATCTTCTCCACATAAAATTACACACACACACGTCTTTTCATAAAGTATATAGACATAAAGTACAATGTGTTTAAGTTGAGTATCCTATACATTTTTTTATTTATTTTATTTCTCTCATTTCTTTTATTTCTTGGGGCTTGTTGGAAGAGCCAACATGTTTCTTCATATCTAATGGGATTTGCTTCTTGGCTTTCAATTTATGAAAAGTTCTCGCTACTGCAATTTTGGAAATGAAGAATAATGATTTACTGATTTATGTAGTTAATTCCAAGAATAACATCTTACTAAGATAACAAAGTTGATATCTTCTTCTTTGGGATGCATGATTCAAAAGAGTGAGTGGAGTTATTGCATAGTGTATAAGTGGAGTTATTGCATAGTGTATAGTGTATATGTTATAATAATAGTACATGTGTGAAATTTCTCTTAATTATTCGTATATTTGTTAACCTTCTAGTCAAGTACGTACTCAAGTATAATACGAGTTGATCCTAGCTCCAACAATAGGTTTTGATCTAAGCAAGTCCAAGTGCATTCCTTATATGATAAGAATGTGTGATGAGATTGTGTGTTTTATTTAGCAGACTGACAAGGCTTCAATGTTGGACGAAGTAATAGAGTACCTAAAGCAGCTGCAAGCACAAATTCAAATGTTAAGTAGAATGAACTTGCCATCCATGATGATGCCATCACTAGCCATCCAACATCAACTACAAATGTCGATGATGGCGCAGATGGGAATGGGGTTGGGGATGGGAATGGAGCATATGAACATGATGAACCCCATGGCTCGGCCTACCGCAGCTGGAGTCCCTCCCTCTTTCATGAACCTGGCTGCTGCTTATAACATGCCAGTAGCGCCCACTTGTGATGGTAACGCTGCAGGGGGTGGAGACTGCCTATTGCCTCAAGGAGCCATGATTCCGGCAGATCCCTTACCAGCGTATCTTGCAAGCCAATCACATGTAAGCACGTTTTATTTGGTTATTTAATTTTATCATTCCTCGAAATAAATAAGACTACCAAGCTAACGACGTATCAATTCCTTTAGAAACTTTGGGTAATGGTTGATCGAGGTTTAGAATAGTTTCCAATCATGATCGAGGCAAAATTAGGGGGTCATTCATCTTATTAGGAATACATTTCGGGAAATTTTAATTTTCACGTACTCGTAAAAGTACCTTGAGGTATGACGAAATTCGTGTTATTATAAGACGAACTAATCATTTACCTTATAAATCTTTTAAATGCAGCCGATGACGATGGAAGCATATAGCAAGATGGCTGCCATTTACCAGCAACTACAGCAACAAGAGCCACAACAACGACAAAATCATAATCAGCAACCTGGGCCTAGCTAGGTCTTATATACAGGCCTAATTTCAGTGGTGGCTAAAGCGTTACACCAAATTCGTAGCTTATGAGCTTATAATTGTATATTTGTATTTATTTGAAACTTTAATATGGAGTATACTACATATAGTATACTAATATATATATATATATATATATATATATATATATATATATATATATATACGATTTGACTGTTTGTCAAATATTTCATTTATTGGTGAAAATTTATAGGTTTTACAGAATTATCGTAAAAAAATTAATTAGGATAATACTTTTATAATATCAAGTGAAAAATAGAGATGAAACATGAAATAAAATGAAGAAATAAAGGTAGTTTTTCACATAATTTTCTATGTATAACATTTTTTAATATAATATTAATGTAAAGTAAAAAAAAAGTAGATATTATTTTTAAAAAATACAAAAAATATTTTAATAATAGCATGACATGTGTTAAGTATGATGTCAGTTAGAGTTTTGCTAGTAATAATTATAGATAGACAGATAGATAGATATGGGTTATAGAGCTTCTTTGGAGTAAAAATATTACACGAAGCGTGTGTGTGTTTATATATTCGTGTAATGTTTTTCTTGCAGCAAAACTTTTACGGAGCTGAACATAATATCTCCAATCAAGTGTCTCACTCATGCCAGCCACTACCATTCACAGATCAACGAGATGGTGAGCAACTTCGTACATTTGAAGGCCACACTTATAATAACTCCTACATTTAATTTACCTCCAAAGATGTAATATCATTTGGAACTAAACTCTGGCCAACAATAACCGAGTACATAACCTAACAACTGCAGCTAGGAAATCTATGCATAGGTCCAAAAATAACTGAGCTGCCTCTTCACTTGCAGAGTTGCAGCAATTTGTAGTGTGCACAATCTGAATCTGCAATTGTTTACATGATAACTTTTCAAATTCGGGTTGTTGGAGTCATTTCACGTCAAAATTTTATTAAGTTTATAGTTTCATACGCCTAATTATATACATGGAAATGAAACTTTATGTCATTGGTCAAATTAAATCGTTTTGGACAAAAAACAAGAAAAAGAAATATACTAATTCGCTGACGTGAAAATTTAGGATGGTCTGGACTGGACTTTTGGAATGAGGCCAGTATCCAGCTCTAATGCCCACTATTATGATGGTCTGGGATTGGATGGTCTGCCGTTAGCCCATGCTATTCTGGGCTTTGTCTTGCTGATGAAGTCTTCTGCATTCAACCAATCATATTAAGTCTGTAGCTGTGATTCTTATGAAGGTCACTATTCAAGAAACGGGTTATGAAATTGTTGGAGTTCAACTTCTGCTGCAGTTTCATTGATACAATTTCATAGTTCCAGGATTTAGACTCTTTGAGTAGAATGACTTCTACGGTTAAGGAGGCCGTTTTGATATTGATTGAATGTCATGTTAATTGGGTGTCCAATTAACTTATACAATGTATATACTTGTTAAATTTCTGATTTCGATAGTGAACACCATTTTTTTTTGCTTTTTAAACAAATGAACATATAAATTATTGCCTAATTATCAAATTGACACATAAACTACTTACATTTTAAAATTTTTTTTTTTTAAATTGTTCATTTTCTCGAAAATTATTCATTTGACTCAAAATTGTTCATTTTTTTCCAAATAAATAGGTTTTCTTTAGAAATCATTCATTACATTTATAATTATATATTTTCTCTAAAAATTTGTTCATCTTGCTCAAAATCATTCATTTTCTCTAAACTGCTAATTTGACTCAAAATTGTTCATTTTCTCTAAAATGCTCTTTTGACTCAAAATTGTTCATTTTATTTCAAAATTGCTCATTTTAACCTCAAAATCAACTTGCTCTGTATACTCCTGAACTATATATAGTAGAATTTTTATATGCATCAGGTACACCTACACTCAAGAGTTTATATTGCTCATTTAAAACTCAAATAAGCAAATGTTCATCAAATGAACAAAATATACCCTTAAGAAAATGCAACCCTAGTGTATATTATATGCTCTAAGATTATAGTTAGTATAAAAAAGGCCCAATTCAATGTTTAACTCAATGTTTCTCATGGCTTGGGCCCGTTCAATTCTTAACAATTTTTCATTTTATGGATAAATGGATTTATGGAAGTAGATTAGATCTGATAGATTCATTAACAATGATTCTACGAACTTTTGAAAGAAATTCAATTCTAAGACACCTCTGTCCGTTGTCAGTTTTATGGGGGAATAATATGTACAACTATCGACCAAAGAGCAACGTAAGAAAATATGCTACATTAGCATATTCTATCGCGAAGTAAAGTTAGTAAGCGGTTTCTTTAGAGTACATTTCGCTCTACTATTCTATACGGAGTCAAGTAGGGATGGCAATTCAATCCGAGTCCGCACCGAGTCCGATCCGAAGGAAAAAGTCCGATCCAAACCCATTTGAAAAAACTCCGACTCCGAATCCGATAAAAAAACTCCGACTCCGAATAGGAGATGGATCGGATTCGGATATTGTATTACATCCGACCCGATTGTGATCCGAGTTTGATTGTCCGATCCGAATGAGTAGTATTAAGGATAGTATTAAAAAAAACCAAATATAATAACCCAAAATTAAAAAAATTAAATAATAAATAAATAAATCATGGTATTTGCTTGTATTGTATAAATTTTTTTAATTTACAATGTATGTTATAAAGGAATTATAGTATTAGTAAATAAATTAACAAAAAAATAGGTAAGAAAATATTAATTTTTGGATTGGATTCGGAGGTCCGACGGATTCGGATTCGGAGTCGGATTTTGCGGATTCGGAGTCGGATTCGGATCCAAAATTAAAGTCCGCAAACTTGTCGGATCGGATTCGGATTTTGTTGGATCCGCTCCGACTCCGATCCATTGTCATTCCTAGAGTCAAGCAGCTGCATATCTTATTATATTATTTATTATATTATTTACTATATTATTTATGAGCATGAATTAATGTGAAGCCTCCAAACTCCAAACGAAGCCTTTTTGTTACTTCGGGTGAAAAAAATAATAGCTTCGGGCGAAATAAATAGACTAGTTTCGGATGAATTCCAAACCAAGTAAAAAAAATTAAAAAAAATTATTATATACTTCGTATTACATAACTGTCACTCTGCCATAATAAACTGTATCATCCAATACTAAATATAAGAGCAATATCATCCCCTTCAAATACACCACCCTTCCCCATCACCCACTCAACATTTTCACAGTCACTCAACCGCCAACCAACCATCAATCTGATCCCAACAATCATACCCAACACTATTTCCAAATTCAACCCCATTTTCTCTATCCTAAACTTTTCCTAAAAACCCAAAAAATTTAAGCCACAAAAACAAAAAAAATTAATCAATTCTACAAAAAATGCATCAAACTCATATAACCAAATGAGAAAAATGAGAGAACATTCAACAACATACATTCTGATTTTGAAGGTGCTGGGACTAGATCATAAAACTAAGAAGGTCATGCAGACGGGTGTTGAGAACTGGAAATTCAAGTTAGGTTTAGTGCTAGCCAGAAGGTTTTTGCTTCACTTATTATAAGATTGGCTTTATTAACATAATATTTGTCAAAAAATCATTTGAAAATATGAAATACTAATGTGATTACGCGATTTTATTCTTGGTTTTAATACCTTAGATGATCTTATTTCATCAATTTTCCTCCATATTTTCCTCCTTTACAAGCTTTTATTTCATATATTTCGATATTGCTCTTCTCGGGTATGCTTTGTTTTGTTTTGTAGGATTTTAATGCAATAAAAGCTTTCATGATATCGTGCTTGACTCATGTTGAAAGTATATGCGTCATTTAGTGGCATTGTCTTGGGATTTTTGAAGACCTATTGCAACATGGCTCTAGCTAGACATTGATATTTCCATGTGAGGTGCGGCAAATGAAGTTTAGCTAGCAAAATGATGAATTTCGCAGCATACATCGCACCTCGTTGGCGGTCCTTAACCTCGCACCGCAACACTTTGGCGGCCACTTTGAAAGAATATTTTGTAGCCCTAAAATCTAGGCATTAGGTACTAGCTAGGTGGGGGGATTTAGGGAGTTGAGGACTCTTTGGAAGCAGAAATCACAAGCCACTTTGGAGAGAGCAAGGGGAAATTTCTGATTTTACTCTTCTTGGTTTTCATTATTCATTGTGTTTGGCTTGAGGGTTTGGATAGTTTTATTTTTGGTTCTCTCTTTGACACTCATTGAAGAAGGCTTTGTGTTAAATATTAAATTAATATTTTCAATCAATCTCAAGTATTATTTTCTCTTCTCTCTTCTCTTATTATTATTATAACACCCTTAAATTACTAACATAATAATAATAATGATAGTAATTTTAGTAACTTAGGGGTATAACCGCCACGTGTCACCACGCTTTGGCTGTGCTAAATAATTACTATATTGCAGCGAAAGAAAAACTCGATTTATTTATTAAAAAGAATTTGATTATCCAAAGGTACAAAAGTTGAATAAAAAAAATTATGAAAACTCCTAACTAGTATGTGTCCTTTGATGTAATGCTCCCATGCACATATATTCCTGCAAACCTACTCACCATAAATAATAAGTAGGGCGATACAAAAACAAATAGGAAAAATACGTGTCAGTGTAAAAACATTGTGTACATATACATGCTAAAAGAAATACTTTGACTTTTAAATTCCTTTATTTTGAACATGACTTTTTATAAGGCAATAAACTTAAAACCTTCATTTATAATAATCCAATACAAATGGAATTATTATAGCCATTAATAAAAACAGTTTCCTCTTCTTATATCTCCTCCTTGATCCTAAGTATGCACACCCCCAAGTTAGTTATCCCATCAAGGATCTATCCTTGGAGTTTCCTTTTATTTGCCAACAAGTGGACTTTGAAGCATAAACCCTTCTTGATTATAAAATCAAGCGGTAATGTATAATAATAATAATAACTCTCCTTTTATAACTCCTTTAAAAAAAATACCTTGCTTTAATTATTAAAGGTTATTGAAAATTATTAAATCGCAAATGTCATTCGACCCTCTTGAAATATGATACATATTGAATAAAATAAGGTAAATGTATATCACCCCTTTTTTGTTATTAGAATTTCAATAAATAACCATATATAAACATATATTTAAAAAATATCTTAGCACAATATAATTTAAAAAATATAATATTCAATTGTGCATAAAAAGATTTAACACATACGTACCTTAAATTCTAATACTTCATAGCAACTCTTTACTAAACTTCAAGTTTATTCTCCTATCAATTTAAAATGAACTAATCAACACAATGCAACACAATAATTATGCATATAATATTAAAATTTAATTAAGTTTAGAAATAGTTTTAAGAATTAAACAGTTTGCAAAATAATTAAAACAATTAAATAGTTACGAAAATAGGATGCTCACGGAGGTTGATGGTTTTTGGTAGCACAAGATGGCCGAAGAGATGCAGAGAGTGGCTTGAGAGAAAAAGAGAAAGTTTGAGAGAAGTAAAAAGGGTTTGATGATTTTTGTGTGAAGAATTAGGTGAGATTTAAGGGTCTATTTATAGTAGAAATTAGGATAAATTTTAAAATTTTAAAATACTAAAAGATAAATATGAATTTAAAATGATAATTATCCTCCAAATTTTCATAAAAATATTTTATTTATAAAATAATTAAATTATTAAATAGTTTAACCAGTTAAAATTATTTAATTCAAAACAAACCAATTAGAATTAGTTAAAAAAATATAAAATTTTATAATAATAATTTTTTTTATAAATATCAATCATGGAAAAAGGATAGTAAAAGGATATAATTTATTATAAATTTTTTAAATCTATTATTTTTAAATTAAAACTATCTTTTCAACTAAAACTATCATTTAAATTAGGATTAAATATATATAATAATAATATTTTTTTTAAAAAAATTCTAATCATGGAAGCTGTCCATGATTATATATGGACGAAATTTTAATTTTTTAATATATTTTTTATTTATTTCTTTGGTAAATATCCGATTTTTAACATTATCTATTTTAAATTAAAAATAATCTCTATACATATATTAAACCATTTTTTTGTTAAAAATAATATTTTAAACGCTTCTAGAATATTTTAGAATAAAAGTAGATACTTTGGATATTTTTCAGGATATTTTAGAGGGCTTTTTGGGAATTTAATGGAATAATTGAGGAATTAAATACAAAATTAAATAATTTTCTTAATAAAATTATAAAATAAATATATAAATAACAGTCCATAATTATGATTGGTGCCAAATTAATTTTCAAATTATTTATTTTATACTAAAATATTCTTAATATAATGTCTAAAATATGGGGTATTACAATTATTGTTAATCATGTTTTTAATTTATGCTTTTGTTATTTTATTCAATATGCTAGAGTAGTTTTCTTAATTTAGGGTTAGGTTGAACCCTAGTATCGAATGATGTGTTATTGATTCTCAATTCCCGATTTCATTAGTTTACAATTCATTTATTTTAGGATTGATTTTATTATCAATGAATGACTCGAAATAGTATTTGTTGAATGTGGTTAGGTTACAGCGAAAGTTGATCCTTAATCGAATCTAGAATCCTAATTTAAGATAAAGGAAATCACTACAAAAGTATCGATGGAATTTGTTAGGATGTTAAGATGCTATGCTTAAAGTCTTTGAATTGCATGAGTCCATGAAAATAGGTATGATTGTATTATTGAAGAAGTCATTGATTGATCGAAAGAAATTATTGGTATTGATTAGGGCGTATCTATCCTATGAATTATTAGTAATTGAATTTGGAAAGGAGGAATCGTTGTTGTATTAATTCATGCTAGTGGGGATACTTAACTCTAGAAGCCTTTACACCTTGATTATTTCATATAAATCTTTCTCATTTTAGTCTTTAGATTAGATCATCATTATTCACTTTGATTACTAGCTTAGTTTAGTTCAAATTAATTTAGCTAATCGAATCATTAGTCTCTTGGTATTCGACCCTTACTTGCCCTGCTATATAGTTATGAGGTACATTTAGAATAATTTTTTTTAGGTGCGCGACACGCCTATCATAATAAGTGATGATGTATCCTTGATATTTATTAATGGTCAAGGGTTATAAATATCGAAAAAAATGATACTCCATATTTTTTGGGTAAGGAAATGATACGTATTGACATTTAAATGATGTGATCTTAGCAACTGAATATTTTTTTGTTATAACTTATGTATGAATTGAGATTTTAATACAAACATTAATAGGTTAAATTTAAATTGAATTACCATAGAAGTTAAGTATGGATGATCCTATTCTATATTATTAATTAGAGAAATTTTTACAAAATATTATAAAATAAATATATGGGGTCTGATTGTATTTATGTATTATATTTAGGATATCAACATAACTATATAATTTAATTAGAGTTTTATTTTTTATTAATCTTCATATCATGTTTAACTATAATGTCAATTACCAATTTTTTTTTCAAAGTATTTAATAAAAATATATTAAATTCATATTATTATAAGTTTCCTGTGTATTGGCACGGGCACATACTAGTGATAAATATTATTTCAGAGACAATGAATGTGAGGCCTCCAAAAGCCAATCGGAGGCTTTTCGTTGCTTCGGGTGAAAAATATTATAAAAATACAAAAAATTAGCTTCGGGTAACTACCTCATCATAGGTTTGGCTGAAACAAAATTTAAAATCAAATTGCTTTGGTTTAAAAAAAATTAAGAAAAAGAAAGATAATCTTCACTAACTAGAAACACAACCAACAACCCATGATTAACAAAAATTAATTAAAAAAGGATAAATTTCAATAACGTGAAAAAAAAACCCAAAATTACTCATACTAAACCTTTTATAGTCTGATCAATAGTTTCATTCACACATTGTCTTCATCCTATTCCTCTCATTTTCAAACATTTATATATATTTTATTTATTTAATATTTTAACAATATTAATATGGTAACCCATGATTTTATCTACCTATCTCTATTTTTCTGATTGCCTCTATTTCTTCATTCAGATCTATTTTTTGGGTGATTTTATCTATGTTATATATATATATATATATATATATATATATATATATATATATATATATATATATATATATATATATATATATATAAATTTGTAATAATTTAAATGTCAAGTACTTTAGTAGGTAGGTAAGTTCTTAAAAATTTACCGTTGCACCGAGTTCTATGTTCAGTGTTGTCATTAAAGTATACCAAAAACACAGTTAATAAGCTGTATAAGATATTTGATACCGACACCGACAGGAAGCTACTTGGAACGTTATTCGAGTAAATTGAATGCGTAAGATAAATGGAATGAAGGTGATCGAAGGGGACACAAGGTACAGTACTTCTCAACTAACAAATCTGTTAGGCTTAGGCATATCTCAAATTCTCATGTCTCTCAATACCCTATAGTTCTAAATCGTGGGATAATATCAATATTAAGCAATGGCGTGACATTTTTTTATCAAATACATTTGCAAGTCGTTGGTTGAGTAATTAGCTTAGTATGGTGGGGTTAGTTAGTTTGTTCAAAACGTACATTATTTACAGTGTTAGTACTGAAGCCTTACTGTACGGATGAACTAACTTCCACTTGTGTACCTGTTTTATGTACTCATGCACGATGTCCTTCATTTATTATAATGGGCCAATATAACCCCGAGGCAATAAATCTTGGGGTCGTGTATGTTGTATATTCGGTTCAGTAGTGCACATTTGCTGAAATATGATTATAAATCTCTATAAATGGTGGTCTGGTCACTCGTACCTTCTGCCTTTTCATCACACGCTTTAAGGGTTACACTAACTGCGCTGTCTCAGTACTTTGCTGAAACATTGTTACATATCTATACAATGTTGTCATTCAATTATACCTTATGCCTTTTCTTCACACGCTTTAAGGGTTACATTATCTCAGTTGTCTCCGTACTTTCACAAGCTATAAAAATGCTTGGTGTAGATGCATGGTAAAAAATAAATAAATTTGGTTGATGTTCATGAATTTGCTCCATACAAACTTACCTTCACTGGGCTCTTTCAAAAAAGTGAAGAGAATCTTTGGGGACAAAAATCAATTATAAATACGTAAAGATTGCTTGTGAAAATCACCCCTACCTTACGATATGGACAAAAAACCTGATTAATAAAAATGTCCGTACGTGAAAACTGGTAATGGGCTCCCATGAAGGAAAGAAACAGCTTATGGGGATGAAGTATTCAAGTCAGAGATTTGTATCCAAGTCTTGCTTTCTATGCATTCCAATCTGACTCATTTGTTGGGATCTTACATTTCTTATTTCTATGATTCTGTTTCACATACTTCATTTATTGAGATGTTCATCATTATTTAAATTCACAGCTGGTTGGATTTTACTTTAGTAGATCAGAGAGTTTTATATATTTGTCACAACTTTGCAACTTGCACTTAGAATCTTGGTTTTTTTTTTTTATTGCTTTGGGATTTTGCATGTTCTCCTTAGTCCTTACACATAAGGAAGATACCTACGGAGTAAATATAAGGTATGCTAATCATGTATAATAAATCCCTCTGTCACACATATTACTATATTACTATATTACTATAAGTCAAATCATTAGTCGAAAGAGATCATAATACTCCCTCGATCATAATACTCCCTCCGTCTCTTAAAAAAAGGTCTTGTTTTTCTTTATAGTCTATCCTTAAAAGATTGCCTCAATTATATTTTTGATAAGAATTTTAGGCTCAATTGTATAATACTCCTTCTGCCCCTAAAAAAAATATCAATTTTTCCCTTTGGCCTTAAAAAAGCAGAAATCATACTTAAGGCTTTCTTTAAGGGACGGAAAATATCAGGAACCTCATACTTACGAAACATATAATGGTAATTAAGATTGGCTGTCGTCTTAATTAATGAAATGAAGGAATCCTCATGGAAGCAGCTAGCTGAAAACGAAGCAGTCACACTGTAATAAAACTTGACTGAAGTTTTCATATTCTTGTCCCCTTCGATAACAGCTTCATTTGTAGCAAGTTGTACACTTGTACTCAAAGATGCACGTGTTACACTTCACTCGCTAGTCACTACTCACCAGACAACTTCACCATGAATTTTGTAGTTTGAGCGAGCATCTATGTCTCTGCGCACTCTTATTTAACACCAAGTAATTACTTAAAATTGCATGCATCCTCTTCTTCATAATTTGGTAAGTGCTCTTAAAAATTAAATATGGAGTATTAAAAACACAAATAGAAAATCCATTACAAAGTAATTAGAATTAAAACAATCATATACGGAATAAAATACAAGAAAGTAATAAGAACGAAGGCACATGAACTGAAAGAAATATAGTTTAATCTTTTGTAAGAATAGACGAAAGTCGTTCTTGGTACATTCTACTTTCTTTTTCTTCTTCTAGATTTATAGTCTTTGTAGTTGAAGGAATGTAATATGCCGTATTATCATTCAACCAAAACTGATTATATACAATTGTCATTGAGTAATCTATGCCTAAGAATTAGGAACTAATAGGCTAGAAATAAGGAAAGGATAATACATAATATATGATATACAAATTAGGAGATGATACAATATTTACAAATATATCAGAATATATATCATATATTCTAATACTCCCCCGCAGTCGAATCGGGAGGATCACGAATGTTGAGACTGTCCCTAAAATCTTAAAAGAGAATACGAGGTAGACCCTTCGTAAATATATCGGCAATTTGATAACGAGTAGGAACATGCATAACCCGTACTTCACCCTTAGCGACCTTCTCTCTGACAAAATGAATATCCATCTCAATGTGGTTTCGTACGCTGATGTGTACTAGATTACCTGATAAATAAATGTCACTCACATTGTCACAATAAACAAGAGTAGCTTTTGTTATAGGAAAATGCAGTTCAAGAAGCAGATTCCGAATCCAACATGAATCCGAAACAACATTAGCTACCCCACGATACTCGGCCTCAGCACTGGAGCGAGACAATGTAGGTTGTCGTTTTGATGACCAAGAAACCAAGTTGTCACCTAAAAAGACACAATAACCAGAAGTAGAACGTCTAGTGTCAAGGCATCCCCCCCAATCTGCATCAGTGTAGGAAACAAGTGTGGTGATGGAAGATTTGTACAACTAAAGACCATAAGACAAAGTGCCCTGTAAGTAGCGTAATATGCGCTTAAGAGCAGCCATATGTGTGTCCCTAGGATCATGCATATGCAAACAAATATGTTGAACAACATAAGATATGTCAGGCCTGGTAAAAGTAAGATACTGCAAAGCACCTGCTAGACTACGATACTTTGTGGGATCTGTATATGGAGAGTCATGCAAAGCACCGATCTTTGGTTTAGTATCAACAGGAGTAGAGCAGGAGCTGCAATTTGTCATGCCAGCTCGTTCAATAATCTCTGTAGCATACTGTTTTTGAGACAGGAACAGGCCATCTATATTGCGAGATATAGCAATTCCCAAAAAAAACTGAGAGGACCTAAGTCCTTCATAGCAAACTCGGCACCTAGTAGAGATAAAAAATAATGTTTCAGGTTATCAAAGGAAGAAATAAGAATAATATCATCAACATGCAACAAAATATATGCCATATCCAATTCCTGTTTGTATATAAACAAAGAGTTGTCAGATTTGCTGTGAGAAAAACCAATAGTTGCAACAAAATCTACGAAACGCTGATACCAAGCTCGGGGACACTGTTTAAGGCCATAAAGAGATTTCTTCAACAACATACATAATCAGGACGACCTTTGTTGCGGAAACCCAAGGGTTACTGCATATAAACTGTTTCTTTAGATAACCATGTAAAAAAGCATTTTTTATATCTAACTGATGAATAGACCAAGAGTTGGAGAGAGCAATACTAAGAACAATATGGATAGTGGCTGGCTTGACAATCGAACTGAAAGTCTCATCACAATCAACGCCTTGCTTTTGCGTTTTCCCATCACCAACAAGACGGGCTTTATGCCTCTCAAAAGAACCATCAGATTTACGTTTATGATGAAAAATCCAAATAGATCTAATGACATTCACATCCTTTGGCCGAGGTACTAATTCCCATGTGTTATTTTCAATAAGAGCATTAAATTCATCAAGCATTGCATTCTTCCAATTGGGATCACAAATAGCACTAATTGGGTCTTTAGGTAAAGGGGATATATTTATTAGTGGTAGTCATAGCTGAAAAATTGGAGAAGAATTTTGGGTTTGGTTTGTGAATACGTGTTTAGCTCTTGTGAACATTGTATGGGAGTTAGAACTGGGCTATAAAGAAGAAGGTTGACGTATGTGGGCTGATGTAGTTGGGTGGGTGGGTTGGATTGCAAGCCCAAATGTGTGGGGAGATGGGTGTGGTGAGACGGGCTGTCCACCAGAGGGAGAGAGAGTAACAATATCGGTTGATTACGGGCCAGGAGAAGGAAGAGGTGCAGCAGTGCGTGAGTTATGGGTAGGAGAGTGAACTGGGCTTGGAAGAGAAGGCCTAGATGAGGAGCTAGCAGCGGGGCCAGAATTATTTGGCCCAGTAGCAGGTGAATGTGGTGAAGCAGAGGGAAACAGAAAATTGGGTAAGTGAGAATTATCTTGAGAATTATCCAGGTGATTGTATGCGCCTGTTTGAGGTTTATGAAGCTTTGAAAAAGGGAATTCTGATTCAATAAACGTTACATGACGACAAATAATTATTTTTTCCACTTGACATGTCATAGCATTTTGACCCTCTATGATTTAGAGCGGGACCAAGATACACACAAGGAGTGGACTGGGCTTGCAGTTTGTGAATAGTAGGGGACGGAAAGAGAGGGAAACATAAGCAACCAAAGACACGTAATTCTGAGTAAATCGGGTCACATTGATATAGACTTTGAGTTGGGGAAAGAAAGCCTAGAACTTTTGTTGGAAGAATGTTTAGAAGGTAGGTGGCCATTGCCAAGGCATGATGCCAAAAAGATAGGGGCAATGACGCATGTGCAAGAAGAGTCCGGATAATATTAATTATGGATTTTATGTGGCGTTCGACTTTTCCATTTTGTGGTGATGTATGAGGACAAGAAAGGCGATGAAGCATGCCATGAGTATTAAAAAATTCTTCTAAAGTGTTGTTGACATATTCTGTGCCATTATCACATTGAAACGTCTTAATGTTACAAGAAAATTGAGTATGGACCATATAATGAAATGACTGAATAAGGTGTTTCACTTGGGATTTTTTTAGTAATAGGAAAAGTCCACCAAAATTTACTGTAATCATCTAGAAAAAGAACATAGTAATGATGGCCATAAGTACTCATGACAGGGGAAGTCCAAAGATCACTGTAGATAATATCAAAAGGAGAAGTAATATGCGACATAAAATCATAAAAAGGCAATTTAGAGAGTTTACCCAAAGGACAAAAAGAACAAAAAGAGTTACAAGCCTTATTACAATCAATAAAAAAAATTTCTTAAGAGAATGAAAAACGGCATCCCCGGGATGTCCTAATCGGTTGTGCCAAAGATTAGAGCTGATAGTAGTGAATGCTAAATTATTGACTGGAGTAGTGGCTTGATTTATGGAGAAAAGAGGATATAGGTCACCGGTACTGTCACATCTCACTAGTCTGGCTCCGGTCTGGAAATCATTCACAAAAAAACCAAATGGATCAAATTCAACAGATACAAAAGTGTCTTTAGTGAATTTTTGAATAGAGATTAAATTTTTAATTAATTTGGGAGCATGCAAAACATTATTTAGGTTAAATGGGGGGTATGGCATGGGCAAAGAGCAACTACCGTGACCCACAATAGGAACAAGATGACCACTGCCAACAACAATATTATTAGCAAAGCTTGCATTAAAATAGGAATTAAAAATACCTCAGTCCGAAGTCATGTGAGATGTAGCACCAATATCCATATAGAAATTGTCGTCCGGTATAGAGGTAGAGAGCGCACTCATGGCTGCCTCGATGTCCGTCAGGGTATAGCTACCGAATTGATCTGCTGAATGATAAGGAGCAGAGGTTGTGTAAGCTTGGGGACGAGAGCCCGGAATACCAGGCCCAGTAGGACGAGACCCAGCATTGGAATGTGGCATAGATGCCCAAGAAGTTGCTGGGTAGGGGCATGAAGGAGCACTAGGCCAAGTATTAAACCAAGGGGCCTAGTTAGCCCATGAAGGGGTTTGCCAAAAAGGAGCGTGGGACTGCTGTTGGGCCACACCTCCTTGAACCGGCCTTTTCCCAGAAGAATTTATATTCTTCTTCTGCTTGTGCCCCTTCGAAGATGGACGAGACAAAATGGCTGTACCAGACCCCGAGCCGGAATTGTTGAATGTCGATGCTGCAAGGGCTGCTGGAGGACCGGAATTTGCCTCCTTTGCAAGGCAATTTTTGATTGTCCTCTCGGCGAGCTTGAGACGAGATCAACAACTATCAAAAGAAGGCAAAGGTTCCTGATTTTGAATTATGTCAACTGTCCCGGCATAGGCTTCCGGCAGTCTTTTGTTGGAGAGGGGTGCATCAACGTCGGCAAGGCGATCGGCTAAGGATTTGATGTGAGTGCAGTAGCTATCAATGTGGGAAAAAAATACTAAAGTCAAGATCAGCGAGTTCTTCCTCAAGATGGGTTGCTCGAGAGGCTTTATTGTCTTGAAACATCGACTCGAGATGAGCCCATGCCGCTTGAGCAGTGTCATCTTTGAGTAGGATTGCTTGAAGGAGATCAATAGATATAGTCCCATAAATCCACAGTAAAACCACAACGTCAAGACGATCCCAGAGAGCGGGGTCTGTGGCTTTTGATGCCGTATAGGCAGCAATATCTTTATCCTCCATAGGAGGGATAATATGGTGATGAAGATCATGGACCCTGACAAGTACCTTGAATAAGGCCGCCCAAGAGTGATACATACCATGCTCAGAATCCAATGTGATGGGAATGAGGGACTTAACATTGGTAATGGTAAGAGCAGGATGAAATTTTTGGGTTGATTCGGCCATGGAGAAGAAAGAGCAGCGGAAGATAGGACGAGAAAATTGGTAGGAATTTTAGGATCAATTTTAGGCTGATACCATGAAGGAATGTAATCTGGCGTATTATCATTCAACCAAAACTGATTATATACAATTGTCATTGAGTAATCTATGCCTAAGAATTAGGAACTAATAGGCTAGAAATAAGGAAAGGATAATACAGAATATATACAAATTAGGAAATTATACAATATTTACAAATATATCAGAATATATATCATATATTCTAATAGTAGTAAAATTACGGCAGAAACTATGGTTTATATAATAATTGATTCGCAATATAAAAATAGTGGAGCAGAAATCTCTAGGCAGAATCCTTGTTTAGGAGCCATTCATATTTCATAGTCCTGTCCTAAGACTTAACACATACTGCGGCCTTAAGCTCGCTGTCGGCGAGTCCACTTTCACCCCTCATAACAACTACATATATTACTTTATATTATACGATTTTGTTGGCCCCTCCTCAAGATCTTATAATGATTTTCATTCTTAAGAGTTGCCCTTGTCTGTACTATGTCTGTAGCATAGGGTGTCACTAATAAGTTTTTATAATCCTACCTATCTTTCCAGTTTCCACCCACCTCCCCGTGTGATTTGAACTTAAAACGATATAATGGTCCCTTCCCACAAGGCCACTATATAAACATTCCCCTCTCCTCTTCATTCTCATTCCAAACGTACGTACATAACAAACCTCTCAATAAAATTTAAAACAGTGGTCGGTCCAAGACAAATTAAAGGAGATGTTGAACATATCTCCAAGGACATTAAGGTGGGATCTTTATTCATACCAAGATGAACCGGATATGCCCTTAGTGGTATCAGTCTTTGCGGCCTTGATCGAACAACACATGGCAAGGAACGACAGGGTTACCCGTAATTCTCCAAGGGTACTAGTGTCAAAAGACGTGAAAACCCGGGTCTTTGATGCCCATGAAGCTCCGGATATGACTATTCAATCATATTTGGAGCGGATATTCCGTTACACCAAGGCCGGACCCTCCGTGTATGTGGTTGCCTATGTGTATATTGATAGATTATGTCAAAGTTACCCCGGCTTCAAGATTAGTCCTAGTAACGTACACAGACTTCTTATTACGACCATCATGGTGGCTTCCAAATACGTTGAGGACATGTAAGTAATTCCACCAATTCCCTCTAGTTTACTCTTTTTTTTTCTTCTAACCCTTAATTCAATGAGTTTTCCATGAATTGTTTGCAAGGAACCTAAAGCCTGACACGGGTTTTTGGTGAGTTTGTAACAGGAATTACAGAAATTCATATTTTGCGAGAGTAGGAGGATTGACAACCAAGGAAATGAACAAACTAGAGGTTCATTTTCTATTTTTGATGGGATTTAAGTTGCATGTGAATGTAAGTGTTTTTGGGAGATATTGTTGTCATTTGGAAAGAGAAGTAAGCATCGGAGGAGGATACCACATTGAGAGAGCTTTGCGATGTGCTGAAGAAATCAAGCTCTGCCAATGTGTTGATAAAAGATACATACAGACCTATTGCTCGCATTACTTTATAACCTAAGTACAAAAATATATTTCGAGTTTTGGGGAATGCATGTATAGTTTTTGTATATTTGTGTAAGTTGTCTGAGTTCAGTATTTAATTTGCTCGAAGAATGGGAAGCTATGATCACTCCGAGTAAAGCATACTTTACCCTTTTTTTTCTTTATAATTGAATTTGATATTTTGTACTTTTTGTTACGAGCTGATAAACTAGTGAGGTTTGAAATTATGCCAATTTTTGTAAGAATGTCTCTCCCAATTCACAAATAAGGTCAGAATCATTCACAGAAGGAAAGCAAAGCTCAGTATCTGTCATTGTATTTTAGGCATACTATGATGAGTATCCTTGTACATATTGAATACACAGAAAAAATACATTCTAAATCTATATTCGTACAATTTTTGTAAGTTGAAACTTTATTTGATGGTTAATTTCACTTGCAGAACCAATCAAAATTATTACATGAACAATTTTGAATACAAACTAACAATACATCATATCACATTGTGCAAGGAAAAGCAGTGTCTTTGTTTAATTTGTCGTAAAAGATGAAAGTTTTTGTTGTTTGATAACGGATGGAGGGTGTGTAGGGTAGGGCAAGTTATTTGTCAATTATTGAATAAAACAATATCATGTCATATACTTTGTATATTATTCAAAATTGTTTGATGTAAAATTTAGTTAATCAAAACCATTCTTGTCATAGACCATAAAATTTGCTCTGGTCTCACTGAGCCTCCGATCTTTAAGTGGAAAAGTAGATTATAAATCTAGTGAAAAAACATCATCATTGTAGAACATTTCATAATACAAGCTTGTAGTACCATCATCTTTAATTTTATCTTAATAATATAAAGTATGACATTGATGTATGTAGGGGATTGTATTAGCATAAATAAATTTCTCTCTAACATCCCCTATGGCTCAACGAGTCTATGACATGCAATCGTAAAAGATATAATGAAAAGAGATGCAGAAAGTGGAGGAAGAGAAAGAGTATATGCTACTTGCTAAAATGGGACCATTAAGATAAGACTATTTACCTAACATAAATAACGTGTGCCAAACTGCCAAAGCCATTCGTATTCGTGTTCGTGTTGGTGTTGTTAGGACGATCACAACCGTAGTATATAGCTAGCTAGGTTACAAAGTTACAAATAGTCAACCAAGTGGTATGCTAGATGCTATGGGTGTATAGCATAATGTGAGCTGTGATATCTTCAAGACAATCTGTTTTACGATTGGGGGTGCCGTTCTAATTATTATCCTTTTCAACCATGAAATAGGGGATTGATCCAAGAAGAGAAATTCATGTCACAGCTTTAATTTCTCCAAACCTTTGGATTTTAGCCCTGTAACGTTATCTCTCTCCTTGTGTAGAGGAGTAGAGACTAGACCTATCCATTAGGTTGAGTCAGGGCCAGAATAGGTGACAAGTAAAACATATCGTGTCAAAGGAGATAAATAACGGGCCGAATTAGGCCAGGCCGTCCAAAGAAATTATATTTTTTTATCTATAGAGTGTGATAATTTACATGTATCACATCCAATTTTTGATAGTGGATTATCGGCAAATAAGTGAAAATAATTTATTATTTGATAGTATTTTAAAGTTTTAGAAACTATAAGCTCATTATTGACCTGACTTGACCCATTAAAGACCTAATAAAACATGACCCTTTAAGAGACTGACCCATTATTGATTATACTCTTTTATAAATGGGCCGATTAAGGGCCCTTAACAGGGTCCCACCCATTTGAACAGATCTAGTAGAGACTAGAAAGAGGAATAGAGACAAGACTAGAGTATCTTTTATTATATATTTATATGGTGTAAAAAACTCAAAGTTTCACATACTTTATTTAGTCTAAGTACGTACTGCTCATACTGCTTCCTTGCAGCATATCTTTCATTAGAAAAAACATTAAGCATTGAAATTTAACAATTGACTTTGATTAAGTTGTGGAAGCTGTGATGTAGTGTAATGATTTCACTCATTATGACATTATTGAAGTTTGTTTGTTTTTTATTTTTACCTCTGATTTGAGCTTTGAGACTGTTTAGCATGATGAGTCTCAATTCCCTGGACGCACTAAAAACAAGTGGAAAATATACTGTAGGTCTTGAAAAATGTATACGGATAATTATTTGGGGTAAGTGTGAGTGATTAGGATTCAAAGTTACTCCGAGTTCAAGAGTCAAATTATGTTATAAGAAATTCACTTCACTTTCAAATACTGGAATCCAGTCCTTAAAATTAAATCAATTAAAATAATTAACACTCCTTGACCGTGCATTGTCTCCACTCTTCCCATAAGCTAGACCCACACACCTGAAATGAACAAATGCTACCGCATATGGCATTATCACAATGGCCCATCTTGTAACCTTGACTCACGTTATGGCCTAACATCGCAGGGATTGTCATTTGTCACCAAGCTAGACGGCCCAAACCATGATCTGATTCATTTTATTGTTCTCTCATCATACGGCCCCTTTAAGCCCATCTGCATAGTTTCGCTTAAGCTTTCCCTAATAGGATAGCCAGCCTATTTGATGTTTGAACCCACACTACTTTGCATCCACAATTGAGTATACAGATGGTTTGGGAATAAAAAGTGTGAAGCTGAAGCAGCAATCAGGTGAATGGGTCTCCTTGCAACAATCATGGGGTGCAGTTTGGGAGGTGAATGCAGGAGATGTGCTTCAACCTTCTCTCTCTAGTCTATACAAATAACTGCAAATACCCTTGCCCTGAATGATATCATCCATAGGGGCTGGAACTCTGGCCAAACTTACCGTTCTCTTGTTAATTTTAATGACTAATACGCGTGATTATGAAATTCTAAAATTAGGAAGGTGACGCTTAAATTGTCATGCACAACAACTTGTGTTATATGATGTCGCCCTGCTGTGGCAAATTCGCAAGTGGCTAATAGCTTAATTGTGTGCTAAATGGGATGTCGGCTTGTGCAGTATACATCTATATATTACATGTATCCCCGCTTCCCATTTTATGTCCATGTAACTCGTACTCTACTTCAAAATAGTGTTGTTTCTGTAGATGCCAACTAGTTTAGTTGGTAAAATTTTTTAAGGATAAAAGTCTTTGAGGACGGTATTCAAGATTCAGGATCAAATTCCGTCTACATTAATTATTGCCTTGTCGCTTGCGTTTCTCTTTATTAATTTATATATATATCCAACGCATTTTGACTCTTCATCTCATAAATCCAACACATGACATTTTATATATATATATATATATATATATATATATATATATATATATATATATATATATAGTGACTTTTTTTTTAACTCAAAGTGACTAAAATATTTTTTTTCACTTATAGTGACCATATTCATCGTTATAGTGACCAATTTTTTTTATGTGAAATGTCATGCGTTGGATCTTACCACTTAAATGGTCAAGATCCCTTCTCATCCTTCTTATTTTCAGCACCCTTCTCATTGAATCCTTCAAATATTTCTTTTTACCTTTTTAATGAGGTCATACAACTGTACAAGACACACCATCACTATTGCCTTCTTGAAGAGAGGATATGAAATGCTCTTTCCTTAATTTTTACCGCATTTGACTTTTTACGATTTTCAAAACTATTATCTCCAAGTTTGTAAGACAAAGATTTTTTACGATTTTCAAAACTATTATCTCCAAGTTTGTAAGACAAAGACTTTTTACGATTTTCAAAACTATTATCTCCAAGTTTGTAAGACAAAAAATTTCCATTTAAAAAAGTCAAACAACAAAGAGAACTTGATTGAAACGGTATTGCTCACTGGGCTTTGACCACGCTTTCTTGCAAAGAACTGCTAATGTATTTGAGCTTCAAGAGTTTAACGAAAGTCTTCAGCTGTTTGATTTGCCTCACCGACCTATATATTATGGGAAGCTAAACGGCCCTGTCAAACGGGGCTCTTTTAACAGGTAAACCAGTGTAGTTGCACGAACCTGGGTTACCTCCTAAAGTCGCAGCTAATGGATCGGATTATGACCGTAAGGCTTTACCTTCCAAGTAAAATCCCTACCAACTAGACCAAATCACATCTTGGTTTGCCTTGTCACAACCTAACAACCATCTCCTTTCATGTATCATAACTTCATAAGAAATTATAAAGGTATATGAAAGTATTTATGCATGAATTTATGACGCACATAACCCAATAAACCTAAACGCCCTTTATTTTTCAAGTTATCCAAACATCTTTACTAAGTTACGAAATTGTTCTAAACGTATATTTGTATATGTTTGTCATCCTTTATCTTTCACCATTTTAACTTAAGAGTGTCACGTTCGATCGTTTGAGAAGAATACACCTTTTGCAGAACAAGATTATCAGTACATATAACGATTCTTAAATGTGTTTACACAACAAGGATAGATCTCACACTGTCGCTTCATACATCTTCCATGATAAGGGTTTCCCGATGTATTCTATACCTATGTGTCATGTTTGACTATGGAGTACGTACAACCTATGTATTAATGTATTTATCTATATATTTATCTATTTAAAAGAAAAAAAAACTATATCTATATACTCCGTAGAAAGAAAATGTGATTTCCCTCCAAAATGAGTAGGGTGGAATAGTAATTTTCTTCTCTTTATTTATTGCATTGACACTATTTTATACTAATTTTTTGTTTATCACAATCCTAGTTCATATATTTAATATACATTAAACCATATGAAAGGAAAGTAATTTATGGGAATTTATATATAAATATAATTTCTTTAAAATTTATGTCATATGACCCACTATATTTTCTAACAAGATTAAGTTCTTATTTTTATTATATATTAATAGGATAATGACCAATTTTTTGAGAATATATTACTATATACTAAAAGAAAATTAGAGAGAAAAAAATTTGGTTAAAAATATTTTTCCTCTTATTCCTATTAATTGTTTTTAAAAAGTTATTTACAAAAATGACAAAATTCTCATCATTCCCAATTAAAATTTTGTAGTATTTTTAGAATAACTTTTTTGTATCTTTAATAGTCTTTTCATAGAATTAAGTTTTAGTATAGACGAAGTATAAAATAATAAAATACATTCTCACTTTTTTTTTAACATTTTTAAAGCAACAAAAGTAATTTCAACTTTCTGATTTTGTTGAATAATTTAGCCTTACAAGTTACAACACATTGGATCACCTCAACAAGTCAAGTTATGTCGGACAAAATTTCACTTGTTTTGTGTGTGTGTGTTGAGGTTAAGTTATAATTAAAATATAGATGCCAATAATTTATTTTTTAATTAATATTATCGAGTTGATTTTAGTAAAATCCATGCATTTTATGAGGACCTAATTAATTAGTGTAATATTTGGGTATATGAGGAACTAACTCAATCCCAACCTTAATACAAAATGGAAAGTTCCAAATATTAGACAAAATTAAATTAGCCAGAAAAGCAACCGACATAGAAGGAGAAGCATTAGTTTTAACGGTTAGTTTTCTTAGATTGGGATTGAAGGGATATGAATAGACCTAAGCAGTTAGAAGTTAGAACCAATCTTTTCTTAGAAAAAAAACAGACATACAATGTAGGATGGACAACCGAGAAACGCTCTAAAAACAGTCAAATAGCTAGTATTAGTAGTAAAGCATGAAATAGTAGTACTTAATCTTTAGAAAGAAAAAAAAAAGTAAAGAAAAAATTAAGGAACAAATATGAATAAGAATGATACAAAGAACAAGTCTTTGTGATGATCTCCTAAGCTAAGAGGTCACACATGCTCCTTACATGTGTCACATACTCTCAACTTTAGTCCTTTCCCTTTAATCTCTCATCCACATTTAACCAACACTTGTAACTATAAACTAGGACTCCTAACCCTTGTCTCCACACAAACATACAACTTCGACTGCAATTCATTTTACTCATCTTCTTCCTCTTCCTTCTTACCTACCTCTGTAGTCTATATTCGTCTCTCCTTCACGTTTTGCATTACATGTACATAGATTTTTTTTTTTTTAAAAAAAAACAATGCGTTATGATTCTTTCATCTCTTGTGATTGATTACTATTTTTAAGTTTTGTTAAGTTTTATACATTTATTTATTCGTGTTTGTGTTGTTTTCGAATCAACTTAAGACAATGGCTTTAATCGTAGACCAACAACGATCAACCTTCAAACATTTTTGTAGATATTGCAAGAAAGGCTTTATGTGTGGAAGGGCATTGGGGGGGCACATGAGGGCTCATGGAATAGGCGACGAAAGTGAGATTCTTGATGATGATGATGATGATGATGATCCGGCTAGTGAATGGGAGGACAAAAGTGGTGGGGCAGGAGGCAACACGCCACCGAGCAATAGGAGAATGTATGCACTAAGGACCAACCCTAATAGGCAAAGGAGTGTAAGGGTATGTGAACATTGTGGGAAGGAGTTTTTGTCATGGAAGTCGTTTCTAGAACATGGAAAATGTAGCAGCTCCGACGTTGCTGAATCCTCCGAGTATTCCCCCGAATCAGATGAAGGCGATGTTGGTGGGAGGAGGGCCGCCGGATGGTCTAAGCGAAAGAGATCATTTAGGGCAAAAGGTAATTATTGCCCATCAAGCGAGGAGGAAGACCTTGCAAACTGCTTAATGATGTTGTCTAATGCCACAGTAGACCCTGTGATGGTCGAGTACCAAGAACAGTCTTGTGCTTCTGCGAGTAAGCGGGAAGACAGGCGAAATTCATCAATCAGATACGTCGCTCCATTCATGACGCGGGGGCCGCCACCTTTCGATACTAAGGCCAAAGGTGTGGCTAGCACTAACCCCAAAGGTTTGTTTGAGTGTAAAGCTTGCGGGAAGACGTTCACTTCCCACCAAGCATTGGGTGGTCATAGGGCTAGTCACAAGAAAGTTAAAGGGTGTTTTGCGGCCAAGTTGGATCCAGCGGATCTAGATCATAGTTATAATGGAGAGGAAGATAATTTGGTAGCAAGTGATGAGTTCACGAGAGCGTCAAAATCATGTACGACTTACCAATTTGAACAAGGGGCTTCAAGTTCTCCCTTGTCGAAGAGGCCTAAGTCCAAAGCCCATGAATGCTCAATTTGTCATAGAATCTTCTCTTCGGGACAAGCACTAGGAGGTCACAAAAGATGTCATTGGATCACCTCTAATGCTCCGGACACCTCAATTCTTGCAAGATCTCAAGAGCTTCGTCATGATCAAATAATAGAGCAAGTACACGAAAGGCCGGTCCCCTTTTGCCCTTCTCAACTCTCATTCTCCGAGCAAAAAGCATTGGATCTCAACCTCCCCGCACCAAATGATCAAGACATTATAAGTATTCAAAGAGATCCTAGGAAATCTTTAAGCTTCGAGGTTCCAACCGATATCCTCTTAAAGTCTTGGGGTAGTGTCAGTGTAGAGATAAAGCACCATGAACACCAAGAGGGGACTAATTATGATAATGAGGGGGATAATAAGAGAGATCACAAGAAGATCACTAATAACAATAGTGTTAATGACTCCAACACACCTAATAATGCAGACGATGAGGCAGATAGTAGGCTCAAGCTAGCTAAACTATGTGAGCTTACTGATAATATCATCACTAATGGTAGCTCCTCTCCTTGGTTACAAGTTGGTATTGGCCCAAGTAATGCAGTTAAAGCCAACCTATAAACTATATATTCATGTTTCCTAAATATCATGAAAACTAAAAAAAAAGAGGGAAAAAAAAAGAGATAAAAAGCCTTAGGTATATGGATACATTGTAATTATATATACTCGATCATCAACATTATCCTCATCAAGGGGAAAAAAATTGATTATATAGCAATTAGTATGTAGTAGTATATTTTTTTTTATGGGAGTCTCCATTAAGTATATGGGCTTACCATATATCTACCAAAGTTCTGATTAGAAAATTCTTGCAGACTATGAAAAATAAATCCAGAGCTGTTTTTCTAGATCAAAATAAATTGGGTTATCTTCTGATTATATTCTATTTTTTGAAACTTGGTTATCTTCTGATTTATTTGGTTTGTTTAAAGCTTTAAACCATAATAGTGAACTTACTACATTTATTTGGCCTGAATTTATGACAATAAATAATATACAGAAATTTTTTTAGAAAGCCTACTTGTTGTGGCATGTAAACTGTTTAGTGTTAAAGTTCAAATGTTGAATCTTGAACTCCATCAGTTTTTTTAACTCTAAAATAAGCACAATTAGGTAACACTGTAATTGACAAATTCTTAATAATCACTTCAAGTGCTTAACTATGTGAGTTTTGTTTAACAATTCGCCTTAGAAAGATGAAATGGTCCAGATTATAACCATTATGGCCTTTATACTAATTGCTCCAAAAGTCACCCTCTGTATTGGATGCTTGTTGTAATCGTCAAAATCTACCCAACCACGCATAGATTATAGTGAGTATTTTACCCGCAGACAACTTCTACTTCTATGAAATTTCTGGTCATTTGTATGATACTTTTCAACTCATTTATGGTTGTTCAATTGACAAGAAATTAGCTAGAATATGATAAACAAGCTAAGGGTTTCTGATTAATTCACTTTATGAGCCATGCGATCAAGTTCCACTAGCCAAATGGGCATAAAAATAAAGCTTGTTGGTACGACCGTACTCTGTATATTTCAATTAGACCTGTGCATTGGGTCAGGTCAGGGCTGGGAAGGGTCACAAGCAAAACGGGTCGGGCAGAATCGGGTCAAATAAGATGCGAAACGGGTCATGTTGGGTCGGGCTAAAGGAGATATATAACGGTCCGAGTCGGACCGGGCCATCCAAAGATAATATAGTTTTGATATATAAAGGGTGATAATTTACATGCATCACCTCCAATCTTTGGTAGTGGACCATCGACAAGTAAGTGAAAATAATTAATTATCTGATAGTGTTTAAAAGTTTTGGAAACCATAGGCCCATTATTGATCCGACTTGACTCATTAAAAACCCAATAAAACAAAACATAATCATTTAAGAAACTGACCTATTAGGTCATTTTACAAATGGATCGGTCAAGGGCTCTTAACGGATCCCCACCCATTTGAACAGGTCTAATTTCAATCATATAAATTAGAAATATGTGCATAATTTATTGTACGAAGCACATAGTAATTAATAGAAGTACTACACTGCTCTAAAATTCTCCAAATATCATATACGAATTTCGTATATATTCTATTAGACTATGACTTTGAACTTATGCTTAGACATTTCGTCACGTTCATAAGGTCTAATCTTCTTAATCTACTACTAATATTATTTAAAAATGTAGTGTGATTTGGTCACCAAGTAAGTAATAATCTTTATAACAAATCAAACTTTAAAAATAGTATGGTACCACTTGGCACTAGCACACCAAATAAGCTAGCTGCTCTCCATGTTAGAATACAATGGCAAGTACAAGTAGACTTTTAAGAGTTGTTCTACTATTTCCCTTTAAAATAAAAAGCAAGGAACTCTCACCCCCAAAGAACGCTCCACTAATATTGGAAGATGAAGTGCCTACTATCCCACTCATTTCCTACCCTTCATTTTCCACTATGCTTAGCAAAAGGATCCAAATCTAGAGGAAGAAAACCATTCACAAGTAAAAACATCCAAAAATTTCCTCTCTAGTACGTGTCTAAGAATTTTCAAAAAGTTACTTTGTGCACATATACTCACTGTAGATATGATATGATATGATATGGTCATATGATAATGGTATATTGTATATGCATACAAATACATGAGTATTACATTATACAAAGTACATGTATTCTTATATACGAGGGTGAGGGAATTGGTTAAAAACTATAGTGGCTACATGTTTAATGCAGCTCTTGTGAATCTCCATTTATAACTTATACATTAAGGTGTGGAAATTGACTAGATTATATTATGGGCATGACATGGATGTTAAAATTTGAGCTGTTACCGATATTTTCATGTCATAACTCTTAGGTTTTGGTCGACCTCTTCCTAGTGTTTGCTATCTAAGTCGATCTTTTTATCACACTTTTTTAAGCTTGCAATATTATCCAGATCTATTGTTATCAACACCATATTGTCAAGACTGAATCGATTTTAATCTCTCATGAACTTTTGTGCGAGTTTTTAGCATCAAAAAAAAAATTAAGGAAAAACTTTTGTGTGATTTCCCCACACCCCACTCCTCAGGCCTTTTTGAATTAACTGTTTGAGGAAACTCACATACATTTATTTTTGATTTAATAAAACATTGGATACGGAGTACATTTGTATTTATGATAATTATGCTTGGTCAAATGTGTTATTTAATTTGTTGGGCTTTCCTCATTAGAATAAATAAAAATTAAAATTAAGGTTCAATTTTTTCTATAGGCAAATGATAAACACCAACCTAAGGGGTGTTTATAAGAAGGCAAAAAATAAAAATTTATGAAATTCTAAATATTAATGATACTGATATACGGGTGATTTTTTTTCATAAATTATCAAATTTACGCAATTTTAGATGAATATTTAATATTTAAATATAGTGTTTAGGGTTATATATAATATTACTTTTTCTGTAACCCAAAGTATCTCATTTCCGTAGTTTCTATGCGTATATGATAAGAAATGCAAATTAAGCATGATATATCAAGAACACAAATTAATTATTACTCCATAATTTATTGAGTGTGGACAGCTGTCAGACTTTGAAGATGTTACTATTAGAAGTAACAAATCGTTGTGATAAATTAGGAAGTTGTATTACATGTAGGTTATGAACATCATTATATTATAGAGTCAAAACAATAATAATTTCTCCGTTTTTTTTATTATATATATAAAAAGTTAATAAAAAAAAAAAAAGTAAACATAGCTAGATGGGAAGGTAAGGTACTTGCTAGTTTTTTGGGTTGGTTAAGTATGTAAAATTTGAATTATTAGTGTTAGTAATTGTTGTACTTTCATTTATGTAAAATCTAGTCAGTGTTGTTGTTACAACTTACAAGTAAGCCCATGGGCATTACCAAAATGAAATATTCTTCGTGGAGCACTGTTGAAATCTGATCACAAAAATCTTAAGAATATTCTATCTCCAATACAAAAATAACCACTAATAATTCATAGCTAGCCATCAAACTACTTACGATTCTGTCTAATAACCATGAGATAATTAATTGATTAGATACCTAAATGAGCCAATTCACTAAAAAAAAAAAAAAGCTTTTGTGATTTTGCAATAGAAACCAAATCAATATATATTCATCAATCAGACGATCAGTATCACATTCACACGCATGATAATATATGATCTTGTCCTATTTAAGTTGCTCCCATTGAACAAGGCAAAAAAAAAATAAAGACGGAGAGCGGAAACATACATTAGTACTTAGTAGTAGAAAAAATATATATAACGGGCTATGAAAATAAACATATAGTATGTATGTTAGTTTCATGGTTTGTGTGTTTCATGCACATAAACGCGTAATTAAGAGCTGATAAATTACGTTAGCCGTTTCACTTTTCACATAAAATTAAAGATGATCCCACACCCCTCGTCAAAAGAAAAAAGTATAAATCCAACTTGGTGGAGGAATGCTTGTCACCTACTCATATTAGCTTTGATAGCTTCCAATCCCACCTTCATTCACTTTTGTGCTAGAAATATATAACCAACCTATCCAAACCTCACGCAAACTTCATTCACCCCTACTCTCTAAACTTCACTAACTTATTGATCAGTTCTCCTATGCTCTACTCTGTTTTATGCCCCCAAACACATAACAATGGACAGCCATAGATGTAAGCTTTGCTTTAGAAAGTTCAGCAATGGGAGAGCCTTAGGTGGGCATATGAGGTCTCACATGATGAATCTACGTATCCCCCCGCAGCAGGCACTTCCACCCGTCCGGTCACTGTCCTACGACAACGATTACGTGTCTGAATCAGATACTTTGTCATCTTCTTCTACTCCCTTTTCTACATCCCAGGAAATACTCATGGATGAGGCGTTCCACCCCACTTTGTCTTCTTCACTCGTCACTTTGCAAGATAGAGAGAGCAAGACTGAGTCTTTTATGAAGACGACGACGACCAATAACCCGACCCGGAAGCGACGATCTAAGCGGATGATCCATAAAGTATCATCTTCTTCAACTTCATCGGATCACCCCCATTATTATTACCACACTTGCGATAATGTTGAGCCCGACCCACCCAGGAGTTCTGTCTCCGATGTTACTTCAGATGAAGATTTGGCCTTCTGTCTTATGATGTTGTCTCGTGACAAGTGGACTGGTAAGTCGTCCACTCGTGCCTCGGTTGAGAGGAAATTCAAGTGCGGTTCTTGTAACAAATACTTCAAGTCGTACCAAGCGTTAGGGGGTCATCGTGCTAGTCACAAGAAAATACGAGTAGATAAGATTGTGAGGCGTAACGATCACGACTTGAGTAACGAAGACGATGAAAAGGAGGAGGAATTGGTTGCCAACAAAGTTCATGAATGTCCTGTTTGTTTCAGAGTGTTTGCCTCTGGACAAGCTCTAGGAGGGCACAAAAGATCTCATGTTCTTGTTGCTGCTGCTGCTCATGGGGGTAATCTTGGAATTTCCAGCTCTCTTAAGAAGGTCATTGGTGTTGTTAATGATGGTCTAATTGATCTTAATCTTCCTGCTCCTGTCGATGATGAAGACGATTCTGCTGTTTCTGATTTTCATTTCTGATCAGTCCAAGAAAAAAAAAGTCAAAGGTAATTTTATTTTTATTAGATAAAAAAAATATTAAAACTTTATGCTACTATTAGTAGTTGATTTTTATGGAATTTATCACAAGACATAGTCAAATTTTTTTTTTGGTTATAATTTTTTGGGTAAAAAAGTGTGATATTTTGGCTATGATTATCATTTACTACTGTTAATGGTACCGTTACTGCTGCTTAAATTTTACTAAAACAAAGTGTATTTATGAGTTAAGCATAAATTAGTAGTAGTTTGATCAGTTTGTTTTTGCTGATTAAGTTTGATTTAAGTGAATTAATTAGTGTAGTTCAGATTTGTTTAAGCTTAATGAAGTTGCAGGACTGTTCCTAATTTCCAGCTGTTTCAGCTAGCTGCCGCTCCAATCACTTTATTCCAACTCCTTTTTTTTTTTTTTTTTTTTTTGATTTTTGGAAGTTGAAATTATATTTACTTGAAAAATAAAATGAAACAAAAAAGGGTTGGAAAAAGTCAGTCCGAGAAAAGTTGAATAAATAAGAACCTTGTATTTTATGGAATAACAACAGTAAGTTCCACCTGTCAGTGGCGCACCATAGAGTTGGTCAAGCATATGAAGATCAGCAATGTGTTCTTTTCTTAGGTAGTTTATTGACATACGTGACAGTCGGGTACACAATACGAGGGAATTGATTGTCGTATGGAATTTTTTTTTGCAGAAATAAAAACGTTATAGAAAAAACAAAAAAAAAAAAAAGAATACAAGAAAGATTTCACGAGGAAAACTTTTGAGTCAAAATAAAAAGAATAAACTTTGACCCTAAGAATTATGAGTCAAAACTCTTTCCCTATAACAAGTTACCTATTATACCTATTCGAAAATAGAACCAGTGAACCACAAATTGAATGGAGCCCCCAACAACTATACGCCTATTCCCTTAAATAGTTGACTGACGCTCTCTAACTTCTCTCCCTCGAAGTCTCAAAACTCTTCTCTTTTTATCTCAAAGTTATGGAGTTTCCTAAAACCCTTAACCAAATCCCCAAATATTACGAATCTTTGATAAATAAGACTTGTTTATAAAAACAATAGAAACACAATGGAATTGACTAAACTGGGAACATGAAAACTACCTTAAGTGATTTGTGTGCTTTCTTAGCTAAGTGAATGGTTATAGAATATGTGCTTTTATAGAGTTCTAAAAGCCATCCATTTCCTCCATGCTCTCCATATTAGTACTCTTGCTCCTAGAGCCAAGGCTTATAAGTAGGCCTGTGCATTGGGGCGGGTTAGGGTCGGGATGGGTCACAAGCAAAACGGGTCGGGCCGGACCGGGTCAAAGAAGAAACAAAACGGGCTGGGCCGGGCCAAAGGAGACATATAACAGGCCAAGTTGGGTCGGGCCGTCCAAAGAGAGTATAATTTTTATCTATAGAGAGGGATAATTTACGTGTATCATTTCTAATCTTTTGTAGTGGATCATTGGCAAGTAAGTGGAAATAATTCGTTAGCTTATTGTGTTTAAAAGATTTGGAAACTATAGGCCCATTATTGACCCGACTTGACCCATTAAAAACCCAATAAAACATGACCCTTTAAGAGACCGACCCATTAAGCCCATTATTGATTAGGCCCTTTTACAAACGGGTCGGTCAAGGGCCCTTAACGGGCCCCCCATCCATTTGAACATGTCTACTTATAAGCAAGTCAATTCAGGAAACATGGAGTGATGGTCAAACATGCCTTTAAGTTCATTAAGTCATGCCTCTGCGTCTGTTTGTAGGAGTTGATTTGCCTATAGGTTGTAGTTGCATATGTGAAGGTGTATGGCAATGAGGATTTCGTAATTGACTCTTAAAAGAAATATCATAAAGATAAAGTAGGAGTCGTCAATGAATATTTAAAGGAAGATTCATAAATCTTTTTCCAATGATTCAATAAATAGGGACAAATAAAAATGGCATATCTATAAGAAAGATTTTCCCTTTATGAACACATGAGAGTATATTTCCCACAACAAGAATTAAGTTTATTTCCGACGGAAATTATCCGTCAGAAAATAGACCATTTTCGACGGAACTCCTCAGAAAATGTCAACTAATTCTTGGCTTGTAAGCAATAACATTGAAAATCCTAATTTTACATGTAATTAAAACCTATAAATGGTGTGAATTTAATACACATAAAAAAGTAATATTTAGTGATCACTTTGTAATTATTCATATTAAAAGGTCCCTAAATATATTATTCATGATTATTTGATTAATCGCGAAGTTAAATACCGGTCTCGATTAAGTACAATAAATAAAAGTGAACTCATGCATAAAATAAACATAAATCATGAAAAAACAAATAATGTAAATAAATAAAATAAAGCCCCTTAAATCATGGCATCAATTTATTACCCTAAATGCTTATTTATGTGACTATAAAATCAAAAGAAGGTTTGTAAACTACAATGAAAATAAATTAAAATTTATGTTTAGGCCTTATGACTTGATTGTCATGGTCCTAAACAAATTCGGAGAATAAGTCTAGAGATTTCTTGAGAAAAATGCTTCGGTTGGTTGAAAATGAAAATGAAAATGAAAATGAAAATGAAGAAACATGATAAAGCTGGGAGTCTGCGAAGGTGATGGGCTTGCGACGTGCAATAGGTTTGCACAACTCACAAATTCACAATTAGTTTGTGCAACGAAAAATAGTTGGCTACTCGCATCACACGAACATTCTAGATAGTATGCAAAAAATGCACAACATTTTAAGATTGTAACCACAATTTTACATTAATTTTATTGAGTTTCATGCAATATTTGTGTTTGGATAAAACTTTTGACATCTTACATATTGTTCTATATTTTGGATATACATGAACTTGATAATTAAATAAATAATTAATTTTATCAATTTGGGTCAAACTCAAACATATATCTAAGCTTATCAATCAGGTTTAAGTATTTTGGATCTATAGACCACATGCTTATGTAATATTAACATTGGGGAGGGGGGTTTGGACCAAATAAGCCCAATATAATAAACTAAAGCGACCTCTTGATTCGTTCTATTTGCACAGACCGAATTGACGAATCTTTATATTTAAATAATTGGTCCATAAAGTATAGAAAACCAAATCTAGGTGTTTACGAAAACTAAAGGGAATTTAATTCAAATGAAACTGTAAAGGATATTTACTAAAATAAAAAATCTAAAAGATATTAAATTAAATTCCCATCCTCAAAAGATATTAGTTTTAATTAAAATCTCTTTTTTTTTCTTTTAGAAAAACAAATCTATCCTATTTTATTTAAATGCACCTTTTAAAAAATAAATCAATTAGAATTAGAATCAAAATCCTAAGTCAACTTAAAATCCGTAGATTTAGGAGTTAATAGATGAATTGATTTGACGGTCATCTTAAGTAAGTTCCATAGTAACCCTTTACACATATGCTCCAAACAAATTCACTTACTTTATATATATACTTACATAAGTTTGCATACAAAAATATATACTTACAAAAGCTGTACAAAAATTAAAGTCTGAATGTTTCTTAGTGTTCCTTCTCCATTAAGATGTTCTTGCTCAGGAACTTCACTTGATGTTCCCCCACATACATAAACTTCACGCTTGCTTTTTCATAATACGTATATTATCAAGTAGCTTGTACACTTGATGTTTTGGACACTATCTTTTATTAATGATCCTTGCACATACATCTCATAAACCAAGTTAGTTAATTATTACTTGTTTTATCATCATCAAAACCATAGAGGGCCAAATCAACTCAACAATTCGTATTATATACTATGATTTTTATTTCTTTCTACTTACAGATTCACTATATTTATACGAGTGCTACGTTTTTGAAGTCTCTTATTAATTATTTATAGTTTTGGACTGTAATTATGTTTTTTTTTAGTACTACCTCTCATATTTCTGATATAAGATTAGACTAGTACTAATTTTTATCTTTCGTATTCATAATGTTAGAAGTCATTAAATTATCCGTTTGCCCCATTTGACTTTATACAGTCTTCAAAACATGACTTAAAATTAACCCTTTTATTTCCAAATCCGTAAAATAAAAAATTATAAACTTGATTTTAAAAAAATTTACATTGAAATGAATCAAACAAGATTTGATTTTAATATATTATTTTCTTATTGCATAATGAGAATTTGTAATCAAACTTTTAAAACTTTGACTCTATGATAAAAGAACAAAGGTGGTATGTTATAACTTAACTCATTATGATGTCTCATAACCATATTATGGTGTAAGTGGTCACTCAGTCTATACTTGGGAGTTTGGACGATGGTAATGTTCTCCCCATTTAACCGACTTATTTTCCTCAAAATAAAAAGAAACTTTGAGGATAGTAAAAATTAATTTACACTAATAATATTGATATCTTTCTTGTTGAAAGTTTTTTTTCAAGATCAAACTATACATCTTAATGACATTATAATAACATTTTAAGTGATTTACTAGTGTTTTCGCCTTTTTTGATGAAAATGGGAAAAAAAAAATATTTTCTTTTAAAAAGGAAAACATTTCGTGTTGGAGTATTAGTTATTTAGTTCAATTGGTTAGGTATGAGGTGAAGTTTGGCCATCAGTAGAACACTAGAATAGTAGAAAAACCTGGTCCATCCTCTTTATAATCAATACTTGCTACATTTATAACAACAACAGCACAGTATTTCTGTTATGCAGGTCAGATGCAACACATTTTTTTCATTTATCTTTAAACTTATACTTAATTATATTAATTGTTTTAAGGTGGGGAATTCCCACCATCCCTATGGCTAAAGGTGTTATTCCATTCATTAATTTGTTCTCTTGTCGATCCTTTAGGCCATTCATTAATTTGTTCTCTTGTCAATCCTTTAGGCCCTGTTGCTTTTCAGAGCTTTGATTTTGTGCATGCCTAAAGTTAGCATGTAATGTTTAGATACTATTAATATATAAAAAGTACAGAGATGTGTTGGACATGATGAGTGGTCAGCAGATAGATTCATATTATTTGTTTGATCTCTTTTAATTATTCATTTGTTAATATATAAAAATAACTTTTCTCAAAAAAAAAGTTTATTCATGTTATATATATATATATATATATATATATATATATATATATATATATATATATATATTTATAAAAATTCGATAAAGTTTTGCATAGCCTGCCACGTGAGAGCATGTGGCTTGCAAAGAGGGGTAGTATGTAACGTTCCATTATAAGGTATGGGACTTGGGTTCTATATCGGTCATATGAGGGGCTAATGTGGGGTTTATATAGGATAATATGTTCTCCTCCTTTGAGCTAGCTTTTAGGAATGACTCTCCTATTGTCATGTATCATATTAACCATTTAACTAATTTGATTCATGTTAACACTATTGTTTTACTGTACCTTTTCATACACCAAAACTAAGGTTTAAATTTTCCCTTTATAAACGTACGTAAATCCGTAACAAAATCACATATGGAGAATTTGGTACGACGTAGATTGTAAAAATAGCTTAGAAGTAGTTCTTAATTAGCCTTAACACAACTTAAACCCTCTAAGTATGGATCCTCTCGTGTCTAGCTCGTCCTCTTGAGCCAACTTGTATACCATTAGGTAATAAGGTGACAAAAGTAGCTGAATTTGTCATTTACCAATTTTTAAACTATAATATAATAAATTAAACTTGATATTTAAAGAGTAATGTCATAATGTATTTTATATATGAAATTGGAGACCCAATCCGTGGATCACACGACAGCCTTTTGCATAGCCTAAATGAGGTTGCAATATGCATCAACCAAACAAGAGTATCTTTAATTTGAATGGATGCTTGCCTCTCCTCAGCCTTTTATAAAGGATGACATATACTTCGTATGTGGCAATTGGTATCTCTTTACTTGAAGAAGCTTTATATCTTTTGGGGATGAAAAGCATAATAATAATTCATGAAATCCCATTGATTGACAAAGATAGACGTGCCTTCATTGGCTCATTGCACTATATATACGATAATATTACTCTTAATTTTCTCTTTGAACTATAGAAAAACACCACATTGATTAATTTACAATGACTTATTTCGTGATATAAAGAGATCAAAATAACCCTTTTCTATTTTTACAAGAAGGCCACCAAAACCTCACTCGATTAAAATTAAAAAAGGTTTTTGAGAATAATGTATTACTCCGTTTTTATGTACAATGAAATGAAGTGAACTTATTTTAAGAAATTTATTAAAGTTATCTTATTTGATAATGATTTTTCTTATATTAATAATATACTAATACGGTCAAATCAGCCAAATTAGAAATGAGTTTAAATTTATTCACATCGTGTGAAACCTTCAAATATGTATAATATCTAATAAGGTGAAGAGAACATAGCCTAAATGTTCAGCACTCAAGTAACAAAGAGCCCAAATTGAAAAGTTGTATGCACTCTTCCTAGCTAATTAGTTAGTCTAGTATATAATTAGTTAGTCTAGTCTAATTAGTTGTATGCACTTTTCCTAGCTTTATTTAGTCTAGTATATAATTAGTATCATTAATTCATACGTTTTCTTCGAATATCATGTCTTGATTATTAAATTATCGAACTATATCAGGAATTTGAACTAAGTTTATCCATTTTAGTAAAAAAAAAAACCCTTAGATTTCCCCCCGATTCGATTTAATCATGAAGGTTTCTCATGAAATGTAGGCAATCAACAGTTTATTTGAAATTAGAGTAGAAATTTTCTTTTTGTTAGAATTTAAAATATAAAAGTACAAATTGTTACATTACAACCAATTGATTGGTTTACCTATTTGATTGATTTGCTTATTCAATTGTGAATACTACTTTATAATTAACTTAAGGTTTTTTTTATAATGTTAAACCAAATTTTTTAGGATTCTCTGGTTTTATGGGAATATTATGTATAATGTAATATGTTATTACTAGATCAGAGAAATACATTGTAGATTTTATAAAAAAATATTTACTATAACATAACAAATTTAGCTAATGACAAACAACCAAAAAATATAACGGAAAAAGTTAAAAAATGACATGAAAATACAATTAAAAAAGTTAATAGGAGTAATTGATTATTCATTTCAACAAAACAACGAAAAATGTTTAAATGTAAAATCATTTTCCATGCAATCAAATAACAATAAAAATTCTTTGAAAATAAGTTTTTCACCGTAAAAGGTGTAAAAATATTTTCAGTTAAAAACATATTATGCCCTACTAAATGGAGCCTAAGCAATATTACAAGGGTAGAAAGGATGAAAGATACAGAGTAATACAGCTAAAATATTGGTATAAATGATTTTTGGATTGACTTTTGGCTTTTGTAAATGGCCAAACAACTAAAAATATGTTTGATAATTTACATTTGGTTGGTTGAAAAGTTATTTTTGAGTCAAAAATGAAAAAGTCAATCAGAGTAGCTTTTGATTTTTACAATGATAAAATATAATTTTACCATTATTAACTAGTATGAATATATAATTAACAATAATTTTGATAAATAATCACTAACTAATAATTAAAAACTTGTTATTATTGATTTAGTTGATATAATTAATTTGTTATAAATTTTTAAAGACTTTACAATAATACTTAAGAGTAAGATTTTGGATTATATAATTAATTATTATTAATATTAAGAAACCAAGGATTGGTAATAAATAATGATTAATTAATGTTAAAATCTAATGGATAATTAGGAACTAAAAAAAATAAAACCTAAATTTATTAATAATTAAGTAAAATATAATTTATTAATAGTTAAGTAATTTTGATGATAATATTAATTATTCATCAATTTTAAAATAAGTTATCAATTATTTTGTAAACTATAGTAATTTTTGTATAATCTAAATTATCATGAATACTAATAAATTAAGATTTAGTAATAATTAAAAATTTATTTGTAATTAAGTGCTAATGAATAAACAAATAAAGAATTAATAATTTGTTAATTCTGATAATTATTTAATAAATAAGTAATTTGAATACTTTTTTAGACAGGAAGCAATTTGTTAATGATATTAATTATCATTAATAATAGAAAATTATGGATTAGTAAAGCGGTAATACTCTGTTATCAACAAGGCCTTTAGAGTTGAAGTTAAGAAAGGAATAAATCACGAAAAGCAAGTGATGGAAGTGGGTGCTTCTTTTACAAGCTCATACACAAGCTCCACATCATATTATTACTAGTTGGTTGGACCGCTGAACCGTTGAACTCAAAAATAAAACTGAATGTTGTGGCCCCTCTTTAGATAAAACCAACAAAATGTGACAACCCTTAAAAGTTTTGGCCGACATGTTGACTTGTGAAAGACATGGCAAATACTCCCTATTTTGTCAACCAATCGGGAAAGAGTCCTTTTAAACTCTCACCTTCTTAATAAGATCAAGCGCATTACCAATTTGTTGATGATAGTACTCCATTTTTCAATTAATAAGGTTAAGCACATTACCAAATTCTTGATCATCGAATCCATCTCATGAGTGTACTTCTCCATTTAGGTTGATTTATGCACTACTTTTTTTTATGCTAATATGAAATGGTTTTATTTTGAACCAAAAATATTATGTATTTGCGTTTGTGTAATACTCGGTATAGATCGAGTATTATTTTTGGGTTAGTTGGTTGAATTAATTAGACTCGTTAATTCATGGTTGTTCTTAATTATATATACATTTGTATTAGTACATTTACATTGATTCGGTTAACTTTGTATGTGCAAGTAAACCCTTATTTGGTGCTAAAAGGGTAAAACAATATTGCAAAGTAGGAAACATTTGGTACAATATCATGTAATAAAAAAAATATACTTAACTTTTAGACCTAAGCTTTTATGTGATGATAAATCAAAAGTACGTATAGTTAAGTATTAAATAATGTGTATGATAAATCAAAAAATGTCCGATGACGAAACAATGTGCAACCTTTCTTTGGTAAAGTTGGTTATTTATTGTATGTAGAGTTTGGTCCATCTATGAAATATTTTGCTCATTTTTTTTAGGCATTTACTTAATGAAGTTTTAAATGTGTAAGATAAGATCCTTAAGTTATGTACTCTCATATACATGTAAGAAATCCAACTTTTTCTATATTATTTTAGTGGATGCCACTTATCTTAATTGGTTAAGACTTTCAAATGTTTGAATCTTATTCCTTCTACTTATCTACATCATTTGTTAATTATAAAAAGAAAACTTATTAGAGGGTAATATTTTTTGTGTTCTCCAACCATATGATCTTTTGGTGTCCAAAAAAAAAAAAAAAAAAAATCATATGATCTGTTGTGGGCTATCTAATTGAGCGAATGTTTAAATAGTAAGGTCACTAAGTAGGAGCTCTAAAATAAATCTCAATGTGAACTTTCAATGTTAGTAATTGGAGACTACCATGTGACATTACGGGCTTGTCCATTGGTCCTTCAGCTGAACCACATTTGACCAAGAGGCCCAAAAGTCCAATTACTCCGTATTTGTTTTTCTAGCTATATAACTACTCTCTTCTTTATCAATAAGATTGCTCCTTTCCATTAATATAGTCAAAGTTTTTATTATAATTTAAGAAATATCATATTAAAAAAATCTTATTAAATACATTTTAAAATATTAAATTTTGAATTTGAAATTAAAAATAAAGACTTACGATAGGGAGTATATATATTACATTAATGAAATTCACCTTTACATTGGTTTGTTTATTGAGTCTCTCTCGTAAGTGGTGGCCTACACAAAGCTGATGTGCGCAGTGATCTGTCGGGTATTGCGAAATTAGTGTATCCTTGTCTGTTGTTTCTTCCTCCCCCAAATTCCCCAGTCTCTCTCCTCCATCGACCCGTCTCCAGATCCGGTATATCCCTCTAATCTGCATCCTTTATTCTTATTAACATCGCATCTTTCTCTCTTTTACAGATCTTCTTTAATTCTGTTTCTGATGCTTTAATTAATGCTGCTTTGTTTTTAAGATTAATTGAGCGTGACTTTACTATCTCGTGATTTAATTCAGTTGTTTTGATCGAGTTAAGGTTTCATCAATGGAGGATCAGACGGATGAGGATTTTTTTGATAATTTAGTTGATGATGAAGATAATCTTGCTAATAATAATGCGGATTTGAGTATCGAAGAAACCGGGACGGGGACTATTTTAGATAGTTTAGATAGTAATGTAGGTGGTAGTGTCGAAGGAGAAAGTAGTGTGGAGGTTGGGGGTGTCACCGGAGTTTCGGAGGTCGTGGATCGCGAGTCCAGTGATGAATTTGAGGGGACAAGTGGTGTGAATGCTATAAGTGTAGGGTTTAAGGAAGTTGAATGGAGTGCGTTGAGTGGTGTAACTCAAGATGTTTCGCACTCGGATTTCTTTGATCGCTTAGGTGTTGAATCAGCGGATCCTTTTGCTCAAGTTACCTCTCTCGGTTCATTTAGTGTTGGGCAAGACGGAGAAGATATGCGGCATGCTTCGCCTTTGGATGGTGTTTTGCCTAATCAAACTACTACTTCAAGTCTATGTAATGTTGGGCTACATAGGGAGGATGTGCAGCATGCTTCGCCATTTGTTGCATCAGCCTCTGTGGATGCTGATTTATCCAATCAAGTAGCCTCTTCGCGTTCCTATAGTATTCATGCTCTTCCGACAGAAAGTGCGAATGAGGTGCAAGATCAAAATAGCGTTCGATATTGGGAGAGCCTATATCCAGGTTGGAGGTATGACCAAAATACGGGTCAGTGGTATCCGCTCGATGGCTCTGATGCTATTGTAAATCCCGTGGAGAATATTAATGCCAATGCTCTGTCTACAACTGACGGAGCTACTGTCAGTCCCTCATCTGATAATCATTATCTTTGCCATACTGTTCAATCGGTCATGACCGAGGAAAGTACGTCACGTGCCTTGTCCAATTGGAATCAGGCTGCGTATGGGAATACAGAGTATCCTGCACACATGGTGTTTGATCCTCAGTATCCTGGTTGGTACTATGATACAATTGCACAAGAATGGAGATCATTAGAGTCCTATTCTGCTTCAATCAACCCGTCAACTAGCTTGGATCAAAATCAACTTTTGTCATATGGGAGTGTTAGTACGGTTAATTACTACCCTGTACAAAATGTAAGCTTTGGTCAGGGTGAACAAGTTCAAAAGAGTTCTTATCAATTAGACCAGCCACTGCATTTGAGAGATTATGGGAATGACAGTTTAAATGCTTTACAACCTGGAAAGAGCGAGGTTTTTAGGTCTGCTGAAAACACAAAATATGGAAATGGATTTATGCCAAATGGCCCTACCAGTTACAGGACAAACCATAGACCACGTGCTCCATCATATCAGAATTCATTCTTTAATGAGCCGTCAAAACAGGTTTATGATAGCAGTACTGGGATCGATAGTTATCAGGGTATTGGTGTTGCCGAAACTGGCTTTCAAAACATTTCTTTGGCTGGAAACGCTCCGCATTACAATAATCATTATAAAGAATTTGATCAGCAGCTCTCTAATAATGGCTTTAATGGTTCAAATGTCCATAATTTTTCGCTGCAGCCACTTCAAAATGGCAGGTTTTCTTATTCTTCCTACGAGGGGAGGTCAGCTGATGGGCGGCCTCCGCATGCTCTCGTCACTTTTGGTTTTGGCGGAAAACTCATAGTCATGAAGGATCATAGTTTATACACACTACCAGCATATGCAAGCCAGGTAAGGTCTTTTATATCTTAAATTAAATGCTGATTTATTGTGTCACTAGGAGATGAAGGAAATGGTAAAATTTGTTTACAATCTGAAGATGTCAAAAAGATAATAAGGGTCAAATAGGTCTTCTATGGAGATTTGGTTCTGTTCTGCCATTCTTGCCCACCAAGAGTCTTAAGATTATTTACATTTGATGTGAAGGACTCGGCAGGGGGTGCAGTCAGTATTCTCAATGTGATGGAGTTAGCCATGCCAAAGAATAATGGTTCAGATGTAGGAATCAGTGGTGGTGATTATTTTAGTACCCTATCCCAGCAGTCATACATGGGCCCACTGGTTTCAGGCAATGTTGGAAGCAAAGAGTTGAATAAATGGATTGATGACAGAATTGCTGATTGCAATGCGCCAGATGCAGACTGTAGTGAGTGTGAATCTTTAAAAATGCTTCTCTCTGTGTTGAAAATAGCTTGTCAGTATTATGGGAAACTGCGATCAGCTTTTGGGACTGACCATATTTCGAAGGTAGCATTTTTTGCCTTTTCTAACATATGTACCTAGCTTCAAACTTGTCATGACATATAGTTTCCAGCTTGCCATGAAAGTTCTGCTGCCTTTTCGTGATGGATGAACATTTTCTTGTATATGGATTGATGAAGAATTTAATTTTTCTTTGTTGGTAACTGCATATATAAGAATCTGAAAATGTGTTCTATTCAACTTACAAAAGTTCTTTAGAAATTAGATATTGTTTTTTGATATAAACTACCTCCATTTTTCAGTTATTGTAGCAACAGAAATCAAGAACTCAAGAGGGGTGTGACCTGTGGGTTGTTTTACTTCCGAGAGGAGAGAGATAGAGATAGAGATAGAGAGTAAAGTCTTTATTAGATATAGTTGGGGCTCATATAGTGAGGTAGGTGAGGTCAGAAAATGAATAAAAGGAAATAAAGTAGAAGTAGGTAGAACTTAGGAAAATTGATGTAAACGGAAAGTTGGTGGAACTCAGAACACACAGGTAGTATGAGGTTAATTCCCTGATTTCATCATTATATTTGGGACATTGGTCAATGTATATACCTATTTATTACTCTCCCCTCTCTCTCTCTCTCTCACCAAAAATCATTACTTAATGATATGGGAACTGTGATGTGTGAATGTATTAGCTCTCGCAACTTTTCAAGTGACCTTATGTGACATTTGAAATTGAAATGAGTTTAATTTTAAGCTTGTGCTTATGGACACTTGTATAGCAGCTTAAACTTACATATTTTGTATAATTGTATGAACATATGCCACAAGACCAACTTTGGTCCTGTTTGGAATATATTAAATATGCTTCAGAAGTATCTCAATTCATGTCAGGGGTGTATTGGCAATTTGGCAGTCTATGTCATTGGAGTTTCACTAATTTGGCCCAAGATTGCAGATTGTTTTTCCCCTTGATTTTTATTTTAGGTCTTACTCTTGACTTTATGAGTTATTGTTGATCAGGAAACTGATTCCCCAGAGTCAGCATTGGCAAAGCTTTTTTCATCTGCAAAGAGAAATGGAGCGCAGTTCAGTGCCATCTCCCAGTGCTTGCAAAACATGCCTTCTGAGGGACAAATGCTGGTATATCATCTTTTCTTCTTCTTCTTGTTATACACTCTTTTGTTGTTGCTTTCAATGATGCATGTTGCTAATTTAATTTGCTTCAGGCAACTGCTGAAGAGGTTCAAATGCTTCTTGTGTCTGGTAGAAAGATGGAGGCTCTTCAATGTGCTCAAAATGGTCATTTGTGGGGACTAGCTATTGTAATTTCCACTTTGCTGGGTGAACAGGTTCATAAGAATTAAATTTTTTTTCTTCATTCTGTGTGATACATGCTCTGAATTGTTGGATTATATTTGCTTTAAATTTCTTGGGAATGATTGTTTTTATGCAACCTGACTTTTGTTCCATCTCACAGTTTTATGGTGAAACCGTGAAGCAAATGGCACTTCATCAATTAGTACCTGGATCTCCTCTGAGGACTTTGTGTCTCTTAATTGCTGGACAACCTGCTGAAGTATTTTCGACTTCCATATCTAGTAACCCACAAAATGGAGTAAATGCTCACTCATCAGGGGTACTATGCCTTGTTTTTACCTAAGTGAATCATTTATTTATATTCTTGGAAATTAAAGATATTTGTTACTTGTTTTGTTTGATTAAATCTTTATGGTGCTTGTATTTTAGACCTTTGTTGAGGTATCATGCAAAATGTTGTGATTTTGATGTGGATTCTATAGGGTTAGCTATAAAAACCATGGAGGAATAGCTCTATGAAATCGACCACCACCTTGAACGAATCCAAGAGTTGTTGAATTCCTTGGACCACCTCCTGGAACTAAGTATTTAACCACCTAGATCAAGACTACCTCCTAGAATTGAACTAAGCAAAGGTTGGAAAATCGGTACATATGACCCACCATTTATACATATGCCCAATCGTATTTGATTAGGACTATGACTCCTTATTTGACTAGAACTAAGACTCTTAACTAGCCTATAATTACTTTGAATCAGATTAGGATTGCACTAACCCAATCTAATTCAAACTCTAACTTTTAATATTCGAATTCTATCTAGGTGAATTCAAATCTAACTAAAATACAACTTTGGAACCGAAACTTTAATCCTGATTCGGTCCAACTTAGCTAAGACTCAACACATGATTCCTTAGTCAATTAGGATTAGTAGAATACGTTTCCTACTTCAACTAGGAAACTTATTAGGACTCAAAAACACGAAAACAGCAAAATCTAATAAAGACTTTAAGCTAAGCACTTGCCCATCAGCTGCTATCCAATTTTCTTTTGTCTAATGTTGATATGTGGCTTTTGTTTTACAGGTTGGGTTTGGTTGTATGTTAGATGGGTGGGAAGAGAATCTGGCTATGATAAGTGCTAACAGGACAAAAGGCGACGAGCTTGTAATTACTCACCTGGGAGATTGCCTCTGGAAGGAGAAGGATGAGGTATGGTGCAGAAGGTGCTGAACCCGATTTTCTTTTTCATTGCTCCTATTTTAATATTTGCATGCTTGTGACCTGCAAATGTTGAACTGTGCATTTGTGAACTGTGGGGCTGAGTGGCTGACAGTTCATATGAATGCTCCGTTTTTCTTAAATAGGGATCTTGCTTAACTTAAAGAGTTTGATTTATATATAGATAAGTCTTTTCCGTTTGATTTGTGGGTGGGGTATGCATTTGACATTCCTGCAACGATTTCTTGCTATGTAGATTACAGCAGCTCATATCTCTTACTTGGTTGCTGAAGCTGATATTGAGTCATATTCAGAAAGTGCTAGACTCTGTCTTGTTGGTGCAAATCATTTGAAATATCCAAGAACTTATGCCAGTCCTCAGGCAATTCAGGTATCCGTAACTCTTTGATAGTCAAAGTCTGTGTCATGTTTTGGCTTCTCAAATTTTCTTTTGTGCTGTATTTGCCCTACTTGTGCTGGGCATGGCACGTGATATATTTGAGAGAAGGAACGAAATTTGATTGGGTTTTAGACATCATTCGGAGGATGCTTCAATTATAATAATTTGCATACATATGAACTAAACATGACAGGATGTGTACGGTATCTTAGATGGTTTAAAGATTTGGAATCTATTGACATTGATACGTGAATGCCAACATGCCTGCCAAGTTCAGAGTAGAATGTTAGGTGTAGCTTACTAAATTTTTCCGCAAGTTTTTTATTTATACAAACATCTCGTAAGTAATTCCTATTGTAAAAGAAATTTTAATGTTTTGATTGGATTTAGGTGTTGGCTAAGCTACCAAATATCACATGTTTTTCCTTGATAATATAAAAGCTTTTATTTGTTCCCTGTCTATGAGTTTTTTTTTTTTTTTTTTTTTTTCTGTGGACTGTAGTTCTATAATTTTTTCTAGCCTCAAATTATCTCCACTCATTATTATATGGGCTAATTTAGTTTTAAGCTTTTTTTTTTTTTTTTTTTTTTTTTTTTTTTTTTTGGTTTGGGGAGTGGGGGAGGCAAATGTTAAATTGTTATCTCTAACTGATTTTATTGTTATTTTAGCTTCGGTCCAAAATGATTAGTCATAAATTGGGTCAACATGGCAATCATTTCTGGATAAAGGAGATTATATTTTTCTTGTTTTACCTTGTGTGGTTACCCTCAGTGAGATGTCATTCAAATGGATTTTTTATGTCAATATCACAGAGAACAGAATTATATGAATATGCCAAGGTGCTTGGGAACTCCCAATGCGTACTGCTGCCATTTCAGCCGTATAAGCTTATATATGCTTGCATGTTAGCGGAAGTTGGAAAAATTTCTGATTCTCTGAAGTAAGTATTGGGTTCACTTTAATCTTGTTCTTCTTTTTTTGAAGTGCACCTGGCCCCCCTGTTCTTTTATTTTTTTCCCAATGCAAATCTGAGCTTTTGGGGACAAATAAATATGGATTGGCAGTAACTGTTGGCAAAAGAAAAGAAAAAAAGGAATATTTAATATAATGTGTTCTTTGATCTACACCAAAGTGACATACACACTAATTTTGATTTGAGTTAAATTAAGTGGTTTGATTCTATTAAAATGAAGCTGCAAGTGCTTCTGACATAGATGAGGACAAGTAGTCAACATGCATATGTGCAATTTCCTGGAAGCAGAAAAGATATTGTGATTCATACATGTTTATAACATTTGTACAGCAATATCATGATAGCATTTTTTCAGATACTGTCAAGCTGTTTTGAAGTCTTTAAAAACTGGTAGATCTCCAGAGGTTGATGCATGGCGACAAATGGTATCTTCTCTTGAAGAGCGAATAAAAATCCATCAGCAGGTATACTTCCCTAGTGTTTTTATAGTTTTTGTCACTCTCAAGTTTGTAATATAAATGAGTACACAATGTTTATGCCATTTGCAGGGTGGGTACGCGACCAATTTTTCTCGTACAAAACTGGTGGGTAAATTGCTTAACTTCTTTGATAATACTGCTCATCGGGTTGTTGGAGGCTTACCGCCACAAACACCTTCGACATCGCATAGTGATGGTCAACCCAGTGAGCGTGATCATCAGTCAAGGGGGCCACGGGTTTCTACCAGTCAGTCCACAATGGCTATGTCTTCATTACTGACATCTGCATCAGCCGACAGCAGCAATCACATGTCAATGCATAATAGAAGCATGTCAGAGCCTAACTTTGGGAGAACACCCAGAAAGGTAGTTTATATATCTTTACTAATTTCAGTTTTTTAGTACATGGTTGTTAGGATGGAATCCTTCAATGAAAAGTTGAGTGTAGTATTGAATATATGGTGTCTTGAGAATCGTAAGATTTTACACATTGAGGAATAAATCTATTTCTAGTCGTCTGAATATGCACGGACTAACATTTACTATGTAAAAAAAGGCCTAGAGTTGTATAATTGACCTTCCATATTTCTGTATGGAACGTGGCAACCAATATGTTGCATAAATTAGTTTTCCCCTTCTACTTCCCTCTAGTTCTCAGTAAGATCCTCATGTCAAGTATCATCACATTGAATCTTACCCTTGAGAATGTTCAAAATGTAAAATCAATAGACTGCGCAGACTAGTAAGGGAATTGTTGGAATTACTTTTACTCTAGAACCTTTCAAACTACTCTGAGGTTTCATTATACCTGCTTCTGGTGACTTAAATTATTAAACTCGAACAGAACCATAAATTTCTGGACTCTGGAAGTCTTACATTTTTCTGTTTTCTGTAAAAGAATAATCTTTATGTGAACTTGCATTTCTTTGGCTCTTTATGTTTGAAAATAATGCAATTCAATCATTAGGAGCGCAATACTAGTGACATACAGCTTCTTCCAACTTTCAGTTAGATGAACATTACTTATAGTTTTTTGCAAGACCATATTAAAATTGTTGGTATGGTAAGTTTCAAGCGTTAACATAAAGATAGTGCTTTTTTTTATAAAAAAAAACTAAAAAAATTACCTAGAAAGAATAATGAAAGAAGTATGCTCTATGATGATGCTGAACTGCTTATATGTTGGATTTGGATTTGAGGTTCGTGGAAAATGCTGTTACAATGTAACTAGAGAGTTAATACTTCAACTTCATATGCAGCCATCAACTTGAGAAGCTATTTTGATAATTGTTCTGCTTTCTGCAAAGGACTTAGAAATTGGTTTAGGGATGCAGAACATATTTATTTGTTTCTGCAGATTGCTTTTCTAGGGTTTAGTTTAAGTTCTGGAAGATCATTCCGTGAAAGTGCTAGTTGTTGATAAAGAGAATGCTTTGTTAAGTTCGGGGCTTTAGGTCTACATGATAAAAATTATGAAAAATTGTTTCTGAAGGACAAGTTTTTCTTAATCCACACCCCCAAATGGTGGGAAAATGTATTTTTCATATGTTAAATTAGGATGACCGGTCTATTCTATTGCACTCTATTATAGTCGATGGTCACATTATGGCAATGTCCGATGTTTTATGACTCAAATAGTATTGCATTAGTATGGCTGCGGTGCTGCACAAGCTTCAAAGGAAAGAAATGAAATGCTTTTTATCTAAGAAGACCGCAACATTTGTATTGTGTGAAGATGTGTCATGCCAATTTTTTTATTTGTGATCTTGATCTGCTTTGATCTCTAACTTCTGTCTCTTTTGCCAGGATGAATCTCCAAAATCAAGCTTGTCTAGTTCATCTGATCATACATCACTCCAAGGCAGTTCCTCTCGCTTTGGACGATTTGGCTCGCAGATTTTTCAAAAGACTGTTGGCTTGGTTCTAAAATCTCACTCCAATCGCCAGGCAAGTCAGAATGGGCATTTATGGTTTCTGTCTTGAATGCGGATTGGTGTTTTTTATATATGCTGATCTGTCTTTTCCGCTGCTCTTACTATAGGCCAAGCTGGGAGACACAAATAAGTTTTATTATGACGAGAAACTTAAGCGCTGGGTTGAGGAAGGTGCTGAGCCTCAAGCTCAGGAAATGATCTTGTCTCCACCTCCAACAACAACTTACATGAATGGGATGCCAAATCATGACAAAAAATTGGAATCTAATAGCGCGATGATTCATGCAAATGGGGAGATTGAATATAAATACATGAATTCTAATGGAAAGAGTGCCGAGTTACCTCCCATTCCATCTGGTTTGAATCATTTTTCAGCTCGTGGGAGAATGGGTGTTCGTTCAAGGTATATTTTCTCTCTGTAAAAGAGACAACTTAGACTGGGTTTCGGGACTGGGACAAAGAAAGGGTGGGATGCTTGGTAGGATTTGCACCTAAAATCTCTCCTCGTACTTACCCTTCTAACAGCTCATTTGGCATGGATATCGAGGGATTTATTGAATAGTATTGAAGTTTATCCAGAATTTGACCTAGAATGTGGGATCTAAGTCTCCATGGCACTGCATCTCCACTAGAAAATGTGTATGTGTATTTTCCTTTAACATTTATTATCTTTTATTTTACCAAGATTGTGCGCCTGAGTGGTTTAAAAATATTGACGAGTGAATACACTTGCTTCAGTTGCTTGCAACTACCCCTGCCTTATATAAACTTCACAAGTTCTGTTTTGAGATGATTTTATTCTAACTTCAGGCTTCTTATTCTCCTCTCTCCATCCCATCAACCTTTGTTTTGTCTTTGCCCAATACTTCATCTTTTATTTCTCTCTAGCCACTTCCAAAACTTTTACTCGGTATCATATTCGTCGTATACTCTTGTGTCCAAGCCTTAAAGAAGTGTGTGGCTAATTTGGGCACAAAGTGTTGTAAAGATAAATTATCTGGGATATTTATGTGTGGAACTTCCTGCCAAAACTCTTTCACTAAAGTTGTAATAATTTTCCAACAGCTTCCCACTCGACGATAATATTGGGCAATATGTGCCTTTTGCTCTTGGTATTCATGATAAATGACATAAAATGACTACTCCCATTATGCACAAACACTACATTTTTGAATTTCTTAGGTTTTTCGTTTACATGTAATCTTGTCCATCCTTACATGTTTTTTGTGTGCATCACTTCTCTTCCTACATTCCCTTTAGGACTCTTGAATGTTGAAACAAGTGATTACAGCTTTCAAGTGATCACAGCTATACTCCTCCCTCTCCCCTCTCCCCTCTTTCTTTTATAGAACTCCTAATGATTTATTCTTGAATGCATTGTTTGTCAAGCAACTAGGTGATCTCTTATGATTCTTTTAAAGCTGATTACCTGTAATGACTGTTGTAGGTATGTTGATACGTTCAACAAAGGTGGCGGAACTCCTATAAACTCTTTCCAAGCACCATCACCTCTTGTTCCTGCTACAAAACCTCATGCCGGGAATCCCAAGATTTTCATCCCGACATCAGTTCCTGAGGGACAAGAAATTGGCAGTATGCAGAGCACGCAACATACTGAAGTTATTGAGGACAATACTACCACATCTAGTAGTCATGATTCATTTTCATCTCCTCTAATGTTTTCACCACCATCGACAATCCACCGACATCCTAGCATGGACAAGGGAATGGGAAGCATGATAAATAACAATGTTTCCTTACCTCCTAATTCGAGGAGAACATTATCGTGGGGTGGGGGCCTTGATATACCTAATCATACTAGCATGGGTGAATCATCTCCTGGGGCACTAGGTTTTCAGCAGTCTACCTAGTGTGCACCATAATTCCGTTTACTTCTGAGTTTATTGATGTGACAGAAGACCAAAGAGTTGAGCTTCAAATGATAGTGGTCAAAACTTGTATATGTCCATGGTCAGATTGTCTCATTATGACCTCAGTGAAAGTGGTGAGCAAGATCTTATAAACTAGATTCAGGTCAGATGGGTGATGATAAAGCCAACTTCAGAAAAGTTGGGTTTTTGGGAAACAAGTTATTCTGATCTTGTTATAGCTGCCTCTGTTACTTGGAATATTAGGATTACAATCCCCTGAGATCTTCCAGGTTGTAGGGAGGGGGGTTTTGCCGTAATTGTACAGATAAATTTGTTGATTTATTGGGAAAAGTTCGCCTTGAGAAAGATGGGTAAGATGTCAGTCAAAGGTTCCACGGCTTCTACCAGATGCATCCTCTAGGAAACTTCCACTGATAGAGAAGTTACATACTCCATACGATGTCTTTGTTATTTTGTAGGGGGAATATTCCCTCATTTTGTAACATCACACGCATACATGTACTAAATCATGTCTCCTTTACTGAACAGTTCTTCATAAAAGAATTCGTAAGAAGATTTCTAGTTATTTACTCTTATAAGTTGGACATCGGGAAAAAAAAAAAGTCCACTTTTTGTCTCCCCTCTCCCTTTCTCTTTCTTAACCTCCCACTCTCTCTCTCTCTCTCAAAGATTTTTGACAATGGGATATAAAATGCAAGAGAAATGTTCGACCTGTTATTTAAGTTTGTTCTCGTAAGTATATATTTTGGTAGTAGGAACTTGCTTTGTTGAACATTTTGAGCTTAACATGATTTGTTTTTTTATTTTTTATTTTTTTTATTGCCTATGCATTCGATTAATGAATTTTGAATCAATTTTAAAACTTATTCGACTCATGATTAGTGGTTCCACATAAAAGGTCACTCATATTAACCTAAATAATAACTTGAGCTTGGAAAAGATATCTAAATTTAGTGCTAATTAATATTTACTTGGACCCAAAGATAAATAACGCAAATTCCTTTTTTCAAGAAAAGAAGCTTTAAGATGTGCATAATTAAAAATATCAACCAATTTTTTTTAACCTAACCTATGACCTAGTCAAGAACGTAACTGTAGTTTGAGATGAGAGTCTAAACATGACAAAATGAAGTAAACATAAATCATGCCATTTTTAAAATTTGACTTGGTTCACAAGTCATATACTTGTACATAACACAAACAAAATAATAATAGTAATAATAATAATAATAATAATAATAATAATAATAATAATAATAATAATAATAATAATACTCCCTCCGTTCTTTTTTTATCTTCTCATTTGGAATTAGGAAAGAAATCAATACATAATTAAATACAATAAAGATTCTTTGAAATCAATTTAAAATAATATGAAAAGAAAATCAGATTCCATTAAAATCAAGGGTAAGTGGGGCATTTAATAACCATTGGAATTTGTAAAGTTTATTACATTAAAAAAATAATAAATTTTTCAGGGGTAAATGAGGGTTGAAACTTCTAGGATTAGTGAGAATTTTGAGTAGTTCATAGGTAAACTGAGGGTATTGTTGTTAATTTTTTTTATTTCAATTAATATTATTTTAGTCATAACAAATTAGAATGAGTCTATATGAGATGATTATTTTGAAATTTTTGAATGGAGAATACGGGAAGAACAAATAAGAACGGAGAGATTAATAATAATAATAATAATAATAATAGTAATAGTAATAATAATAATAATATAATAAGGTCGTTGCCCATAAACTCATGAAGAAATTGGCAGATATATATTTCACAAAGGTTACCGATTCTGCATAATCCACCTTCTCTTTATCTCCTCGTCAATCAGCATTGTGGAAATTGCAGCAGGGAGATCATACCTCTACTTGGTTTCGGGCGGTTCCTATTTCGGGGTTGGGTCAGACGATGAACGCAAAGACTTATCGATTTGTGTTGTGCTACCGCTTGAGTGTTCCATTGTTCTCTGTCTCGACGTCGTGCTTTGCTTGTTCAAGGGTTTTTACTGGGGATTTTTTCGATGATCATGCGGTGTCGTGTGCTGGTATAGTGGGACTTAAACATCGTCATAATGTTGTGCGGGATACCCTTATTGATGTTTTTTATTGATCTGGGATTTCAGCTAGAAAAGAGGTTGACATTGGGTTGTCTGGAGGGAACGACGGGGCCCTTAGACCTGCAGATGTGTTACTTTATTCTTGGGATCGTGGTCACGATGTTTGTGTTGTCTTGACAGGGTCTTCTCCTTTGACACAGTCTGGGTTATCTGACTTTGTTCCTGGATGGGTTGTGGCTGATGTAGCTCAACGAAAGCGGGTCAAGTACGATTCCAGTTGTCGGGTAATTGGATATGGTTTCCTTCCTTTCTCTTTCTTTACACTTGGGGAATTAGAAAAGGAGGCGGTTGCATAGCTAAAGCGGATTCCAGAATTTCTTAAAAACTCAAGACATTGGGGCACATGTTACTGCTCATATCCTCACTAGAATATGATTTGCTATAACTAAAGTAGTGGGTGCCCAGATTGTATTTCGACTTCCCACTAATTTTATTTAGGTTGTCTGACTTTGTCTTTTTTGAGATGAGATAATAATAATAATAATAATAATAATAATAAAATCTCAAATATTCTATGTATTATCAATTTTGCATGAGGAAAACCCGAAGAAAATGTACCAAAAATGTGAAAATTGACAAATGTCATCTTCTTCTTCATTCACAACCACTTGATTTTCACAATTCTTTCCCCATTCTCTTCATCGCCTCATCTCTCTCCTTCATAACACCAATTTGGGGAAAAACATACAAAAATCCATATTAAAAACCCAAAAAATCACAATCTCAATTGGCAAATTCCTAGGTTTGTAGATTATCATGGAACCCCAATAACAACATCAATACCATTATCAATATGAATCCCAAAAACAACCTCACACTGAAGTCTTAATATCTCAAACAACATTTTATGACTCATCTCATATTCAATCATATGATTACACTTAATATGCTGCTTATCAGCAACAATATTCCTACACTCAACCCCATCAACAACAACAACATGATTATTCATCGTACTATTACCCAGATTATTACCAAACCCAGGTTAAGACTGATCCCAACTTGATTCACCCACCCGAGGTTCCAGTTTTGGACAAAACCCATGTCCAGAATGCTGACAATATATATTACCCATCTGGTTTTTCTTGCCTCTTCTCCTCCTCCTCCTCAAGGGTATTTTTTGGTACATTTCGAATTCGGGATTTTTAAATGTAAGGTTTGTTTTGTTTAATATTGTTTGTGATTTGGGTAATTATTTGTTGTTGTTGTTTGTGCTGTTAGTTTTGATAAATTAATGTGTTGAAAAGTGGTAAAGTTGTTGTCTTGAAAAGTTTTTGATGAATGAATCATATTTTTTTCAAGAAACCTTTTTTTTTAATTAGCTATTTATGGGGAGGGATGATAAAAATGTGTGGATTATGTGCCTGATTGTTGTATTTTGAGATTTGGGATAATTCCTTAAATATAAGATTTGGTATAGTACGGCATAAATGCTACCAAGGCAAGGCGAGGCGAACTAATTGTTAAATATGATTCATGGTAGATTAGGAAGGTTGGTTGAATTTCCTATTGTAGATTCAGGTTCTCCGCTTGGTGGATGAATCTGGACATATCAAGGTTATGTACGCCTGCTTTAACTTGAGAGATATATTCAAGAAACTGACCGTACATACATTGATTCGTAAAGTGTGTAGTTTATAATGTAGGGGGATTAACCGAATAGTTTTCCTCCTATATGATAGCTGAGCCGCTGAGGTTCATATCTTGGGTTATTGACTATATAATTAATTATTTATCTTATTTTGACTTAAAGGTTGACATTCATCATTAAGTGGCTAAGGGCCATAATTTTTTGCATCAATGATCTCTTTACATTTGGTTGTATGTACCCCTTTACTCTTTGTGGTGATATTTGGTGTTTTTTTTAGGCAGGGTGTGGGGTGCGGTATTGAACATTTCTGGTTGTTTTCCTCTAGTTGTGTTTCCTGGGAAATCTATTAATACCATCAAGCGTCTGTTGATGAATTTGTTGCTTAGGTTAGGCTTGTACCTATCTCCGAAAGTGTTGATGTCATCAACTTTACATTGTGTGACAAAACTTTCTAGGATCTTGGTGCTTCTATGTTCTTTGGAGGCCAATGCTAGTAGTTTTTAACTCCAAGTGGGTTTTAAAGTTCCCTTTACAAGGGCTGAAGTGATCCAAATTTTTAGTTCGAGAGTTTGTTAATGTTTTGCTTGTTTCCTTGTAGAACTCTTAGTAACAGGCTAATGCAGGTTTGGAAATATTTTAACTTTGAAAAATTAGTTTTTAAGGATCTCTAATAACGAATTTCATCATATATTTCAACTATTTCCAAATTAAATAGGAATAAAGTTGGCTCATGAAACTCTTACAGACCATTGGACTGCTTGATGCAACTTAAGATGCCAATGTAACATTGAATATAGAGGACACAACATGAATACCTGTACCAAATGTCCTTAGTCAATGGTCTTTATGGAGTTATTATGGTTGCATTGGTTCTGTGAGCTACATATATGAGTTGTATCTCCTCGTCATATGTAGCGATCATGATAAAAATGGGAGAACCTCCTTTTTCTATTTGTCTGCTACTTCACTTTGTGGCCCCAAAGATACATGTCTAGGGTGTGCCTTATATTGAAGGACAAAATAGTCTTTTTCAAGTGTTTCTCCTTTACATTCTGTTTTTTTTTTGCTTCAAACATAAAATCAATGTTCCAAGGGATGATGTTTATCTGGAGGAACTTTTTTTCTGTTCTCACCATGTCAACTTAGGTAAGCATGAGTGAATATTGATATTGTAAAGTTAGAGTCTTCTAGGAGTTGCTAGTCATGTTTTCAAGCTGAAGCTATTTTATTTTAGCTGACAGAGGTGGAAAAAGACTTGAGGTCTTGTAAAAGACTTTGTCTTTCCATTTTTCATGCAGTCAACATCTTGGAAGGTTTTGATATAGTTTGTGAAGATGTTGCCAGTTCGACACCATGATGTTGATACCTGCTTCAATTTTTATTCGTACACTTTTAAAGATATCTAGCACTCTTGTTAAGGATGTACTCTATTTTTTGTTTAGAGGAGGATTATGTTATGTGAACATTTCTAAGGTTGAATCTCATTTTAGACTGAAAAGCTTATTTTATCATTTGGGAGTAAAACTATTTGGAGCTAAAATTGTTATATTTATTTCCTCGTGGAAGCAACTCCAGTTAGTCACTTCTAATGACTGGGTATTTACACTTGATGTATCACCAACCTAGTTGGTGTTTCACATATCACATTCTCTTATATATATATATATGACATGAGTGCCTCTGCATCTAACCATCCCTGGTTAGTGTAGAAGTGGTCATATTTGATGACCAAGCTGGATGATTGGCATAGTTCATCATAGTACTGGTTGTAGAAGGTTTGCTATTTGTCCAGACATGTCTCAAAATGTTCTTCCGTATTCGGTTAGGTTCTAGGTGTAGATTCTTGACTTGTCATTTTTCAAATTTGCACCTAAAACCTGGCCTGAGGCAAAAACAAAGTTTTTTTAAAAAATTTGCTTCTTTTATTTGACCTAGAGCTGACCCCAACTAGCTTAAACAATACGAGATAGCCATCAGCTAATTGCGACTGCTAGGAGTCAATTTCTTGTGGGAGATTGGTTGCTCAATCCTGAAGCGATTTGTCTCACGGGATACTCTAGTGTTGGTTGTATTATCATTCTCATTCGTACATTAAGTTGAAAACTGACCATAGTTCCGAGAAACTGTTAATGGTTTTGAGGTAATGAATTCCTTCCTACATGAATTTGAGTTTATGGAATTTATGCTCCAGTTGTTATTTCCTTAAAATTATTTTTGGTAATATTTTTCTTTTCATGACAGATTGATAGTTCTTAAGCTTGCATTTGCTATGATCCATTGTATCTGGCTGACAAACTGAAAATGTAGAGGCAAGACATTGTTTGAAACAAACTGACCATCTCTATTGATGGTGTGACATATGAATTTTTTCTTTGAAGTTATTAGTTTGATAGGAATGTCAATATCTTATATTTAGTTGTTTGGTGAACTTTGGTCATACAATGTCTCATGTTCTGCCTCTTCTTCTAGCAGCGGAGCTGTATGTATAGGATCTTAGCAGGTGAAGTGTTATTTATATGTGTTTATATTCTCATATATTGGATACAAGCAAGGAATTTACCTATGAATTGATAAACTTCAATCTGCATTCAGAGTGGATGATCTTCATAAATGATTCTTGGTTGAATAAATCAGTGCAACTTATATAATATATAATTGTTTATACTGTCAAACCACATCATACTTTTGAGCTTTTTTTTTGGGAGAAACATCTATTTTTGTTTAGTTATGTTACTTTCATTGTAATGTTGTTTTGCAACCTGATCATTTTGTATACCAGGCTTGAGGCAGTCAAGCTGGTCGATCATCTAGAGGGTGTGGAACTTTTGGTTGTCATGTAGAGGGAGAGGTGGAGATCGTGGTAAGTATGTTGTGCTTCATAATACAAGATTGGCATCTTCAGCCACTAGTGATGCTCCATTGGTGGCCGAGGGCCAAGCCTCTTCATGCAAACCACCACCTCGTATGGCATCGTGTAAAATTTACAAAATTGATTGTATTACTCTTGAAGTCCTTGAGAAGCATAAGAATGGAAAGCAACATAAGCGAAATGTGAAGGTGCACGAGGATTAACAGAATTTAAGCAGAAATCTGACAATGCAGGATCCTAAAATGTCTGTGTCTCAACCTACACCTGAAACAGTTCCTTCCCATAAAGCTTTTGGGTCCAACAACAATTATCCTTCAAATGAGAGTGCAGCTATCATGCCTGCTGCTCCAGACAATAAAGGTGAAGCCACCACAACAGAAAAGGATACAGAGAAACCTGAAACTGTAGGGGTACTACCATCTTAAGAGTTGATGAGGAATGATCATTTTTTTGGTAGGGGTGGGTTGAAGAGAAGGATAAGAGGGGGATGTGGTGGGAAGTGGATGAGAGCCTTTGATGGGTCAAGAAGAGTTGTTGAGCTTCCGAAGCCTAAACAGCTGGTTCCTTTCATATGCAACTTGTGTAATGTGAAATGTGAGTCTCAGGTTGTTTTTGAAAGCAATATAGCAGGTAAAAAGCACCTTGCAAAGATGAAGCATTTTCAAGGCCATAAATAGTCCCTTGGAGAAGGGATTCTTGCATTATACCCTACTTTCGCTAATCTTCCATCAACCTCCATTCCGCAAGCCAATCAACAAGATCCCCACAATGCTCAAGCCCTTGCATCAATGATGTTGAATCAACAAAATCTGCAAGGTCCTCAAGCGTCCTCAAGCTACTCATGCATCTTTGGCACAATTTCTCCATCAACAGGGTATTCATGATGCTTAAACCTTTTTTATTCAGTTGGTTCCATACTTGCTCACTTTAACCCCACAAGTACCCAACCAACCCGGGGTATCATTACCTATCCCGGCAGCTGGGTTTAGGATAGATAACCAGCAAACTTCTCTGAGTCAAGGTGCACATGTTTCTGTTGGAGCTGAGAGCCATTGTGTTGCCGTATAAGATAAAATGGAGCAGCAAAATGTGACTAGTAATGTTGAATCCTAAGCTGTTGTAGGAATGCAAAACAAAACTGTTGATGCCCCGTCAGAAAATAAAAGTCAGCGCTAAGGAAGTTTTTCCGGTCCCTACAAAAGAGGAAACTTCTATTTCATGACATCATAAACAGTTCAGATAAGATGGAAACCCGTTTTCTAACACAATCGAAGTAGTACTTGGTTTATTTAAGTGCTCCATCTAAGAGCACGTGCTTCTGGGGATCTGGAGTAATAGTTTGAACCCAATTGGAACTGGAATTTTTTCCTAGTGCCAACAACTTCTTTGCTAGAATATATGTTAGATATAGATAGAGATCTTGCTTGAAGAATATAAGGGCTGAATTATCAAATGCTTCCGAGTTTCTACTTTTTAAGTAGTTATTACTCTATTAATGATATCGTTTTTCTTGAAATGACCACAGTGCCAACTTTCTTGAAATGACCATATGGAAAAATTAGAAGATAATTAGAGATATTTTCTAATTATGAAATAATGTTGTTAATTATCATTAATTTGAAAGACGAGAGAAGTTGGAAAAGTATGGGAATGAATATAAGTGAAAACTTGACAAATTAATTAAATTTTTAATGTAATTTTCACCTTGGGTTTAAGAAAAGTTTTAAGATTTTAATTTTTAATGAGGGTAAGTGGTAAAACTTTACAATGTAAATAACTATTAAAACTCGAGAGTATGTACTAAGCTACTTCTACGTTTGTCTAATTTATTTTGTTATAGTTCAATCTCAAACATCAATGGTTGCAAGTAAAATAAATCTTTGATCAAAATGTTTGAACTTGAGTGTTGACTATACAAAATAAAAAATTTTACTCCCAAAAATTGAACAATGACTCCCCTTACATGTTAAGGTCCATAGTACAAAGCCCCGTCCCTCCTTTTTCATTAATTTCATTCACTGCTCTCCCAAAAATGGCACTCCAAGCATCAACACCCTCCAAACTCCAACCGTCCCTTCAACTGCAAGCACCTTATCCCTCATTCCCACCAACTTCCTTTAACTTACAAAGTAAAATTACCAATTTAACCCTCTCATCTCTGCAAAAACCCTGGTATTCCCTGACCTATTCCAATAAGAATTCCGACGGATTTACAATTAGAGGTTCACTGGACTTAACAACCGATATTCCCCCAAATGCTCTCCGTAGGAAACAAGACCCACTTTGGAGAGGAGGCTTTAGTTTAGGGGTAGATTTGGGATTGTCTCATACTGGTCTTGCCCTTAGCAAAGGCTTCTCCTTTCGCCCCTTAACTGTATTTCCCACCTTTTTCTACTATATTTTCTTCATTTTAATTAATTAATTAATGGGATTGTTCTTCTGTTTATTATTAGGTGTTGAATTTGAGAGGGCAGAAGCTTGAGCTTCAACTCATTCAAATTGCAGAAAACGAGGTAATCTTAAATGGGAATTTTTGTTTTTTGACCTGATTAACTTCAAATATTTGAAACTTTCCTGAAATTATTGTTTGATTTTGATTATATAATAATATTTAGGAAGTAGATGAATTCATAATTGGGTTGCCAAAGTCGAGTGATGGAAAGGAGACTCCTCAGTCCAACATAGTCCGTAGTGTTGCTGGAAGGCTTGCTGTCAGGGCTGCTCAGAGGTATTCTTCATTTATTAGTATTTTTTTTTTTGGCGTATAGGGAGTCGCAAAAGGCAATGATTTTCGATATTGACTGTCTTTTAAGACTTCGACCAACGGACCAACTAACCCAATTCAGTTCACCTTTTATTGATAATGTTAGTTTTGGCACCAACTGATTGGTAAAACCTAATAGCTTCGGATGTAACATTTGCTAACATAGATAGGTAAATTGATATTGTTGATAAGTAACCTCTGTTACATCATTTGTGTCATCTTGGAATATTGGGTATAGCAAATTTATAAAACACTACGGAGTAGTACTCTTTTGTCGAGGGGCCATTGTAGGGTTCCTGATTAAATACAAGGTCTTGGATGATAATGTGATATTGTATCTCTAAGGTGGGTTATCGTGATTCGTGAGTGCATGACTCTGGTCATTGCTGCCGTTGTTTTTGTTGTGATGATACTCCGTACTACCGTTATTTAACTTACTACATTATTTAACTTGTATGGAAGTTCAAGTACCCTACATGACGTGAAAGTTTTAGTGTCTCTGCCAGCTTCCTATGTAGCTTTCTGAAAAGAGAAGCAGACATGTAATAAAATTGTTCGTGTCAATTGAAGGACTGAGAAATGGGGATTTCTTTTTTAATTTCATTCCTCATTCTACGTCGATCTAATATACAGTTGGAGACTTGCAATAAGTTATTATTGAGGTCTAATGTTGCCAAAATCTGTCTGTGAGCCACTGATTTAGGCTATAAAACAACTTTCTGACTTGAATTAGGAGTTGTGCTTTTTCTAAGTTGCACCTCATTTAAGGATTAAAGTATTGTAGTATTTGTTGCTCTATAGTTATTATGTTCATCTGAGTGCATAGTGCCTAGCTAGAGATTAATTGTTCCTGTATTCTGCTTGCTCGACACTAGTGTTTGACATATCGGGATACCGGGATAGTGTATTTGTACTGATTCTATGTAAACCAGAGATTAATGACTTTTATTGATATTCTTTCTATGATATTAAGGGGCTGGAGGGTATATTTGCTAGATGAATATGGCACATCTGTCGAAGCAATGGACCGAATGATCAACGTGTAAGTCTTTGGCTACTATGCTTCATGTTATATACATTCGCATTATTTTTAGTGAGAAAAACAAGAAAGATTAATGACTCTAGAAATTGAGCAAGTTTACATTTCTTGTTCTTGCGTTATATTCTTGGTTTACCATCCACTTATCCACATAGTATCATACGTGGATAGACTTATACTTTAATTCTCTCAGGGGTGTCAACAAGGCTGCACGTCATGGAAAAATTGATGCCTATGCTGCGATGGTAAAATTTGTTGTGTTTATCCTTTTTTCGCTCCTTAATATGACGTTCATTGACCAACTTAGTGTTTGGGTTACCTATATGAAATACTCTGTAACAACACACTACCTTATTTCTATTGATTGATGTGCTGATTCTATTGTGTCACTTTGAATAGATGGTGCTGGAGAGATATTTCTCCAAGTCTGGTGAAGGAACTGAACTTGTGTGGCCAAAGCAGTTAGAATTACAAGAAAAGATCCGAAAGGGTCCTCCAGAAGATGATGATTTCTACCCCAGTTTCAGCCAGCCAATCTGATACCCTCCTTTGGCTTGGAAAGCCGTGAGCAGATGGGAAATCTGTCCAGAGATTCAGATTCATTGGCTCTGATTACTTTTCAGCTAAAATGGTTCTACATTTTGCCTCAGATCATTTTATAGTTTAATCTTGAGTTTTTCCCTTGAGCCTTGTCAAATACCTGAGCCTTCTTTATGGCATTTTAGAGTACAATTAGGCTATTCATTTGTAGGGACTTAAGCTTATTGTTTTATGCCTACAATTGCTCATGTGAACCTGTATAGTATAAAATTAATTTATACCGACAAATTCCATTTTACTGAAGATTTTGATACTCCGTTCATGATCACCTTAATAATTTACAGGTTTTTCATTATTGTACATTCTCATATTGGTTATGGTCTTTCATTATTCGTTAGTTCTTGATCATATTACCAGCTCTGCTGGGTTTTCCTCGATCGATTATTCATGGCAAAAGGTGAACTTATCTCTTGGGGTTTCGTTTCCATCCCTAATTATTCCGATGTAATTAACTATTTTCTTGCGAGGGAGATAAGTAGTCCGATGTGAACTATACCAGCATCATCCATCAGCAGTTTCCGATTCTTTTGGAATTTCAGACCATGAAGAAGAAGATACCATGAGGTGTTTCCTTACTACTTTAAAGAACAAGCCTACTTAAATCTGCGCAAAAAATGATAAAAGCCTACAAAGGTATGAATAAAGTCCGAAAGGCGGGAGACCTTGGTTCTTAGAAACATTCGAGAAGTGATAGCCGTGGGCAGTCATCGGTTACCCATAGTTTCTTAATTTCCGAGAATCAACAAGTAATACTGAGTGCACACTTGACCAACAAGAATGGATTATGCATGAATTCTCAACTCTAAATCATCAGCACAACATCGATGATTTAGTTCTTTGTCGTATCACGAAGAAGCTCCCCCAGGAATGTAAAAAAAAAAAAAAATCCCAAAACAAGACCGGGACAACAGTAAAAACCCTCATTATATTTAGTACATATCTCATACAATTTTGAACATGAACACAAATGTTTGGAACATGTTCAGAACTTTAAATCAGATATAGCATTGATTTGTAACATATGTATAAAAAAATCTATAACATATGCAAAATACTTTAGAACATAAGAACAAATATCACCTAAAATTGTAAGATTATACAAATGACAATAATTAACAGATTTTCACCTGATTCAAAAACTAATCATGAAGAAATCACCATAATATCAAAAGATCAATAAAAAAATAGAGCAGAAACCTAAAAAAGTACATAAACAAAAATTAAATACAAATTACAAAAATCGAAGGAAAATTCTACAAAATACCCCTGTACTATTGAGTTTTCTATATTGTGTCCAGTGATTTTGAAAAGTCTACACTGTGCCTCTGAGGTATGTTTAGTAAACCCGTACCCTTTGCTGGATAACTTAACTGACGGAGTGAAGCTCCGTTAACAGACGTATCACTTATTTCACTTTCCGAACCCTAAATTCACGATCTTTAACAAAATTCGACAATTTTCGACAGACATAGGGTTCGAAATTACCTTAGCTTCACTGACGCCTTCATCCTTCAACAGAAACTTGTTGCCGGTGTTCTCAAACTTATCGCTGGTAATTATTGCCTTGAATTCTGCTAAAAAATTGATCGTCCTTGGTGGTTGAATGAAACAGAGTGCCAGAAATGATGAGTGTTTAATGTGTATTGATTGTGAAACAGTGAAAAGAAGGGAGAGTGAAATAAGTGAAACGTCCATTAACGAAACTTCACTCCATTAGCTAAGTCATCCAGTAAAGGGTACAATGTATTTACTAAACGTACCTTATGGTTACAGTGTAAACTTTTCAAAATCATTGGACATAATGTAAAAAACGCAATAGTATATGGATATATTGTAGAATTAAAGAAAATACAGAACAAAATCACTAGAAATCAAATTACACACCAACACTGATGAATTAGATCAAAATTGATTACGATAAAACTAATAAATAATGCAGAAACCAATGAATTTAGTCGAAAATGATAAAGAATGTGATAGTAAATGATGCAGAAACCGATGAATTTAATCGAAAATGATAAAGAATGTGAACTCAGGATAAAAATAATGAATTCGATCAACTGATAAAGAAAGGCAGGAAAGAATTCATGTCTTGCTCGACATGAACTACAAAAAAAGGTTCAATATAATAAATTGTATACAAAATATAAATGAGTGAGAAAATCCTATTCAAAAAATGTTAAAAGACACGAAAATTTAGATCAGAAACTAGAGGTAAAGTTTCAAGCTTTGAGCCAAGGGAATACATTGGGAGAAGTAGGCAATCGCCCCGTCAGAACTTCAACCCCAGTTTCCGTCACCTGCAGGATAAAAAATTCAAGAAATAAATCACCAAGGATTTCATATAAATTGAATTGAGATATTGAGCTCTAAGATTGGTTCTTAACATGTGGATGAGTAGTTGAGTATCACTAGCCGAGTTGGGGTAAGAGTTGAAGGGTTAATAGAAAGCTCACTAGAGATTGAGTGATATCCAGAGATCAATTTCATGTGAACAAGCTTTAAAGCTCGTATAATTTCAAGAGAACAATAAACAATTAAAGGAGAGTGTGTCACTGAGTCTATTAGATGTTTATAGAGAAAGCAGTAAAAACCTTGCAGCATATGAACTGAACAAAAAAGAGCCCCTCAAACCAGACAAAAGAGAAATAGGTACTTCTATGCTTTAAGAATGACAAATGATAGAAACATAATCAGATCATAACAGTTACCAGTAAAGTATGCTCAAATTGAGCACTGCGCTTCCCATCTGCAGTAACAGCAGTCCAACCATCAGGCCACATTCTGTCGCGCCAAATACCTATAAAAAATAAGTGGGTTAACACTTTATCTGGGCAATATTGTTGATTGACAATGAAAGCTAGCATAGCAGGCATATAAGAATTATTTTTTTGAAAGCAATAACCATATAGCTGCGTAATAGTACCTGCATTAATCATTGGTTCAATCGTGAAGGTCTGTCCAGCCTTCATCACACCAACCGCTTTATTTCCTTCTTTCATTAAGGAAGTCAATAATAAATGCAGGAGCAAAGGATTGTTCTTTAGTGACTCAGCAGAATGGCAATGTTTAATATAGAAAAACCAAGAAGAATTGCATATAATAAATAAAATTGATTAGTAATTATTCAAGGATACTCGCATAATGAGGAATGTTTGGAGCACAGTGGAAAAGCTCTCCGATTCCATGACCACAGTATGACTTAACCTGAATTTGTTCAGATCACGGAACTAGCTGTTCAGATCACGGAACCTTCAATGATACTTCAAAGTACGAGTTTCAATGACCACATACCACAGAGAACCCTGACATAGAAGCATGTCGACTAATGACCTCTCCAACTTCTCGGAATCTCATGCCAGGCTTCACTGAAATCAACAAAAGAGAATATAAACAGAAAAAACAAAAAGTGCTTCAGTAACCAAGATGTGGAGCATAACAAATAAGATTTCATGGATGCATCATTCCATAATTTTTAAAATGAAGCCACCTTCCTAACTCCCAGTTTTCCTCATCTGACCAGAGTAAGAGATCCAGAATAAAGAGGCTGGTAAATGAGAATACAACAGTAAAATCCAATATCCTGTAATTGCCTTTTCCAAGAATAACGGAAATAAGGATGGGATTCAATTACAAAAAGGACCAATAACAGAATAGATGGCATGAATACAATCGTAACTGCATACTTATCATGAAGCTGTAAGCTTAGAATTAAAGTCGATGCTTAATTAGTTTGGTCTAGAGGACCTTGATAATTTATTTTCTTTCTGTAATTTTGCAAGTCAGTGATATTTTGTTTTTATCTGTTCTTTCAATGCAAAAATAAATGCAAAGGATGAAGAAGAAAAAGAAATATTGTTTGTCCAAAAAAAATTTCAATTTGTTTTTACCCAAAAGAGCATTTCTTTTAGTTCTACATTCTTAATTCTTATCTTGAAATAATAAATTAATTTCGTATAGGAATTTTCGATGCCCTTCGGGTTATATTTTCAGCAACTCCGCTTATTTCATAAAGTATTCGACTTGGTTTCCGTTTACATGTGAACAACTACCCAATATTCGGGAGATCCTTTCCCTGAACCCACACGGGTTTCCGCGTATACCATGTTCACATATGTCTCAGTTCATATACACAAAGAAACTACTCAAAAGTACCCAAACAAGTGGAGAGGACATAAATTCATCAGTTGTGTCAATACTAGTATACTAATACTGAACGACTGAAGCAAGGGTTCTATGTAATGTCATAAAGTATAATCTATTTGTTTGAGGAAAGATATTACTTTAAAACTCAACATGTAACAAGGATTCTATGTAACGTCATTAAGCACCAACCTATTGATATTGCTTTCTCCAGGCATTCATATGTACACTGGACCAACTTTTGTGATGCCTCATCAACATTTCCAACAAAATAGGTCTCATTCAGATCACCTGCAAATGATTCAAGCAACAATCAGCACACTTATCCCCTTGGGCGATTGTTAAATCACCAATTGATAGTTTCAAAGAACATAATACTCACCATGGACTCCTTTGTAATAAACAGTGACATCAACATTAACGATGTCACCATCTTCTAATACTCTGAAACAAGGATTTTGAAAGTCATTTATGAAGCATTTAAATTGACATACAGCCATTTGCAGAACAAAGTAATGTCGTCATATCTTTTGGGCAACCAAATAGCAAGAGCAGAAAATATTTTTCACTCTGTCAAACATATATACTTTTCAGACATCCATCCAACATATTCATCCAGTGGATCAATGTGTAAGATATGTAAAAATCAAGATATTATAATCAAGGACCGACAGCAGACACTTTCAAGGTGAAAACACAAACTTATGACTGCAGCTTATGGTGTAACTTACGATTACCTTTTTTGAGGGGGTGAGGAGGGGAAGAGTGGGAAGAGGGGAGTAAACCACCGCCCCACTACCATTAACAAAGACAGATCAAAGAGCTAGCGAGCAAAGGAAAAGATAAAGCATGATGTTAAAAGATATGAAGCACTAGGGATATACCTGGCATCAGGTATCCCATGGCAAATGACTTCATTGACAGACCTAACCAACAGAAAAATACCATATAAGTTACAGATATCATCAGAACCACAACAAAGTTCTAAGGAAATTAACATGTAAAAGTACCTACGTGCAGCAGGATTTTGGAAAGAAATGATAATTTAATGGAGAGGGATAGCCTCCTGCATTCATGAAAAACAATTAGAAAATCATATAACCTTAGATGACACAAACAAGGCTCTCACAAAAGAAAAGATACTCAAAGCTTCATAAGACCTGAAATAAGAAGTTTAAGTTTATGTAAACATAAAAAAATCCAGGTGAGAAACGCACGTGAAAGTAGATAAAGCTAGGAACAAAGTTGGCTCCTAATCTGAACTGGGAGAGAGTACCAGATCCCATTCCTCAAGCAAGGATGAGAATATACTCACAGCTAACACAGTTTTCTTACGAAACACTGGAAGCTATAGGTTTATGAATGTCTCAGTGCTTTAGATCTTCCAAAGCAAGGGAGCAACCAAAAAAATACATGTATGTTTTGAAAAGAATAGATGAATATTCATCCAAAAAACTTGCTCTTTCCAGTGCCAAGTGACTATGTCTCGTCAAAATTAGAAAGTACATCCCATGAGTGTCCCAACAACAGGTAAAAGATAAAATTGACAGTCTTATCACAGTTACTTAGTAACTAAAACAGTCTCCATAAATCAACATACAATCAATAAACCTCAGCTGTGAAAAGGGGAAAACAGAAAGGCTACAGACAAGTACAAACTTCTTTGATTCCTGTCATAAACCAACACATACCGGCACTTATAGTAGCTTCATGGACCACTCGGTCAATTTCATCAGTCGTAATCCCTGGCCGAATTACACGCGCAGCAGCATCTAAAACCTCTCTGGCAATCTGGAGAAAGCAAGTTTCAGAGTTCAAAATAAGGTCACAGTAAATTAAATACAAAAGAACAGGAGAGTATCAGTAAACAGAATATAGAGAACACAAAAACCTAGCCCATATTCCCAGCCAAAGGAGAACAGTCAATCTACAAATGCTGGCTAGTCAAGTGGATGTAACTTCTTTCCCAGTTCCACAGTCAATTATCTTCATACCCTCCCCCTTCCCTAATAGATACACACAAAGCATCCAGAATGAAAATCCTCTCAAATGCAAATTTCAAATGAACTAGCTTGCAAACTACTAGAGACAATTTCACTCCAGTATTATGACACTAATCTAGTTTCATCAAGATAGTAGAACAATATTTAACGAAAAGTAGGATAACAGGAGACCCACAAAACTGATCACAGCAGCTAAAGAGACAAAGCACTCCATATCTTTATTGGGTCTGGTAAGCCAACACTAAAAATTAAGAAACAGAGTTACTTTAACAAGTCCAAAAAAATATTGTCATGATGCCGATAATCCAATCTTTACATGACCTGCACTGTCACTAAATCTATGCAAAAACACTAGAAAATATGTTACAGCAACAACCAAGACTCAGATTTAAAACAAGAGGCACTCTTCAAAACACAAAATCTGAACTCTAGACAATAAAAACCTAAGCAAATAAAAAGACCTTACCTTGCAGGTTTCCCTCATTTTTTCAATCTGCTCTGGATTTTTAATCTGCCAAGTATTAAGGGAAAAAAAAGTTCATAAACAAACAGCAAGGAGAAACAAAGTTCATAAAATAAACTGGAAAAAAATTCCCACTATTCCAGTATTTTGAGTATAATTTTAAAAGCATACCTCAACAATGTGCTGCAGGTTGCTCTCCGGCTCAATCTTGGGGATACCCTACAGGTATTTGAAGCATCTCATAAGAACTTCATAATTTACAGGAATAAAGTATCAAAGGTAGTGGCAGTAGATTTATTATATATGAACTAAAGGAAACAAGTAGCTCCAATGATGAGAGGATTAACATCTCCTGCTCAATCTTGGGAATACCCTACAGGTATTTGAAGCATCTCATAAGAACTTCATAATTTGCAAGAATAAAGTACCAAAGGTAGTGGCAGTAGATTTATTATATATGAACTAAAGGAAACAAGTAGCTCCAATGATGAGAGGACTAACATCTGTTCAGTGCCTTGAACTGTGTTGAATGCAAAAAACTACAATTTTCAATGAAAGATAGGAAAAACTTACATCCAATGCCCAATCAGGTAGCTCGATATGTGCAGGTACTGCACGATGACTTGATATGGGGTATGGCCTTAATGATCTACACCAGGAAAAAAATTACATTCCAGAAAAGGTCAAAATGAGGTGTCAACTCCCAAATGCTTGTTTATATAGATATCTAACTCGCACGTCGCACCCCTCAAGATCCCCCAATAAAATAAAAAGAAGAGAAAAATTATTGCAATAGATCTGTGCTTGATATGTGCAGCAACATAAGATACAATTTAATCAACAAATGACACATGCAATTTTAGAGCATAAACGAAATGCCACAGCAGAGCAAATTACTCAATTTCTCAACCAAACAATTAAGTCTTTTGGGGGGCATAACAATATTAATGATCTCACCCCCAAAGAAATAAATAATTCAATATTCCATGATGTAGCAGTCATGATGAAATTACACTAGGAATTTGGTATAGCTTAAGTATAAACATAGTACAACACAAAAAAAAAAAAAAAAGATGTAAATGGAAATAACAAGAAACAAGTAAATGTTGACATCATACCCTGTCCAATCGAAATGAGGAAGTTTTGAAGTCCGAGACTGCCCTTTTCTTAAGCAATAAAGCCAACCTTCACTATTTTTGTCCCCTGCATTTGCCTTCAAGTGCACCAACTTATGAGAACTCCAAGATTCCTTAAAACACTCCTGGGAACTACAATAGGCATAAGTTAATAAACATAGGTTGATATTAGCCATATTATATAAGCACCCAAGAAATCATGGGTCCCAGAGAGTCAGAAATAGCATGCACTCCCTCCTAAGTCCTAGGAATAATATCTCCCCCACCCCTCAAGCCCCACTCTCTTGTTCCCCAAATCCAGCCCAAATAAAACGAAAAAAAAATTAGGAACTAAAAGGTGCAATGAAATAATTAAAGCTAACAAGTAGGAGATCCTATAAGATAAAGCCCCAATGGATTTCCCATTTTAAGTCACAGCGATTTTTGTAGATAGATAGATGATTACCAGAATGCAGCACCTTCCTTTGGGAACTTCAATTGTACACACTTTGGACACCTGCGAAAGTTAAATAAGGATAAGATTCAGCTCAACTGCTCAAGTATATTACATTATTTGCTAAATGATCTCAAGAAAACTTGAGAATCACAAAGCTGACATTAAGAGACCTGGAATACAAGTTTGCTACTCATTGACAATTAACATCGGTGTTTGGCCTTTAAAGGCCTGTTTAAGTTGTCACGTCATACAATTTGTCTATTCCCTACTGGAGTCCTTCTGGAACTCTGTAAGCTTTATGAGACCAAACATCCTTGACTCCTTGAAAATTACTTAGCAAGTTCATCTACAACTTTCAAGGGTCTCAACGAAGAGATTTTAAAAATATGAGGGCCTTCATGATTCAAGCTTTTCAAAACAGAAAATCAGGTTCATTTCCTTTGACATTGTCCCTCTTTTCACAGATTGAAAACCTCATTCCCCCTCCCTCTTGTAAGAAGAAAAATATTGATAAATTAAAAACTAATCATCCTTTTTGAAAGACTAGAAAACTCAAAGACAAAGAACTATATTTCCAATTTAAGTTAAAATTTTGCTCAGGTCAAAATAATCATGAACACGTAGGAAGTAAGAGTTCCGTACAAATTTACGCTAACGAATGATCACACTCAATTATTTAAGAAAATCGAGGAAAGACAAAAATATGGAAGTTTTACGAACTTGGCATTCGTTTGAAAGAAAAGATTAATCAACTGAAAGACACCCCTACACAATCAAGACAACTATATATACAAATAACCAACTACTCCTAACAAACCCAGGTCAAATTAATCATGAAACAAAAATTTAAAAAGACAACAGCTTTATGCTTAAACCATCGATCAACACAAAAGGGCACTTTCAATTAACCAAGAAATTGCAAAGATTCAAACTTTAACACAAATTAAGGAGGGTAGAAAGTGGGCCATACTGAAGATGAGCGGGCTTGGAGCAACGAGCACACAACAAAGCTAATTCCTTTGCTTCAGACCCATCGCCAGCCATTGTTGTATTACTGTAATTAAGATTGGATTAGTGCAATCAAATTAATTTAAAGATAATTAACAATAAATCATATATTAAAATTAATTTTAAAAAATATCCTTATTTTTTCTTTGATAATACCTGATGTTTGAAGTAGCAAAGTGATTAGGGAGGAGAGAGAAAGGGGGGAATATTAGGGTTGAAGAAGCAGAGGTTGGGCGGGCGGGGATGAAGACCAAGTTTTTTTTTAACTGCTCGAATGTGGAAAAGTAGAAAATCTTATGCTTTTACTGAATTTTTTTAATTATTTTATGTAAATGTTGAAGACTTAGAAGAGAACTAATTATAGATTTCAATTAGTGGGGGCGAATTGAAAAGAAAAAAGGGTGAGACAGTCATTTTATTTGTGAGGAAGTGAAAGTTTTAATTTTTGGAAAAATTAAAATTAAAAATATAACTTTTAATCCATCTTATTGGTAATGGTTAATAATTGCTTATTTCATAAAAATATAACATATAGGGTCATTTTTTATTTAAAATAACTAAGTGGCTGATCTCGTTAGCATTCTTACACGTAGTTAGACCGTTATTTTTTTATTTAACTTTTTAAAATGCAATTATTCCAAAGGTTGTATTTTAGTATTTTCTCATTAAAGAACCCAATAACTAAATTGTGACACTTGGTGCATAAAAAAGAGAGAAAAAGTAAACTATTCTAAAAAATATTTTGTCATAATTTTCTATTCTCTATAAAATGATATCCATATGCTTATAAGTTAATAATATTAAAGTTTTACTCTAATGTAGGAGAGATGATGGTGGGGAAAAAGTTTGATTCACTAATTAGCTTGATAAAATTTCCCTAATACTTTTTTAACCAAAATTATAAGGTGAATGAGAGAAAAAGTATAGCAAGAGACCCGTATCATTGATAGCACCTTTGCTAAATCAACATACATAAATGTGTGTCTAAAAGTTAAAAGTGGCTCTCTTATTGTATTTGTCACTTATAAGTAGCTTGAAAGGAATAAAATTTGATATATGTGAAGAAACTCTTAATTTTATTTAAAGCAACAAAAATCTAACTAGATAAAAGGACCTTTTGGTGAGTATAAGAAAGGTTATGTTAGTAGAAGTATAAGAAATCAATTAAAAAATGTTGCCAAAAAAGAAATCAATTAAAATAAGTTTTAAAGTTAATGCATATAGTTTCAACCACTCCTAATGTATAATATAACCTTGTAAAAGTATATAAAACTTTTTTTTTCACCGGATACGAAAAAGTGTCTATAATCCACGAGTTTTGTTACAATACACAATCTTTTACATATTTTCAAAAGTTATACCAAAATTGAAATAAAAGTATTAGACGCTTGGATAACGTGAAAAGGTTAGAAATCATTTAATTACGACAATACTGGGTCTTTCTGGAAGAGATCAATTTACGTCAGTTGCTACTTGACATAAGTTTGTAGATGTCGTAATTAGAGAAAGGGGAGAGGCAGAGGAGATCAATTTTAGTCAGTTGCTACTTCTGAAGAATTTTCGGATTCACCAACCATAATACCGCACCTGTTTGGTTTGTCAAAACTTGTATGTACTGATGCAAGATGTTAAATTAAGCATGAATCAGAGAGTTGATGTTTATGCTAACAAGCATGTGTAGCCAAGGGGAAATCATGTTGAGATATGTGACCGCTATTTAGTTTATGTTTACGGGCTGCTTGTCTTTGCATATATAGATGAACTCAAGTTTCCCGCTGTCGAAATTTGTGCACATATGCATTGTAAATCCCTGAAATCAGAAATTCACGAGTGTAATTCAAAGCTTTACCAGTCAAATTTGGAAAGTCACTTGTTATTTATCCTTGGAGGGAGTACTAGTCATTTGCATTAATTACCACTGACGACTTGGAGACTTGCGGATCTTCATCCCTTGTTCTGATTTACCTTGTAGGTCAGTTAATTCACTACTCCTGGAGATCTTCATCATTCTCAGAGGGTCTATTCAATTAGGCGATTCATAAAAAAAATTTTGGATCCACTATTCACCACTCATACGTACTTTACGTGAAGTATAAACTTACAAGGCATATGATGTGAAGATGCTGATTACGAAGTATAAAATTTGCCTTTTTCGTCAGCCGTCGTCTATTCTTATCTTTTGCAGTAAAATATCTATTCAGAATGTTGAATGTGACAGCTGAATATCAGCCTGGTCAGCAGAGTTATTTGAAATATTACAAACATCACCGTCCATCTGCATTATAGCAGCAAGGTCAGAGAAGATGGAAAGCCAAAAAGAGGAATAATTCCAAGAAAGCAAAAACAAAAACGGCTATGGAGTTCACTATTGACTATATCATATAGAATACTGCACAGTAACCCGAATGAATCTTGTGAGCATTACGAGCATGGAGAATCAGGGATCTTTGACTCACCGCCACATATACTAATGTACAGAATAACCAAAGAATTCACTTCTGCCTTCTAGCCAGGGGAATTCAGCCAACAGAAATTCCCAGCTGGAAGTTGGAGTGAAGCTGAACTAGTTAGAACTATGCACAGTACTCCAGTGGTAGCTATGGTCTGTTCAAGTCTTCAACAGTCACAGTATCACAAACCATGCAATTCAATGGATGAAGGGGATTGGCTAGATCAACTAGGAAGCACAAATATACACAAGGAGAGTTACAGACCCAATACGATCATTACTTGCCAAATATCAGTAACAAAAGATTATCTGTATTAGTGGTTATTTGGTATTACACTTCTGTACAAAGTCTTCCTACTACACTGCCCCAATTGACCCTCCCACATTTATCAGCTTGCAGCCGCAATCATAGCTGCATTAATGCCACAATCACCCAATCCTTTCACACTCATTTCTGTGTAGATTATCAGGGCATCTTTTAGTCTGCCTTCTTCTTTGAGGCCACTTATGAGCGCATTACATATTTTGGCAGCCAAGAGAAAACCCTTGTCAACCATTTCTCGGTACCAAGCATATGCCCCATCGAAGTCCTTCAGTTTGCAATATCCATCAATTAGTATAGTGTAAGTATCAGCTTTTACAAGAACTCCTCTAGATTTCATATCACTAATAAGATCAATTACCTTCTTCCGGTCTCCCATCTTTAAGTTCCCCAAAATTAAACTATTGTATGTCATCTTGTCAAGCTCAACTCCCTTGCTTATCATCTCATCATGCAAAGAAAGCGCCTTTTCGAGTTCTCCATGCTCCACATTAGCAAAAATAAGGGCATTATACACAAGTCTATCAGGAGTCAGACTAAAATCCAACATTTCTTGATAAATTTTATCTACTAGCAACAAGCCTTCTTTGCTACTTGCGCTAATTAATGAATGATAAGTGCTTAAGGTTGGTTTAATGCCCTTTTTCTTCATAGTTTCATACAAATCTAAGCATTTCGAGATTTTTCCAGCACCAGAATACCCATGAATTAGACAATTATAAGTGATTGCATCAGGAGCTAAGCCTCTGTCAGAAATCAGTGGAAGAAGATCTTCAGCTTCCTGTAATTTTCCCTTCTTGGACAGTCCATTAATTAGAGAATTGTAAGTAATCAAAGTCGGAACTACATTGTTTCTCAACATCTCATCAAATAACCCAAAGGCAGCCTGCAGCTTCCCTGCATTAAACTGACCAACAATCATCATATTGTATATCCATGCATTAGGTAGAACCCCTCTTACCACCATATCCCCCAAAACAACTTCAGCTTCAAGAAGCTTACCCTCCTTGCAGAGACTATTTATAAGAGCGCCATAACTTACGACATTTGGTTTCAAGCCAAGGTTCTCCATACGTTCCAAAATTTCAAAACTCCGATCAACCATATGATTCCTGCCATAACCATCAACAAGAATGTTATACGTCTCAATGGTGGGTTCAACTCCCTTTTCTCTCATCTTGTCCACCCATTTCTCAGCCTCCTCCATGTTCCCTGACTCACAAAACTTCTTAATCAGAGAATTAAAAGTAACAAACGTCGGTCTTAGACCAAAGGACTCCATCTGTTCCAATATAACCAACATCGTAGCTGCACTACCGGCCTTCGAATAGCCATCAAACAAAGTAGTGCAAGTAAAATTATCGAACAAGATACGTTTTGATTTCATCTCCTCCAAAATCCCACCCACTTCCTCCATTCTCTGAGCCTTACACAATCCATTAAGTAAAGAATTAAACGTCACCAAATTCGGAGCTACATTCTCCTTCTCCATCCGTTCTTTCAACTTAAAAGCCTTGTCCAAATCACCACACTTGCAATACCCATCAATCAGCGTATTATACGAAACCTGACTCGGACTCAAACTTCTCTCACACATTTCATGAAACAGTTGGTGTGCATCCCTAACCCGCTTCTGTTTACACAACCCACTAATTAGAACATTATAAACAAATACATTGAAACCAATTCTCCTCTCCTTCATACAATCCAACAACCTCAAACCCCTCCCCACCTCCCCAATCTGCACAGCCGCCTGTATCGCCTTCCCAAACGCGAACTTTTCTACACGAAAACCGCCTTCCAAAGCATCCTCGACCGATTCTAGTGCCTTTTCAAACTGTTTAGCATACACCAAGCAATCAATCAGCTTATTGAAAGCATCCATTGCAAGAAAACCACCATCTTGCTTAATCATCTGAAGGAGCTCCATGGCTTCACTGGGAAGCTTGGAATCAGCACATACATACAACATAAAGCTGAAGAAAGGCCGGGATAGCGACGGATTGGAGAGAGAGAACGCCGAGCAGAGTTGGGAGGGCGATGAGAAGAGGTCTTTAGAGGTGATGATGGGTATGATGAGTTCGTGAGCTGAGTTGAATCGGGATTGCTGGATTAGCACTCGGAGTTTTTGAAGCAGTTCTTGCTTCTCCATGTCTTTTTGAGAGGTGGGTATGTCGTTTTGGGAGGTGGGGGTGTTGTTTTGGGAGGTGGGTGCGTTGGTGTAGGATGGGGGTGAAGAGAGGGAGGAAAGAGAGTGGGAGATAGGGGCTAAATTAGGTGGTTTGGGGAGGAGGAGACGGAGTTTCCGAGCCATTTTTGGTGGGGGCGAACGCTGGGGTAGTGTTTCGTGGTGGTTTAGAGGGTTTACGATTACAGGAAATGGAGGTTGTTGGAAAGACAGGGGAGGCAAAGTCGAAGGGGAAGGTTTGGTGTTCAAGGAAATGGAGGTTGGTGGCAAACTCTATCAGGGTTTAGGCCGAGCTCATTATTGGAATATTGGTGCTCAGGACACATTACGAGACTTGATGTTTAAAATACTGCTCGAGTGAGTGTGGTACAGGTTTTCACATTTTAACTTCAAATTTCAGAATATAATATTTAGTTTTTCATTTATATACATAAGAAAAATTATGTTAGGAGTCTACAGTGCATATTTTTTAAAAACAAACCAAATGTATCTAACTAAAATTGAAAAAAGACCTTCGTTGCTATGGTATCGGATTTTTCATGCTTGAAAATTGTTGAGTTTGGGTTGGATGTCTAGAAGAATGGGGTAGCTTCTAGACCATCAAGATGAATGTTGGTATAATTGTATTTGACACATACCATGGTGTCTTCATGTCTTGGTCTATTGGAGGAGTCCTCTCAGCAGTTTGGAGACAACGTGACTTCGAAAACATTTCGGTAACCCTCAATTCCAGTTTTATGTTTAAAAACTAGCCTTGCAACTGCATAAAGAAACAAGCTTTTCATTGTCATTGTTTATCTTAGGTTTACAAGGAAATACATTTGATAATGCATTGCACATATATTCTCGAATCTATATTCAACAACTTAATATACCCCTAGAGTTTGGATATGCTTGTGTTTTACTGATGAAACCAAATTTGTCTAGACTCCTATTTCATCGTATCCTTGTATTTGCCTCTCGGCCAAACTCGTTGTTATTCTTCATAGGACAAGAAAAAAACAGCATGCATTTGCATTACCATATCTAGTCATTTGCCTAGCTACATAGTACTCCCTCTTTCCCTTAAAGATTGCCCCATTTTACTTTTCGCGATATTCAATACACGACTTTAAACCTTTTTATCTTCAAATCCGTAAGACAAAAAATTATAAAAATTTGATATTCTAAAAATTTATATTAAGATGCATCCAACAAGATCTCACTTGAATATATTATTTCTTGTAACATGATGAAAATTTGTGGTCAAAATTTTTGAACTTTGATTCTATAAATAGAAATGGAGCAATTTTTGGGGAATGGAGGGAGTACTCTGTATTATTTTTGTTGGTCATGGAACTATGGAACGCAAGATGCACTTGCATTATATTCTATACCACCCCAATTACATTTCAAGCCAAAGTGGCATACTAGTCATAATCTAAGATTCACCGTGGATGAAATTTCTTCCCATGAAGGGTTTAACATCCTTAGGATTACACAACACATGAAATCCAGGCCATTTGATTCGAGCTAGAGTTGAAGCCCTATCATCCGTATTCATGTATTCGGCATTATACAATTTCATCAAAAGGGCAAAGTTCCCCTCCCAGTTGGTCCAACCACTAGGGTGGATCAACCATCAAGATTCATTGTAGAAAGTCTAGAAACAATTATCATTGACTACTTCCAATTATGTCAAAAAAAAAAATTCTTCTAAGAAGGTGCTGAGAGACTGTTTTAAGCCGTTGAGCTCTAAGGCAGGTCGGATTCGCGATCCGTCCCTTGGGCTGTCATCACAGCCCGATTGTTCACACGCTTTCTTACAGCAATATCACAATTTTGTAACACAACAGCAGCGTTACCAAGTGCCATATATGTGACAATCGCCGTAAAATTGCGTATGAGAGTGAATTAGAGAATGTCTTGGTATCCTCTGAAGCTAAAGCTTCCATAAAGGCCACTGATTGATTTTTTGAAAGGTCCTGCTGTGTTCTCAAATGTCATATCCCTTGCCCAAAATTTGTCACTTCATACCTCTGCTCAAACATACTGTAACGTATAACGTATTCAATAGACATACAAGTTCAATCGTTCTTGATCAACTCTCAAGATACAAACATTATTATTGTGCTCATAAAATGTTTGCCTAAGAACTTAACTTTCTTCATAAAACATGACCACGAGATTGGACTTGGGGAAATGGTTGTAGTACTTACGGAATTACGGAAGGTAGCAGAATTAACAGTGGTGGCACCATCAACGACATTTCTACTTCCAGTGACCACAATTTTACCCAAGCTATCTCCCAACAAACATGACAATTCTAAGGTGCCTTGGAATTCTACTCTTTTCATCTTACACACCCGCTTTTACATAGCTACTACTCTTCTGTCTCCTCTACCTTGTATCCTGCAGTCCTGCCTATTGCATCCACTTCTTTTAATGGTTTGGTGCTTACCCGACCCACCTCTCGCCACCACAATAGTTTACCTTTTGGCCTCCCTTACGCCCCTAGGGATCAAAGTTTATCATACATCACATCACATCACATGTATGTTACTTACAAAATTCTAGTACTAGGTAAGTACGTACAAGTACCATTTAATCAAATAGTCTACTACCAAAACAAAATTAATTATTACTCCCAAGGGGCAGCCAATTGAATTTTCCTGCCAGCTCTTGAGGTAGCCGATAAAATTTAAACAATTCTTTTTTTTTTTTTTTTGGTTTTTTCGTTTAATTAGTGTTTAGTAATCAAGTATAATTAGTGTATTCATGTATAATTAGTGTTAATAATGTTTAGATTATGTTTATTTACATTAGAGTTAATCATGTTAGTAAGTATTAATTTTTCTAATTTTTTTACTTTTAATCATGCTTATTGACTTGTGATCATTTTTCTACTTGCAATTAAGAATTAGATATAAATAATAGATAACAATATCAATTGTTATTAGTAAATAGATATTAAATTACTTGTACTTAATAGTAATTTAAGAATATAAAATAATTTAAATATATACTAAAATGACTGTAAATAATTAAGAATAATAATAACTTAAGTGTTGCATTGTAATATTAGGACTGGACATTATAGTTGATAAAATTAATTATAAGAATAATGATTGTTACAATATTAATTAATCATAACTTAAAATTAGACAATATTAGGAATTAGATATGAATACTATATAACAATAGTAAATGTTATAAGTAAATTAAATTACTTGTAATTAAGAATAATTTTAAAAATATATTGAAATAATTAAGCTTTTGAAGAAATTAATCGTTATTTAGATGAATTGATGGTTACGGGGGCCAAGGCTAGCTGTCCAAAGAAACGATTGGCCATTAGGCTGAACGTTTTTTTAATGGTTTTCCCTTCGACAGGCCGGAATTTTAAGACAGATTTTTTTCGAACGTCCGAAATTTCAATATTTACCAGATATGACGTTGACAATAGATTCAACGCGTTGACTGTTTGGCTGCGTCAACCGCCGGTTTTTCGTGCAGTAGTCAAAGTGCGGGGTAATGGTTGGCCAGAGTGTTGTTGGTCAGCCAAAATTTGGGATTTGAAGGGAAGGGGATGGAGGAGAAAGTAAAAAAAAAAAATAAAAGAATAAAGAGTTAAAGATTACATGTACAGGGAAAATAGTAATTTTGAAGGGCAATTTGAGCAAAAATGGAGCAGTAAATAGCGCTCCACGTGAATGTTTAGGAAGACAACATAATCCGTATAATTTTGAAGTGGGCCAAAATGCTATGCACTAGAAGAAATTGTCTTAATTTTGAAGAATAAAAATAAAACAGAAAGCAACCTCAGTCAAAATCGGCAGCAGAATAGAGCTTCAATTCCACTACACATTAAAGGGTAATTACAATTGACGTGCCCTTAATTTAGAATTCTAACGGTGTTACTGAGAAAAATATTTCAGAGAAATTCTAACGGTGTTACTGAGAAAAATATTCCAGGGCCTAAGTCTCAACGCACTGTCATGCTCTGCATTGCCTGGGTGGCATCCTCCGTTACCTTATTCGCTTGAATTGTGTTAATTACGCTTGCAGTATTTCCCTAAAAGATAAAAAAAAAAAAATATCACGAGAAAGTACATGATAGTTCCAGCCATAAATAATTTGGAGCATTTGATGTCCAAGTAAGTTCACACGACTTTGAAGCGATTCTCAACATGAGAAAGTTGGGTGAATGAATAATCTCACAGAACTGACTGTCAAACATCAAAAGATACCCGTCCAAAGTGTAGAGTTACCCTTTCATATAGAGAAAATAACTACAGATCTCACAATATTACAATCAAATAGTAAAATCTGTCTCAATGTCTCAAACATGATTTCACACTCAATTTACAAGTTACAAATACATCCTTCGAGGGAAAAAAAAAGTATCACTTGTAAGTTAACAATTTGCATATAGTAGTGTTCAGCAAAAAAAAAAAAAAATTGAATCAAATGTAAAATCACTTTAAAAGAAATAGGACAAATTAATTCCCTGGCATGTACACTTGTTGAACAAGAAATAGTTATTCTGGATTGGTTTTCACTTCACAAACAATTTTTTGGTTTTCACTTCACAAACAATTTTTAGTGCCCTAGGACTGTACAATCCAATTCTTTCAGTTCCACAAATGCTGCAAAAATTTGAAGTAAAAAACTAGAAAGATTTGATTGATAGAAGTGGTAAAATTATCTAGTTAGAAAGGCCTACTAAGGATCTCACTCATTTTCTAAGAGAAATACTCACACAGTAAAGACATTGACAGTAAACTACAAATACATCCATTGTAAACCCTAAGAGTACACATTGTCACGGATCGTACTTAGCTCCCTGTCCATGGCCGTCCATCGTGATGGCTGCTAGGCAGCAGCCTTCCCCTATAGAGGCTTAGATAGCATAACCTATTTGCCTTAAGAGAACCTTCTAGTGAAAGTAACATAATAATGGGTCATTTGGTGGGCCAAATGACCTCTGAATGGGCCCAAATTTTAGAGTCCACCATATTTTGGGCCAAAGATCATCATAAAAGTGTTAGATTTCCGAAATGAGGCCCTGAAGTACGAGTTTTGGCAGCAAGGAGTTCGAAAACGTCCGGAAGGATCTAGAAGGTTTCGGGCTTCTCTACGTGGTTCTTTGGATGGAGTATTATAGAGAAGATGACTTAAGAATATTCAAGGATGATCTTGTACATAGTAAAAGTCTTCTAGGTTCTTCTATGTATGTACAAAAGAATATGGTGTTCTAGAATGTTCTAGGCTAGTCATGTACATTCTAGGTAGTAAATATGGAAACCTCTTTGTATGTATGTTCCTTGGGAGGGAGAAAAAATCTAGAGAGTGGTTTGAGGAGGTTAGGAACAATCATGAAAACATCTTGTAAGTAGGATGGAGCACTATGAATAGGCTCCAAGGCTCATTGTACATCCAAGTTGAGAGTTTAATACAAGAAGCATTCTAAGCATTTGTGTTCTCTTGTAACTCAATTTCTTCCTACATCCACTTAGAGTGTGTGAGGAAAACTAAGGCACGAGTGTGCCAAGGAGTGATCAGGCATACTAGCAAAGAGAGTTAGCTTGTGTGCTCATTTTCCGACGACACTTAGTCGTAACTTCGAGACTTAAGCATAAGAAGGAATGCTTAGTTCAACTAAGGGAATTTGCTTAGCACTAAGGGAGTGTGCTAGCAAAACTTTCATTAGCACAAGGAGTGTGCTACGTGGGGCACAAGAACAAGTGCCACGGGAAAGCCTAAGTCGTCCTACGACGGACTGTAAGCGGGTGGCGCACGGTGTGTGACTAGGGCAGAGAGTCAACACGTGACAACATGGACTTATGGAGTACTGTTTTCATTTTATAATCTATATTTTACCAATAATTTCTCCTCAAATAGACAGAATAGATATTAAGAGATTTATGAAGGTACTTATCACTAAAAAAACAACCATTGAAATTCTTACTCTATATATCAATATATTTTAAGAGAAATTAATAGTTAAAGTTTGACCTCAAATTTGAAAGCAACAAGTAAAAACAGCATGGGCTAATATAGCACACAAGCGTTCATTAGCAAGCTAGAATTAAATGCAGACACATGTCAAAAGAAAAAAAAATGAAATGCAGACACAGGCAATAAGCAAGATAGTCTCTATGCCACAGCAAGCCAGCTCACGTTACCACACCACCAATCACAATGCATTCATTGTCTAAGTTATGAAACAAGTATAGATAGAGGGGGAATTTTTTTTGACATTTTTTGTTACACCTAAATGTTATTTTCTGTTTCAAAATGTCATGCCTAATGCAATAAAGATCATGATTCCACAATATACTTTGTATGCAAGAAGAGTATATCACTTGGGATGGGGTGAGTGGATGGTTCTTAAAGCCTTACCCTCCATGTAGCTAGTTTTGATCGAAGATTTTCCCATTGTTGTTGCCCAAACAACCGCTCAATATAACGGCTGCACAGAGACATCAAATAGGCAAGTCAGCAAATATATAAAACCAGACATGTGGAAAAACAAATCACATCATAATTGAATTTTTCACAAACATACCTCACAATGACCACCTGATTCATTTGGTCCATCTTACAATCGAGTAACTTGATAGTAATGGCATTAACAACCCAATATTCTACCTCATCGTCATTGATCTGATTAAGAAGGCATATATTAACAAAGGTAAAAACCAAGACTGCTAAGAACATGATGAAGTAGGGAAGCAACTTACACCAAGGGTGTCCTTGATAAGATCATATGGAATTTGCCCAGACTCACTAGAGGCAAGATCTACTAATGACATCAGCCTCATCTTTGCCAGACAATCTTCATGAACAAGACCTACAGGCATACCCACAAAAAACAAAAAGGCAACTTAAATTTTCCAGCAAATGTCATGGTTATGAATAAAGTATAGGGTCCAGAACATAAAACCTGAATCACACAACGCTTCACTTCCACACCAACAATGACAAGGTCTATGTTATGAAAGAGATTCTGAATTCTAGCATATAAATCTTAATAATATAACGTTTGCATGCATCACAAATATATACAACAAAAGATGAAATGAGAAAATCTTATTTTCTTTCAAGTACATAATCAACAGAGGATAGTATTAAATGACATCAGGAGCACTAAGGTTATAATGGTCCTGAAGCCTAGGAACATGGCAAAGGGCAAAGGGCAAAGGGCAAAGGCATAACCAATATAGAAAACCCTTTCAATAACATACAATATCATCCCGAGTTACAAATACAAATTGTGTCATCAGGCTGATGAGAAATCTTGTCTTGGTACAACTGTAGAATTCACCAAATTATACAAAAGCATTTCGGAATACTCACACACTAGCACATTTCAATTTATCACTTCAGAATTGTTTGTAAATCATTTGGTTAAAAGGGGAAGCTTAAATTATATGATAACAGCTAACATATATTATTGGACTTTATACACAACCACAACTTATTTTTTCTCTGACTAATATAACTTGACAAGAATTTGGATCCCAGAAGCCAAGGCATTCAACCAGCACAAAGTTTTGATGTGTAAGAGATTTAATTTACCATGGCTGTTCAGCAAGGAAGAATTTGCTGCCTGAAAGTCTAAGTAAGCATCAAGCCTCTCAGTGAGGAAAATCTTCAGGAGTTGATATAACAGAGAGTATTTAGAATCATTCTCTAGCTGTGCTACTGCCGGCATGTCCAGCAAATCACACTAGATAAGAACACACATTCATATAATTAAGCAACCTATCTTGTCAGATGAAAAGGAAGAAATTTTAATAGCAGAAATAGGTAATAATGATGATGTCAATGATGATTCAAACTATAAAACAAAATCACACTTAAGATCAAAAGATGGTAACTTGAAACCACATGGTCATCTCCTTTCAAGAAAAAAAATATTCAAGCATAAGGAAGGAAAAAAACCCCCAACAAGCAGTAAATGTAATAACCAAGTACAAAATCATCCAATGCATATAGGTTTCAATTAATGTACTTAGAACTCCAATTGAAAAGTTATCTTTCACAAAGAGAGCATAGTTGATACGGATAAGAGAAGGAAGATCAAGATGATTGATCTAGTTAATCTATTTAACTTTTGGGCTAGTTCAAGATAGACAGATTGGGATGGTTTGATGTATTAATCCTACATGGTTTAGAATTATCCTAGTTTTAATAATCCTATTAGGATTAAGACTTATTATTTTGCACGCATATTTTTACCTTTAGCTTGAGAGGGTTTTTATATTTTAAGCCTTAGTTAATTTTAGCTAAAGGACCAAATTAAGCTTTCCTTAATTGGTTCCAAGTTCTTTTGGAAGAATTTGAGTAGTTTTAAAACTATTTTAGAGAGATTAATTTGTTTAGGATTAGTTAAAGTTCCAGAGCTGTCTAAACATGTTGTGTAATGGTTTACGACTTCTAAACTAGTACAAATAAAAAAAAGCCAAGACCCGCTCAAGGGAGTTGAGATCGATGAATAATTCAGTTTGTAATACTTTAAGATTGGAGAGAATCTTGTTAAGGTTCAAACTCGATGGTAGTGTTGTTGCCATTAAAATGCATAAAATCCATAACCTTAATTAACACCCAATGCCCACCCATACTAGACTCTTTTCCATTCCTTCAGGCAAAAGCAGCTAGGACTAAAGATGCAAATATAACAGACATTAAACTCATAAAGTACTGCTGAAGAAATCAAACAGCAGAGATACATACCTGAAACATATCAGGGCACTTCACAAATTCTATAATAGCACTGGCAGCCTCCTCTTTGGCCTCAATCATGGCTTGTTCATCCTCAGGAGAGAAAGTTGTCAAATACTTTGTGAGAAAATTGAATGATTCCTTTCCCGAGCTGAAGTTTGATGCAGTAGCAATTCAATGAGAGGTTGAAACAGAGACAAGTCTCTTACACGGGACTAGCAAGAGGGAGTAGGAGATAATACCTTTTGCTTTCTTTCAATACGTTGAATACCGCTAGAAAAAGATCTCTCTGATCTTGGATTGTCAGATTCCATTCTTCCAAGAAACTGTCAATTTTCTTGATAGAGGGGACAACATGCTCGGTAACTTTACCAATGACTGCCAAGTTGAGGGCCTTCAAGTAAACATGGAAACGGCTGTATGCATCTTCAAGAAGATTATATAGATTGAACAATCTGAAGGAATACAGACAACATGAGAAACTCTGGCAAATTTCATAAGCCAAAACAGATAGGATTGGAAAAGAAAGCTGTGTACATCTTCAGGCGCAAAGCAGGCTTCTCATTGGGCTGTTGAACAATTTTAGCTGAAATAAGCTTCACGATCTCCAAAACCTCATCAGGATTTCGTGTCTTTGTGACAAGGTTGCAAATTATAGTGTAGATGCACTCAATATCTGGGTATAAAAAGAACAATAGTAACTCAGTACAAGAAAATATATCTCATCAAAAGATAGTTCATTGAGCAGGGGTCCACAGGGATCACATCATCAAACTATGGGTCAAGTCAGTTTGCAAGCTCTTAAAATAGCATCTAACTTACAGCCTTCGAGGAAGGCTTGGCTGTCCTAAGAGTACACAGCAATTCATTTACCACGAAATCCTACATTATCCAGCCTTAGCTGACAAAGCCAGCTACTTCTAAATGAGCGTGCATCAGAGTTTCATACTGATGCCTATTAAAATACACTTCCTCCTTATTTTATTAGTTCCATATTGACTTTGCACATTTGTCAATGCACTATTTTGATCTTAAAAAACTATGATTATATATAAAATATAAAAAAAAAGGTATGAAACTCTAACAAGACTCCACTTTATCTATATTTTTATAATGGACAGATAAGAAATAATGGTCAACCAGTGTCAACAGCCATAATGGAACAACTTTAAAAATAACGAAGAAGGTACACTACATTGTCTTTAATTGGTGAGATAACCTGATTCTACTGGGAACTAGTTGCAAACCCAAGTTCCCAAACAGTTCAGCATATAGTCATTCACTCATTTAGAGACATTTTTTTACAACCAAAAACAAATAAACATAGCCTTAATATACATGTGAACCGACTCATTACCCTAGTCAACACTCAATAGTACCAAACAACCTCTTAAAGCTATAGCTAATAAAAAAAAACCTGCACCCGCACAGTACACATTAATCAGGAGATCAGAAACTACTTTCAGCTTTTACCAGTTCAACAACAGTAGAATGGAAACACCTTATACGATTATACTACAACTAACACATGGGGAAATAGTAGACTCAAGGAGAGAAACACTCAAGTAGTCAAGTGTGCCAAAACAAATTCTGATGGGTTAAGAGCTTAGTAATTAGAACTTTAAACTATTTGAACGGATACAGAAGACTTGCTAAAGGTTTTAGATTAGCATTAGGCACGAGCAGGGAGAGATTGTAGGATAATTTGAGTAACAATGTCTAAAAAGTCGGACAACACAACATACAAGAATCCAGAATTCGACCAACACAATACAACGCGGTCCTAAACAATGGTACAGGAAAACACAAAATCTACAATATTTTCTGGCAACACTAAAACAGCTGAAGTTTTCAAATGCAGCTAAGTAAAAGCAATCACTAGCTCACATAAACACCATAAAAAACGATACGAGTATAAGACGATACAAAATAAAATAAATTTAGCCACGATCAAGACGAAAAGTCAACAACTAATCGAGAAATCACAAATCAGTAAAACTCCGAAACAAGAAAGCGAGCAAATATTTTACCTTTCTCAGCAACCTTAGAGAAGACCAAATCAGCAGAAGTAAGAATCAAAGATGCCAAATCAATCCACCTCTCCATCACCATACACTCCTGCGCTTCCTGGCATAGCGTCTCCACTTGAGGCTGAGCAACCTTCAATACATTTTCCCTAATTTCATCAATTCAATACCCTATTTGAAAACCTTGAACATAGTGGAAGATAAGGATTACCTCGGCCCCGGCGTCGGCCCAGGTCAGCTCGGAGACGAAGCGGACGACGGTGAGCGCGGGGTCTTCCTCGGTTGTCGGGACGATCGTAGCCATTGTCAGAAGCTTCCAGAATAAGAATTGGAGAGGTGGGATAGTGAGAGAGTTTCGGCTATGGAGGAGTGAGAAAACCCTACTTTTATTTTTTATTTTCTAAAAATAGCCTCGTTAGTTCTCTTCTATTTTTTTGCTAGGGTGGCCTCGTTAGTTCTCTAATCTCTATACTGCTACTGGACTGACTCGTTAGTTCTCTATATTTCTATTGTGGCCTTGCTAGGGTTGGTTAATAAACTTCCTACTTTGGCTCGAGTTCAATCGATTCGAGTCTATGTATTTGGAATTGGTTAGGATTTACATTCGACCCATCAATATAAACACAATCTATATATGCAATTGAAATTTTTTAAAGGTGTATATTTTGTTTTGACAATGTGCTATAAAGCATAGATCAACCTTACACTTATTTTGCCACTTTGTTTTTTTTTTTTATTGTATAGTAGTGTTAATGTGTTGTGCTTTTCTGACAATAAAATCAACCAAGCATGCTGCATGCATAGTAAATCCATAATGGGTTGAGGGCCTTTTGCTAGTGTCCGGCTAGCTCTTTGTGCCTTTTTTACTTCCCTTTAACCTCTTACAAGTTACAACACCATATCAAATAATTTTTCCCCTCTCCCAACAATGATAATTAATACCAAATGAATATTCACTTCAAATATACTACTAATATTTATATTTTTAATTAGATTTTAACTTTTTTACTTAGTTTCTTTATATCCTTTAAAAATAAAGCACATAAGATTGATTTGTCGTCCCTAAGGAAAAGGTGAAAACACAAAACTCATTTTGTTTCTTACAAAAGTGCATGAAAAGGCTAAGCAATCTCTTAACTAACCCTAGACATTGATTTTTGATATAATTTTTGAGTAGAGACTTCATTTGCCCTCCTTAAATGCTAACTTTTGTAGAACTCTTTATGTAAGTAGCATTTAAAAAATTATTAGTGTAACAAACTAAGAATTAACACAAATATCCTTGAATCTCTCATGTGTGTTTCAACTCACTTTAGAAAATTATTCTTTTTAAAAGACTAGTCACTAAAAAATAGATTAGGAAATAAATAAGTTAAATTCAAATTAGAAAATAATTTTGAAATTCATTAGATATAAATATTTTGAATAAATAAAATTAATCTTTATTTGTGCAACTATTAGATAACAACTTAATTTTCATATATTTAAATTCACCTTAAAAAGTACTTTAAAATAAGATCTATTTATAACATATTCTTTTAAGATGAAAATTTATTAAGTAATTTGTAGTAAGAGACTACGTACTATAAAACTAGTTAAAAACAAATCAATTTTAGAATTAGTAGCAAAAATATACATAATTTTCATATCAAATAAGTTTAACCAAAATTTAGTTCATTGAAACAAAAGTAAGCTAAGAAGAACAATGCTTTCTATTTGGGTTCAAAAATGATAAAAAAAAAAAAAAAATACATTTCATAAAGGTTAGATGGAATATGAAAAGGGATAAAGTTATGAGGTAGTGTATTACTAATTAGAAGAGCATTAATTTCATGGATTACGTGAAAAATGAAAATAATATAGTAATACTTGTTAGAAGAATACTCCGTATGTGTTGAACATAACAAGAATAATGACCATCATAATAACATATTGAAATCTCCTTTATTTATGATTTGTGAACCTCTATTACTCATTTTTCTCTAGTAGTTTTATCTAAATTTTGTAAATTGAATTATTTCATAGAACCTTTACCCCTTTGGCCGTAAGTCTAATGTTTTATTGTCAAAGTATTTAAGTATTATGGTACGAAAATTTAATTACGTGAACAAATTTTTTAAAAGTTGAATTTATACTACTTTCTTTATTTTGTCCACAATATTTTTCGTATTTGACCCACATTTTTCTCTTACATATGATAAAGCCAAGTTTTTATTCTACTCCGTATTAGAAAAGTTTGGTTATGTCACACGATCCCTAAACTCGTATTATCTAATCATATAGCCCTAATTAAGATTTTAATAATTGTCAGTAAGGACTAGATTGAAGTCGTATGTACATATGACATATCGGGTCTTTAGGTTGATTAAAATTTCCGACACCATTAGATATGCCCAATTATGGTTTAACTGATTTAAATTGTATACACAACAATCACAAACCCAAGTACGTCCTAATCCCTAATAGATGGGGTTATTTATATGAACCTAGAATCTACCACACGAGATTATCCACAAAAATCCTTATCCTCGTTTTGTCTTATTTAAAGTCATGTCATATCGATCACGTTTAACGTGTCCATTATCTAACCATCTACCTTCCACAACAGTTCATCTACTACTTAGCGGCTCTCACACATTTCTAATTTTGTCCCTTAAGATATTCCTATACAGCCACCTTAACATATGCATTTGTACAACACTGATATTCTTAAATGCTTCTTTTCGCTTTAGACAAAATGATTTAAATTGTATATTCAAATTATTTTGTCTAAAGCTAGAAAATTTTCATCAAGGCTTGACTCACTCCATAATATTAATCAGAAATAAATAGATAATCACATGTTGAAAATAAAATCCCTAGTTATAGATAAATTTCTATCATACGCGTTGTATAGAAGTGTACCAGTTACTATTGCTAGGCCATTGAAGTATGTGCAATGTAATCTTCAAGGGGGCACGCAAGAAATTGGTCGTCACAATCAAAGATTGGAGATGGAACGTTAAGTTCGTCGCCCCCTCTAATCAAATTCGTTTAATTTTGGTTCACAAGTCCATATCATCAAGATAAGCACAGCACTACTACTACGTTTCTGAATTAATTTTGGATAGAGATTATTATACTATTTCGAGTATATTCAAGTCTTACAGAAATATAGATATTAGTGATCATTCAATGTACTCAAACTCTCAAGTTTGGTGTTGAAAAGATTTCGTAAATTTTAGTTTGGTGGGTTCAAAACCCCTCTTTTCTGGTTGCAAAATTTGGTGTGATGTGTGTCTGAAGTTTCTGTTCGGGTTGGGCAGGATTTGCGATTCTACCATAATACAATTATTTCCTCTTAGCAAAGCTTTGATTAAACTAAAAGTTAACTTGATTTATCAAGTCTTAAAACTGAACTTCAATTTTTTTTGATGAGATGTGTATAGACATTAAAAAAAAAAAAAAAAAAAGATGTTGTATATAATTGACTGATTCTACTCAGTTTGAATGTGTATCTTTTATAATCAATGGACCACACCATATTGATACGGAGTCGAATTACGTAACTACCTTAGTCTCGCTTTAAATTAACAAGAAGTGATGGAGTACAGAGTAGCTACTAGCTAGTAACATTTGACGGAGTTTTTTTTTTTTGAAGAGGAAGATCCAAGTAATGGATGTATATATACTAATATACTTGATAATTTTAACACTTGTTGTTGAAAATGAGCATAGGAAGCATATGCAAATCAGGATACAGATACAAATATGGGTATGAATACTGAAAACGACAAAATTATCTAATTGATAGTGAAATATTACAGGGATACAAATCCGGATATGGGTATGATATAGAAACTCTACTTCCAATCGATGAATATAGAAACCACAGCTAGCGAGATCAAAGCCATAACTTGAGAAGGTAATAAGGTGAAACTTCAACAAACAATATAAAGTATAACATGGCATGAATGAAGGCCGATTAGTCTCTGAAAGAAGTGAATTACTAGTCAACTAATTATACAAGACAGTCGTCTCACACCAATGCAGGTGAATATGTGATAGACAAATCTTGAATAAAACACCCGCCCCTATGACTTCCTTTTTCATAATCGTACAAGGCAACAACATACACTATATTAAGGCAAATGAGTAGAAATTTTCGTATTTTGCTTAAAACAAAGGCGTGGAAGCAAGCTAATAACAAGTTGTAGTCATTTTAATTTCTGAAAACGATTACCGAATAACAATACAAAGCTTTATTTTTTTGGAGTAAAAAGCTTGTCATCATGAATTGAACCTGTATTCTGTATGTACTTCTCCATCCATAAGCATAACTCTACTAAAATGCGACACATGAATTAATCGTCAAATTATGCTTTGCCTTTACGTATTCGCATGAGTTGCCCTCAGCCCTCAGCCCTCAGGCCCCACGCCACGGAGCATATGTATGTATTAGTTTTGCTGAACATAATTTTCAATAGATTTTTCATCAATAATTAATTCAACATTATTAGCTCTCTCCCTGGTCAAATTGTAGTTGTTCGTTGGGGCTTCTTGCATCCCTTCTTATTTTGTTGTTTCATATTGATTTTTGTCGCTAAATATTACTCATTCATTTGACTTTTCACAGTTTATAAGACATAATTTTAAACTTTTTTTTTCTAAATTGGTAAAATAAAAAATTATAAGAACTTATTATATTAAAATTTTACACTGAGACATCAAATAAAATTTTATTTGAATATATTATTTATTATAGCATAATTAAAATTTATGGTCAAAGTTTATAAAATTTGACTCCTAAAATGATCAACTATGTGGAAGCCAAGCTAATTATGAGCTAAAGTTATTTCGAACGAATTAATACTGAGTAGATTAGTTATATGGGTACTTGGGATAAAACATTAATACGTACTATTCCAGGTTCGATACTTATTTTCATTTCATATGATTAATTCACAACAAAATTTCGGTCAAAAGTCTTATGAGATCCTAGAAGCAAGGTTATTTTGATGAATAATTTAAAGAGCGAAACATAGGGATTGATAAGGACTAACGAGAAAATAGAAGTGGCACGATGATACTCCTTTCGTTCCACGATGTTTAAGAGATAACAAAACGTTTTTATCCTCAAATCCGTACAATAAAAAATTATGAAAATTTGATATTTTAAAAATTTACATTGAGATGCATCTAACAAGATTACACTTGAATATAATATTTCTTATAACATGATGAGAATTTATAGTCAAAATTTTTTGAACTTTAACTCTATAAATAGAAATGAGACGATGTTAGTGGGATGGAGAGAGTATATATATATATATATATATATATATATATATATATATATATATATATATGTATATATATATATATATGTATATATATATATATGTATATATATATATGTATGTATGTATATATGTATGTATGTATATATGTATGTATATTATATGATATATCTTGTTGTGGTATACTTCTTAACGAGGGTGTGGTATACTTTTTAACGACGGTGAATAATGTTGTTTAAAAAGTTGTGATTATCGTGATGTTCAAGAAATGGTACATTATTGCTCCTTAATTGGTAGGAACTTTTGAAAGTTCTCTTCTAAGAAGGTTGGGGGCAAATGTTAGTCACTACTGAAAAGTATAGCTTTGAAAATAGAGAAGTTAGGTTTCACGGAAGCACGGCAATGAATTATGTCAGGTTGTTAGAGGCTTGGTACAAAGGCACAATCACGACTCCGAATGTTTTTCAATGTTTTGCTATTAGTCTAAGTAGAGCATGTTGTACACTTGTACTCAGCGTTGTTTTGCTTAGTCCATGACCAAATTGCAGCTCGCCCTCAACTCCGCAAGCTAGACAACTTCATACACTACCTACTAGGCTACTAGGCCAGTGCTATCCTAGTACTTCATAAACGTATCGAGCTAGTTAACCATGATGTCGACCTATTCTTGGGAAATTGGCCCATTCTAAGCCAAAATTCTACGCCTAATCCTATTAATGTTGAGCAGGTTCATGGGATAGAAGATAAAATTTAATTTGTCTATAATATAATGATGCTACTAGTCGGGCCACGCTAGAATAATATGATCAACTATCCTAAGCTGGATTTAGTTTCTGCTTGAAAATCCACGCAGAAATGGCTTGCACCACTTTGATCAACTCGATCTGATTCAATTAGTTATATGAATAGTTGATTTGAATCATTCTATGGGAAAAAGAGATTGACACATTGATCATATTAGATAGGGTCTTGAATCTGAAAAATATGTAAATTACTCCGTAAGTATATATGATTGAGTGGTAGACTACGTAAGTAAAGAAGACCACAATACACTTTGTTAAGTTTTCCATCACCTACTTAGCTTATGAGCTTATCCATAGTTCAATACTAAGATTACGACCTCCATCTCATGCATGTGTGTGTATATATATATATATGTATAGCAACTCATACAAACCTCCATCCTCAAATCAGAAGCAAGATAAACTTCCCACTTCAACCCCATAAGTTAACCAAATCCGACAAAAAAATACATGGCTTCTAATCCTATCTTACTAACGTTGTTGGTTCTTCTCACATTTTTGTTTTCTCCTTTTTTGGTTAAAGGTTATGATCCTTCCCATTTATTATCATGGTGTAACAAAACACCATACCCTAAACAGTGTAAATATTACCTGAGCCATAACCAATATTCTCCACCCATCAAAGGAAAGTCAGATTTTCTTAAGATGATGATGCAAAGTGCCTTACAAAATGCTCAAAAAGCTCATCAAAATGCACACTCTGTGAGCTATACTTGTAAGGACGAGAAAGAAAAGGCGGCGTGGAGGGACTGTTTAGAGCTCTATGAGCTAAGTATTCAACACCTAAACAAAACTATGACAACCTCTGGTCGTACCCAAGTTGATGCACAAACATGGCTTAGTTCAGCTCTAACACATTTTCAAACATGCCAAAATGGGTTCCATGACTTAAACGTTACGAATAATGTCATGCCCATGTTGGCTAATGCTAACGTCTCATGCTTGATTAGCAATGCCATGTCTATTAATAGGCGTGGATCGATTGGTAGAGGGCTCGGTGATCAGTATCATTGGGAAGAGCCTAGGGATGGGTTCCCGGACTGGGTTAGGCCTGGTGACCGAAAGTTGTTGCAGTCTTCGAGCACTCGAGCAAACCTTGTGGTGGCTCAAGATGGGTCAGGAAATCATAAGACCATAGGGCAAGCAATAAGTGCTGCCTCAAGGAGAAAAGGGAGTGGGAGGTTTGTGATCTATGTAAAGGCAGGAAATTATAAAGAGAACGTGGAAATAGGGAGTAACCTAAAGAATATTATGTTGTTGGGTGATGGGATAGGGAGGACTATCATCACAGGGAGCAAGAGTGTCGGAGGTGGTACCACCACTTTCAGATCAGCAACTGTTGGTAAGTTTAAATTGATAAATTATTTACAATTATTAGTAATTAACTAAGCCTATATATATATATATATATATATATATATATATATATATATATATATATATATATATATATATTGCAGTATAAGTTGAAATGAAATCAAGTTCATGGATGCGTTTTTCTTATGTGATAATATAAAAAGAAAATTCCTATCAAATCAACATTTCTTGCATGTCACATCAACCTATATATTCCACGTTAACACACTAGAGTTTTATTCACGGGGAGGGGAGTTTTTATCTTGGGAGATAGGAGTTGATCCCAATTAACTAATAACAACAAATACTAGTTGGAGATCAGGTTCATAAGTACTCCCTCCATCCCTAAAAGAACGATCCAATCCAATATTTAGAATCAAAGTTCGAAAATTTGACCACGAATTCGCATCATGTTATAAGAAATAATATATTCAAGTAGGATCTTGTTAAATACATTTCAAGATAAATTTTTAGTGTATAAAATTTTCATAATTTTTTATCTAACGGATTTGGAGATAAATTTTTTTAAAGCCGTGTATTGAAGACCCTAAAAGTTAAATTTGGGCAATTTTTAGAGATAGAGGGAATATATATGATTTTTTTTTTACATCTTATAGGGTTTATTCTTAAAGTGCTCAATAATTAATTTTTTTTTTGGGGAATGCTCAATAAATTAAAACACATTAGTTTAAACTCTATCATTTAAACTATAGCTGGAAAAAAAAAAGAACCTAGTTTCGTGAGCCTTGTCAGAAATCTAGCTAAGAGATCAACCCAACTTGGGCCAAAAGTTTAAATGTGTCTAAATTTTCGGTCATATTTCTCCTTGAACACGAGGCTCGATTAATTTTAACCTAAAAGTCTAAAATTTACACCGTTAGCTTAAATTTGAAGGATGCAAGTCATATAAAAATCATCATAGATAATGTTAATTAAATTTAAATATTCGATTAGAATGGAGTTTAATTTGATTATTGGTATATAGGTTGTCCTAAGCCGTGCAAATATTTCTTTTAGCTATAAGTTGAATGAAGAACAAAAATCTTGTTTGGTAGTATTCAAAACTCCTACGCAGCATATTACATCATGTCTTTCAAGAAAGAAAAATGAACAAATCCTATTTCTGATTGACGTGATCCTCTTGTTTTAGTTCCCTAATCATACATGAATTGGAAGGATTAAAGCATAACTTAAGTAGCACGAACATGCATATCTGAGCAAAGTATTTTTTTTTTATTAATTACTATGAATGGGACAATATTTGGCTGATCAGTAACTGCACGAATATCATTGATCCCAAACTATATACGATAGAAAAGGATATGAGCCACTACGTACCTTAAGTTCGTTTTAACGGTTCTAAGATTAGAATGTATTGTACTTTTCACATTAGCTAACTACTTAGTTACCTTAATTGTTAACGGCTTAAAAGCAAACCTAAAGATTAAAGTAAAACGACATGCATGGATTACAAATTTGCATCGACAACGAAAAACTGCATGAGAAAGTTTTGAACAAGATGCTTATATCCTACCTAACTTGAAAGCGACCAAACAAATGACCATGCAGAAACTGTTTATCTCCTCACCAACCAACTTCTAAACATCTACTCCGTAATAAATAATTATTGCTTTATGTTTGAGTGTTCAATGTTTTACTATATCATACTCGTAGTAAATATTAACATGGACCGCTTGCATGATACAATTCGATTTTTGTTTTACCATGTCTCATATTTGCATATTTATATGTAATTTACGTGTAAAGAGACTTTCTTAATTTATATCTAATATAAGTTATATTAGTATACTAAGAATTCAGATATAGATGTTGTTATATCAGATATAGATATAAAAAAAGATATAAAAATACATAAAAACATATATCAGGTGTAGACATTATAATATTAGGTATAGAAATGAAATTATAAAAATATCCCTTAATATATTTATCTCATAACATAAATATCTCTATAGTCTATACTTAACTATCCACAGTTTGACTTATTCTGAATGTGGACATACTGAAAATTTAAATTGAATTGTTTTCCTACGGGGCTACGATAAGTACACTTTCACCTACCGTTGCGTTGCTTGGAAAATAAACTTAAAAATTGAATTTGGAGTTTGGACTAATTTTATTTATTTATTTTTTAGTTATGCATCTTAATCTAGCGAATCATTATTCGTGAATATCAACTATTTTGGTTAAAATTTGTTAAGATTTGAAATATATATATAAATAATTGTCGGTGTGTCACTTATACATCCCTTAACCCTAGAAAATATTATTAGGTAAGATATTGTTTCTTGATTTTTGAATTCCATTTATAATTAGCCACTATTTCAGTCGCTAAAATAAATTTAAAGAATGATACAAGTAATCATCAGAGCTACCGAAAGGATCTTATTGTAATTTACAGATATATTAGACAACCTAGACATTTTAGATAACTATGTTTAATACTATAGCTCTTTATAAAAGTACCATCAGTAGCTAACCCTTTACCCACGAAAAAAATTATTACATAGTGTGTTTGGAAACCATGATTTATTAAGAAAGCGTAGAAATATGAGAATTTCTTAGTTTTTCAATGTTTGTTTGTTAGAAAAGGAAAATGATGGAAAGTAAACCAAGCAAATACTTGTAAATCCCTTTGTTATATTTGTCAATTTTATTCTTCATAGTTTCGCTCCTAAAGTGATGAAAATTTTATGAAAACTATGTAAATCAATATTTTTACTTTCACTTTCTTCAGGATTAACAAACCAAACGAATCATTCTTCTTTAACATTTCTTTATAATTCTACCGCTAAACTAGGTTTTCATATATTTACTTTGGTTTAAGGTTAATGGGTAGTAGGTTTCAAAAAAAATAGTATTAGGATAGTACCCAGTAAATTTTTTCTCACATTTTCACCTTAATTAATATCACATGTTTTGCTGTGAGTTAAACCATATGACATACTCGTATATTCCCTCCATTTTAAGTTAAATCATATGACGTACTCGTGTACTCCCTTCATTTTAAGTTAAACCATATGACGTACTCGTGTACTCCCTTCATTTTAAGTTAAACCATACGATGTGCTCCCTCCATCTCGTATTACTTTGTTGCAAGGGGTTTAATATGTTATACTTATGTTTTCTTGGTCCATGTCAGCCGTAGTAGGTAGTGGATTCATGGCACAAGGAATAACGTTCAGGAACACAGCCGGTCCATCAAAACACCAAGCCGTAGCCCTCCGGTCGAGTTCAGATCTCTCAGTCTTCTACAAATGTAGCTTTGAAGGATACCAAGACACCCTCTACGTTTTCTCGAATCGCCAATTTTACCGTGAATGTAATATTTATGGGACTGTAGACTTTATTTTTGGTAACGCTGTTGTGGTGATACAAAATTGTAACATTTATACCCGATTTCCACCCGCTGGGACCAACACAATCACGGCCCAAGCCCGGACTGACCCAAATGAGAACACCGGCATATCGATTCATAACTGCCGGGTCAGCCCGGCCGAAGACCAAAGAGGGGCCAAGACATACCTTGGCCGGCCTTGGCAAAAATATTCCCGGACAGTTTTTGTGAAGACATATTTGAGCAGTATAGTTGACCCGAAAGGATGGCTAGAGTGGAGTGGCAATTTTGCCCTTAGCACTTTGTACTATGGGGAGTATGCAAATACGGGTCCTGGGTCGTCCACTTCGAATCGGGTCCATTGGCCGGGTTATCATGTGATAGCAAGTGCTAGTGAGGCTGCAAAGTTTACTGTAGGGAGATTTATCGCTGGGAATTCTTGGTTGCCTAGTACTGGTGTGCCTTTCTTGTCTGGACTCTAGAATTACTAATTGTATGCTTCGCATATATAGCGCGATAATTTGATTGGAGTAGAAGCAAAATCAGATAAATAATTTGTAGTAAATCATAAATTCGAAGAGCAAGTATATTGTGTAAAAGTATAAATTAGAAACCGTACCCCTCCACAATCCACATTTATTAGTTTCTCCTTAACTCTCATATATAGATGAAACATATAAAAATAATATGGAATGCTATAAAAATATTGTATATGTTATGGTGAAAAATGAGTCGTCAATGCAGTTGAATAAGCGATTATTTAGCCAAGTGATTAGGTCAATTAGGTTAAGAATGATAAAAAGCGGGTGAAATGTGTATGGATGGGTTAGGGTCCATCCTTAGATCATGGTAGGCTAGGATAGCAGTGGTATAAACAAATAAACGACGAAGGTGATCGATTTCAAGCAACATATATACATCATTCAGAATATCACTCAACATTCATTCTATATATTCTCATTAATTCCAACATTAATTACTTGCAATCAATTGTATATATTTACTTGCATGGAGTCATTCATTGGTCCTTGCATTTAGCTTAGTGGAATATTATGGTATTGATTTTTCCTGTCTTTCAATTTTTTAGTGTCACTGGGCATTTTCATTTCTCACAATTTCTCTTGTTGTTTGCATATTTCTAGCTTAACTAGCTATTAAATATCACAGCCTTGAAGTGTGCGGTAATTGACATAAACATTTTATATACTATGAGCTAGTGATATCCTTCAATACTGGTAGAATCTAAGGTATTGACGGTAGTAACGTAGGAATGACAATGGATCGGAGTCGGAGCGGATCCAACAAAATCCGAATCCGATCCGACAAGTTTGTGGACTTTAATTTTGGATCCGAATCCGCAAAATCCGACTCCGAATCCGAATCCGAATCCGTCGGACCTCCGAATCATATCCGATCCGTCGGACCTCCGAATCCAATCCGTCATACCTCCGAACCAATCCAAAAATTAATATTTTCTTACTTATTTTTTTGTTAATTTCTTTACTAATACTATAATTCCTTTATAACATACATTGTAAATTAAAAAAAATTTATACAATACAAGCAAATATCATGATTTATTTATTTATTATTTAATTTTTTTAATTTTGGATTATTATATTTGGTCTTTTTTTAATACTATCCTTAATACTACTCATTCGGATCGGACAATCGAATTCGGATCACAATCGGGTCAGATGTAATACAATATCCGAATCCGATCCATCTCCTATTCGGAGTCGGAGTTTTTTTATCGGATTTGGAGTCGGAAGTTTTCGAATGGGTTTGGATCGGAGTTTTTCCTTCGGATCGGATCGGATCGGACTCGGATTGAATTGCCATCCCTAGACGGTAGTTGAGACTTGAGATACACATATACACTAATGGAGATTGCTAAAGTTTTGAGGGAGCACCTCTGCCTGGTATGGAAAAATATAGTGGAAGATCGAGCGGCAATCATTTTTCGTATTATTTTTGTACAGGAGAATAATATATTTATTTTATTGTGAAAATATTTTTTTAATAATTTAGAATTTTAATAGTAAAACAGATCCATGGATAAAGATTGGTCCTCAAAAATTGAAGGATGAAGAGCAAAATCTCTACAACACCTATATTTTTTGGGTACTTATTGAAAAACCTTTTGCATTCTTAAAAAAATTCAAGATAACTATCTATAAAGCATTTTTTTTAATTTCTCCGTTCCTTTTTATTTGTCTTATTTAAAATATTTCATTTGTAAAGTGATAAACTTAAATATAATTTTTTGTTAATATATATTAGTTAAAACATATTCATGTGAGGATTTTGTTAGATTCGTCTCAAGGTATATTTTTTAATACGTAAATTTTATATATTTTTATAATTTTATAATATATATTTATAGATATTATAACTATAATATGTGCACTGTAAATTGTGTAAAAAGCAAATGTGACAAACAAAAGGGAATAATGAGAGTAAAAATTGTTGTTCATTTTGTGAGTCCCAAGACTGCACTTTTTAGGTCTATATTGTCCAAATTCAAATTGTTCATTACTCCCTTTATTTCTAATGTTTTGATTTATTTGACTTTATATGGTGGTCTCTAAATAGGGGTGCAAAAATTGACCCAACCCGAGAATAGCGGGTTAGAGTTGAAATTTTTGGCATGAAAATTTAAATGGGTTGACATAAACCTGACCCAAAATTAAATGGGTTAGGTTAAGGTTGAAAATTTCAGCTCGAAAATGACCTACGTAACCCAAAATTATTTTTGGGGGTCAACCTGAACTCAGCCTTATAACCAAGCTATATTAAGTAGATTAAAAAAAAATTACTTGGCAGTCATCCACTCAGTTCAAACCCGAAGCCCAAATTAAAATCCTAAACGACAATTAAACTACTAATGTCAACTTGTCAACCGTTTCATCTCAACCCTGTAAGTCTTCTTTTTCTTCAACCGCTCTATTGAATAACTATATCTTAGGGATGACAGAAACTAACCCGACCCAAAAAATAGCAGGTTAGGGTTGAGATTTTGACACAAAAACTTAAATGGGTTGACACGAACTCGACCTGAAATTAAATGGGTTAGGTTCAGGTTAGAGTTTTCAACCCAAAAACTTAAATGGATTAGGGTGGTTCAGTTGAGGGATAGCTGACCTGAAAGTAGGTCATCCGAACATGAACTCGACCCGGCCTGATCCGTTTGCCACCCCTATCTCCAAAACATGATTCAAAATGCTTTTGATATAACAAAAATTATGCAAACTTAATATTCAAAAAATTTATTTAAAGATGCATACAACAATATTTCACTTGAATATATTATTTCTTATTATATGATAAAAATTTATAGTCATATTTTGAAAACTCTAACCCCATAAATAAAAATAATGCGAAAATAAATAAAGACATGTTTGTTCCAAAACTCACTGGTGGTGCCAGGATTTCTATGTTATGGGTTCGAAATCCTCTTCTAATAGACCCCAATAAGAAAACCCACACTAGATGTTTACAATCCAGGTTTTCTCCTTAAGTCTCTATGCAACTTCAATATCTAAAAGTTTGTCATCCCCTTCAATCTCCAACGCATACCAAACTATCATTCTTCAAAAATTCAAGCTACCAATCCTACCATACTAGTTACTCTTCTACTCCAATCAGGCTAAACATGAAGTTATATCACTTTGTCCACTCAACGATACCAAATAGCAAACCATGCTTATGTTATTCGAGAATTCAAGCCACCATACTAGTTAATTCTACTCCAATTAGGCAATCTTAAGGTAACACGATGAACTCTTTTCCTAGATTTATAATATTACTCCATCCAATTCCTAAATCATTCATTCAATTTACAAATCAATGACAAATGACCAATTTCTAAATCATTCATTCAATTCACATTTTACTAATAACAAATTAAATCAATTAATCAAGTAAATTATTCAATTTAATTAAGGAATGAGAGAATAAGAGGAGACAAGTACTTATGGAGGTGGTGACGTGGTGTGGTGGTGGTGGCGGCAGTGGCGTGATTGAGTGAGTGGGTCGTGGGTGTGGCAGTGTACCAGACAGCTAAAATGGAGCGACTTAGCAATTGAGTTCACGAGTGGTTGAGACGCTAAGTGGAGCGACTGAGAAAGGTAATGCCTGAGCTCTTAAGTGGACACACATGCGTTAGAGAGCCAAAGACTCAGTGGACTGTGACTGCGATGTCGGTAGAGGTAGAACCTTACTACCTTAGAAGATTGGAGCTTGAAGGAGCCGAGGAGGCAGCTGGCAGCCCACTGAGGCACTGACTCACTGACCTGGTCGCCGTCAGGTCGTGGAGGCTGCCAGGCTGGGCTGCTGGAGGACAGGAGGAGCCGAGGAGGGCACAGGCGCCAGGCTGCTGGCCGACTGACAGTGAAGATTCTGGTCGCCGTCGGGTCGTGGGTCGTCAGTGACGGTGAAGATCTGGGCTGCTGGCCGGCTGACAGTAGGTCAGTAGGTGGGAGTGGGTAGGGTTTTGTTTTGGGGTTTTCAAATAACCGTAAATGTTGAAATAGAAGAAAAAAATGGGTGGGATGGGAGTTGAACTTGGGTTGTTTGGGTAAAGAGATAGGATGCATACCAATGAGCTAATGCTATACATAAGATTACGTATGTTATAAAAAGTATATAACGGTATTTTTTTCTTAGATACGCCCCTACCAAAACTTGACCATTAATATGCACATTACATCATTCTGCGCGCATCATTGTAAGAATATAAGTAGTACCATTCTATAAAAGCAATGGCATGACTGGCCAAGCAGATTGCATGATTAAAAATGTTAAGCCTTGACTTGTTGAACTTGAAGAGAATCACTGCTACTTACTTCCTTTAAAGGGGATAAAGGAACATTATTTATCCTTCAGTTCTAAAATATTATTCCTTTTTTTTTCCCAAAATCAAATATTATTAATTATTTTGGGTCTAAAAAAACAAAGGAGTACCACGTACTTACGTAGTATACGAGATAATTGCTTGGAGATCGAGATTAATAAATTTAATTCACATTTTAAGATAACAACTAATTTAATTAATAAACTGATATGTAATTAGCTTCCTTTGAAGACTTGCATCAAGAAAAAAATAAGCAGATGATTTTATTTGCCGCCGGGAGCTGATTTCCGGCAAACTGAGAGAAGAACAATTAAAACTGCAACTCCTCCAATGATCCCGACGATAATAGCCACTGTTTTTGCTACTTCATCATCCGGCGTCGGATCTATACATTCACGTAAGAGAAGAGGAGTTTGATTAGTTTTCCTAGAACAAACACAATTAATATTCATACCTAATTTTCAACCGTATTTTCTTCAAATTTTTATACTCACGTGCTCTACACATAGACGTATATGCTTTTAAATACAATAGGTCTATATAGAATACATATAAAAAAAAATTTGATATATCAAAGTACTTAATACGTATATATAAAGTCCTATGTTGGTTTGCTACTTCAATTCTTAATTATTAAGATACATTACTCTTCGTTTGAAAATAACATTCATGCGACTGTTTTACCACGCCCCCTAAAGTACACCGTACATTTTTTTTTTACAATATAATGTCATCAATCATGGATTTTAAAATGTATAGTGTAAACAATCATACGACCATCACAGAAAAGTGCCCGATTAACAAGACGATCATGCAAGTCCTACATTTTAATGTATGCCGGACATCATAATATTCTCTGTCTGTTGGTATAAACTTTGGTGCTAGTATGTATACTCAGTAGATAAGCACTTTACTCACCTTTTGGTTTAGTCCGCTAGAGTAAGTGGGTTTTGTGCATGAAAAGTAGAACTTGCAACATTAATTAAGGCAACGGTCCTCTTGCTGATCTATATCACACTAGGACTCCCTTCCTCCAACTAAAATTTTCTAATTTCTATTTATAGAGTCAAAGTTTAAAAAATATAACCACAAATTCTCATCGTGTTATAAGAAATAAAATATTTAAGTAGAATTTTGTTGGATGCATGTCAATATAAATTTTTAAAATATTAAATTTTCATAATTTTTTGTCTTACAAATTTGGAGACAAAAACGTTAAAAATCGTATATTGGAGATCGAGAAAAGTCAAACGGGCAAACTTAGTGGGACAAAGGGAGTAATACTTATTAAATGAAATTAAAATGAAAAAACTTCTCCAAAAAATATGTAATTAATTAAATATCTCTACAAGCTAGTCTGACTACATACTGAGTAGTTGGGATTAGAAAAATCATTGCTTTGATGATAACGTCATGATTACAGCTTATATGGGTATTACATACTGCTTGGACAAGAAATAAGAACCCGCGGCTTGAAGAATAAAAATTAAATATGGATCCCACTATACATAATGAATGGTAACAATTATTGCTCCAAATGTGGAAAGCCATATTAGAATAAGATGGAAAAAGAGCAATGTCAATTAGCGTCCACAAACATGCTAAAGTAATGATAATAAAATGATTATGATCATATCAAAGGGAATAATCAATGAAGAAAAAGATAAGGAAGGCGATAAGACAAAGTATAGACGAAGGAAAGGGGCACTACCAAGAGACTTGGGGGTGACCATAAGAAAGTAGTATCAAATTATGCTCCGATGCTTTTACTTTATATCTAAAGTGATTTGTAATAGTTTTTGACCATTTATAGTCTTTCGAATTTTCAATTCCAATTCATGCCCTCTTCTACTCTAGCTTGTTCCACCTCTCTTTATATCCAAAGCAAGGTTGTGGGCAGGTGGTTCTATAATTATTCCATCCTAGATTAACTCCACGTCGTAAAACTCTATTTTATCTATTAAGTAGCTAGCTAGGTTGGGAAAATAACACGAGTCTCCCAAAAACTTTCCCGTTTAACCATTTTTTGTAAGAGTTTTTTGGTGAAAATAATGGTGCTATCTTTGGGGGACGGAGCGAGTATTAGCACGCATAAGACGCTAGTAGTGACCTTTATCATATCTATTGTAGGCTAGCATGTTCCATTATTAATTTCAACTGTTCATATAATTGAGATGAGAAAAATAGAGCATTTATGTTACTTATATATGATTAAAACATATTGCTAAGAGTAATGAAAAATACGAGAGAACAAGGACGAAGATTATAGTGTATTCCTATGTTTAATATCAAACACATAACTGACTTAGTATTCATATCAAAGTATGACTTACGTGAGTGGCAAAATGCGTTAAACGAAAAGTGAAAGTGGACATGTATGTGCAAAAAAAGTCTAGTTTGTCTCTTAAGTCCCTTCAAATTGGAAAATATTTTTGAAAATTACAAATAACATGTTACTCTCTCCGTTCTTTTTTTTTCCTTTCCATTTGGAATCAGGGAAGAAACCAAGACAATATTAAATATTATTAAAATTCTATAAAATAATTTAAATTAATCTAAAATAAGATAGATTCTATTAAAAAATGATTCAAGTGGGTTTAACATTAAATAGTAGTAGCATTTCTAGAGTCTATGACATTAAACAATTAAAAAATCAATCAATGGGCTACATATCACATGGATAGTGATCCTAACCAAACTTTTTTCAACCAATCATAATATTAAACTAAAATAGAAGGATTCTAAATGAGAACAACTTTTTGAAATTTTCGAATGAAAAAATGAAAAGAACAAAAAAGAAGTCGAAACAAACAAACAAGTCGAAGGAGATCACGTACGGTTAGCTAAGCGCACAACAATCAACCAAGGAAAGTGATGCAATGAAGGAGTACAAATCATAATAAGATCATTGTACCGTACCTGAGCTTTGTGTGGACAAGTCATAGTACCCAGCTTCCCAATACTCGGCAAAACACTTGCCCAGGAAAACATGAGCAGCAGCAGCTTGACCACATAGTGTCTTCAACTCCTTAGCTGCCTCAGTCAAGCAACTAGAACAATCATTTGCGCTCAAATCCCCTAAGCACTGCCCAAGCCCTTGCACAGATCCGGAGCTGGAAACCCTAAACCCATCAACCGCCCCTTGTATGGTGGCCAACACATCATCTCTCTTACGAAAAAACTCAGCATCATTACTGCTCGTGCTCCGGCTACACCTCTTGTACATGATCGTTGTGTCCGGTTTCCCTATGAAATTGAACCTCTCATATCTGACATAACACCCCTCAAGTTGTAGGGTAGCCCCATAGGAGTAAGGGCAAATGAGGCCTATTTGTGTGACTGCACTTTGTATGCAGCTTGCACATTCAGAGGGTTTTAAGTCTCCCCTACATTGGTAGAGACCGTAAATAGTGGAGTCCGAGGGGGTAGAGGAAGAGGTTCCTAGGGTGAAGGTGTTGTAGAGGCCGGTTTGCGAGGAGGAGCTAACAACTGAGGTGAGGAAGGAGTTGATGGTGGATTCAAAGGGAGAGGAAGGTTGGAATTTTTCTTGGGAACAACCAGCATAGATGAAGACATAGGAATAGGCATAGGAGAAAAGAGAAAGTATAAGAAAAACAAGGGTAGCATGGTTGGTTTTGGTGAAGATGATGAACATGTTTAGAGAGGAGAGGGGGCTGTACTAGCTTCTTTTGTTGGAGTTCTCTACTAACTTTTCAGTGTTGTTGATGATGATTCATAGATGGAATTTCAAAGTAGGTGGGAGGGGGAATTGATGCCTTTTTGGTGGGATGGATAGCTTGCCTTTTTCTTATTCTTTGGAAAAATTTTAAATATATTTGAAACAATTTGGTTTTGGAGTTGGGGGTGCTCAATAATTATGGAAAAACTATTGGATTAATTAGGATATATAATAATGATTTATTACTTTGGTTTTCAAGGTGTGCCTTTAGTTTTATTTACCTACTTAATTAGGATATATAATAAGGATTAAATTAATTACTTAGCTTTTCAAGGTGTGCCTTTGTTTTTATTTGCATACTTATACGGAGTTATTAAATTAGATTATATGATCGATTACTTTTTAAATAAAATGGAATGTATGTTAAGCTAGAGATCGAGTTTTTTTTATCCACCCAAAATGGGTTAAATATTGGCCCAAATTTGTGGCTCATGTGTTCTGATACGTAATTGTATCTTTGCTTAATTTGTACTTCATATTTAATCAAAAAGTAGGGTAAGATCAATTATTATTCGACAAATGTTATAAAAATAAAACCCTTAAGGTTGTAAATAAGAAGTTCAAGGTCGAAATATTAAATAAAATCAAGTATTGATAATACCAATCTAGGCATGATTTTGTCATGTATTCACAATTTCAAATTAAGTGGATGTCAACTAACTTAGTTGATTATAAGTATTGGAAGATAGTATCCAATATTTGGGATCAAATCTCATCAATCTACGTCATTTATTATTTTGCCACTTGCGACTCTCTTTATATAAAAATATATTAAATTTCACAATTGTAGGATTGCATGTGTATAACATTTTCCTAAGTTAGGCCTAAGTTTTAAGTCGTCACAAAGATAAAAAAAAAAAAAAAAGGTCTTTATATTATATACCTAAGATAATTGTTTATGAGCCTACTCTTTAGTACGGGGTAGACAAATTTGGTATTTTAGGTAAAGAGGGTAACAAGCGGCAAATTATTAAATACACTTAATTAATTATATAGTCTACAAAAGATGTTATTTCAAATATACAGTATACAAATATATCAATAAAGAGATTATATATCGAACTAAAAGGATGGGGTTAGCTTATTAGTTTGTAGAATTCTCATAGCCTCGGCTATTCTATTATATAGGATAACGTTTGATTTAATTATGTCCCTACTGATAAGAGAAACTTTATCATAACAATTTCACTATGCACGTCTGCATGAGTCAAAAAACACAGTACAGGAGTATATGATACAGTTCAAGATCTAGCAAAGGACTGAAAATTCAATTGTTAGTAATTGCTTGGGAAAATAATGCTGTCCTCGGATCATATCAGCTCCCTGGTTTGGAAAAAAACTAACGTATCTGCTACCTAAGCTAGCTTCACGTTATCAACGTTTGACTATTTAAAATTTATGATAAACGATGTGTTGCAAATTTCTTGAAATTAATAAAATTTCAAACTGAATGTGCGCTAAATACAAATATTTCCGCCATCTAGAAAGAAATATTGCAACATGTAGAGTTTATGCTTTCTATTACACAACTTTGAACAATTTTATCTTTAATTTTTACAAAGTAAAAATTATAAAAATTGATATATTTAAAATAATAATCAAGATAAATCTAACATAATCTCACAACTATATTTTTATAAAGCAAAATTAAAATAAATAGTCAAAGAACTCTAGGTGAATAGTGTAAATTTTCATATAGTAATATTTTAATAACAGAGTATAAGACTAGTCATATGCTAACATCTCAAAATTCAGTATTCTTGTGCGATCCTAACATATAGTATATAGTAAAGTGATCAACTATATATATGATTCATAGCTTAAATTTTATTCAAATTACTTGGTACGTCGGTACCAAACTATTGTATGTGGTAGGCAACGAACTGCTTTTCAGTTGCTTAGGTTGAAGATCCATGGAACATTTATGTTAGCCTTGAGACTTTCTCTTCATATAGTTCACCTGTTTAAATGCAGTCTAAATGGAAGAGAGTCAAGAGGGTATCATATCCATGCAATGTGACGCATAAAAGGAGTCCTATATAATATAAACCCCCAACCCTACAACCTTAATAATATCCGCTCTGGTTCTCACTTTCTAGCTCTCAAGACCTTAAAGTAAAACTTTGGACAATAATCTTTCAACTAAAAATAAAATGGTAACCCCATCTGTTCAAGAAACCCGAACCGCCCAAAGAGCGGATGGTCCAGCCATGCACCATTCTAGCTGTTGGAACTGCCAACCCGGCTAATGAATTTTCCCAGGCTGAGGATCCGGATTTTTACTTCCGTGTTACCAAGAGTGAGCACAAGACTGATCTCAAGAAGAAGTTCAAACGCATGTGTAAGTGTTTTAATACTTTAATCTTTCTAATTAAGTAATTAATCTTTTATTCAGTCTTTCATATTTACATTACTTGATTCTTATTATACCACAAATATGACAATTAATTTCAGACGGAGGATATAATACGAAGGACGAAGTATTGATTGATTTCAGATGGAGAATGTAATACAAAATACTATTTTAGTGTGCTTAATTATACATTTATGTAGCAACCCATTGCGTTCATAGATTATTTGATAGAATATATGCTCAAATATATTCTACATGTATATAAAATCAGTGATTATATTTGTATATCTTTTATATTTATTATGATATACTCTTAATTAGCCCATTTGTTGCTTAAATAATAGGCTTATACTTGTATATATGACAGTTTTGAAAGAGAGGTTTGACTTGAGATTTATGTGCAATAGGGAAATTCCACAAAAACTTGCTAAAATCATCAAGAAAAAGTACGTAATAATAATGACCCGAAGAGCTTATGACAAGAGATGTCCATAAGTCACTATGGATTATATCAAATGGAGCAAAAATGCGAGACAAAGACTCTGTAAAAGGAAGTATAGAGTGCCTCCCAAGAGGACACAACAAACAAAACAACTTACAAGATCGATTTAGTAACAGAGATAAAGCCATGACAACAAAGGGAATTGAAAACAGGAGAGACAGGGTGACCGAGGCAAGAGTGCTAGATATATGGAAAGCATCCGCAAGAAAGGTGGCTGGAGAAGCTAATGAGGTGATGGTAAAACTCAACAACAAGGTGTAGATTGTGACAAGACTTTTAGTCCAGTTGTTAAGCCGGTCACTATACGCACAATACTGAGCATTGTCGTGTCCAAGTCTTGGTTGATACATCAACGGAATGTTAAGAATGCTTTCTTACATGATAACCTTGATAAGACAATCTACATGCATCAGCCTATGCGATTTCGTGACAAAACCAAATCGGATCATGTTTATCTTCTCTATATGGATTGAAACAAGCTCCGAGAGCTTGGTATCAATGCTTCGTGGACTTTGTTGCTATGATTGGTTTCTTTAATAGAAAATCTGATCATTCTTTGTTTGTGTATAGTCATGGCACGAATATTGCATATATTTTGCTGTGTTGATGATATTATCCTAACTGCTTCTTCGGATGATCTTCGCCAACGAGTCATGTCTCAACTAAATACTAAATTTGCGATGAAGGACCTTGGGTCTCTATGTTACTTTCTCGGTATTACTGCCTCACGTCACCCCAATGATATGTTCTTATCACAACATCAATATGCCAAGGAAATTCTTGCTAAGGTTGGTATGTATGATTCTAAGTCTAATCACACGCCTATTGACACTAAACAAAAGCTTGCATCATCAACTGACTTCCCGTATGATGATCCTACCAAGTATCGCAGTCTTGCAGGTGCATTACATTATCTTTTCTTCACTAGGCCTGATATATCATATGTTGTTCAGTATTTTACGCTATCTGAAGGGGACTCTATCTCTCGAGATTCATCTATATATGTCTTCACTTGTCACGCTTACTTCTTATACAGACGAAGACTAGGGTGGTTGCCCTAACACTAGATGTTCTCAGTCTAGTTATTATGTGTTTTTGGGTGACAAGGTAATATCTTGGTCAGCTAAGCGTTAGCCCACTCTTTCTCGTTCTAGTGTAGAAGCTGAATATCAAAGGGTTGCTAATGTCGTGTCTGAATCTTGTTAGATCTGAAATTTTGTTGCTCGAATTGCATTGCCTGTCACCAAAGCTACCTAAATCTATTGTGATAATGTGAGTGCTATCTATCACTCTGGCAATCCTGTCTAGCATCAGCTTACTAAACATATTGAAATAGACATTTATTTTGTACAAGAAAAGGCATCAAAGGGGGAGGTTCGTGTGTTACATGTCCCATCTCGTTATCAAATCGTATACATCTTCACCAAGGGATTGCCTCGAATTCTGTTTGATGACTTCCGTTCCAGTCTCAACATTCTTCCTCTAGTTTTGACTGAGGGAGTGTGATAGAATATATGCTTAAATATATTCTACATGTATATAAAATTAGTGATTATCTTTGTATATTTTTTATATTTGTTAGGATATACTCTTAGCTGATTTGTTGCCTAAATAATAGGCTTATACTTGTATATATGACAGTTTTGATCAATAAGAATCCTCAACCAATTATTCACTTTCAATTATTATATCATATAGCTAAGTAAATCTTAATCGTAATAGCTAGACAAAAACCAATTATAAATGGCATGAAATGCAAAGTAGACGTACATTTTTTTACCCTACACAAAAAATCTGTGATGATCAACATAGCACATCTCCACATGGATTTTATAAGCTTTTTTTAAAAAAAATTACAAAAATAAGCTACTAGCATTTTACAGTCCTCCGTCTAACCAAGGACATCGTTGAGAACAATCGTAGAGCTCTTGTAATAGTGGTGTATTCCGAGATCACTATGATCTTCTTCCATGGCCGTGAGACCCACATGGAATCTATGGTTGGTCAAGTCCTATTCAGGGATGGAGCTAGGGTTGTTCATTGAGCTGCCCATCTTTCAGCTCATGTGGGCCTCTCAAACCATACTCCCTGACTCGGAGGAAGCCGTCGGTGGGCGCCTCAAAGAAGTAGCTTATGGTTTTGTTTGGTAAATGACTTTTGGCTTTTCATTTGGCTCAAAGATTAAAAGATGCATGTTCACACATAATATTATATTCTTAATTTCTCATTCTTTATCAAATATAATATATTATAAATATTATAATGTCTAAAAAGATCATTTTATATAAAATAGCCAACATCCAACAATTGAATTTACCAAACATATTTAATAGAAACTAATAGTATAAACAACTAGCACAAACCGTCAATATGAACAATCAGTCAAATCAACCAATAGACAATTGCCAAACAAGGCCTATGAATATAAAAAAAAATAGTCAAATTATCTTATACAATTCATAGCATTTAATTTTCCACGTGACACACTCCACTTCAATAACATCTTGAAAATGCATCCAACGTATATGATTCTATGTTAAACTTAAGACTCATCACATAGTTGATCACTTGTTTAAGTGAAGTACGTCTAACTTAGATATATATTAACAAAAAAAAATGAAGGAATATACTACATTGATTCAACGCTACACATTAAAGAAGTCTTATATAATCCCCAACCCTACAATCTTTCCACTCAAGATCTCACTTTCTAGCTCTCCAGGCCAAGCACTGCACCTTAAGAGTTTGAACCTATAAATTTGTTCATCGCTAAATAACCTATTAACTAGAAATGGGCAAATGGCAACCCTATTTGTTCAAGAAATCCGAAACGCTCAAAGAATGGGTGATCCAGCCATTGGAACCGCCAATCCGGCTAATGAAATGAAGCAGGCGGATTGTTACCACCAAGAGTGACCATATGCTTGATCTCAAGAAAAAGTTCACACGCACGTCTAAGTATTTTATTTCTTTTACCTAAACTTATATAATTTTCTAAGAAGTATGCAACTACCTAAAATAATAATCCATTATTATTTTGATCCAAAAACTTTAACCAAATTAATATAAATTAACTAATATTTACAATTTTTTTAATAATACTTAATTATGCATTACTGTAGCAACCAATTGTATATCCTATAGCTATTTCGTATAATCCATTAATAATGCTTAATTATGTATTAACTAATATTCTTATATCCTATAGCTAGCTATTTCAATCTACTAACACAAAAATAAATCTAAATATAACATGTATGCAAGTTAGTACACATATTTTTTAGGACACAAAAGTTATACATACAATGATCAAGAAAAACATAACATATGTTAATTGTTTATTGAAGCATAACTATAACCAAATAAGTTAAACGAAAGTGATATTTAGTTTGCTTATGATACAATGTAACTTACTATAGGTGATAAATCCTTGATCAAGAAGAGGCGCATGCTCATAACGGAGGATGGTTGAACACTTGAATACGAATACACTTGACTATATTGTAGAGATCAGACCAGCTGAACAACTAGCCATTACACATTGCATATTAAACCATTTCACATTTTAACAACATTTATGATTCATCGGAGTTCCTCTCATGCGAAGGATAAACCTCATATTTTCTTCTTCCTTGTACTATAGAAAGTTCATGATTCGGATAAGCTTGACAATATTTCATTATATAGTTTGTATATAGAGATTGGCTTGACTGAAAAGTCATAGAATCTGACTTGATAAGTACATGAGAGTATATGGACATCGTTTGACTAAATTTAACTCGAGTATTCCACAAATGTTTTACACTCTATTAAACCGAGTATATGTGAGATTAGGTTGAAAATGTGGACATCTAATCCGCTTGTTAATCTATTTCACGGAAATATATGAAGTACAACAATGTACACCACTCCACGTTGTTTCTAACTAAAAGGATTACGAGGGGCCTACTAATAACACTTTAGAACAAAGATTTTTAAGTTTAGGAATAATAGTTTACAAGCATATACTATAACTTCGAAGTTCAATCCTCAAATTATAGTACTGAAAAACTAACAAGCCGAGTTCATTTATGAGTCTATTAAGCTCTAAAGTAAAAAAATGCTATTAAGACACAAGTGTTTCTTTTGAACCAATAACCCCAAATTACAAAGACTTACCACTTGAACTATACACCACTTGTGTGTGTACATCACAAGCTACAACTTGGATTAAAAACAAAAAAAAAAAAAAAAAAACCAAATGAATTTATATAATTAGTAATTTACCCACTTATAACTACAATGTATTTACTCGCTCTATTTACAACCTATTCATAATTTTCTATCATCTTCAACTAATAAAAACTTTAAATAAAAAACTTAATATTATATATAATTATAGAGGCATCGTCCAAACTACAACTAGTTAATTAACACTCATCTTACATTCTTACCTAGCCGTGTCAATTAATACATGTTACATTAATTAATAAACATATATGCTAAAAAAATCAATGAAGAACCACAAGCTAGGTTGGAGATACACAAACCCGATCCGCTTCAATTTTGGACTTAATAATCTCAAACTCAGAGACGGGGCAAGGGATGTTGATCCCACCCGGCTGATCAAACCCATACTTCTCCCGCGCTTCCTCCAACAACTTCCTGAACAACGGATGGTTCAAATATCTCACTGGCAAAACCACCCGTTCCACCTCCGAAGCCCGACCCACGTACACCGTCAAGTGACCCTTCGGCGCCCTCCAAACCCGGTCTTCCTCCTCTGCCCCGACCCGGACGTAACCCGATCCCAGCCCGACCCTGCGAAGAAACCGGCTTCTCAACTTGGCGCAGAAACGGGTCAGGGCCCGTGAGAGCCGTCCCTTAATCCCACGAAGGATTCGGGTCACCCGCTTTTTAAGCCGGATTCTGATATATCTTGGTCGTGGTTGTACGAGAGCTAGGTATGAACCGTTCATGATGATGTATGACAAAAAAGCAAGAAGATTAGAGGGGTAGTGGGCAAAGGTGGATGGTAATAACTAATAAGCATGAAGATGGAGGAAGAATGAAAGAGCAGGAGTGCTGGACGCCTTGCTCTACACTGAAGAGGAGGTTTATGTAGACATTTTCAAACATTATTCATACGGAGTATAAATTTGCTGGATTGCATAGTCTTGGAATCTGACTTCGTATTACTACTTTTGAATATCCTTTCTTTTTTTCTTTTTTTTATTGGCATGTTTCTCAATGACTTAATTGATTGTTATTTGTTAATGCACAATATTTAGGCAAGTCATGAAACAGATATTGCCCGTGGTTTTTATCTATTACCCTTGTTTTTTTTTTTTTTATCAAATTTATCCTTATTTATACAACTTTTATTTATCTTAATTTCACTTACTTTTACTCACAATTTGGACTACTATTCGACTATGGAAGAACCGTCCGCTTTGGACAATTTTGTATCTTTTTTTTTTATCCTCTATTAGAACTAACAATTATATGTAAGAGTAATAGCGTCAATTAATGTGCAAAATATGTATTTTATACGAGTAGTAGATAGATATTAGTGGGCGATATGAAGGGGTTCAGATAAAATAACGTAGTTTGTATAATAAAGTATCTTACATTTATTCCTATTAAATTTTTATGAAAGTACGTAGGGTGTATTTTTCCACAAAATTTTCACATAAACAACCCTTATAAAATCGTTTTTTTTAATTGAGGGGTACGGTGATTGTTATTGTATAAAGGGATGACTTTTGTTTTATTAAGAATAATTTTTGTACAGTATAATTTTCTTTTCGAATATATTTTAATTTTCATCGGTTGAAATCGTGATATATTTTTTGTTGTAGGGATAATTTTTGTTATATTGATGAGTTAACTTTTGTCGACTATACAATAACTTTATTGTATCCCGTTGCATATTAAATCTTTTTTTTTTTGGGCAAATATATGATGATTTCTTTTTAACTTATTTAGATGTTGTTCTAATCCATACTTATCAATTAGTAGAAGTTGCAAGTAAAGTAAGGTTCAAATTCTAATCAAGAAAGGCAACTCAATTTTTACGCGATTTTATTAAAGTTTGTGATTTTCTACAGATTTAAGATGCAAGTAAATCCAATGTCGATTGTGCTATTTAACTAACATTTCACCTGCTCAGTTGAAGACATGCAAATGAGATATCAAATAGATTTTAATTATATTATTGAGAAGTGGCATACGGAGTACATATCAAACAATTATTTTATTAGCATTAGATAAGGGTATTATAAGTTTTAATGCTTATCAACTTCAGATCATTGCATATAATCTATCATATCGCCTCCTATTTGAGGCGCTTATCTGATTTGATTATTGAGATAACCCATTCACATCATTTTAATTATAAACAAAGTGATCATCTCCAAGTTGCACCTGCTAGCTTCCAAACACTCATTTAATTTAACCTACCTTCTACAATTTGTATATTGATCACTTACGTTGTCAACCGCATGAAGTTTACGAAATATTTGGCCTTTTCTTCTTGTCATGTACTCATGCACAAGTACGTGCCGTACCTGCCCTAATTGTACTTTTTTAGCATCATCACTAGTCTCTTAATTCAATATATATATATATATATATATATATATATATATATATATATATATATATATATATATATATATATATATATATATTCTTTGGATAACGTAGTAGTCTTTCCCTATTTTTGTTGATCCTTTTCTTTTGTTCAAAACAAATGGTTTTAAAAGTTGGTCTAATTTGAAATTTGCACTACCTTTAGAAAAAAATTTGGACTAAAATACCCTAATTTAAAGGTGATCAAATGTTGGGGTGAGTGTGGCCTAAAAACTCTGTCCATTACGAGCCTAGCAATCAGGCCGGATCTAGGCTAAAGTAGACTATTATGGGAATTAGAAGGAACTCAATATCTAGTTGTGGGAACTAGAAACAAACTAAATAGTGAGATCTTAGATTATATAAACATACACACTAGTGTGTATAATTTATTTGAGGCTTAATTTAGTGAAATTTGTGTGAAAACTCCATTGGGTCATGGTTCTTCCTTTTGAAAGTCGATAAGGTGTTCCATTCCCTACTTTTATATCTTCATTTCAATTTCATGTCCACATTAATTCATATTTCTACCAAAAAAACGAAAAAAAGGAATTGTTTCTCGGAAGCACATTTCACCCCATCCTCTTGTGTACTCCTTCTACTTATGTGCTTGACTTTCACCCAATATGAATACACAAATCATTTATGAGTAAAAGTACAAGATTTTTAGAAAAATTAATCATGATAAATAGATGAATCAAGTAGATGGGAGTAATATATTTGTTAAGACATAATACTTATTCATAATAAATAAATGGCTCAAGCATATAAGAGCAATTTTATTTAATTAATTGTATGAAAGTATGCTTTGTGTTTCTATGAATTGTGAAATATTACCTGTGTAAACTTTCATTTTACTTGTAACTCTACTATGAACGTCAGATTTGTTGCGCTATATATATTATCCCAAATTAAATTATTAAATTTTGATATTTAATTATCACTTATTTATATTATGTACCTACTCAGTTAGTATAAACTTGTTAATGAACTTTCAAAACCCTTCAAATTGCATGGGTGCTATACATATAACGATAGCTTGCTTCCATTGAGTTTACAAGTACATCTCTTTGACAATTACTCCATATTATACAACGTATTTATTACGATTCTCAGTATTATTGTTCTTACAAAGTTTTATATAAAATTAGTTAAACAAAAGCAAAATTATACAACGACAACAAATTCAAGCATTAATCTCCATAAATATGAGGTCGACTACATAAACCAAGAACCTTTCTCAAGTGGTCGTCTCCCTTCTCTCCTTTTTAGAACCATACCTTCTTTTAAAGTAATTTTCTCTATCTATCTCAACTACCTCCATCTATTTTCTCCTATTTAAAGTGTCATCGTATTTGAGGTCTCTATTACCCCAATCTTCCACCTTCCTAACTGATTCATCTATTGTTCAACGTCTAACATGCTAAAACCAATGCAACTGATTCTCCCTTAACTTATCATTAATATTCGTTACTCTAACTTTCTTTTGGACATCCATATTTCAAAATTTATCTCGGCCTCAAGGCGTTCCCACACATTTTCCTTAACATATACATCTCTATTACACTCATCTTTTTAATATGCTTCTTCTTGAAAACCTAAACAACCCATGCAATAATGCTAGTCTAATTTTCATTATATATAATTTCCCTTTTAATCTTAAAGGTGCACTGTAATTACACAATAGTCATGTAGCTACTCTCGCCACCTGATTTTATTACATGGGTGATGTCTTGATCGATGTTTATATTCCTTTAGAGAACCTACGTACATTGGATATATGAAACATTCGTTTACATGCAACTATGAGCTATTGAAAGTCACACTATTTTAAGTAAGCCTCTTTCCAATGCTAGAAAGACACATCATATAATCTATTTCACTCCTACTACTTCTAAAACATCTAGATTTCAATATTTATCTCAATTGGTCTAGTTAAGCATTCAACTCGCGCTAGTCTTGTCAACCAAAGCAATATCATCATCCGCAAAAAATAAATATCACGACATCTCATTTTGTATCAACCTTGTTACTTTGTCCTATAGTATCATGAAATGAAAGAGGTTTATGGTGGATCCTAGGCGTAACTCAATTGTAATAGAAAGTGCTCTATCACCACAACTTTTAACATTTGTGTGCAACCTCTTGGTGCACATCATTAATTAGGTTGATATGTTGTGGATGCCAACTAGCTTAATTGGTTAAAGTTTTGGAAGGTCGTTACCAAGACCTGGGATCAAATCCCGTCTACATCAGTTGTTGCCTTGCTACTTGCGACTCTCTTTACATAAAAAAAATATAGGTTGATTTGTTACGTGATATATCCTTCTTAGTCATTATGCACCAAAGAACTTAAGTTGGGACCTTGTCATACCCCTTCTCTAAATCAATGAACATCTATCATGTGTAAATCTTTCTTCATTGCACTATAATGCTCCATCATTCATCGAACAAGATGGATATCTCAAAAGGTGATCGACCTACCATAAACCTAAACTTTTTTCGAGATACCAACACATTTCCTCAACCCTTGCTCAATCACTCTCCCATATATTTATGGTGTGATTCGTAAACTTTATCTCGATATTTTGAACATTTTTAAGCATCTTCTTAGGAAAACAATATATAATCAAATACATTAACGAGAGTATTACTAGATTTTTTGAAGTTAATCTGTCCATGTGTAATTGAAGATGGTGGTTAGACAGTTAGTAGCCAAGTAAGAAAACCCAACCAAACGACTCTTAACGTAGTCAAAATATCATAATCTGAAATAAAATTGACTAAAAGTAACTTTGTAAAAAATCATATCAAACTATTTTATCCTAAAACCTAACCCAATCCAATCCAATCCAAACCAACCCAATCCAATATGAACCAGACACTGGACGCCGGATTTAACAAGACTTTACATTTAAATTCTAATCACTCGAGGGCTCGAGGCCCAGCTCACGAGAAGAACCAAGAGCTCATTTGTAAATAAGATTCCAAGGTAGATTCAACTTTTTACATCCAGTTATAATTTCCCCTCCAATTTTTTCCCAGTTTACCATAGACTAGATCACTCATTCACTTCAATAAGAGCAGCGCTAAAAAGGTTGCACAATTCCCAAATTTTCTCGGGTGGAATTGCGTTTGGGTCAGGCGGGTCGTGAAGTCGGATCTGAATATGGAGTTGCAGGAATCCGGGTGGGAGGAGCTCCGGAAAGAAGCCCGGAAGGTAGAGGGTGATCTCGATGTTAAACTTTCTTCTTACGCTAAACTTGGTGTACGTTTCACTCAAGGTACTTTCTTTAGGTTTCTTGGGTTTTTTTTGGGTGTGTCGAATATTTGATGAATTTAAGCATTGAGTGTTAATAATTTACGTTGTACTGGATTTATGGATCTTAAAGTATGAATTTTGATGTTGATCAATCAACTTTATGTTCTTGAATAGTTAGCATGATATATATAGATCGGCATTATTATTTTATCATATGGTTAATTGGATGTTCAGAAATATTGATCATGAAGTTACCCTTTTGAGAATTCTGAGTAGTGTGTAGTGTAGATGGTGATTTGGAGTAAGTTAAGGGTTAAGAGTTTTGTACTTTTGTTATTGGGGGGGGGGGGGGGGGGGGGGGGTGGTGTTGGTGTTGGTGTGGATGCCGGTTTTCGGTTTTCCGTATCGTGTGAACTATTGGATTATGTAGGTTGTGCATTGATTTTTTGCCCCGATAAGGCTGTTAAAGGCACGGATCGAATGGTGGTTGAGGTTTTTGGGGATTATGTGCAAAGAATGTGGGTCAAGTGCTCTTGACGAATGGCTGATTTATTTAATTGATTCAAATATGATGTTGCTTGGACTGTGGACCGGGATTTTAGTTGGATGGAGATACTCCTACAATAGAGGAATGCTGGAAGTGTTGTAATGTCAGTTTGAGGAAGGTGTGAAAAGGCTTGTATATGGCCTTTTTAGGTTGGAATGGAGATTAATGTTTGCTGGAGAGAACTCATCTCTATGCTTAGGTTTCCGTGACTTGGGACTATTTGATATGCTGGTGTGAATACGGAAAGAAGTACTTTTTATCTTGATGGTCATTGTGCTTCTTGTTATGATTTTGTCAAGAGCTTCAAGAAATCTAGACCTAGCCTCTACAAACATTTCAATTTGAAAAGGCGTGAAATGAAAGTTTTAGTAGGGTTCATGGTGGCTGGTACTAGGTGTTACTACTATTGCACGTCCCTCACACATGAAGAGCATGAGAAGAGGAGTTAAAAGGTGCCAAGAGGAAACAAATACGCAAGATCAGGGTAAAGGACTAGAGACTAGCATGGACATACTCTTGCACTACTGCACTCTGCTTGGCCCAACTGGCTCTCATGATAAACCGTTGAGATTTTTTTAAGCACTGCAATTTTAGCCTTACTTTTATGAGATTCTCTCATGCAAATGCACAATGTAATGTTGCCAAACAAAACTGTTCATCAAGGGTTCATTGAGGACAGATACTTGCTAATGCCTATTTTAAGTTGCTATATGAAAACTAAAGACCAAATTGAAGCTTGTAAAAACATCGTCATTGAACAGTTCAGTCAACTTCTCTCAGATAGATTGGTATATACCCAGACTAGACATCTAGTTAGGTTGTGACTTGTGATTTCCTCTATTGCCAAGTTAATTTTACATACATTCATTTTTTTGACCTTTTCTGTCATAAATTCGTAGTTGTGTAAAAGGGATTGTTTTTTACATTTACTGTTCTATAACAGTCAACAGAGTTGTAATATCATGGAATAGTATTGCACTGGTGCATCCCAAATGTGCTGAAGGGGTTAAGAGAGATCAATATGTGTACTATTACTCCTGATAAGTAGAGGTTATTCTTTGAGTTTGGATGAAACTTTCTGAACCATAAAGGTTGATTATACATATAATTACTCCACTTACCTCTCCTTCAAGTCGTTATAAAGTTTTTCAATTTAACCAGCTTTCGTTGCCAGTCAATTAGGATCCCTGTCCTAACATTGTAAAAGGAATAATTCTTTATCTCTATCTTGGTCACTGTTTTATATTCTCTTTAATTCGGTTGCTAGACTTTCTTTTGTGCGTATTTTGGCCTTTGTTCTAATTAGTTTAAGTCCCTATCTTGCAAATAATCTCTCCTGGCTTCCTGCTTATCTTACCCCCAAGTTAACGAATCAGATGTAATGTATTACTGCCAAAAGGCATGAGCTAGGGCATAGTTTTGATGAATGTGACTAGCACATCTTTATGTGTCCATAGGCAAAGCCTTGTAAACTGATTGCATGAGGAAAAATGCATCATTTTCTCACCAGTCAACCATGCAGATTATGATGATTGTCATCCTCCCAAAACTTTATCAGGCAACTGACTTTTAGGTAACCTAGTTCATTTGCCTCGTGTTGGGCTTGGAATCAGGAAAGTAATTAGATTTTTCAAGAGCTGAAAATTTTTTGATCTCTGTGTGTGTGGGTAACCTGCCCTTTGTTGCATGTAGTGCCACATTTAATGTTCAGATGTTCTGAATCAGTTTAAGTTGATAACCTTGTTGTAATGCTTACTTTGGATAGCAGAGAGGATAGAGTTCTTGGAACAGGGGACTGATTGACATATTTAGGATTTCATGTGAAACAACCACCCAGTACAATCCTGTTGAAGCTTGGTTTGGGGGTCCACTAAAGACTTGACCTTACTCCTAGCTTTGTCAAAGACTTAGGAAGAGGCTATTTGTGAAACACTCACAGCCTGTCATAGGGTTACTTTTCTTTTGGGTTTATGCGGAGAGGGTGGGAGGAGAGAGAAAATTCTCTTAAATTTTTTTACTTCTTTCCCCATGATTCTACTATTTTAGGACTTAGGAGCATGATGCACACGAGTTATGTGTATGGTGTTTGTTTACGTGCTAAAATCTGCTCCTCTTGTGTTGAATTTATGCTGCTCTCTCATTTTCTGAGCATAGTGTCATGGAATGATGGAATTAGGCTATGCGGATACTGGATCACCAACAGTGAGCTCTAGCAGGTCATGGAAGTCTATGGAAATGGAAATCCAGTCTTTACTTGAGAAACTAGTAGACATAAATGATTCAATGGGCAGATGTGCAGCATCTGCTGCTCCCACAACATCAGTTACTCAGAAATTGGCAAGACACAGAGACATACTTCATGAATTTACTCAGGTATGCTTTATTTGCTCTTACAAGTGTGAAAATATTCTTTGGCTGTCTCTCTTATAGGAAGGCTATATGTTTCTGACGTGGATTCCTTTTGTAGACATAGAATTGGCAGTGTTCCCTGGAGTAATGTGGATCCACATATGACTTGTCCTATGAAAGTATCTAATCCTGACATAACGTTTCTGCTTGCTATGAAGGATGCACCTCTACACTTGAGTGTCTACAAACCATAATGACACTGTGTTTGAATAAGATGATTTGAAGAGAATGTAAGGGGAGAGAGAGATGTATTTATATTTTATTTGGAAAGGGAAAGAAACATTTGCTCTTTCCCTTTTAGTAAATCAAAATTATCCAAGTTGGAAAGATTTGGAACGAAAACTTAAGCTCTCTTCACCCTCCCTCCCCTTCACTCTCTTCCTGCCTCTCCCTTTACCACTGCTATTCAAAAACATCATATAGGCATATAGCATATTTTTTGGCAAATAATTATAAAGCTACATAGCATTATTCTCTGAAATTGTGTTCACTGGTCACCCATAGAGCGCAGAACATTTTACTTTAATTTTGATTTCTTAATTATTATCTTCCCTCCTGCAACTCCTGTTATAATGTAGTGGTTTGTTTTCTTTATTCAAACAATTCCATTGTCTAGTCTAGTTCCTATGTAGTGACGGCTGAACTTTGGTTTTTTTGTTTAAGGACTATTCATAAGCTTCATCTGCGCATTAATTTTTCATGCTGATAGGAATTCAGACGTATTAAAGGAAATATAAGCTCAATGAGGGAACACGCAGAGCTTCTAAGTTCAGTGCGAGATGATATTACTGAGTACAAGGTGAGCAATCTTGATAAATTCATAGTACATAACTTGACGTAGCAACTTTGATTTATTTGTGTGTGTGTGTGTGTTTCTCTTGTCTACCCTCATGCAGGCATCAGGTTCTTTGTCTCCTAAAATGCAACTTCTAAGAGAACGAGGTGCAATTCATGGAAACATATCTCATGTAAGCTTCTCGACTTTTGAGGATCAGGTCCTCTTTCTTCTCATCTATATACTTGATTCTACGACTGCCCTGCAGCCTGGTGGAAGTAGGAACTGCCACTTGACCGACTGCCCTATTCTAATTTTTTCAATTTATATCAATTTGAACTAATTATTACTCTGTATTTCTGTACGAAGCAGAGTTGGAAATAAAAAACAGTATCAATTGTTCTACAAAGTCTAATCAGTTTTTACTAGTAATTATTTCTCACTAAAATTGTTTAGCTCTTTGGATTTTTTTTATATTATTTGGAAATGATCAACTTGATCCAGGATTTGGAACTCTGAACTTCATTTTTATCTAACTTTGATTATAATTTAAGGGGTCAATGTGAAATATTTGTACAAGTGAAGATAGTGAGAAGCTATTCATGAAATACTTGCCGTAAATTTTTATCATAGTTTAATTAATAGTTTGAGTTCCTTCCCAAAGTTATAAACTCCAACTCATCAAATTGAAACAAAAACAATTAAGCAACAGATAGCAAAAGTTTAACAATATAAAGTCGGTCGACTATGCAGATACCAGAACATAGTTAAGAAGAAAGTTGGAGGCAAATGGAAAAGAAGTTGGAAGGTAGTTGATTAGTAATCTTAAAAGTTATTAAAACATGAACATTCTGCACATTTATAACAGAGTACATAATAGGGCCTTGTAATTTCCTGGATAAGGGCGTAAATGATAAAAGGCAGCATGTTAACTGCAGGATCCGTCTATTTAGTTGAAGAGCTGTTTAGTTGTTAGTTGGTCATGTTCGATTTTGAAAAGAATATTTTTGTGATTTGAAATCACGCCTAAAATTTAATGGGCACATAAGGAGCTTATCCTTTGTTTATTCTGTAATATTGAGGTTGCAAGCAAGATCATTGCTAAGTTTGGATAGGGTTTGAAATCCTGGATCAACTTGGAAAGTGAGGTTCTGAGGATTGAATAGGTAGTGATTTAGAATTTCTATATCCATAATATCTACTAAAATTGCAGGACCTCCAATGTGGCATTAAAGAAATCTATGTCCCAACTTGATAGATTGAGGGCTTTTTCTATTTATGAAGGCTGAAACCCCGACAGGCTAGGGAACTGGGGTAATGAAAGAAAAGTCTGTGGCAGGAGAGTTCAGATTATCTGCAGCTTAGAATGAATGTCATTTCCAATCATTTTTATCTCTTTGGATTTCTCATTACTATTAGGAAGAGAGAAATTATATTCAATTCAATTTTTGGACCTTATGCTTTAGCTTTGGATGTGTGAAGCTAAAAACCAGATATATATCGTGTAATGATGACATCTATTACGTGCAATGAGATTGATGTTCAAAATTTTGTTGATTAGGAGATATATTGGATGGGATTGGGAAAATACTAGTGCCATCTCAGTCATATGGTAATGAAAGAATATTATTTGAATTAGGCTATAGGAAGTCAATAATATTGGGAATCCAATCTAAGCTTTATGCTCCCTCACTTGTTAACTTATTTATGGTTCGAGTGTCCATTTTGTATGCTTAAATTCTTGTGATACAATCAAGTCAAAGACCATCAGTTGATCTTGCTGCAGAAAACCTGAATTGTTGGGAAAAATAGATTCCACACTGCAACAGTTGGCCAATATTGAGTTAAATTTTTATCCCTTTGTAATGTATGATAATGGAGGGGCAAGTGATGTACGGTGTAGTAATGCCTCAATGTTTTGTGGAAACTGTTAATGTTCTTGTCACTTATGTCCGATTTCCTTTTATGGATCTTCTCCTTCCTTGCCTTAAATCAGTCATTTGGTTCTTCATTTCTCATTCTTGCTCTTCATGATACAGTTCATAGCTCCCGTCGTCCGATCAATTTTATCAAAATCTGATTGCCTGTCATCTGTCATATCCATATATTTTATTGACTATATCTTGCTCTTCATGTCAAAGTTCAGTGTCCCCATCATTTGTCAACTTGATTATATTCTTGATTGCTCAGGAATAAACTGTCCATAAATCGTATTAACTGTTTCTCTGAAATATGGCTGCGAGTGGCCTACTGGAAGCTAAATTATCTTCCTTTCACTTTCAGACTGTGACAGGATGGTCCAGTATAATGCCTTCCACTGCTTCTAAATTTACTAATGTTATTGGCTTTGTTTTGATTTCATGCTCCGCAGATTGATGAGGTTATAAATCAAGCTCAAGCAACAAGATCAGTCTTGGGTTCTCAAAGGGCATTGTTTGGCGACGTTGGAGGAAAAGTGAAGGTCTTAAGCGAGAAGTTTCCTGTCATTCGCGGCCTACTTGGTATATATACAAATTTTATTCAAGATTTTACTTGCTCAGCAGAATCTCATGTTACTACACATATTATCATATAAACTGAAGTTGTAGATGTGTAGAGTGGTTAATTTTTTTATATGATTGCGCAGGTTCAATCAGAAGGAAACGCTCTAGAGATACACTCATCCTCTCTGCAGTAATTGCAGCTTGTACTCTGTTCCTTTTAATCTATTGGCTCTCAAAATGATAGGAATGACAATGAAAAAAGGATAAGAAAAACCTTTACTACTGTCGCGTGCAGAATTTTTTTCATATCTGTAACTTTTCTGGTCATATATGAGTGACATTGCCAAACCCAACAGACAGAGAGGAGGGTTTTTCTTTGCCTTTCCCCTTTTCTTTGCCCCTACTTGTCTTGTATTTTGGTTAGAATGGAGGGATAGGAGCATTTGTGAACAGAATCTTCTTTAGTACATTCTAATCCTGTAGCATGGACTTTTTCATTTGCTAATGCTCCAGCTTATCTACTATACACCCACGGACCCCAGTTATGTAGCAATAGGTATACTCACAATCACAGTTTGTAAACTGATATTTGTGTACTTTTGGTGAACTGAATAATTTTCAAGTGTACAAATCTCATAATGCTCCTTAAAATTGTTACGTGAACTAATATAATTTTCAAAGCATCATACACGTAATTGTTTAATGTGCAAGAACATTCTAACTATTCTTTCGTGATTAACTTGAGAAGGGTAGATTTCTTGGATGAATTATCTAGACGTTTCTCTAATCAGTCTAACATCATAAATATATTATTAGTAGTTTGCATGTAATATTGTAAGGGAAAATCTATGTCGGTGCACATCATATCAGAATCAGCCAAACTAAGCAACACTGCACGTACTCTTAGATCAATATCGTAACTTCGATCAATTTGGAAAGAGCCTGTTTTGGCTTGTCAGCACATGCAATAGGAAGGTAAATCATTTTACAGAGCATGTTCATCATAGTTAGATCAATGCTTCCCAATAGCTAATGACAGCCACAAAAGGATGTCCATCATGATTTCACAACATCCCTACGTGACGCATTTCATGATTTATCTTTTGGTGTTTTTTTTTTTTTTTGGTGTGTGAGTATTATTTTGCATTAACTTGATGATTAGTTTATTTATTTCTGTAGCTCGCTTAGTTTTGTCAAGGGAGATGATTTTGTGTGTTTCTCAAACTTTCCGCAGGGTATTAGTAACCTGCAGAGATTGATCTGTTTTAATCAAAAGCTTATTTAGTTCTCAAAAAAAAGAAAAAAAAGTTTATTTATGCCATATTACTTGGCAAAAGGGCCAAAAGTCAGGTGGTCGTTGTTTCAGTATAGAAAAAAACCCAGTAATGTTCAGTCGTTGGATGACATAGAGTATTAAGAAGCGTATGTATAAGAAACCAGAAGTATAAGTAGTGTTGGATGTTAAATTTAAACAAAGATTTGATCACGTAAATCAAAGTAGTCCACTAATACCAACATTCACAAAGCCTGATTAATCTGATATATGTGGATTTTAAGAAACGTACAGATAAGAAATAGTATAACGAATAAATGTAAAACTATGTTAATGTCTTTTTAGTTTGTACATGTTATGTAAAAAAAAAAAACATTCACAATAAATAGAATCATCACTATTCCAACTATATATACTAAAGTGGAAGAGGGATCAGTGAATGAAATCAAGAAAATCTGGCACCATCTTGCCAAAAAAAATATATATCTGACACCACAAAATGTACAGTAGTAAAAAAATAAGGAAAAGGTTAAGGAGAGTCATGCGAACCATACCCAAAGTACAAGGACCACATAAGAGGCTAAAACACACATTTGCAAGTGTGCATGGGAACAATTTACCTTTAAAGGTAATTTTCCAAACCAAAGGATTTCAGCTTTTGCCAGTTAAGTTTATTTCAAATCAAAATAACAGTAAATAAGAGGGATGGTAACAGTTGTAAAAATTAAAAAAAAAAAATTGTGGTGACAAAATGCCTGAAAAAGCCAACATCCTTTTCAGAGAGGAGGGCAGGAAGGTGCTTTTGTAGGCTCCACATTATATAAATTTAAATTTTGTGAATTTTTTAGAAAATACAAAATTACATTAATTCAATTTATTTTAATTGAAATATATATATATATATATATATAAAGATATATGGTTAGGTGTATTATAAATTATTACTAAAAGCTATAGTTGAGTTATAAGTCATCCTTAAACCAAAGACTCCATATATTTCATATAAAATATTTCAATTATATATATATATATATATATATATATATATATATATATATATATATATATATATATATATATATATATATATATATATATATATATATATATATATATATAAACCACAAAACAAAGAGCAACAAAAAAAAGAAGAAGCTACAGACTAGAGACCGATATTAGAGGGATAGCAACCCCTCTAACATCTTCTTCTAATATACTAGTGAGTTATGAGATACTTTGAACGAAATACATGTTAAATGTACTTATAATGATATTCAATTATCAGAAACAGAATTTCATAAAAACTAGTTAATAGATGGTATTCAAATAAAAATATTATTTCCTTTCTATCTAAAACCTTGGCATAGATCTATGATAGGACCTTCTCATCAAGATCTAATTAAAAAAAAAAATCAAAAAGATGATTTTTATTTTTTAACAGTTTTGGGACTGGAAACTGACCTTCCGGTTGGTCCACCTCGAAAACGGCTTTCTTTTTTCAACCTATTTTTAAACAACTTGACAAAAAAAATTAGAAAATTTAGAAAAGGGCGATTTGAAGTTCAAAAAAGACTCAAAGAAAAAATTCTATTTTTTTTAAAGTTACAAAATGAAACAAACAATTGGATTATTGAAATCCTTCTAGTTTTTAAAAAAATAATAAACAAAATGTCAATGTTAAAAACAATTGGATTATTGAAATCATTTGATAGCAACTCAATCTGCTACCCTTTTACCCTCACAATATATATGAATAAGTTTGATCTGATATCTCCATCATATATCTTTATGATGATACACACCATTAATTACCATAAATGAATACTTAAAACTAATAAATTAAACTACACTTTAGATTGTAACACCAAAAAACTACCTTTAAATTATAAGCTAAAATCGATCTTCAACGTAAAACTTTGTTGATACAATTAAGTCAATTTCTTGAGACCAAATATTTGAGCTGAAAAGTCAAAGGGGCAGAACAAACCTTGGCTTATTCTAATTACATTATGGAAAGGAAAAGGACACAGGAAAAATAATAATGTTTGAGATTAATTGAAGAGGGATGTGTGTCTTGTGGACTGTGGTGTGTGACACATACAGCTACTGACATACGGAGTACTATTATAATGTATCTGATCTCTCTGTGAGTGGGGAAGAAGACATGAGTAGTCATATCCATCGTCAACAATGTAAAAGCATTTTTTTGTAGGACTACTTTTTTGCACTACTTCAATATTGGGTAATTATTACACCATAATTATCTGCTGGATAAAATAAAAATGTCTCCCCCCACGATTCTCTGGTTTCTTGTATTCTATGCGTATCTAACAATACACATCAAACATTCAAACGGAATGTTTTGTGTCACATTGTTTGACATGACTACCATGCTCAAACACGCATCAAATGTTACCATATATATACCAAAAAATACTTTATTATTGTCACTTTTTTTTGTTGATGGAAGATAGATTTTTATTTTCACTCGTCTATGTCATACTTTCGTATGCATGCATGCCCTATAAAACATTTTACTCTATTTGTATGTACTCCCCCCATTTGCTAATTATGTAGTTTGTCAAAAAAGTTCACACTTAGTAACTAATGAGGATCCAAAATTCTAAACCGAATGAGATGAAAATCTTAAAATAGATTGATAACATTAATCTTCAATGTCATCAAATTTTGAAGCATTTCTTGATTGATGTACTTTCTTTAAAGAACACGTGACTAATATACTCGCGTTGTATTTTATAGCATGTAACACATTATCATATGAACTCTTATTAGATTTATTTTACTTTGTAATATGTAACTAAAAAAAATTAATTAGTGGGGGAAAGACTCGGTCAAATAGTGTTTAAGAGAATCCCATTATTTTTTGGACATATTTAAACTTATAATTAAGGTTCATTTTTCTTAACAGATACTCTATATTAGGTGTACGAAGTAAATTGTATCTCCTAGCTAGAGTACGAGGTCCAATTTCAGCAGGTACATTTAGGAAATGTAGAGGTCTTTTCAAATCTTTTTGAAAACCAAGAAATTTTTTTCTTGAGCAAGCCTTTGTACTGAAATGAATAATGCTAGTTGTTTGAAGATAATGCACGGGTGATATTTAGTGGAAGGACAAAGGATCATTAAAATGTACAGTGACTTCTCATAAATCATATGCCTAACGCGACCCTACTACTGCAAACTAAAGTTATTTTTCTTGAATAGCAAACATATGTTCATTCAACAACAAGAAAAATCTCAGAAAGCAAACAAAATACAAAACATATAGAGACAAGTATATTTTCTACTTGTATTAGTCATTGGTCAAACGGTTTAATTGCTTAATGTGCATAATACAGAGAATAATTCATGAAACCCTTAGGGTTGGTAGTTTTCCTTAAACAAACATTGAGAAAGTAATATGATAAATGCAATCAAATTAGGGCATGTGTTCTTTCTAAGCTTTAACTCGACCTATCATTCGTTTAAGTTCAGGGTTGTCAACCTTAAATCAAATAAAAATTCTTCACACAATTATAACCATGCAATAATTTCTACGATTTACATTACTATATTCTACATTTATCCCATCATATTTTGGGGTTAAAATAGCACCAATATTAATGGACTGAAACTTCTTTAAATTGCTAGTTATATAAGTTGACAACTATTTGCACCCTTGACTAATTAAGTCATACTGCTAGTGAGGCTTATAGAATCTGGTTCTTCTACTCTATTTTCACTATTTTTGTCAACTTTGATGCGTAGTAAATATGAAGTTTCGATCTGTTAGCTAAGGGATTGATAATCTCTTTGAGTAGAAAACATTGATACACTTTACAACCCCATGCTTTCTATATAATTTACTTTATGGTTTAGGCTTGTGTATTAATTAAGTTGTCAACGTAGCCATATTTTCTTTAGAGTTAGTTTTTCAACCGTACCATAGGTTAGAAATAATTGGAGACGGCTAAAACATTTAGCACTTGGAATTGAATACATGCATGTCAAAAATTTGGTGAAAATCAGATTAATTAAGATAAATGAGGCAAAGTACAAGTTTGAAAGTCAACATGGTTTATCCAATTTCCTTCCAAAATTCTGACCCGGAACAAACGGTTGTGACCCACTGGTCAATGTGAAAAGCCTCCACTATACAGTAAAACATATATTGTTCAAGTAACTAGATGCATGTAGATTGAGTATTGATCAAGTCTAATATAATAGGATCTGTAATGGATCAAGTAATCACTAGCTCAATCATAGCTAGCAATGGCCATACACGCACTCATATCACAAATTTATGAAGTCGAGTTAGTTGGTTGCTAGATGTATGTACATAATCAAGGTAATTAGTAAAATGAAGGGAGATAGAAGCACAAGATTAAAATGCATAAAGGAGTTGTGCAGTTGAAAACAACAGATGAATGAGGGAAAGTTAATCACAACATGCACACGTCCCTTTCTAGTCGGTCTCCCCAACCTCTGCAGCCTCAGTCCTCAGCTCCTTCCCTCACTCTCATCGGGAATGCCTACCCATGCATTCTTTTTCTCTCTAGACATAAACCCTAGAAAGATCTGGTTATAGCTATATATGTTGCACACTTGCACCTATATATATATATATATATATATGAGCTCTACATACTACTGTAAATAAACCTAGCTATGTCTGAAGTTACATACTTTCACTTCTCTAAATAGCATACGTTTCATTAAGTAAAAATCCACTTGTCTTAAGTACTCTTTCCATGCGTTGAAAATGCTTTGGTTACTTGATATAATATGATTCAAATTAATTCATTATTTTTACTAGACTTGGCTTATTGGTTGAAGTATGTACACCTCATTTTAACATTTAAAACCTTATTCATATGGATTTGGATTGATTGATACGTACATTACGTGTTTGAACAATTCGATTTACTCTATTTACGCGTGCATGATACTTACAGTACAGTTATATATACTGGCCTGTGGGTATTCAGATCATGTACGTTTTGTATTGTATAGCTATTATGTTACCGTTGTTCATTTTTGAAGAATGTATAGTTTATTTTATCAATATTACAGCATGATAGAGTAGTTCTCTTATATGTAATCTTGCCTTAATGACTATAATGCGATCAAGTGGACAGCTACATGAATTTTCAATTTTATACCTAGATAGGGTATCTCTTCTCAAATTTATTCGGTACCTTAACACAGTGTACGGTGTATATATTTGAATAATCTTTGTATTTGGCCAATCTTATAGGGTACACGTACAATTTTTTTGGGTGGAATTTCGAGAAACTATCAAACATTCATTTAGTAAGCAAAGACATTCTACGTTAAATTGTAGCAGCCTGGTGGGCTAGATGAGTTTTAACATACTCGATTCAATGAATAGGAGAAGAGCTAAGTAACGCTGTACAAAAGAATGTGGAATCCGGGGGGGGGGGGGGGGGGGGGGGGGGGAGGGGGACAAAAAGTATTAAGGATAAACTACATGTGGATTGAAAATTCTGGGTCCCAGATTTTATGAGCTGTGCTTCTAAATCATTGTTAATGCGAGGCTAGACATGAATGAATGAGCATCGCCGAGAGAGAGTATTGTTAAAAATGAAAACTTAGAGTCTATTATTAAATTTGAATTTAACATCACTTATTATATGGACAAGTAAATGTTTTATTTTTTTTATGTAAATAATGGACAAGTAAATGTGTTTAAATTAGACCACACATAATCAATATGGATTAAAAATCCACAGCAGCTCCGTATTAGTTTTCACATCCAAGCTACCTAATCATAAGTTGAATGAATTTTTAATAGACATCATGATCAAGATCGAAAGGTTGTACAGTTAGAAATCCTTTAAACCCTAATATATATACTTTGAAAAAACTTAATGACATTTACAAAACAGAAACTTAAATACAGACATTACTTTCGTATACGGTGACAAAAGGAAAGGAACAAAAAATGTACAGTCACTTATTAGTAGGACTACGAAGAAAACACTGTAGCAAAAAACACTTTTAGGGCCGGGGAGTGGAGAGGGAGCTTTCAAAATTCTTCAAACTATATAATTGTATCATCATAACACACCCAACACAAACTAAAACACACTATCACACAATTCTCTGTCTTTCTCTCAACCCTCATTTCTTGAGGCAGATCCCAAAAAGGGTGGTGGTTTTTCTACACTCACTACGAAAAAACCATATGCTATAACCAAAAATAAAATAAAAACTATATAGTATAACAAAAATAAAAATAATATTCGACTGGCTTGGCCTGGCATGATATGGGCTACTACAAATAAAATAAAAACATCACCGATCAGTCATTCATAACTCAATCCATCCATCCATCCATTCATATATCCCATCCAAGAGATCCATTTCGTATCATATCATCTTAGAAACTTCGCATTTTTGGAAATTTAGTGAGAGAAAAACAAAATGTCGTCTTCATCTTCATCAACTACAGGTAGTGGTAGTGGGGGAGGAGGTTTTGATATACCGACTCACGTTCAGGCTCAGATTCAGACTCCTACAGAACATCTCGTTTCGCCTTCGGACCAACTTTGTTGTGTCCAGTGCACTGTCTGTGATACTGTCCTTGCTGTAAGATACTACTCTTAACACTCTCCTGTTTTTTTTTTTTTTTTTTTTTTTTTTTTTTTTTTTTTTTTTTTTTTTTTTTTTTGTTCAAAGATTTTGATGTGAATATGAGAAAGTGTTGCAGGTGAGTGTGCCTAGTAGCAGCTTGTTTAAGACTGTAACTGTGAGATGTGGACACTGCACAACGTTGTTGTCTGTGAACATGAGGGCTCATCTTCTGCCTACAGCTGCGCCTTTGCCTCCGCTTCCACCCAATCAACTTCATCATCATCTTTCTCCCTCTTTCTTTACCTCCCCTCACAATCTTCTGGTATGTTTCTCTTGATTAGGGTTTCTTTATCTTACCCCTTTGTCTGTAATTGAGTTAGTTGTTAATGTTACAATGTGAGGGCTAGAGCAAGTTAGAAGTTGTATATGTTACCGTGATAGTAGAATCCCACTAATGAACCTTTCTCTACAGTTAATATTGTCGTTGATTTAAACCATATAATTTGAGTGAATTATGTGACCGGACATATTATATTTTTTTTCCCTTCTTTTTAAGGTGTAAGGGACTTGTGGGGGTGGGGGGTTGCAATTCTTGCAATTGGTTGTTGTTTAGATCAGAAATGCCAATTTTAGCAATAGTGTTAACTAGGAGATCGAGGAGTTGTTTAATTTTGATGTCAACTGATCTATGAAACATTAGACACTTTTGTTAGCAAATATTGGAGCATAATTGTTTGATATATGCTTACTATTACTAGGAGGAGATTCGGAGCTCAACACCAAATTTGGTCATGAACAATCATCACCATCAGAATATGTTCAACGACCCAATGATGTCAGTACGAGGAGTTGATCATCATCTTCATCACCATCATCAAGAGATCCCTAAGCCCCCTCCTGTGAATCGGCGTAAGTCCCTTCTCTTTGTGTCCTTTCTTTCAATCATCACTTCTTCATTCATCTTCTTCGGTGTCTCGGTAATTTAGACAGGCTTATGGGTAGGGTTGTAAGGGGTATAAAGTAGTCATTTGAGTCGACCATATGTTAGAGAAAAATGTATATGATTAGAGGGAGTATATATATATATATATATATAATTTTTCATATTTTCATGAAATTTAGGAATGATCTTAGTTCCATTTTATGTCATTTCTAACTCCTAAAAAGACAAGATTTTGATTTGTAGATGTGCTTAGCCCTAAATAGACATATCAACTAGAGAATGAAAGCTTTCTAAGATTCATGCCACTTCAGTTTACTTTCCTGCAAAAATCGAGAAAAAACAAAACAAAAATAAAGGTGAAGTTTTCTTTCATTCTTTCTCTCTTTCATTCATAGTTCACTTTTATTTTATTAATTATGCCTTCCACTTTCTCTGTTCATCACTTTTTATTCACTGTTTGTACTATGACCTCCTTTTCCTTTGGACTTTTTATCAAACTCGTTTCCCCCGAATCTAGCAAACTGAAATCCCCCCTATATATTGATTGCAAAATGATTTACTTCCATTGCAGTAATCAAAACTAGGGCAATTATATTGAAAAATTCAAGCTATATATTCCAGCCTTCTTAATCATTTGATGAAAATAAGATACTATATCAAAACTGCACCAATGATCGTCTTAAATCCTTGGTAGAATACAAAGTATCATCGTCAATTGTTCATTAGCTAGTTTGTCAAGATAGGAATTTTCCCCTCAAGCTAATTAGTTATACATCAAGAAGAAGTACTCATGACATCAATTTGAGGAGGCTTTTTAAATTCATACTTGATATAAATTATATCAGGATATTGAGATATCAGATATAAGTATTTTTATATCAAATATAAAAATACATAAAGATATAAAAATCCATAAAAATATATACTAGGTACAAGCATTATGATCTCATGCGTAATAATAAAATAACGAAAATACCCCTCGATATATTTATATCTAGTATAAATTAGAAATTTCTCCTAATTTAAGTGATATACCCTGGATAGAATATCAGCATATTTAAATTACTCGTCCTCAGTGTCATATTTGATACAGAAAAGAAGTTAATTTCTCTAGAGTATTAAGTGTAAACGTTTAAGTAGATTTGTGTTAATTGTATTGATTTAGAAGTATTGTCAAATTAAACTGAAGAAACAAAAGAGTAATAATAAAAGTCATCATTTATAAGTTAGGAGGCCAAGTGTATGTCCCCCACACCCCCCTCAGCAGGGACATAAAATCCAGCAACAAGCGGTTGATGGGTTGATTGATTGATAATAGTAACAGAATGATATGATGAGGTTATGATTTAGAGTGAGAAATTAATTGAAAAAGAAAGAAAGAGAGATTGGAATGAATATCGAATGCAAAATTAAAAGTAAAAATAAAAATAAAAGTAAAACGTCAGAAAAAAGTGAGTTTATTACTCCGTAGTTAATGTGGATTCGTATGTGTTGTTTGTTTATATGCGTGTTTCTTGCATGGTTTATATGATAAATGTCATTACAGCTCCAGAGAAGAGACAGAGAGTACCATCTGCCTATAACAGATTCATCAAGTTAGTACCTTTTTCCAACCTTATTTTCTCTTTATATAAACTTATAGTTGAATTTTTAAGTGAAGTTAATTACTCGGCTAACGAATATTGATGGTGACCTTGCTAGTTAATTTGACAATTTTGATATCACTCCATGCTAATGAAGATAATGAAACTATACATTTTGTAGGGACGAAATTCAAAGAATTAAAGCTGGGAATCCTGATATTAGCCACAGGGAGGCCTTCAGTGCTGCTGCTAAGAATGTAAAAAAAATCTTCCAAGTTCTCTGCGTCTATTTTCTCTTTCTTCCTGTTTTTATGTGGGTATAATAACTAAATCTAGAATTCGGCTATTTTTCAAAAATTGCTAAGACATTATTGATTTTCCATTTGTTTGCATGTACAAAGTGGGCCCACTTCCCACACATTCATTTCGGCCTTATGCCTGATCATCAACCCGTGAAGAAGGCTAACGTGCGCCAGCAGCAGGTACTACACTACTACTACCACTATGGAGCCCTAACCCTAGCTAGCAAGTACTTTGTTTCCACCATTAACAAAACTATCTCGTAAGTTGAACACAAAATGATCTGAAATACAGCATAATTCATTAAAACATTAGGGTATATACAAGATATTTTTTTTACTCCGTACTATGTACTCCTATGGTCGGTTTACATCGATAGTAATGTTTCAGTAGTACATACATTCATTTTGATTAAAATATATGCAGGAAGCAGAGCATGAAGTTCTTACAAAAGAAGGATTTTTAGCCCCTCAAGCCAATGTGAATGTGGGCGTAGGTCCCTACTAAGATGATTCAATGACAAGCTAATTAAAAAAATGTACTCCGTAGTTGTAAGCTAGTTGGAAAAAGTCGAAGCAAGCAGCGAGTCAAGTACTCACTTTAGTACTAGTACTACTACTTTGTGGTTAACAATGTCCGTAGCTTTTCACCAGGAGCATGCCTCTCTAGCTCTTTGCACTTAAATTCAATTGTCTCTAGGAGTGGTTGAAACTTCCTTTAGGACACCACTTTTAACTCCAGCTTGAAGAACTTGACTAATTATTACGAGAAGAGGGCCAGATAATTTATGAAGTGAGCATGTTATATACATTCCTGTTCACTTAATTAATCATGAATGTTTCTCCTGGATTAGATGAAGCATATATGTTGATGAAAGTTAAACCTCCCTGTTCGTGTTTTAATTTAAATGATTATAACTTAGGCTTTAATTGTATTGTGGCCATCGTAGTCATATGTAGGGGACACTGTCTGAGACTGTAGTTAGGTATATTATAGTGTATGTATAAGGGAAAGTGTAGTGAAGATTGGGTAACATAGTATATAATAAGGCTAGATGCAAAGAAATAAACAAGGGACAGTACGGTGGAGTGATGAAATACCCTAGGATTTCGTAGAAATCTAGCTTAAACGATAAGAAAACTTAATCTCAAACTTCAATAATTACTGTACGTATTATCGCTTTTAAACACAATCTCTTCTCAGATGTAGATGAGGCCTGATCAAACTAATTACTCTCTAGCAAGCCATAAGCTGTAGTAGTGAGAACGAACTCAAAACGTAGTAGCATGCAAGAATTTCCAACTAGCCTAACAACTTCCTAAGATTGTGATAGAGATATGAGATAACCAATATTATCGAAAAATATATGTGATATATTTTCCATATTGATATTAGTAAAAGAATAATGGTTATCTCATATCTCTATCAGATTGCTTAAGAGCTATACTAAGATTTGGGAACTAGATGACAAGGATACGAGGCTTTTTCAATTTATATCTGATATACATATATCTAAGGGTAAATTTGATATTTTAAATTTTTTATTTAAAGTTGTACTATTAATAAATGAAGTTTCATTGTTTGCAAATGAAAATTATCCTATAAGAAATAATAGTTGTATATATTTTTACCATTTTTGCGTTGACCCATTCTTTTTAGTTTATTTTCTTTTAACTTTTACTTTTTAATATACTTTTTAAATATTTTTCCTTTTCTTTTTATAATTAAAAAAAATCTGATATATACTTTGTAAATATATATCATATATAATTTTGGAATTTCTCCATAGGATACAAATCACCAAAATGCAATTCACTCTAGCTTCAATGTAACCTTGATAACAAAATTCAAAGAAAGAGAGTAATCAAATAATTTTTCCTACCTAGGATGGCTAACAAAATTGGCAATGACAATAGATCCAAGATCGACCAATTGCCTCTGTATAAGGTCATAAAGTCATAAAAGTCTTGCGTTTTTAAAGAACCACAACCACAACCACCTGAGGTCATCCCAAGTACGTAATGAATTTAGTGTATATCATTATCTATGAGCATGGCTCATGGTACTCGCTCGATCATCAATACATGCATTTCCATGCAAAAACATGCCGGCCTCTCTGATCTTCTTTACTTCGCTTGGATTGAGTTTCATTATCTTAAGCTCATTATATTTTCCCCCACATCGAGAGGCCTATGCTAAACCTCTAGTTAATGGAGACTAGCCCTCTTATAAGTCCATTTTTTGACACCTGCTGATTACCTAAATAATATATTCCAAAGACACAAAAGGAAGCAGCACTGTTATTTGCTGATTGTTAGGTAGGGTGGCTACTGAGATACTCAAATCTAGCAAAGAGCCATTGTCAACTGATTTGATAACAAGCCAGGTTCATCAGTTAAAGAGAATCTTAGGCTTTAGTTAGATCTCTACAGCAAGATCTACTACTATAGCTTTAATATGATATAGATTTGTGTGTTGCTATTTCTTAATATAAGAATGGATTCTCCTCTGTTTGAAATATTAACTGAGTAGTTCTTTAGAAAGGACTAGGATTCCTACTTGGATGTTAATGGCCAACATATCTGTCCTTTCAGCTTTAATGAATAACTTTTCTAATGTCACATTTGAATAGACATCACCCCCCCCCCCCCCCCCCCCCCGGTCCAATCAAAACAATATTATTGTCGTCTCACAATAAATTCTGTCTACTGAGATGAGATAATGATTTTGTACTGTTTAAAACTTCTTCAAAGAGTTACATCCATCTCTATCAACCCCCTTTCCTTAAGTGTCAACAGTTGATCTGCAAATTTTAATGAAGGTTGCATGGAGGTCTTTTTTTAGGTAAGGGGGTAAAATGTTGAGGTAAATAAACTTGTGACAGTGGAAGCCGCAAGTTTTAATGAAGGTTGCACGGCAAATGTCGGCCACAAGGGTCCAGTTATGACTAGCACACGCAAATTGAATATCTGGAATCATCAATATTTCAGCAACTTCAAAACATGAATCTCAGGAAATGGCAACGTCCCATAAAATAAGCAGCATTGGGAAAACAGGAGAGGAAGTAGGAGCTAATCTGCTCCTTTAATGGGGAAACTGGTCATAACTTGTTGGTGAAATGCTGTATAAAAGATGCTAAGAAATTAATTTCATTTGTCAAAAAAGAATAATAAATAGCGGCTGTGACAGAATGAGGTGGGGAGGATAATAGAATGAACACCAGTTTCTGGTAGAGATAGATACAAGCACTGTGCCTGTGAGTTACATCCTAGACTGGGTTCGAGACTAACTATCCTCACTTCTTGAATTTTCTGGGAAATATGCAAAGACGAAGAAAGATAGAACTAAGCAATTGCACATTTGCAGTCTGCTAAGGTCAACATTGGTTTTCCCAGGATATCATTTGTGAATCAAACAAATCAGTAATCCCTCAAAAGCTTAATTCATATTTCATACCACATAAAGGCTTCGTTATTTTCACTTGATATAGCCTATACGTAAGCTTCATTTTACTACTATACACTTGTCGGCCTTGATCTCGAACTTTTTAAAAGAGATTTGAACTGAATTGCCCTAATCTCCATTTATATAAATGTATTTTTTATGGAAGTGTTTTTTGAGGTGAAAACAACAAAGCCTAAGTATGCTCATAGTCTCATGAAAACAGAATCACCACATTAGAAAGACTGATTTAAACAAGGAGAATGATTCTGCAATCAATTGTTTAGCATCAAGGGAAAAAAATTTAATAATAATGATAAAATCCGAGCAAAGAAACCTTGATGATGTTACCTATATGTTGGAACATGCCATCTTTTATGAAGCACAGGAAAGTAATATTGGCAGGGAAGCTGAAGTCCAAACAGTAAAGAAAAAAAATATCAAAGCAGATACAAGCTACAGAAGCTCACCGAAAGTAAATAAGATCTGGCAGTGGCTCTGTACCTGCACCTTCAGCAAACTAGCTAGTGGAGAGGCATGTAAAAATTCAGGGGTTTTCCCACCATTTTCAACTACATGGAGCCACCGCTGACCCACAGATGACGCTCCATCAGCATCAGGGTTTCATGACACAGGCATGTCATTTCAAACATTGTATCTAAACAGATTAACTGAGCAAGGAATGTGCTTCCGAATCATTTGGGACACTGGTCATATAGTTGAAACTAGAGATACTTACATAACCTAATAGTGACAAGCTCGAGGCGCTAACTTCCGACAGAATGCATGCCTTCATACCCCCAGAATACCCACTATGATGTGTCCTTGTGCATAGGTGGTATTCCACTTAAATCTCCAAGTACCTCCTTTACTACTCTATAAATACTAAATACATGCATTCATCTTAAAGTCAGAATACTTTCCTAAAGTCTAATCAGCTTCCTTGACCAATCTTTCTACCAAAATCTTTGTGCTAGTGTCCTTTTACTTCGATCATCTAATCCTCTTCTTCCTTAGTTGCTGACTTGATTTGATATAAATATCCAAGAGTAATAGTCTCTGTTAAGTGACTATACTGTTCTCTAGAATTGTCTACCATTCCAAACTACTCTAATCTATCCTCCTTGTCAACATATAATCTATTTGGGTTGTATTTGCCTCACTTGTAAAAGTCACAAATGGGAATCTTGCTTCTTTAACCAAGTGTTATGTAAAGTCTAAGACGGTTTCCCTATCTTCATATCTTACTCAATATATAGTTGAAACCTACATTAACATTTTCATACCCATTATGAGTCCTTCTCACATAACCATTTAAATCAAAAAGTTTATTTTTCTAGGGAACACCTTGTACCTCTTCATTTAGGTCCTCCCAAAATTGACATTAACACTTACGCTTCCTCGATACCTATTTGGGGTGCATAAACTCTTACGATGTTTACAATCTCTCTTTCAGAACTGATCTTCACCTTTAAAATCTTATCATCCTTTCGACATACAAATTAACTGTAAATAACTTTGAACAATAATAAGATGTAACCAAATATGTCGTATATATGACAAAATATGTTGCAAAAGGTATATAAAGGGGTTTTTTTAGTATGGACTCAGCTAAACCCACTGAATTCATACTAAAACCGCCCCTAATTAAACCACAAGTACTAATTGATGAATGATTATTTAGTACTTGGCAAAGAAATTTATATTGATAATTCCAATTGTTAGACTTATGAAATTTTAATTATTCTCTTGATAGGAAAATTCTGAGATATCATTGCTAGTTTAGCATCATAAGGAATACAAGATTTACATGAATATCATCCTTCAAAATGTTAACCAACTAAGTTAGTTAACATCCATAATAAGAAACACGATCAATTATTACAATCCACACACTTTGACTACTAAAACCGCCCCTAACAAAACCACAAGTACTTATTGATGAATGATGATGTAGTACTTGGCAAAGAAATTTATATTGATAATTCCAATTATTAGACTTCTGAAATTTTAATTATACTTTTGATAGGAAAGTTCTGAGATATCACTGCTAATTTAACATTATAAGGAATACGAGATTTACATGAATGTCATTTTTCAAAATTTTAACCAACTAAGTTAGTTAATATCTACGATAAGAAACACGATCAATTGTTACAACCCACACACTTTGACTGGTCTTTCAAAGAGTGAATCATATATGACTAATATGAGGGGCTCAATAATTGCTGTTTCCCCAAAATTGATCATAACTTTATATGAAACTTTTACGTTCCCCTTTCCATTAGTAACTCATGTTACTGATGTCATGTTGATCCTTTTGCGAACTACGGAGTAATGCGTTACTCACCTCGCCTTTATGGCTTTATGCAAAACTGCTCCTGAAGCTTTGATCAAGATGGGGTGTGGTGTACTTACACCTTTGTTAAACAGCACACAAACCACATCCCCCTTCCTCTAATCTACAAAGTTAACTCTAATTTGGAAAACTTCTCTTTCATGCGAAGACAACGATTGCCTTCCATGCGACAGGTAAAGTGAAAATCTTAGAGAATTGCTCAAAATTTAACGCATCCTAGAAGACTTGGACATCCAACCAGACTCAAGCCACGGCACATGTTCAGCTCCATAACCAGATTATCATGCATTGCCAGCTAATACTGTACTCCGTGACTCTTTATCCCGCATTTCCATCTAGAAAAAGCTATAATTTTTATGGAGTACAAAACATCTGAAGCATTCATTGTTACTAGGCCCCAATAGCATAACATTCTGTCTCAGATTCATGTCAAGATTTGCAAAAGCTACATCAACTTTCACACTAGTAAGAACCCCTAAGGCATAAATCTAACCTTAAGCAAACCTTATGCCCAAATTAGCGCCGAATTATCCACAATAGCAGAGATCTTATGTGCAGCCCCGTCCTTGGGGTGGGGCGAGCGGGGCAACCGTCCACAGGTATGTCAAATAAGGTTTATTTTTTTAATGCTAAAATAAAAATAAAAGGGATATATATATATATATATATATATATATATATATATATATATATATATAATGTGTGTAATTTTATCATATTAATTAAAGTATCTCAATTATAAAGAGCCTACTTATATAAAGTTTTTAATGTAATTTGACATGAATTCGATTCCCTTTACTTACATATATATACTTCATATGAATTTTTTTTTAAAAAGGCAAAAATAAGCAACAACCTACAAAATATTATTGTCATTATAATTATCCAATTATTAATCTTTAACTAAAATAGCTACTTATGTCACCAATAAAAAAATATAAGAAATTCAACTAATTATTTTGTCTATTAGTTGTACACAGTTATCATTGTTCCTCATTTTGTTAATGCAATAACATCTTATTAATTTGTTGTATTTAGAATGTATACTATATTTATTAATTTGTGAAGAGAACTATTTATAATATTATAAAGAGAAATTACCATAATAATAAGATACTTGGTAAATAAGAACTTTTATGAAGTGAATTATTATTCATGATATTGTTTAAATTGAAATTTTTATTAATGATTTATGTGATTATAATTCATAGTCTTATTTTTAATCTAATTTTTTTTATAGTTTATTTATTTTGTGAAACCACTATTTAATTTTTTTATTTGTTAAACAAGAAAATAAAGTAATACGAAATATATTATTAAATTTTAGGGCTCAAATTTCTGATTTCGTCCAATGCATCTAAAATGTCAGGAAAATAGAACAAATTAAGCTTGCATGAACAGGTATAGCAGCAGGGGAAAAAAGTCACCCTCAATGAGCCTCGTTCAATCGATCTGCCCCTTGACTCCAAGAAACATTTCTGGTTCTGTAAACTCATTTCTATAAGGTGGTTATAACATTTTTCTATAAATCAGCCAGGTGGTCATAACCTAAGATTTTGAAGAGCCCACTAATTCAGCGCATAGCAGCTATACTCACTCGATCTCATCAATTGCTATTATTATCTTCTTCTTTTGATCATGCATCTCTTCTGCTTCTTCTGCCATCTTTTTTCTCCATGAATTCCAAATATTCAATCTCTATCTTTTAGGCTATCTTAGATAAAGATAGACAATTATTACGAGTAGAAGTCAAAGGGGCCTGAGCTTGGTTAGTTAAGAGTCTTAAGACTGATGACTGCCATTTGAAATCTGTGGGCGCTTTACATCTGGCTATTGTAAAAAATTGATAATCTAAGTTTATCATATGATTTGTAATGAATGAGTACATGCGAATAATCACATATATTTATGAACATTCTTATATAATAGGCCTAAGGACAGCATTATTTCTTATGCAAAAATCCTTGGATACTAAAGACTGAAATCAAGAGAAGTTTTCGCTTGATAATCAGGTGTAGTACTGTTCTCTTGAAAACGAGGATTGATAAAGTGAATGGTCCACCTTCACCACTCCACCACTAGATGTAGCCGTGTAGATGCATGCTAATGGTTCGATCAAAAACACCATGTAGTGCAACACCCTCGTTGCCTCAACACCAAGCTGGCTTAAAACTGAAAGTAGTAATAAAAGCAATAGAATCCATGGATTAAGTGAGCATGAAGTGGGAAGAGAAGCTTGTGAGTGGAATAATGAACATCAAAAAAGCAAATATAATAAACCCTCTATAAAAGGTAAAATAATACTTCGTATCTTAGTTCTCTATAGCTACTCTGTAGAATCTTATTTGCGTTGAATTTTTAGCTGACTAGTGCAAGCACTGCAATGGACGTTACTCTCTCTCTCCAGTTTCTTGTGTTTGGGATTCAGGTAGGACGTATATCGATCCAAGGTATTCTTTATTAGAGTGAAAGGGAGTGGTGAATATAATCAAGTTATCTTTGATGGTCATTAGACCTGTCCAAATGGGCCCCGTTAAAATTCCTTAATCGGCCTGTTTGTAAAAGAGTTTGATTAATTATGGACTTAAATATGTCGGTCTTTTAAAGGGTTATGTTTTAATGGGTCAATTTGGGTCAATAGTTTCCAAGGCTTTTAAACACTATTAGTTTATGAATTATTTCTACTTATTTGTCGATAGTATATTGCCAAAGATTGTAGGTGATACAGATAAATTATCACCCTCTATTGATAAGAACTATACTCTTTTTGGACGGCATGACCCGACTCGATCCGTTTTGTATCTTCTTTGGCCAGCCGGGCCTAACCAGTTTTGCATGTAACTCATCCAGACACTGACTCAGCTCAATGCACAAATCCATGTTGCACTGATTTGGATATGACCTTTCGTTTTTTTGTACCCACACCCTTATCCATATTCGTATTCGGGTTCATATCGGTGTAACATAGTTCGTTTTTATACCCTTACTCGCATTTGGATTCGAAATGATGTAACATATACGGTAATTCATGATGAACAAGATTATAGATACTTCACAATAAGGACGTAGATAAACAAGAATCTAGTCAGATATACAATTTAAGGTACTAGATACACCCAATATATTCGAGCATACATATTAATATCCAAACTGTACAGATTAATCATCTTTCACTATTTAAATATTCTCATGAGTGCACAGGGTTCTCCATCAAGTACTTGCTACTAGGACTGTTGTAGAAACATGAGCATCCATGATTCGTATCAAAGGTCTCACCCATGAGGTGTTGGAATGATGGTAAAAATTCAGGCATTAGATACTGCAGGCTTCAAATCTTCTCTTTGATCATAGTCATATTATATATACAGGCTGTCCCTCTTAGGGGAGGCTATAATAACATGAAATTCATCGTTCTGCTTTTGATTAGCTCTTCCGACAACTTGTTATCATGTCATTGTAGCAAACTGTTTTCAATTGCCCAATGCGTGGTAATCAGAAAATGCACAATCTTTATGCGTTTTCATAGAAGTGTTAACCACTTAACAAGATTTTGCGATTATATTGTGATGAATGGCAACAAGTAAATGTAGTATTTTAAAGACAAAATGTAATTAGTCACGTAGTGGCCTGGTACTAGTGGATGGATTGGTTATGATTAAAGTCAATAAAACATGAAATCATATTGGACTTGCATCATAACTCATCTTTTAACACCAATGAAATTATATATGCTTATTTAAATCTACATGTACAATTATCAATCAAACTAATCCTAAGTTATTTTATGTCCAGAATGATTAGAAAAAGACATGAATAAACATAGCATATCGGCACACAGGTCAACATCTTATTGCATTCACCAGTATCTCACCTTTTGCTTTATCAGCATGGGAGCCAAATCTTTGCTTACTTCTTTGCAACTTTCTCGTTAAATAAAACAAAACAATATCAAAGAACAACCTTCCGCTAAACAACCACATTATTATTCACCTATCAAAATCTAACTCGATCCGATAAATTACCCGAAAATCGACCTGGACTCGACCTGATTATGACCCGAAAAGTAAGACCCGTAATCTGACTCAACCCGACCTGAAATAAACTCGAAACCGATTTGATCCGATATTCGAAGACCTGCACCCGATCTATGTCCAGCCCATTATAGACCCGTCTGGAAGACAACCCGAAATCGATTGAACCCGATAAATAGCTGATATGACTTGACTTATAACAACCTGTTGCCCGATTTCAGTCGACGTGTTAACAAACTAAATATATGCAGTAGATAATTAATATAGGTAATATAATGATACACTAAAGATACACATCATATACTAGTTTGGTACAATAATACACATTTAGTAATTATTACCTCATAAATAATTTTGTTTTACAATGACTTATGGTTTAACATGATATAAAAACAAGTTATCGCATGAGCTAACCCGAAATTACCTTAGACGAATACAACAAAATAATAAATATCGAGTTATAAATCGATAATAACATGGCATTAATTGACCCGATGTAGAACCAATAAAGCCTAACCTAGATTTCAACCAAAATCGAAGTGACCCATTATCATAGTTGACTTAACCTAAAATCTACCTGAAATCGAAATAATCCTTTATAATCCTTCCGGAAACCGATCTGGAGTGACCTGAATAGACATTGACCCTAACCGAATATGTCCTGATCCGAACCCGAACAAGCAAATAACTGATTTGACCCAACTCGACCTGATAATGACCTGAACCGACCCAACCCAGTAGACTAAATTGACCCAATTTACTCGAACCGATAAGTACCGACCCGCAATGGGTTAACTCAGAACTGACTCGTGTAGCTAATTTCATCCTCCTAAACAAGTTCCCCGTAAAATTTCATGCACCTACAAGGGTATTATAGTCATACCGGTAATTTTGTCAAAGTTTTCCTATAAACCTAAAAAAAAAGTCCTTCCCACAAGGCCACAAACTCACGAAGGCGAAAGGTGACAGGTGAGAGTGTGATTGTGAGACTGTGACTGAGAGTGTGAGACCATATTAAACAAAGGAAAAAACAGAAAACATAATAAAGAAAACCAAATAAATTTTTTTTTAAAAAGGGTCCTCCCATTATGAGCATTTGCATTTGATTGCATTTTCTTTAATTTTTCAATTTTCTCTCAAAAACTAAGAAAAAGGGAGAAATTGAAAAAAATTAGTCATGAGTACTGGAGATCTTGTCCATATTGAACCAACCGAGCTCGAATTCTCTTGTAAGTTACCTTTTTCCCTCTATTTCATGACTAATTTCGTGTTATTTTGGAACCCTAATATTTAGCGTTTTCAGGTTCATTTTGGGTGATTTGAGTTTAGTATAATGCTAATTGCATTAATTTGATGCTTTCTGACATGGGTTTTTGCTCAATTTTTGTGGGTGTTTCTTGAATTTTGGGTTTATGAAGTTGAATTGAGGAAGACGAGTTCTTGTTCTATGCAATTGCGGAACAAAACGAACCAATATGTCGCGTTTAAGGTAGCTGTTTTTTTCTTTCTATTGTTGAAATGATTGTTGATTAATTTGCGTTTATCATTTGATTGGGATAATTTGTGTATGATTTGATTAAGGTTAAAACAACGAATCCCAAGAAGTACTGTGTGCGTCCCAATACTGGGGTTGTGTTACCTGGAGCAGCATGCGAAGTGACTGGTAATGTTTTATTGTATGAGTTTGATTTCATGCTATGTTGTGGAGAGTAGTTTAGTTTATGTACTTATCTGAAATTTTATCATAGGATGTCGTTGCATTGCTGATGGTGTTGTGATCCATGGATAAATAATTGAGTAGAGTCATTTTGATTATCCATGCTGCTTTGTTGAGTTATAATCTGCAGATATGATTGTCCTAGATCAAATTAGTTTACATTGTCATACTAAAAAAAAGCAAGTTGATTTAACAAATTGTGAATCATGTACACTTGAAGCTTTTGTTGATACCATTGTTGTGCATGCTCTAAGGTGTTCGTATTCTTGATTCCTGATCTTTAGGTTTATAGTGTATATTAATTGTGATTTCCAACTGCATGTTCTAGTTATGATGCAAGCCCAGAAAGAGCCGCCACTTGATATGCAATGCAAGGACAAATTCCTAGTTCAGAGTGCTTTGGCACCTGATGGCATTACAGCAAAAGATGTCACTTCTGAGATGGTATGGTTGTTCTGCATTGATCTCTTATGTACATGATGAATTTCAGATCTTACTTTTATCTTATAGTTGGCTGACCTTTTATTTTATTACTTCAGTTTAACAAGGATGAAGGGAAGGTTGTGGAAGAGTTCAAATTGAGGGTGATTTACATTCCTGCTAATCCTCCCTCACCAGTCCCTGAAGAATCAGAGGAAGGATCTCCTTCTCATGAAGATGTAAATGAACAGGCTTCATTAGCATCAGCTGTAAGTACGCTCATGTGTTTTTTTTTTTTTTTTTTTGCAAATTCATTTTTTTCCCTAAACAGCTACTAAGTGCCTTTTCCAAATAGACTAATTTTTTACTGAAAATTATAGGTAACAAGGTCTTTTGAAGGGTCTAAAGAGAAAGATTCTGAGGTAATTCCCTTCACCTATTAGTTATCTGAAAAAATTTCATTTGCTTCCTCGGGTTGAACAGTTTGTTCTGCTAAATTAAAATGAAAGGGAACTTGCTTTTCTTAGTTGTATAATTGAAAGGAAACTTCTTTCTGAACAACTGCTCTAATCAACCTGCAAATTGTGCTGATATCAAAAGTGTTAAGGTGTAAATCTTGAAGCAGGGTAGGACAGACTTATAGTAATCTTAAAAGGCCTCGTTATTGTGGTGTTTAAGTTTTTATCTGACAAACAGTGCATAATGCCTGTTTAATAGTATTCATTATGGGGTGCTATGCATCTAATTTGATTATGAGATGAGTTGAGCTGGCCTGTTATAGATAATTTGATTGATTTTCTGATAGCTGATGACTTCACTATGATGTGTTCAAGAACTGCTGTTTCTTTGGAGCCTGATTCCGTCCATTTTTCTGCTGTATTATGTACTTACATTTGCTAATAGCACTTTGTCAACAGACTCATAGCTGAGAAGTGGTGTTTGAATTTGGTTGATGAACCCATACTGTATATTTGGTTGAGAGAATTGCAAAACTGATAAACTTGATATTGAAATTTCCAAAGGGAGTAGGGTCTCCCCATCACATGATTTTGAAATAAACTAATTAAGGAAGGAAGAAAGAGAACACATTCATCACTCCCACATTAATATCTGTTATCTGCAACCAATAGCTGGTGCTTCTACCACTATGCACCTACCTGATTCTTATTCTGGTTACCATGTACCTGCTTCATGCCTGCTGATCCAACAAATCGACTTGCTCATACTTTTCCTATTGCTGATCTTAAATTTTACCTTAGCTTCCCAGATCTGAGATAGGGGCAATAAAGATTGAATATTGCCTGTGAAAGGATGATGCGAGGAAAGATATAGTTTTGGGGAAAGGAAGGGTTGATTCGCAAAAAAAGGAATGAATGACGGGTTTATTTTTATGATTTACAAATCAAATTCAAGTTCTTGTTTTGAAGAATGTGGTTCCAATGTTCTGTATGTATCATTTATTCCATGCCCATGGGTTGGATTATTCACCCCATTCCTTATGCCATGATTGATCAAATGCCATAGCAGTTATTCCTGTGCCTCTGGGAAAATTAGAATTCGGGAGCTGTTTTGTGTACTTCCAGAGTTTACAAGTCTTTTATAAGGGCACACTGTTAAGAACTGCATGGCATTGTAACAGTTTGGCTTCTTGAAAGTTTTGTTTTCAATGTGATCTTTAATTTGGGTTTTCTCTTTTTGACTTCCAGAATTTCTTGTCTCTTATTCCATAGCTGATTCATCAGATATGACCTAAAGATATGTAGTTTCATCTGTCATTGTCTAAGAAGGATTCTGCAAAATTCTTTGGTGTAGCAGTTTCTCGTGTCTCATGGACAAAGTGGTGGAAGTCTTTCTGTGAGTGGTGTCAAATACTCTTCTATAAGTTCGACATCCTAGTGTTTGTTTCATTTCTTAAACAATGAAAGCAATTTCAATTGACCTAATGTTTCGTATCTGTTTGTTTGTTTGTAATGCTGTACGGTGTCCATAACTTTTGACTACTCTGTTATTTAGGGGAATGATAATAAGAAAGTATCCTAAGGGTTGGTGCGAGATCTTTTTTCCTGGGGAAAGCGATGTATTTTTAAAGTAACATTTCTAGTTCTAGAAGTTGCACTTATTACATGTCTCTTGTTTTTGAAGATTTGATTATTAGAATTTGATATTACTTGCTCATTCTTTGTGATGGAGGTATATATTGCATCAACACATGCTGGAAATGAGCTCGATGTTGGTCATACTGAGGGAGTGCGAATTTGCAGTTACAAATTTGTTTTTGGCATTTAGGGATCTTAAACCATTGCTTATATGACTAATGCTTGCTAGGTTAACTTGATATGAATTTTATACATTGCTTGATTTGTTACCTTTCTGGAGTAACCATGAAACAGTGAATGGACCACAACAATATATTATATGAAATATATTTTTCCAAAATTTGGTGTTTTATTGACATCTCCTGAATTAGAATGCTAACGAACATGTATGTTCCAGGCACAGTCTTTGATATCAAAGTTGACTAATGAGAAAGCTTCTGCCTTGCAACAGAATCAGAAGCTTCGTCAGGAATTGGTATGGTGCCTTATTTTTTCCTTATCTTTGATGCTTTATCAAGGTTTCTCTTTCCACTCGGAAATCTAGGCTTCTTATCCTTCCTCCCTCCCCTGGTAGACGTGTCACAAAGTTACAATCATGTTCGTAATCTTTAAGTATTGTTTATGGCTTATTTTATACTCCGTTTTTAGTATTTTGTTGGAATAGATTTTCTTGTTTAGACTGATTTGGAATGACCAAGCAATTCTTACCAGCTTTCTGACATATTGGTACTACTAAACAGGAGATGTTGAAAAGAGAGTTCGGCAGAAGGCGTTCTGGTGGTGTATCAGTATATGTAGTGGTTCTGATGGGCATTATTGGCATAATCCTTGGGTACATGATGAAGAGAACATAGGATACATGCGAATTTCATTCTCTGGATCCCAGCCTGAATGTGCAGATCAACTATCTACTTGAAGCTTCATCGTCAAAACTGTAAAAAAAATTTGTAGCGTTTTTGATAATCTGTTTCTTTCACACCTATTGGCAGTTAGATCTGGTTTTGTGCATTAACTAGTATTGCTTGATCCATAATGAACATGATACGAGGGTAGGGATGAATCTTAGGTCTTTTTGTTCTTGAGCTCTCTGTTTAGTCAGTCTACTCTCGTGCTTCACTTGGTGTGCTCTCTCCATTCCGAGTTTCCATTTCTTGAACAAGGGTGAATAGAGAACAAATACAATGGGAAATTGCAAATGCTATCCTTTTGTTATCCGTCCCATCTTCATTTTCCCTGAAGTACACTATATTTGGATTAACTTTTTGTAGTTTTGTTTTGTTTTGTTTGACTGAATGAATGAATAAGGGCTAAAGATGAAAAACTGAGAATGTCATTTATGATTTGTACTGGGTGGATACATGTCAGTACTTACATTATGTTAGCTGTAGGCTACTTCCTATATTGCATGCTACGAGTTCAAATCATCACCCCTCCACGATTCATGCTGTGGTAGTCAGAATTATGCTAGACCAAGCTTAGATATCTTAACTTTACCGCACTGAAGTAATGAACGAAACTACCAAGCACTTGAACTTTGGATTTAAGGTCTCTAGTTAATTTCCACACCTATGATAGTGGAAAAATGAATACTATACGTATTACCAAGCACTTTTATACTAAGATTGATCTTTTCAAGTTCTTGTTAAATTAAGATGGCTTTTTTTTATATAGTTGACGTTACTTGAAAAATCCCTTCAAATTTCCAAAAATTATAGTGACCTGTAGTTACTCACACTGCTCCCCAAATTCCCATTTTGCCCTTTTAACAAATTTTGATAAAATCGAATATTTTACACTTCAATTCTTATTTTTCACTTCACACTCTTGTAAATTAACACTAATTTATTGACAATACTAATTAACAATATTAACTAACAATATTGAACAATACTAACTAAAAATAATTAAGAATAAAATAATAAAACTTGAGAAAATTTCCGGTCGACCCTAGGGCTAAGCCTTGGGGATAAGGATAGAGTCGATAATAATACTCGGTATATATTATGCTCTAATAATGGTACTTAATCAACTGAAAATCTAGCACTGGTCATAGTAAAACAAATACTTCCTCTAGTTTTTATACTTGTAACCGGTCATTTAGACACGTATTTTGAGGAAGAGATTAAATAAACTAAATGGACAAATCAACCAAAATAAATTAAATTATACCATACAATCTAACTCCTTCCTCCAATTGGTTAATAAGTTTTTTTAGCTAATCTGTTCATTTACTTTATCTAGAACCGCCAGAAAATGGTTTAGCCTGAATAATCAACTTGAACCTACAATGATTTAAATCCGACCTGCACTCATTCCATATGTGAAAATGTTGTTTCGTAACGTAATCTAAACTCAACCTGATATTGGTCGAGAATCAATTTAACCTGATATTTTCTAATCCTGATACCCAACTTGGTTAGAAACTGAAATTAATTATAACCTGATACAACTTGTTATTGACCAACCCATGGTGACTTGTAACCCATTTTATTTCAATGTGTTGTTGCTCATCCATTTATTGACCAATTAGTAAGTTTTAAATCATAAAAACACGAATGAACGATGATTGTTTCATAAATTTTTATTTAAAAAAAAATTTGCTTCATAAATAATCCTTAGTAATCATTAATTTTTTAAAATTATGATTAAAATATGAAATTGTAATTCATAACTTGCATTAATTGTAAAAAAAATTTCCAAAAAATATTATTTATAGAACTTTTTAAATAATTTTTTTGGATGTTTAAATTAGCTAGTTTGAGCATCTTACTTGAAAATTATTTGACCTACATTTGATTCGAACCCAAAATGATACGATCTGATAATTATTTGACTTGATAGTAATTCGATTCAAATTGGATGAACTTAATATGACCAATACATGAACCCGAAGTTATCCACTATAACGCCAGTCCCAACCTGACCCAATACAACCTGAACCCGAATTTAAACCAAATTCGAATTGAATCAATTGAACCTAATTTGTAACTGGTAGGACGTCTGAAATTTCCAGCTTGTCCTAGGGCCAGGCGAAATTTTTGGACGGCTTGTCATGGGGCTCGCTGGAAAAATTAGACGGCTCCCCCCTTTTTCGGCGACCTTTTTTTTAAAAAAAGAACTTATCCTTGCGCATGGTGATCTTCCTCCTACGGTCGGTGCGATTTCCTTCTCATTGCGCGACTCATCTCCAAACTTCGGTGGGTGTGGGTTCCGGCGAGCTACGGTGTTCCAGCAGGTGTGGGTTCCAACGAGGTGTGGCTGTGGGTGAATGTGGGTGAATGTGAGTTTGAGGAAAGTTTTGAGTGTGGGTAAAGGAGGGTAAAATAGTAATAGCAGAAGACGGCGTGAGTAATTACGAGACGGCGTTTAACAAGCCCCAAATTATATATGCAATTTTCAGCACCTGTGATTTTTATAAGAATATAAAAATGCTTTAGACTTGAAGTATTTCTCAACGCATTACACATTTTTGTCAAGTTAGAGAACGTTATAAATGGTACAAAATTCTATCTCAAATCTTGGACTCCATTTACATGACATTTTCTATATATGTATTTCGTATTGAATAACTGTAAAGTTTTAAAGTTTTTTTTTTTCTTAAGTAGTAACTATTTAAATTGTTACATGCTTGTATAGATATTTGATTTGGTTTAAGGTGACCCGTGATTGAAACCCATCATCAAATTACGTATTAAAAATTGCATTTAAATGATATATTTAACCAATATTCTTGAACCAACTGAAATTATCACATAGATTTTGAAAGTTGAAAGTTGAAAGTTAAATTTGAGATATTCAAAGCTTTATTTCTGTTTTCTACAGGAGTTCCAAAAAAATAAAATCAAATTCAAGAGACCATTATTATCTTGTTCGTGTCTGATCAAAATAGTGGGCTATAGTGGAGAGGGACAGTGGAAGATTAGGATTATCAGCAACAGATTTAAATTATTGGTCTTATACCCTTGAATTGATAACAATAGCATATTAGTCCATGTATATTTAGTGCAACGTATCCTAAAACCATTTTAATTCATACCTGGAGAACTTCAGATCATTTGGCTTCAATAAAAATCTTGCTACACTTCAGAACACCTCCTTAGTTGCATGCGCCGAGACTACTCCATTCTCGATTTGCGAGTGTCCAACATATACAAGAAAGAAGCGAGTAAGCTCAAACCTATTTGAATGATTATCTTTTTTTTGCGTGTATATTGTGGGCTCTGTTGCAATCATACTTGCTTCCAAATTATATATTCACGGAAGAGATGTTGATATTACATACTGTTTTTTATTGGTGTAAATAATTTTCTGCAGACTGTCTGGCTCTGAAACTATGAAATAAATGCAGTGATTCGCACCAAAAACATATCAGAATCGTAGATTATATCAACTCACAAGAAAAGACAAAAGTTGGGAATATGAGTTGGAGTCGTATTAGTGTGGTTCTATGTGGTACGGGTCATCAAGGAATTGTAGGGATTCAAAATTATTTTAAAAGACAGTAAGCGGGATTAAGTGTTAATCAACAAAACAATAGAGAAAAGATAAAATTACATTTTGTAAAGGTGATAGGTGTTTTGGACGAATTTGACAAGGAGAGCCTCCATCATCTTGGAGAAGGGTTAATGATAGAAAACTAGAGAGCAAGTTCATATTGAAGCATGAAAAGTATATTATTATTATTATTGAGATAATTCGGTTGATGCCAAGGGACTGTTTTATGGAAGCTCTCTATAAGCTCAAGTTTTCCTTTATGTACTCCACTAAATTCTCCTACATTACACAATCAATGGCAATAAAATGGACAGCTTAACCATCCCTTTTTAATATTCTATGATTTGATGATTCTACTGGACTTTCTTGAACGTCCATTACTCCTCGCCGCAGTCCAAGCCCAATCATGCATTCTCCATCACACACGGCCCATGGCACATTCTTCTTTGATTTTTGGGCCTCAACAGTAAGTTTAACCAAGACATTTAGACGACCAACAATCTCCTTTAATTTTTCCCAACGTAGCATATTTGTTATGCACCCGTTTGATACATGTGTGATGGCAGCGAGCAACAACTAGCCTAAAGCAAAACAGTATTGCCAATAACTGACAGGATTTTATAACATTTTTCTACACCTCACAGGTCTCAAGCTCACAAGCTAAAGAACTAAACTGAAGCAGGCAATTCGTTTCAAAGGCAAACAAAGTTGATAAAATCCCCATACTTGTAGCATATATGTCAATAAATGACGATCAAATTACATAATATTGATTTTAAGATTTCAGTAAGGAATGGCACATGCATCAGTAGCTCCTGAGTTATCTGACTTATCTCAAAGATGGTCCTCAAACTGCTCGATTCTATGTCGCCCTTTGCTAAATATCAACTACCGTTTCTATCCATGGCCAAAAACTGACCACAAATGATCGTTTTCATTCCAATTAACCATCCAACCCTGCTTCTGTAAAGCCCAAAAAGAGAGAGAGAACAGCCAAAAAGTTGCATTTTATACTACTATAATTTTCAAGCTATATATACTAAGCTTGTTATAAAGATTATTTTACAGCGTGTGTGCGAAGGAAAAGGATCTTCAAAGCTTGAAAGTGGTTGCTCTGCTCTTAGTTTTAAACATTCTGTTCTTCACTTGTGCTTCACCTCACAGTATGTGGTAGCTGGCTTGGTTTCATTACTGAAGCTCAAGTGTCCTAAGTTGCAGTTTCATTAATAAATTCAATCAGCAACTCAACCTCCATGATGGAGAGGACCAACTGACCAGGGATTTTATCTTTGAGGCTGTATTTGCTTCTTTTGTGATAATATGCTACCAAACATATACCCCAAAGCAAATGTAGTGGTGGAGAGAGAATGGGATGAAGACAAGTAGACAACTAAGAAATTACAGATATCTTATGGTCGTGAAAGATTGAGGCAATGTGACAATAGTTTCAGGAACTTGAGTGTCAAACACTGACCACACAACTCTGATCATGTCAATTTTCATAAACCACTCAACCCCACTCTCCCAAAACAAAAAGAAGAGCCAAAAACAGTTCAAATCAATAAATCACACAGCATATAATTAGTCATTAGGATAATATCTGCAAAGGGTTTGAAGAAAATGGATTTTCAGAGCTCAAAGACAATTAATCTGTTCATACTTTTCAACATTGTGTCCCTCACTAATGCATCATCTCATAGTATCCAGCACTCCCATGCTCTCCATCTTCAAACCTAAAACTTACATGTCCCAAAGATACCCTTAAATTTGGGGTCTGCGGTAGTTGGCTTGGTTTGGTTACTGAAGTAATTGAGACTAAGCCTAGTCCAGAATGCTATAACTAGTAAAGGACATTGCTGATCTAGAGGCCAGAGTGTGTCTATGCACAGCACTTTAGGCCAACGTATTGGATGTTGTCAAGCTTAAGGTGCCTGTTGCTCTCAGTTTTCTGCTCAATATGGCTGTGGAAAGAAGGTTCCTGAAGGCTTCAAATGTTAAATTTAGGACATCCTGAGGTCCAGTTGTTTTAGTTTCAGTTTGGTTTCAGTTAAATGTTTAATTTATGATGAATACTTTGATAATAAATAAGACATAAAAACTTCAATATTATAACAGCATACTTTGTCCAAATTTTATTCTTTATTTTGTCTTTGTTTTTTTAGCTGAAAACTCCTTATTTCAACTTAGTTCTCCTTGCCTGAAATCCTTAACCTTTGTGTGAACCTGGCAGGACTTATTTTAGTTGTGACTTGAGAACTGAACTGAAGTCACTTTACTAAACTTCTATTTGGATTTCTTTCAAGAGCTAACATTACAGAAAGTCATTTTCAAAAGGTGAAAACAGGAAAGCCAATTAAACACTCCACATTATTGGAGTCCAAAATTGGATTGCTAAACAATTAAGAAATACAAGCACAAATTTCGATGACACTAACTTGAATGAGATCCTCTTCGCATGATTTCATCGTTAATATGATTGTCTCTTACCAAATATGTAGTAAGGGTTAAAGGATAACTCAAGTAGCCCAGTACTTCAGTATACAAACAATTACACATATCAAACAAGTAAAAATAAACTTACTCCCAACTCTGATGATGGGGGATAGCTATTTTAGCACACACAACATGAATGCCTTTTTCTATTTAACAGCTTCAGAAAAATGGATAAGAATTGTAGTGCCTACAATTGTAAGTACGTATTGTTATCAAATGATTATGAAAGGAATAATAATCAGGGATTAGGAAGAACAGAAGGGGAAGGTACCTCATCTTATTTAATGAGGTTTTGAGAGGATGATCACTCGGTGATGTCCAACCCTGGTCTCACTTATTCGACTTAGGTGACGAAGAACCTGTCAGGGATCACAAACCAAATATCATGAGCATATTTAGGTCTTGCAGTCCTTTCACTACCAGTTGCCAATTCAGGCAGTACTGCCGTAGACATGTTCAGAAATCTGAATAGTAGAATAAGTTCACCCAAGGCTTGCAATTCATCACAATCTTCCGGAAAATGAGAGATCTAGTATTCTCTTGGTAACTGTAGGGCAGTAACACTATAAAGGGAAGATCAAACATGTTGGAGACATAATATGGTACTCTGTACTTTGTATTTATTTTACATTTTTTTGTCGCGCAAATATTTTGTTTAGGCTCCATTAAAAAAACAATGTTTAGGATTCTTTTTTCAAATAAAGACCGAGATTGACTACCACTTCTGCGTGATTTCTCGAGGAGGCCAAAAAATTGTCTTATGAGGAAGATTGGAATCTTCTCAGGTGCACTAATGACGCATAGGTACATAGCCCAACTTCCGATTACAGCAGCAAGGTCGGAGGCACCAGACAGGGATGTTCAGAATTACAGAATAATATCTTAAAAAAGTACCATATCATTAAGACTAATGTTACTGACAGATATTGATGCTGTAGTTCTGGTATGCATAACTTGTAGTATTGTACAGTTTTCTTTTGGTGTAAGGAGAGCCACAAGGGCAATGATGAACTTGTTCAGCTATTGAGTAATGTCGCAGTATATTTACATTATCATAAAACCAAAAAAGAACTTCCAGCAATATGCAGCATAATGCTTGGAACCCTACTCAACCTCCAATCACGGAACAACACTTATTTTTCAAAAGCAGTTCTTAGCCCACGTAGTGAATAGAGTGGTCTATCATTTAAACTTTATGGAATTTGTGGAAATAGGCACAAAAATACAGAATGTAAAGCACAGTAAAAAGAAGTAAAGTCAAAATCCCCTTAGTTACTGTGAAAGGCCATAGAACAATGGATTCCTAGTTTGGAAATAGAGAGGCAGTTGAAGTTCAGCACATGTTATGAAGATTATATTATGAAGAATTAGTAGATTTTTAAACACTGCTCCCAAAATTGACTTCCAATTGACAATCCAGTGAAGCAAGATAAATGTACTACCCATACTATTTTTCTTGCTTACCGTCATAACTATCAAGTAAAGGTTAGCTGTCTCTGCATAGAAAAATAACTAGTTGGCAGTGGCACTACAGAAATCCCTGGGGGGTACTCACCGTCAGTATTGCTTTTCCAGTGTTGTCAAGCTTTAGTGAAGGTCCCTTTATGTCACTCTCAAGGAAAAAATGCTTTCCTTTGATTCCTTCTGTCATTGCAATATCGCGCAGCTCCTGCATAGAACAAACACATTCTATCATACATTGAAATATAACGCTTCAACTTGCTTTCAGAAAGCTGAAAGAAGATAATGGGAAGTTGGAAACAAATCTCAATTATAACAGCACATCATTCCCGGAAAAAGGATATTCAAATTTAGTAACATGAAGTTATGCATCATATAAAAAGTTTACTCACCAAGGCTCTCTCCCACACATTTTCTGGCAACTTCACAGAGGAAAATACAGTAATCAGTATAATACACGCAAACTCAGAAACACACCTAAAATGTAACCACAAACATGGTGCAAACCTTCTTCTTAGGAGCCGAGATAAGCTGAGCAGAAGATTCAGCATAAGCAGCCATATCATTGATTGCAGCATTAACTTTCTCGAGGGTCAATCTCCCTCTCATGTAGCTGCAATAGCCAACGAAACAATGAAACATACATATACCATAGCAACAAGAAGAAATCTTTTTATCAAACAAGGAAACTGATTGGGCACTTACGAAGAAAGTGATCCTAGTTCATCTCCGGAAATGTACCACAAAGGTGGAGGTCCTCGACCCTTTTTCTCCTGCAAGAAACATCATCGCTAATTATAGGTCATAACTTGAAATTCATCATGCTAATGAAAACACGAATTCTGTAACATTGAGCTTGCCTTATGTGATGCAGTAGGCTCCTCTTCAACCTTGACCGGACCAAACGACGATTGCTCATCCTTGGAAGAATCCGACTGCAAACTTCACCAATAAAAGAAAAATGCATAACAATCCTCCAGGCTTTCCCATTCCCAATCTAGGAAACTTAGTACGTAAACAAATGATCAAGGCATTGACTCACTGATGATACCAGTCGGGTAATGAGGACATCGTTTTCGCCGTAAAGTGAGTAGGAACATGAATTGACATCTCCTGCAACTTCTTCTGCTGCTTGAGTGATGCTTCCATCAGTTTCTGCATTATTCACCACCGAAATCTTCAATTTTCTCAAAATTCCGATACAGCGAAACCCTAGCTTCGGAATTGATATCATAAACCCTAGATTACGCGGAAACACCACCCTACTTTAAAGAGGAGAGAAATAGAGAGGAAGAGGACCTTGGCTTTGGGGAGAGCGAGGGTTTCTTCGCGTAGTCGATCCTTGATAGATTGAACTTGAAGCTCCATCGCTTGGACCGCCGCTTCAACCGCCGTGAGATCCGCGACGCTGCTGGCCGGATACACTACAATCAGAGCTTTCACGATCAATTATACAAATTTTAAAAAAAAAAATGGAATTTAGTGAAAAGAAGGAGAGAGAAAATGGTAACTGTTGCGAGCGATGATGAGTTCTTGAAGGTCGGAGATGCGAGTGTTGAAGGATAGCATTATTGATTCTAAGGATGATCCTGCTTCTTTGGCTTCCATTGTTTTCTCTTTGTTTCTGGGTCCTGCTCGTTTTCGTTTTGTTCTACCCTTTGAATTTCGAATTTTCGGGGTAGGGATTAGGTGTTTTGTTGTTTGGCGGGAATTTGTGTTTTCCCTTTTATTTTTTTGAGTACTACTCCTCAAATTTTAATTTTACCAAATATTTTTTTATAGTCAAACAACTGTTTCATCCACTCATTGCAAAGTGCAAACAATTAAACACATAAGTCAACTAAATAGCCCAGCCAAGACTCAATTGTAAACAACCCTTTTATGTTTACGACTTTACTTACCATATCTTTGCCCTTATCCAAACAACCCTTCCAAGACCGAACATTACTAGACTTCAATATTCTCACAATCTCACCCCCTTCTAGCGAGGACTTATTATTGACTCTTTATTGGCCCGTTTATAAAATGGTCTAATTAATTATGAACTTAAGTGAGTCGGTCTTTTAAAGAATAATATTTTATTAGGTTTTAAAATAGTCAAGTTGGGTTAATAATGGGTCATTAATTTTCAAAATTTTTAAATATTATAAGGTAATAAATATTTCTCTACTTGTTTGTCAATAGTCCAATGTCAAAGATTAAAGATGAAATAGACAGATTATCACCAATCATAAATAGAACTATATCCATTTTAGACCGGACCTACACGACTCAACCCGTTTTACATCTTTTTTGACCGACCCATTTTTTATATGACTCATCTCAACCCTAATTCAACCCAATATATAATCTAATGAGACCTTTAACATGGGACAACAAGCGACTCTTTTGCCTTCTCATCAGTCAACACAAATCACTCGTACACTATGAGAACAAATGCATGAAAAATTTAGGTGGTGCATGTAATATTCCAAATTTTTTAGTTAATTAAATAGTAATTATTTTTATTTAGTTACTGCTCAGTTTTAGTGCATTTTTTATATATTATAAGTAAATTATATTTAATTTAAAAGTTAAAATTTTGAAACTAAAATGATATGACAAATAAACCTCCATTGCCTGCAACTTAATTATAATTCAAAAAGTGGGAGCTTATTTACGAGTCTTAAAATTGATGTATTCTACTTTTGTATTTGTTTATGTAATTTAACTAAGATAAAACATGTATATAGTTATATTATATATATTTTTACGTCGATTATAAATGTCCTTATATTGGTTGTGGATTTCTTTGGTTGTGGATTTCGCGTCCTCACCCGCCACACCGACGCCTAACACAACCGCAACAGCTACCCTTGCCACCATCATCTCCTCTCCCTCACGGCCTCACCCCCACCAATTGAACTACTGCTAGCCGCCACCAGTCACCTCTCTTTTCTCCCTCACTCAATCTCACACCATACCTCCACTTTCTCTCCCATACCCTACCACCTCCACCCACTCAAGCTTCCTCACTCATCCTCCTCACCGACAACAACAATGTCGTCAACAATCGCCCTTGTATTCCATACATTGAAATATGTCGAACAAGCACTGTCCAATCGTGAGACTTTTTCCTCTCCTCTAAATTTATCTTCAAAAATTATTAGCTTCATTAATCAAACCATAATTTATTATTTTCGATTAAATAGTGTGATTATAGTAATTTATTGGACACTAACTATGTAGCTTGTAGATGTAGTTGAATTTGGTAGAAATGCATTGCCTCCAATTTTATAAAAGCTATAACTTGTGTTTGAATCTATGATCACGTCTAGAAAAAAGGTGATTATAATTACTTAAAAAAATCAATTTATAAAGCTGTAATGTAATGAATAGTAAAGTATGAGAAGTTGGAATGATTAGATTTTGCCATTGTTGAATTAAACAATTTTAAAATTATAACTATATTGTTTATTAAAATATGGGAAGTCTTGATACAAGACCAACTTAGTTTATAATAAATGTGAGGACTATAATATTGTTTCAAGTTCAAACCTAGTTTCTATTATTTAATGCACTAGGTATACCTTTATAATTACTAGAACAACCTTATAAAGTACTTTAAGTATGGATTTAGCCTTAAAATTAAATATATTAGATTTTTGAAGTTATAATATTTTGAGTTGGTTTGGTCTTTCATTTATAAATTTTTGCATTTTCTAGTTTGTTTTTTCATTAATGAATTTTGTATTTTCTTTTTTGCCTTGGATTAATAGAGTTTTTTTAAAAACTCTTATAGAGATATAATTCGATTTATAATTAAGGGTCACTTTTGTAAATTTAAGTTTAGTTTCACATTGTGTAGTTCAAATTAATTATATTATCAAGTATTAAAATTCTTTATCAACAAAGAAAAAATGGGTTGCTACAGTGCAAGTAGTCTCCATCACTGTAACTCAAAGAAAACTAGCTACATGATATGCCTATCAAATTGCAAATTGAAATTTATAAGATGCTAATGAAATGATAAGACATGATATTGTGGTAAAACAGTCTATGACTTATCATTTAAGATGGTTAAATGGTGTCAAAATCTTAATAAAAAAGTTATCATATATTATTATTTTAGAGTAAAAAGTTACGTGAAGCCTCAAAATCTTAAATCGATCATTGAGGAAATTCCTACTTATCTATATTGTAATTATTTTCTAAAAAAATCACCCTCTCATCATATCTTTTCATATATGTTTCTACACACAAAAGTTTTAAAAATATATATATAAGAAAAATAAAATACTCCCACCCACAATTTGTGTATCTATAAACTTCTTTATTTTTAAGTTAGATAAAGCTATCATTTTCATAATTTATGTTGAAAATTCGTAATTTAACTCACCAAATCCCTAAATTTTAAGAAACTCTAACCAAATAAAGTAAATAATGATTTAGTGGGAGAGATATTAAGAAAATGTGTTGAAGGTGGATGATACTTGCGGTGAACATACCAAAGTCAGAAGAACAAAGAGGGGAACGCCACAAAAAAAAAGAGATAGATCATATTTTCCCTCTTTAACTCTCATCAACAAGTAGTCTAACTCTAGAAAAAAATTGATGAAAATAATGAGACAACAAATTTGAACAATCTCTATGAGATATGAGGCAAATGAAATCAGATGAGTGGTGGTGATTACAACAAAAACCAATAAAAAGAAAGAAAAATAAGGGCCTAGGTAGGTAAAAAAAAAGTTAAAGGGCACAATATCTGATACAATACAATTTCAATTTGAAAGAGTTTTAGTGAAATAAGAGACCATTTCAAAGAAGAAAAAGTAGAGAGAAACCTAAAATTATATAGATTGAATGTTTTTAAAAATATTATAGAATAAATATATGAGAGTCTAATTGTGTTTGTGAATATCTATGTGATATAATTTTCATAGATTTTTTTTATTAATCGTTATATTTTCTTTAACTTGAATTATTAATCGTGATGAGAAGTGTACATTATGGTATTGGGAATAGGATATGTGAATGTATAATAAATAATTGCAAAATTTTATAGAGTTTAATTTCAATCAATCTTGTGATAGAGTATTTGTTTATATATACATTGAATCTATTATTAATGAAATGTTAACCTTTCATATGTTCTAATCATGTTAATTAATTAGTCATAGGCTTCATATATTATAATATTTTACCATTTAAAACTTTTTTAAAAAAAATAAATCCATTATTTGCTTGGAATGAAGGTAAATAATGGTTTATATTGGATATAATTTGCTAGTTATCAAGTATTAATTGCTTTGATTATTTGTGAAACTGAAGCACTTAATATTCCAAGTACTTCAGTTCTAAAATCAAAACAATTGCCTATTATTTGCTTCGGTTGAATAACTGAAGCAATTGTTCATTATTTGCTTTGGTTCTTGAACTGAAGCTATTGCACCATTTCATAAGTGCTTCGCCTACATAATCGAAGGAAATAAGCTATTTAAACTGAAGCAATTGAACCATTTTCTACTAGTGTATAGTTAATAAAAATATATTAAATTCATCTTTTATAAGTTTTCCGTGCATTGACATGGGCACATACTAGTAATATCATAAATACAAAGTATGTATCTAGAAAATTACCTTTGTTCAAACATGATATGACCTATAATCAATAAATTACACCTAAATCAGTTCAAATGAGAGGGGCCCCGTGAAGGGCCCTTTACTAGCCCATTTATAAAAGGGTCTAATTAATAATGTGTTTAATGAGTTAGTCTCTTAAAGAGTCATATTTTATTGGGTTTTTAATGGGTCAATAATTTCCAAGTCTTTTAAACACTATCTGTTAATGAATTATTTTCACTTCTGCCAATAGTTTACTAGCAAACATTGGAGGTGATACATGTAAACTATCATCATCGATCTATTGATAAAAATCATACTCTTGGACGGCCCACCCCGCCCCGTTATGTATCTCCTTTAGCCCGACTCGTTTTACATCTTCTTTGGCCCGTTTTGCATGTGACACATGTCGTCCTTGACTCGACCCAATGCACTGGTCTAATTACACCATATCTTGTATGATAATTCGAATATGGATAGAGTAACCTATTGCAAGGGTGATACTCAAATGCTAATATAAATGAGTTGTGTTTCATTCATTCATTTTATTATTTTTTTTGTGGCATACACAATCAGTTCCAATGTGCATAAAAAGGAATGCTACGTAATTTAAGTAGAGAGGAGTAACTGTTGAGAAAATTCACGTACATAAGATGTACAACCTAATCGACTAATAAGTTGTTGAACTATCCGTGTATCCGGAAGAAGTAGCGAGCAATTCAGAAAAAGATAGGATGGAGACCACATGGGGAGTTCAATTGGCAGCCCTTTGATCTCATAAAAAGGCAAACCCAAAATTCAAGAATCGTCCCATGTAATAGGGTAGGGTTTCCACTCCCAGGATGTCTGCGTTTTTAATTAATAATAGCTACTCGCATTAGCACTGAGCAGCATCCGATATTTGGCTTTGCTCGCTGTTGCATTTTTCTAATAACTGCCCTTTACTGGGATTTACAATCATTTATCGAACTTGCGAACACTTTGAGTAATCTTTTGGGGACATTCTTGGAAAAGTCATATTACCCTGTCTGATCTGTTGCTTTGAATCTGCTGCTTTGTTCATCCATGCATTTCTCTTTTTTATTTGAATAATACTGTAACAACTACGGAGTATTTCCCAATCTCATATTCTCATGCACCATTTACCATATAACAACTGTGTTTATAATATGATCATATTATCGTACCTAGTAAGCTAGGCGGGGGCTCTTAGCTCAACTTGCTCATTTACTTTTATTTTTAAACTATTTATTTGTTATTTAGTCATTTGACTTTTAACTTTGTCACACTCTTCTTAGTGCATCTTTCGAATTCGTCCTATTCCTTCATGACATTGCTTCAAACATCATCCCACTAAACCATTTAATATAGCGATTGTGATTATGAGATGCGGATGCTAATGAAATGTATGGGCTTCCGAGGGATTGGGATGGTAACCCTTGCTAGAGTCACTAGTGATCGACGAGGCCAACACACGACCCATTTCCTCAAATTCACAAGTTTCCACTCCTTTGAATCGATTTAAAATGGCTTCTGTTGTAGATTGTACATGTTCGATCTTTTTTATACGCGCATGCGCATGTAGTTAAGACTTAAGAGATGACAATATAAATCACTTACGGAGTTAAGAGTTTGACCTCCTCCCCTCTTAACATATATTTATATACTTCATATACTACTAGCTAGTAGCTACTATGTACCAAACTACCAAATATAGGAATGAACAAGTCTTTCATATATATTCATATGAATAAATCCATTAATTGTATACATTGCACTCGGGCTAAATTATTTTTTTTTTGACCTTTTTTTTAAAAAAAATCGAAAATTAACCCTCACCTGAAAGTATTTCGAAATATGACCTTCATTTGTAAACCGTTGTCATTGACAATGGTTTTAAGAGAGCCAATATATTGATTTTATGGGACTTAAATTTACCTGGTGTAAAACCACTGTCCTTGACAGCGGTTTTATATTGGTGTTTAAACATTTTTTGATGATGAGGAAATGAGGTCTGGAGATTTACCAAGTGTAAAACCGATGTCAAGGACAACGATTTTACACGTGGTAAATCCAAGTCTCATAAAGTTAATATTTTAAAACTATTCTCACTGACAGCGGTTTTCAAACGAGGATCATATTTTAAAATACTTTCGGGTTAGTGTTAGTTTTCGAATTTTTTTAAAAAAAAAAGGTAAAAAGAAATTACCCCTTGCACTCGTGTATAATGTAAACCTACTATGAATTTGATATAAATTACTAATGTAATATCTACAAAACTCAGAACTTTTTGCTTTCAAATTAAATTGAGCACTCCCTGTAAAAACTACAAAAAAAATTCCATTCATTTAACTTGAGACAATCGGTACTTAATTTTAGGTCAAAGTAACAAATGATGAACGACGGAACACAACTTTTCCTAATAAAATAATCGGACTGATGTTATTGTTAAGTTCTTCATCTATGACCTACTAAATGTAAGTTGATAATTAATTATCTGGTGAGGAATGACAGAGATTCAATCAGAATCAAAGCCAACTTTGGGCAATCTTACATACGTCGCTCTGGGTAACAAATTAAAGAAGGAGTTTCTTATTCTTTTAAAAGGAACATGATTTACGCGCACGAACATTTACAATAAATGCATGATTGCTTGCATGCTGAAGAATTGAACAATAAAAGCAACGTAACAGTTAACAAGTGATATGATCAAGATTAACACACTTCTAATTACTTAATCTATAACACTCTTGATCTCTTAGCTAAAAAAAAGTCATTATTATGTACAATAAACAAGTTGTTACTCATACTATTCCATATATATAATTAAGACCGTAGATTAGGCCACATTAGCGTACTCAACTCTAGCAGTCTAGCTACTTAGTTGTCTCAAGGAACACACACAAAAAAAAAAAAGAGGATTTTGCAAAATTTAGTTGTGGGTGGGAGGGTGTACTTTTGGTGGTGCATAGTCTAAGTTGAAACCTGTTTGTGGCACTTCGTTTTTGAGTCTAGTCACGCGCCATGAGACCACCCTAGGAATCTTCCTCTTGCCAAGTCTTGCCGAGTAATTTATAGTATATGCACGTCTTGCTCCATCTTGTCTTCCATGTTTTCTGTTTATAACATGTTCCGCTTTGTGATCGTGATCATCTTCGTTCTTTGGCTTCGTTTTCCTCTCCTTTTTCATCAGCTTCATCATGTGTTCTTTGCTTACTTTTGTAGCATTCACTTGTGATGAGCTATTGTTGGTTGTGTTCCCTACTTGCACCCTCTCATTGTTCTGCAAATGTATGCAAATTCATGGTTATTATCATCATAATATATCCAATTATATGAAGATGAATGGAATTGAGAAAACGCTCAGCTCACATGAAAAATATGAGAAAACTTGGGGGTACAAGATGACTTAATTAGGCCAAGATGATGAAAAAGGGGATCTACGAGGCTGCATTTGATCTCTAAGCTAAAAACCCCACTAGCAGATAACCATGCATCCATCTAAAATTACTAGTCCGATGGATCACTTTGTTAGTGTAATTCAAGTATTTAACCTCTAGTTAGATCCAAATGGATCGGAGATAGTTAATAGTCAAAATATACACCGAGTATAAACAGTGGTGCCTACATAACTTCTTAAAAATGTGATGTTCAATTCCTTTATTTTTCACTCAAGTAACCATACCTGTATGTACACACACACAACATGTTCACTAACCTTCATATCTTCTTGAAATGATGTGGCGTTCCTAGGCAGCTCCCGATAGACAATAACTCCGACAAGTCGCCGGCTTGCGTTCACCGATGTACTCAAGGAAATTAAGCATAGAAGGGAGATTACAATCAAAGAGGAGGAGATGATTGACATGCTAGGGTTTGGAGATAGTGAGATTCAAAGCAAGTTATTAGGTGGTAGCAGTAGTATCACCAAATATTTGTAATATATAGTGATAAGAAGAGAAACAAGCCAATAATGTGAGAGATCATAAGCATTGAATGAAGGCTGTCTCAAGGAGCAAAATGGAATTTAAGATGTTCGTTTTGAAGAGCATGGTATAGTATGGGTGAGTGACCTCTCTTTTGTGTTCCTGTTTCCTTCACACCTCAACACCTACCCTTAAAATTCAAGACACGTAGGAGCACAAGAGGGAGAGAAAGAAAACAGAAGATAGTTTGAGGCTTTCAACTTAGATATATATATAAGCCACAAACTCAACAAAATAATGCCAAAAGAAAGTTTTTTTCCCCTTTCAGTGACAAGGAATAATAACACGAACTAGTACTTTCAAGTGGAAGACAATGGGAGTTGTAGGATAGTGTAGTTTAGGGCGTTTCCTAATGTTAGATTTTATCGAGGCTGAGCTCGCATAGCTAGCCAATGAATTAAAATAATTGTATGAGTAATGTTTTGTCTTTAATTTGGTTCACAAAATGTGCAAAATTAATGCGGGGGTAGGGGGGTTGATGTCCTTGTTTCTTGTTATTTCTCAACACTTTTGACCTCGATGGGATACTTTCTGAGCTGGCATTAGTTGAAGCACTAGGTTATATTTTGGTTTGGAGAGCTGTGGTCTGCCTTTATCATTACTATGAATCTATGATACCCAATTAGACAATTACGAGAACCTTTACAATAGCATAAGCTAAGTGTCAAATTATATTAATTTCCCTTAGCTTTATACTAATCCATGAACTTGATACAAAAACTAGATGCATTTCGAGATATGTAGGATGTCTCCTAAAAGTTCAATGTTTCATATCTATAAATCACAACAATATGTTGGGTTTTTTCCAACCCAATTTAACTTACGTTGTAGTACTTGTATAGTATTTTGTAGCATTACAAATTTATCTACATTTAATGACAAATACATTATTATTTTTTTTTTTTAATATCGAGCTTATACTTTATTAGAAATGAGATCATGCGGTATAATTAGAAATAATTTTTTTTATATAAATTCATACAATATATAGTTGTAACTTTCAAATCTAATCTTATCATGTACTTGGTATAGTTGTGAAAGTTACATTACAAGTATATAATATGATACTACTTTTTTCTTTTTTGAAATTTATGATACTACTTAATATTAGTGGTCTTATCATATTTTTGAAATAAATGGTGCTTACTCGTAAACTATTGTTTGACGCATAGAACATCATCAATATTTCGATTCTTTGGACATCCCACATTTTATGTGTACATAAAGCTTCCTTCTGTCCTCACCTTAACATGGCATGCTACATTGAAAAGAATGAAAACCCTACTAAAATCAAATCAAAAGTAATCAAGTTTAGTTTAATTAATTATTGTCCTAGCCAAAAATTAAATAAACTTAAAGTGGAACCCACATGTCAAGGAAATCCATATATTGGGCCCCATTGCAATGAGGCTAATGTAGGTCCGTAGCCTGGTAGCAAGTTAGCAACGGCCCAACTCCCAACCAGTTGAAAAAGGATAGGATTGCGATCCCAGACCGCAAAGGTCGGCAAAACATGCCACGTGGAACGGACCCACGCGAGACAATCTATTGCCACGTGGATAAGGCCCACTTGGACCGCAAAATTCATGTTCTCCTGTCTCTCGCTGTGGGCTCAACAGAAACCCAATTCTCTCCTACAGAAGGGATTGTTTGTCGCTTTTGACATGTTTTTGTGTTTTGGTACCACAAGAATCCAAAACCTACAATTCACTAGAATCGAATTTTAGTTAAATATACGGTCTACAGTTCTACTACACCCATATCAGTAATTCATTTTAATATATTAATATGCAAGATTTATCACAGTTGGCACAATGTATTAGATGTAACCGTTCATTTCATTAGCCGCAAAGTATTCCCCCCCCCCCCCCCCCCCCACCCTTTTAATGAAAAGTTTGTCTACACCACTCTTATGATAAGAGGAGTAGGATTTATGAAAGGATTAGCATCTACGTTCGATGTATGGAGTAAACAGTTAGATCAGAAACATAGATGTGGTAGTATAGGCCTGGATTCACCTATGGTCGTATTGCATGGGGTGACCCTGTTTGCCCAGAGGGGATTGCATGGTTGACTCACATATGGTTGTATTGCATGTGGTGACCCTGTTTGGCAATCCAAGAATCGTGTGCAAATGACTGAGGATGACCTGGTTATAAACTTCTGTCAGTTTGATGGTAATTTCTTTCTAGTAACTATTGTTTGTACTACCAAGTAAATTCTATTCTCTATCCTCTGTATATCCAGTTGATGATGAAATGTTTTGAACATACATTCCAAGCATCTTGTTTCTGTGAGGGGTAAAATGTTTTGCTGTTCCATGGTCAAGTAACTGACAATTTGTGAGATGATCAATGACTGTTGAATAGCAACCAATAACATGACTGATGCATTCTGATTACTCCGAGCACAAACTCAATACCTGTTTTTCTGCTGCTTTTTTGATAAAAAGCCATTTCAATGCGGACAACCTCTTACTGGTGCTGTCATGACGTATGGGTTGCACAGGTTGGGAAGGGGAGCATAACGGTAAGAGACTTGCAACGGATGGCTGCTTCTCATGATTTTACCTGGACTGACAAGGAGTTGGCTGATATGGTTTGTTGTTTTGACACTGATAGGGATGGAAAGGTCAGTTCTACTCCAATCTACCATAGTTGTAGATTGAACATCAGTCAGCGATTGCATCGTTTGCGTGGAATTCATAACTACATTGAAAAGTCTGTACATGGAACTATGGTTGCTTTTCTTGCTTTGCTTAATGACACGTATCTCCTCATTTTCCAGGACATTATTCTGCGATGCAACATGTTACAAGTGCCAGAAAATCCATAGTGGTTATGCAAGGATATCCTATCTTTTCCAGATTATTAGGTAATGTATAATTTTTCAAAAGCAATTTACTTGCCTATAATCCTGATTACGCAGCAGCAGGCTGAAGGTGTATTTCGTTGATTGATGCAGCGTAGTTCCAGACTCCAGACAATGAGAAATAAGTGTTTGATTGAAATTAGAGATGATACTTGTTTTTGGAGGAATGTTTTGTAGTTTTTGCAGCAGACATACAGACAATTATCAATCGCAAAGAAATGCACAAAGCATTATTTTTATTTTTTTTTGTTTCACAACTTGATGTGTGATACAAATACAAAATCTATTGAAAGGACGTCATATAGATATAATACCAACCAGTTGTACTTCTCAGACAAATCAATCCAAAAATTTCAGGTCAAGCTACTTAAAGAGTTACAAAAAAAACAGCTTCAACTTCAAGCCCCAAAATAGGCTTGAACTTCTTCACAATTTATATTTTCTTGACAAGATATCCCACTAAGACGCCAATAAACCCAACAATGATAACGTAAATGAATGGGATTGCAGCACGCTTTTTACTTATCTCGCGCCTCAAGAGCTCCTGTAACATCAATTTTTTCAGTAGGGATGAGTACTGTGACATGGTCTATGCAAAAAATTGAAAAGAAAACTTGCAAATGTTCACAATTTTTAGTATTGAAAGAAAGTCCTATGCTGAATACTATATTTGCTCATGTGAATCACATCCGTAACCACCAATTCGGTCAATTTATTATCCACTACTATGGTTTTACTCTTGCTGTTGAGTAGCCACAAGGATATTAAGAAGAACCAGAAACATACCATTTCTTGATGAAGCCTGTTACTTTGTTGCATAGCAGAGTTTTTCTCTTCCATCAACTTAGAAAGAGTAGCATTCACCTGCAATATGAAAATTTTCAAAATAGGGAGGCAGTTATAGGAATCAAAGCCGTTCAGATCACCCTAGCAAACTTGTGCAAAGGGATATAGTGAACAACATTATATCAGATGTTTAAACCTTAACAGAAAAGAGTCAATGCTGTTCCAAACAATTAACACAAGTATTCTTGTAAGTTTGGCTGGTGTTTATACTTCATACATTACCATAGTTAAAGACCTCACAGATTTAGTTACATGACATACACTTTTGGTGATTTCTCACAAGAGCCCAAGATATGCAAATTTTATCAAAAGTTGTCCAGCAAGTTAAAATTTTCAACACAAGTATGATCATTGTTAAATCCCAAGCTTAAGACGATAAACAACTTATATATATATATATATATATATATATATATATATATATAAGGATGATAAACAACACTGAAGATCAGATAATTTGCAAGTATCTGCTGTCTAACATAATATTTAAACTTTTAATAATGGAAAATCACCTGACTTGAATCATCATCTGGCTCAACATAGGTTCTTGCAGCCTACAAATATGCAAGTTACTGCTCGTTTTAAGCTTGTAAAAGTGAAGAGTTTTGGAAAAACAGCTTGAGAAAGCATTAAAGACATAATCATGATTCATGAATAAACTCACAGCTGAAAAAGTATCCATGTTCCCATTGTCTGACACAGAACCTTCATCTGATCCTTCTTGTATAGCAGCTGGAGGTGGTGGTGGAGGAATGTAAGAGACTTTCAGTTTCCACTCGTCAACAAGATTCCCCGATTCCTTGGAAAACTATCAAAGAAACAAAATAAAATTTCCATCTCAATTTTCATTAACAGAAAAAATGATAGAACTCAGAAGAATCCTAGAGCAAAATTTCCATCTACCATGTTAGGCTGTTTGATGGGGCAAAGTTAGACAGATTAAGCACTAGAACTCAATCCTAGTATATAATGCCGAATCAATTTACAATTCGATTAGTGCAGCGTTTCCTTTGCTAAATTACACTTTCACCAGAGTTTTTGTTGAAAAAAGAAGGGAACAGTGATCTCTTGGTATGTGACATGAACTTTTTAACAAGAGATGATGAAACTTAGACACTAATTGACACCAAATTTCTATAAATGACATGCAAAGCATATATTCTTAATGCTAAGTTATAGTGCCAAAATATAATTATTGATCCGAAGTTGCATGAAGTCGTGAGAAAAAGACATAGGCTAAAGGGGTTACCATATCAGAAGTGATATCCTTGACGGTAGTTTCGGGTTTTGTAACCACACTCTGAAGAAGAAATTTGTCTTTGCATTGCATATCAGCAGGAGCTTCTTTTTGTGCTTGCATTGTCACTACAATCAATCCCCAAATCCAACAAAGATATAATCAACAACTCTCGGTCCGAAAAAATCGTCACATTATCCCAACCCCTTCCAAAAGGTAAGAATATGACACATATTCAAAATCACAAACATACCAGGAACAAAAAAATGTGACAACTATTTCCAAACATCTCAAACTAGTACTCCCTACTTTGTATAAGTGACTATTATTTCCAGACCGAGCAATAATACACAAAATTTAACACAAACCCATGAGAATTAAGCTAAATTTTTATTTTCTGAAACATAAGTCAGCTGAAATTTCAAACATTGAAAAGCAAGAAAGAATAGAAGAGAACCTAGGAGATCATGGGTGGAATGTGGTGATACAATCCCAGTATTAGGCCGTACAGAATACTTCTTAGGATTTGTTGTTTTCACCTGCCATTTCCCAAAATAAAATTTAAAAAAAAAAACAATTTTTTAACGAAAACAGAAACTGAATTCCAGACAAGTGCAGCAGATAAGAAAATAAAAGTAAAGAAAAGAGTACCTTAAAAGCTACATAGTTGTCAGTATGATTGGTCAGCTTCATGGTACAAGGGATCTGCTTGTTCAACTCAACTGCATGTAATTGTAATTACCAAATAACACAAAAATCATGATTAAAAACACATAATTAGAGTCTTAATTAGCAGAAATTGAGAGAGAAGCAGCAGGGGTGTTGAAACTACATGGAAATTGAAGTTCTTCAGGTTGGATGCTGAGGATTTCTCCTGGATTCATTGTTTGAGAAATAAACAGAAAAAGGGTGAAAGATCTAACAAAAAGTGATGAACTTTGACGAGTTGAATTGATGATTTAGGGGTTGGAGACCTTGGAGTTGGGATTACAAGTGGATTTTTTTGATGTCCAGGGAGGAGAGAGAATGTTGAGAGACAGAGGAGACGTGGAACAGTGTCAAAAGTGTCGACTGTGTGCCGCTGTCTCGTCTGTCTATGTGTTGTTTCAAAGATGTGGGCCTTGTTTTCTCATCATGGGCAGATATTTTTTTTTTGCTTTTCTGTATTCCAACTTACACCCGGTAGAGCAGTGGAATTAGGGTGCTTACTTGCGAGTAACTCGACTCTGTTTAAATTCGGTCAAACTTTGACTCGATTGAACTCGACTTGATAAGTTAACGAGCCAAGTCGAACAAATCAAAGCTCGACTCGAAAAGCTCATGAGAAACTCGTATTAATTTTATAATATATATTTATAGAAAAATATACTTAAGATATAAAATTAAAATAAAATTAAAGATGGTTTGAAATATACTTAAGATATAAAATTAAATTAAAATAAAATAAAAGATGGTTTGAAATTTAATCAAGCTCGAGCTTTAAACGAGCTTTAATCGAGCTCGAGTTTAGTTTGAAATGAGCTTTAAACGAACTTTAATCGAGCTCGAGTTGAGTTTGAAATGAGCTTTAATCAAGCTCAAGTCGAGCTTGAAACGAGCTTTAATCGAGCTCGAGCTTTGGTTTTTTAGCTCACGAGCTTTCGAGCTCGAGTTGAGCTTAGCCAATTCAAGCTCGACTCAGCTCATAAGAGCCCCTAGGTGGAACGCGAACGTGGTGTTATTATTGCATTGACAGTTTAATGTGCGATGATCCATTGACTTTTACTTACGGTATTTGATTCAATTTTAGTTGTAAATGACTATATGATGTACTGCAACACAAGATGAGTTACGCTTTAAGCTTGTTTGCTTAGTATTTTAGGCAGATCTCAAGATTATACGAGGGTGTAAATTCATATCCAAATGTAGGATGGACACTTGATAAAATGTTGATAACTCCATCCTGATGTGTTCTAACGTATTTTATTTCGTAGGTGATAGAAGTCAAATGTTTACTGTTTTATTTTACTATAAATGCATGGTTGCTACCGTATGGTTGCCACCGTTTGTGTTGGTTTTGTTGTTGCTATTTTTCAGGTTAACAATACTTGTGGAATGAGTAAGACTTTGTGAAGATAAGATAAGGATGTAGTTGCTAGATAAAACTAAAGTTCTGTTTGAAATTATTCAAACTCCATACTCAAGGCTCCTACAATTATGGGATAAGAAGTATCAACGAGTTCCCCTTGTTTTGTGGAATCTGTTATGAAGACGTTGAATTCAAATGATTGAAGTTGAATTCAAAATGGCTAACAACCTTTTGCAACATAGTTCATATCAATTATTTCCTTGACAGGTCATTTGCTGAAATTGTGGAATTTTGAAGTGTTAAGACTCAACGACTAAGTTATGTTCAAAGGCAACGATCCCCTTTAAGTTTGACATTACTATCTTTGGTGAATAAAAAGAAGTCAGCTAAAACTTTGAAGATAACCAAGCCTTCATCGTGATATAGCTCTCAAGCTACAATAATAGTTTTGAGACAAAAAGAAAGAGAGAGAAAAACAAGTATATCTTGAGTGTGAAAAAGAAAGACCAAAAGAAAAGAGTGATACTTTAAATAAAATTTATAATACTCAAAAGTTTAGAAAAAGTAAAGTGTATTTTATTTCTATGAATTGTTATGCTAAAGTATAGTTAGAGAAAGTTATGGTGTAGAAGATAGGATGATATCTTCTAGGTTGCTAGATCTCTAAGGGAAGAAATAAAAGTTCTTATAAATCATACGGGTAGGGCATTCTAGACGGAGACATAGGCACATTGCCAAACTTCGTAACAAATAATCGTCCCCTTTACATTTGCACTTTCGTACTTATTTTGCTTTACTTAATTCGTACTTGTTTCAAAAACCAATTCAAGTCAAATTCCTGAAACCCGTGTCAAAGCCCTTGAGATAAGTTTAATCCTTTTATTTAATTCCGCACCTGAAAATCGTTTCAAAACTTTGACCATCTGCGAAAATTTACCATACTCTATTCACTCCCTCCTCTAGACTATACTGATCATATTCTATCTCCTATTGATTTTTCAAAAGCCACATGCCTTGCTCGATTAAGTTCATATCAATTTTCATTGGTAGATGACCAAATATTTACAAATACATGAAAAACATAATAGTGGCTTAAGATTCAATTACAGAAGACAGATGGGACTACTGTTTCAAAACAGATTTATTTCCAAAGTTACTACAGGTCGCTCATGTTCTGTTGTTCACTTGTAGTATAAACCAATCTACAGAGTAAATCAGTCACACCGGCACAGCACCCGATGCATTATATTCATCCTACACCATTCCCTATCACTTGAATTACTGTGAGGAACATTACATACATCTAATGGTCTCATCAGAATCTAGACCTCCCTCATGACATAACAGGAGGTGCCTGTTAAGGAGTTGATTTCTGCTCTTGACGCGTTTTAGCAGAAAACCCAGCAAACCAGGCAACCCTCATGAGCTGCAAAGCAAGAATCAGCACCCACCAACAAACCAACCCCCTTATTGTATGCATCATCCATGCTGGTGCACTAATCTCTGCGCTAAGCTTTAAACCCCTCATGAGCTGCAGCACTCGGTAAGACTCGTATACAACAGGAGTTACTAGCCATACAGGTGATTGCCAATGCCAAGTCAGCAATTCTGTCAATATCTGCACTGACAAAAGCAAGAGGTAGGGGCCTAGAAGTACCAAATATGAGATGGGAGCAAGCTGTGGTTGGAGAAAACCCTTTTGGGAGCCAAAGAGCAATGCCAAGGGAACAGCATAGCCTATTACTGAAGCAAACATGTTCCAGAATCGGTAACTGAAAGGAGCCTTGCTCTGGGGGGCTTCCATTGGGTCTTTTGGTTGGGTGGTAGAATGAGCCATAAGAAGGAACAGTGTTGCACCGAGATTGAAGATGCAATCTAGCCCAACCAGGGAAAGTAAGCTCGCAATGTTCGGCCCGAGAAATACAGATGATATGGGTAACCACAAAGTCGGGACCATGCCAGTTATGAGAAGAAAAGCGGGACCCAGAATCCACAACGGCCATTTCAGAAACCCTGCCCCTCGTGATGGTTTGCTGGTTGTTTGAGCCAAATTACTGGAATCAGCAGTTGGTGCTGCTGCAGTGTCCTCAAACTTAAGGGTATCAAATAAGTTGGGAGTTTCTTCTGCATATTTGGGTTCAGCCTCATCCGTGGGTGCATATGTAAGAGGAGTGGGTTCCCATGGTGTCAACTTTGAGCATCTAACTGCTGAAAGGCGTTTTACATGGAGTTTTGGAAGAGAAATTCCTATGTGATAATTGGTAAACCTCCTATATTTATGGCTCTGGTAAGGGAATCCAGCAACAGTAATGTTGGGTACTGGAGTTCTAATCAACGATGACATGACTCCTGTAAGCACCTATGCATAGAACTTGCAAAGTGCTATCCCTTATCTGCAAAAGATAACAGAAATTGTGTCAACTATAATGATTGAGGATACAACAGTAGCTAAGAGAAGGACTTTGGGGGAGGGTGGGAGGACAAAAAGAAATCCATACAAAACTACATAACTATAGTTTTAAATTTTCAACCTCAGTTGCAGCATTAAGGTTAACAGTAGCTAAAAATCAGTAGTCTGACGCAGCAGCTAGATGGGTCTTAGCTTAGAAAGGTAGCTAGAAGTTTCAAAACAAAACCAAAACGAATGCGTTCAGCCCCTTATTCAACGTCTGTGCATTCCCACTTCCAGTTTTAAAACCCCTCCAAATTCTTATAAGAAGCAACTGAGAACAACCCTTTTCACCAGGCAACTAACACAATTCATCTTAAGAATTAGGGGCAGTTTACTCAATTGTAGCAATAATATTGTACTTTGCAAGGTAGCCAACAACCAAATTCTTTTGTATTAGGACAAGTTATTATTAGGTTAGTGATTTGACATAGAATATTGAGACAAGGAGTCGCCTTCAGTTATAATCAAACTGATCATTGTTAGCTCAAAAGATATGGATATAGCAGAAAAAGAGTTGCACAAACTGAACTTTGTTCAGCTCTCTAATATAAATAGTTCTCAAAATGTTCTCAAAACGATGCATCAGCTAAGATGGAAGAAGAAAGAAAGCAGCATGGTTCATATAACAAATATCCATGAAGAACTCTTAGTTAAACCAGTGTGAGTTCGCAATCATTCTCATACTCTCACTGAATTGAACTTTGATTTCAGACCTCAGAAAGGTTTGAAACAGCAATGCCACTGGATAAAGATATATTCAACTTTCCGAATCAGTTTACACAGCTTGTAATTAAACATTCCAAAAGGCAAACCCCTAGCTCAGAAAAACAGAAATTCAAACAACTTCGACCCTCTAATGATTCTGAATTTTATGAATTGAATCAACGATATCCATTCTTGCTTGCTCAGATTTCATCATACCCCTTTAATCGAAACTGATCTGCCTAACTTGCGAATTTCTTTAATCGAACCCGAGCATTTTTTCAGCCATTCATCCACCTCTAAACCCTAGATATAGTCTAAGTCTATTCAGTACTTCATAGGTTCAGCTCTAATGCTAATCTTTGCACTTAAACCAAAGCCCATCTTCAAATGTTAACAAATTTACAATCTTTTCTCCAAAATGGTACCTTTCCCGTTCAATCAAGCCTAATTACTGATTAAAGATGATAACTTTATCAAACCCTTAATGACCCAATTGGATTAATATCAACTTTTGCTATACTTCAAATCAAAAAATGACATATCTAAATCAAACTGACCCAACTTAAATATACTAAGTATCTGAAAATCTGAAAGAATAGAATTAAAAAAATAAATCAAACAGCTCAATCAGTGAGCCAAAGAACGAGACAAACCAGACGCTCAGATAATTTGATGCATGTTGAAGCGTCTGCAATTGGAAATCCCCAAATTAATCTTGACTCGATTGGGTACCTGTGTAACTTGAAAAATAATAGAAACTTACAGTAAAGTGAAAGGCAATGAATGGAGATGATCAGATGACCCGGTTTACCGGTTATTTCACTAATCTACCATTCTACCTATGTTGCTCTATAACTTGTCTTTGTGCAGTGTATTTGGGCACTTGGCCATTATTTTAACGTTAGCCTGTAAAAAATTTGGATCCTTAAAAAAAAAATACATCATGTATCATGTACAGTATTACTTTTGAATTTTGATTGTATTGAAGTTGAAAAATACTCTATATTATACCTTAACACATTAGTTTATATAAATCAATGAATGTTAGTTTAGTTGAATTGTATATAATTTAGTTTATATGAATTAATGAATATTAGTTTCGTTAAATATAGTTTAGTTTATATTAATTAGTAAATGTTAGTTTATTTTATAAGATTAATTAATGGGATTAATCCAACCTTCGGCTGCTTCGATATTAAAAATCCAGCCTTTTATTTATTCCTAAATAATCCAACCGTTAACCTCGCTCCATCCTCTTATTGAGTCATTTTACGGGTTAATTATCTAATTACATTTGTTATCATCAACCCCTTTGATTACTCTAATGTTAGCTGAACATAGTTTAATTTAAATTAATCAATGAATCTTAGGTTAATTGAATCTTAGTTTAGTTTATATGAATGTTAGTTTAGTTGAACATAGTTTAATTTAGATGAATCAATAAATCGTAGTTTAGTTGAATCTTAGTTTAGTTTAGTTGAACATAGTTTAATTTAGATGAACCAATGAATCTTAGTTTAGTTCATATGAATGTTAATTTAGTTGAACATAATTTAATTTAGATGAATCAATAAATCTTAGTTTAGTTGAATGTAATTTAGTTTATTCATTATATGAATCAATGAATGTTAGTTTAGTTGAATATAGTTTAGTTTAAATGAATAATGTAAGTTTAGTTGAATATAATTTAGTTTATATAAATCAATAAATGTTAATTTAGTCGAATATAATTTAATTTATATGAATCGAATATGATTATTTCTTTTTTATGATTATATGTAATTTATGTAAATATGTAATGAAAAATGAAAAATATCGACAAAAGAAATGAAAAATTAATGTGATTAGTCAAATATAAAAGTTTACAACGAATCTCAAGATGTGATTCGTGAATATAAACATTTATTTACTTTTGAAACAATTCATTTTTTCTCATTTCTAAATATCATTATGTGAAATTCGATTTGGTTCGATTATATTCGGTTCGATTCGATTTTTGAATTCGGTTCATAATTCAGCTCGATTCGGTTTGTGATTCGGTTTTCAATTCAGTGCGAATCACCCGACCCCAACCCGGACCGACCCGCCCCCTGGACCGGTTCGATCCCAGTCCCAAAAACCCCAGCACGACTCGGTGGCTGGCCCAGACCGACCCCGTAGCCACCTCTACCCATAGACTCTATGCCATTCATTAGATTTGTATCCGTCCCCGCCTTAAGCACCTCCATCCTAGTCATTGCTAAAGATAAGCCATATACTTCTATCGAAGTTGTATAATTAACTTAATTAAGTGAATTATCTCTCTCTCCTATAATCTTGCACAATTATTAAATGTATTTTATGACATCTAATGCATATTAACCTTAGCTAAAAATTGGAAAACACACTGTATTCATTCCCCATTCCTCTTTAATTTAAAAAATATGTAAGTATAGTTACTAGTTTATTTATTTTTGAGAAATAGTCTAGTTATTACTTAGTACTCCCTCCGTTCTAAATTAGTTGCTACATTTGACTTTTTACGGTCTCCAATATACAATTTAAAATGTTTTTTCTTCTAAATTCGTAAGATAAAAAATTATAAAAAGTTGATATTCTAAAAATTTACATCGAGACGCATCCAATAAGATCCCACTTGAATACATTATTTGTTATAATATAATTATAATTTATAGTCAAAGTTTATAAAATTTGACTCTCAAAATGAAAATGTAGCACATAAAAAAGATAGAAGGAGTACTTATTAGTTAGTTGATATATTTTTTATTTTAATATTTTAACTTTGGAAGTCAGTTTGACACGACTACACGAGACATATTCAAAACCATAGTTCATGTATCATATATCATATATGACGAAATGAACATTGTTTTGAAATAAAACGAGTCGACAGTTAACATTTGGCTATCAAAATTCAAGTGCAAAACAGCAGTCCCCCCCCCAAGTCTCTTTCCTCCCACCACATGTAACAGTTAAAACTCCCCAATAAAAATATTTATTTTAATGGAGAAGCCACAACAGAATCAAAGATCAGCGCCGCCGTCTAAACCACCCTTCTCCACCTCCTCGAAAACCTCCATATCTATGGACGCCAAGCAGATCATCGACGTCCTCCCTTCCTACATCTCCCTCTACAAAAAATCCATCCCAAACCCAAACCCAAACCCGAGCCAGAGCCCAGAAAAGTCTGCCATACTCAAATGGCTAGCCGCTCTCTCTCCTCCTCAGAGACTGGCCAATCTCACCATCGTGGACCCCACCTTCACGCAGCTCCTCCTACGGATGCTCGCCTCCCTCCGTCTCTCTCCTCACATGACCTTCTTCCTCCTCCCCGACCTTCCATCAGGCGACTCCCAACTCCCCACCATCTGCACCCGCCGATCCCGCGGCCTACTAACCCGACTTTCCGACTCGAACGAGTCTACCCGCGTCCTTCGATCCTCCCTCCTCCTGTTCTCCTCCTCCGAGTCGATCACTTCCTCTTCTGACACCGATTCCCTCGATACGGTGACGTTTTGTGAGGGTTTCCTCTCAGATTTCCATCGCTTTGTCGAGACGATGGACCGAGTTTCCGACTCGGGGTTCTTAACCGGGTCGACTCAGGATTGGGCTGAGCTGGGGAACGAGTGGCCTGAGCTGGGGTGGTTGAAAAGTAAGGGGTACTACAGTCTCGAGGGCTTCGTGGCGAACCGTGTGGAGGTGGCATTGAGGTTGGCGTGGGTGAATAGCAGTGGTGGGAAGAAGAGAGGGGTGAAGCTTAAGGAGAAAGCAAGCAATGCAGTTGGATTGGGGGCAAATGCGTATTGGAGGAAGAAAGGGTGTGTTGATTGGTGGGAGAAGTTGGATCATGGAATGAAAGGGAAAATCTTTCGGATAGTGTTGGGTCGGTCCGCAAAATCTCTGGTATTTCCCTGCTTATTCTTTGGTTATTAATATTGTTCTTCAATTTTTACCTTGATATAAACTGTAGGTTGTTTAGTTTCTTGTATACATTATGAGGACTGGATTGAATCAAATTCGAGTTTTTGTTGCTTTGTAAGTGGCAGACGTGGCATTGATGGATCACTATAGAAATAAATCAATGTTGCATGGGTTGGATGGAATGACTTATGTTTTGGATTAAAAGAAATCTGTGGAAAATCAATTGTATTATGTTTCGGATGGAATATTTAACTTTGGAAAATCAATCTGTGGAAATCAGTGGTAACTTTGGCATTGATGGATCACTATAGAAATAAATCAATGTTGCATGGGTTGGATGGAATGACTTATGTTTTGGATCAAAAGAAATCTGTGAATGTAAGAATGTCATACATGAGCTAGCCAGCTAGGTTTTTTATTCATGTAATGTAGGAAAGGGTAATGTGCATGTTGGTGTTATGAGATGGAAAATCTGTAGTGATATTAGATGTTTGGGTTGCGAGGAATACTCATGCTGAATGACCGTCATTTACTCACAAAACTTAAAACTGAGGATGTTTGCCTTCCTTTTTTTTCCCTTTTTTTTAATACTTTTTTTATGTGTTTATGATGCTTCTTTGCTCAATCTTTTACTGGGAAAGTAATTGTTATTCCATATTTGTTTAGTTGTGACTTAGTGAGTATAACAGACACTTAAAGCATATATCAAGGGCTGCTTGGCATTTGAGTTCTTGAGCCCATGTTTAGCCACATCGGGGCATTTCCCCCCCTTAAAATTATGGCATATATAGGGTAAATGGGTGTTCTTGGGCCAAATAGGGGGCGTTTAGGGGGGAGAAACGGGCATTTATTGAGCATGGCTTACCACTTCTTGTGAAGGAGATCTGTCTGTAGTGGCCAGTGGGTAGGACATATCTAACACCAAGTGGCCAACATTGGTACACACTTGTATCTGGTTTCAAGAATATAACTTTTGAATAATGGAGATATTTGAAGAAGTCAAACTAGTTGAAACTGACCTAGATAGGATGAATTGGGTCTGCAGGATAAAATTGCATTGAGTAGTAGTGTGGAGGAGAATATTTCTTGTTAGTGACTCATCTGATTTCTTGGTTAACATAGCTAATTTCATTCGTTTGGAATTAAAGCTGTGGGTTGATGGCAAACCCAGGTGTTAATAACAATTTTAGTATGCTGGCGTCTTTGAAATGGCCTTTTGATCGTGCAACTCAAGATCATGCTTCTGAAGCTTAGAATTGTGCTACATTGTTAATTAACCTAAAACCTGTTAATTGTTCATGGTCAAAGTGTCAAAAAGAACCCATTTAATTTAAAAAAATTATGCATGTTAAATTTTAAAATCTCTATCAAGTTTTCTTTCATTAATATGTACTCTGTGTATAAAACTCCCGGCCTTGTAAATTAAAGGGTTGACAATCTCAACGTAAAACTTGTATTGCGTTGAGGTAATTTTTTGTGTGTGCGTCTTTTCCATTCATTGAAGACTTCCGTCTATCGGAGGATGTGTAAGGAGCATGCCTTTTTTTTTTCTTTTTCCTTTTTTCATTAACTTAAAATTTGATTTGTTGAATAAACAAATCAAGATTGTTTTTCAAAGGAGATGAAGGATACTGTTGCTATAATGCCACTATGTAGAAATAACTATTTTTTATTAGGAGTTTCAATTTTTCTTCTTTTTTTTTTTCTTTTTTTTTCTTGCCCCTCTTTTTTCTCTGTATCAAGAGGAAGATGACAAGTTTGAGGGGTAATGTTAAAAATTATTTGTGGGTTGCAATGTATTCTCAAGGCCATCTAGAGCCTGCTCACCTTTGGGAGCATTGGGATGGATTGTGGAACATTGGCATCAAGTCTATGTGGAGTCACCTATTTGTTAAATTCTTATCTTGCCTTGCTCTTAACTTTTTCATGATACAAAAAGAAAACTTCATTCCCAACTTCCAAGATAGTATGGCCATGCTATTCTAACAAAAGCTTGGCATCTCTGAAGGTTAAATGATGGTAACTTAAGTCCTGTACAGCTTTCAAATACTACACCGAAGTCAATCTTTTTTCTATAGAGCGTTTGGTGGGGAACAACTCATATACTTTTTTTTCTGAGAATATAGATTGATAGGTACTTGTTATAGGGGATTTTATTTGTAACAACTATGAAATTGTTGGCTTAGACATTGGCCATTTGCTGAAATTATTGTCTGACTTCTGACTACTCTAAGTTTTCAGACCAGTGAAATCTTGAAAGGCGCTGATGGAATTGGGGAGGCAGGGTTGTGGAGTTTGGGTTTAGCAGATCAGTCTTTGAGATACAGAGATCATAATACATCCAATGCAGAGCATTTACAAAGACAAGCAGAGTTTGGCTTGACATCTGATCTAGTTTCTGTTTCTTCCAAGCCTCCTACAAAATTAATATGTTCCGTTGACAGGTTGTTGGTGCTTCAGGTTATTATTGATATGGCTAAAATTGGCCCTCTTGATGAAATCGACAAAGAGAAGATCTTTTTTAGCTCTCTGGATTCTGTTAATACAATTGCAGATGGAATTTTCAGAAAATTACGAGGATTGTTTATGGTTGTTTCACTTGATTATACTAAATTTGAACTTATTGATGAGGAGAATTATAATTCTGCGGCAAAAAGATCAAAGGAGAAGCAGGCTGCAACTCAACGTAAGAAAGGGAAGAATCGTAATGCTAAAAAGTTTAATCCAGCTTTGAAGAATTGCAATAATGACTTCGTACCAGACAAAACTCCAGAGGTATTCCTCTCTTTGTAGCTGTTATTGTTTATATGTTCTAACATAGGGAGGACGTGTAATGGATCCGGTGGGGTGCATGACATAAACATGCATTTATCCTTGGATGGGGATCTTGAGCTATATAGTGGGGCAAGCGCTCCACTCTCTTCGGAGAGAGAAATAATTTTAGCATGCATTGTTAAATTTGTTTGTTAATCTTCTTATTGTATTTTTACTGAAATCTGAATTATCAAACATTTATCCTGTATGAAAACTGAAGCGCTAACATAAACAGGAAAAGGTCCAAAAATTGGCTCCGGAGAGGTCACAAACTTCTTCTCCTTTGAAGAAGGGAAAACAAAATAAAAAGAAGTTACGTGGGAAGTCTGATAATTCTATGAAAGTCCACAATTCTTCAGCAGGAATACAAACTGATACTTGTAATGGTTGTCAAAATTTTCATGAGAGTTTAGTTCCTTGCAACTGTAAGAATGGACCTACAGAGGACAATATATGTACTACTGAACGAGGTGATATTGCATCATCTGTGGCAGACAAACTTACTCCTAGGAATGACTGTCACTTAGTTTCGATCAAGCAGAAGGATGCCGAGGTTCCCAGCTCAGAGATTGTGAACTATTCATTGGGTTCTGATATATATCCTGTTACAGGGACAAAAGAGGATTCCCGAAGTGTTCACGAGGCTAATTTGGATGGAGAGACTGCTAAAGTTGTTCTAGCTGAGTTTCGGAGTTTACCAAAAAAAGATGCAGGACTTGAGAACCATGATTCCTGCAACACAGCTCCCAAGTCATTCTTGTATGGAAAAATTGTGGATGTTACCAGTGAAACTATCCTGATCCGTGAACAAGATAACCAGAGTAGATATAGTGGTGAAGCTGTAATTCCTTCATATTATCCCTCTTATGAATGGCCTACTGTGACCCCTAATCGCTTGGCAAGCTTCAATTCACAACATCTTCCACCTGCTACAGATAGATTGCACTTGGAGGTTGGTCATAACTGGCAAAATCACTTCCAGCATTCCTTCGTACAACAGATGCATCCGACAAATTCTAATAGGGTAGGACAGATTGGCAGGACTGTGCCGCAACCATTACCAGCGAGTTTAGATTGGTCCCCTGTTGTACAGACATGTAACTATGATTCTCCATTTGTTACAAGGCGTCAAGCTGGAATACAACAAAGTTTTTCTGCCCAAAGTCCTCACGAAGGTGCTTTAAAGAGTGAAGAAGAAAGAAAATACTTGGCAGATTACTTTGACCAGTCTGAACAATCAAGTGCACAACAATTTGCCGATGAATATGATAACCATTGGGTATCAGAAGAAGAATATGAAGTCCATGCTGTCTCTGGCAAGGACTATAATCAATTCTTTGGTGGTGGCGTCATGTACTGGAATCCTTCTGATTATCGAGGGGCATTCTCTCGCCCTCCGTCACTTAGTTCTGATGATAGTTCATGGGCTTGGCGTGAAGCTGACATGAATAGGACTGTTGATGACATGGTTGCGTTTTCATCACCTTATAGTGCAAATGGATTAAATTCCCCATCTGCTGCTCCTTTTTGTTCGCCTTTTCAGTCTTTGCCTCCAGGGCACCAATCAATTGGTTATGTAAGGTCTGGGAGTGAAGGGAAAATGCTTCATAATTCTTCTACAATTACAGATTTGGAGGTGGAAGATAATGTTCCAGGGTCCATGGCAAGTATTTCTAGTGATTGTGATACCAATTCTGGAGATTCATTTCCTTACCCTATTCTGCGGCCTATCATAATTCCAAGTATGTCAAGGGAAAGGTCAAGAAATCATGAATTAATAAGCCCTCGTGTCCCTCCGAACAGGCGTGAACATCCTCGAATTAAGCGTCCACCTTCACCTGTGGTGCTTTGTGTTCCGCGTGCTCCCCGCCCTCCTCCACCTCCTGTGGGAGACTCCAGAAAACATAGAGGCTTTCCAACTGTTAGATCTGGTAGCTCCAGCCCAAGGCACTGGGGTGTTAGAGGGTGGTTTCATGACATAAGTAGCGCTGAAGAAGCTTGTGTATGTGTTGATGGTGCTGAAGTAGTATGGCCGTCTTGGGGAAATAAAAAGTTTTCTGCTCTGAAAATGGTTCAGCCTTTGCCAGGAGCAATACTGCAGGATCGCCTGGTTGCTATCTCCCAGTTAACACATGATCAGGAACATGTATGTGAGTCCTCTTTGTTATTGGATTTACTGTTGTGTTCATTTCAAATCTCAGTTCTTTGCCATACTTACTGCAGCCAGATGTTACCCTTCCCCTGCAACCACCTGAGTTAGTGAATTGCTCAATTCGGAAGGTGTCTCTCCCCATGATGCACAATCTTCTTCATGAGGAAATTGACTCCTTTTGTAAGCAGGTAGTTTTTTTTTTTTTTTGAGATCTTATTTCTTAAGTACTATTGCGGGCTGTGTTTGGTTCTTTGTATATTGTCATGCCTCCAAGATTCCAAGTCCACATTCTCTTCCTTTCAGCTAAGCTGCATTTAATTGACTTTTTATTGTAATGATCATAAGGTTGCTGCTCGGAATTTAATTAGGAGGCCTTATGTTAATTGGGCGGTGAAGCGGGTTACACGTTCGCTCCAAGTTCTTTGGCCTCGTTCCAGGACTAATATATTTGGTTCCAATGCTACTGGTTTGGCCCTTCCAACAAGTGATGTGGATCTTGTGGTTTCTCTTCCTCCAGTGAGGAACTTGGTGAACACTCTTTTCTTCTGCAGTTTTCCCCTTTGTTGTGTTTTCTTGTTCAAATTTCGTGCTTGGTATAACTTTAACGTTTATGCATTTCCAGGAGCCTATTAAAGAGGCTGGAATTTTAGAAGGTCGTAATAGCATAAAGGAAACATGTTTGCAGGTATATTTTAGACAGAGTAGTGAATAGGCATTTCTGCTGTGGGTGCTACTCTATATATGCTAGTCTATAAACATGTTTATAGGGTCATTCAGCATTGATTGCTGGCTTGCTGCTCATAGTTTTGAAATCTTTTCGTATGTGCCTTTGTACTAGAAATTGTAATGGGCAAGCAGCACTAAATTATGTATCGGACGATTTTGTTCTGGACTATGTCTGATTATGGCTCTGTCTCATCTTCTCTCTTCTCTTAATGTCTTCTTTTCGCTTGCTTCAGATTGGAATGAAAATTATTGCTTTGTCAAGCCCATACATTAAAATTTTAGGATTTAGCTTACTGCGGCATATTGATACCTTCATTAATTATCCAATGCTGCTTGCTGCTCCTGTTGTATGATTTTAAATGTTGTTTAAATCCTCCTTGAACATGATGCATATGCCAAACGTTGTCAGTTTATGTTATTGTTATACAATGGGAAATGGGAATTGAACGAATCAATATACGAGATACCTTACTGCATCTATAGCTGTGCATATGGTACCTCAATTTTTATACAACTAGTACTTATCTCTTCTAAAGAGATTCATGTTATTCATTTTGTTTGTACGAAATTCAGCTTAAGCTGCATTCAAATTCTTGTTATACTAATTGATTTTCTTCTTCATTTTCTTTTTGATTCTTGTCATTTGTCTGCTAAATTTGAAGTGGTCCATTTCTTGAGGTTTTTTGGAAAGCCAATGTAGACCTGACAAGTTTGATTTTCCAGCATGCTGCCAGGTACTTGGGAAATCAGGAATGGGTAAAAGCAGATTCTCTGAAGACTGTGGAGAATACCACGGTAACAGCTCCTTTTGCTATCTCTCAGTGCATTCAGGTTGCTCTTTGATAATGATTCATCCTTGCATTATATTAATTTTTTTCTGTTGTAGATCCCCATTATCATGCTTGTGGTGGATGTTCCACATGATTTTGTGACTGCTGCTGTGCCTCGTGTGCACATTCCTCCTATAAGGGAACATACTAAGCTGAATGATGGACGAGCTGTTTATAAAAATGACTCCTTTGGTACAGACATTGCTTCACCGACTTGCTCAGTAGCTATCAACTGTGTCAAAGATACTATATCAGTTCGTCTTGACATTAGTTTCAAGTCACCCTCGCATACAGGGCTACAAACTACTGAATTGGTACATACATATATTTCTGATTTGAGTTTCTATCAATTGTTCTCTTATCATGCTATCATTTGATTTCTATTAGTTCCCAATTAAAGCCTAGTTATCTGTAGTCAGCTTGATTAAAAGTGTAGTTTGTTTTTTGCTGACATTTATTTCATGATTTGGGCATAGTGATACTCAACCAGAGACAATGATTGAAAATTTCTGCTGGCCATGTATATATGTCAATGTTGATAGCAATTGCCTCGAATTTTCACATATATTTGTGTTGCTAATATGTCATGTCGAAAAGCTAATGAAGTCCCTTTTTTTGTATTCATGTTATTAAATGGACTTGTGTGTCATCATTTCTTCATTGTATTCAAGCCGACATGTACCATGCAGGTCAAACAGCTTACCGACCAGTTTCCTGCTACCATTCCCCTGGCTTTGGTGCTTAAGCAGTTTTTAGCCGACCGTAGCCTTGATCAATCGTACTCGGGGGGGTTGAGTTCGTACTGTCTGGTAAATGTTTCATTTAATTGTCCTTTATGCTACCTCTAGTCCTGTACATAATTGCCTTTTGAGAATTATAGCTCCTTGTTTTCATTTTCATTTTTCCTCATTTCGTCTTGGTGTTGGATAGGATGAAATTTTTGCTTTAGTCTAATAGATAACATCATAACATATATGGTGATATGTTTTGGCATGCATTTCAACTCTTTAAATTTACTTATGCACCATAATCATGCTGCTTTAGTTTATAAATGATCTATTTTCCTGTGGCATTCTCATTTGTTACTCCTATTTTCAAGATTTTGTTAATCTTGTTCACTGCTGAGTATTTTGCAATCTATCACAGGTTTTGCTGATAACACGTTTTCTTCAGCATGAGCATCATCATGGCCGGGCTATCAATCAAGTATGAATCTAACTGAAATAACGAATTCTCCATATTGATATCAGAGACTTTATTTCGATGCCATACAGTTGCTGTCAATTAATTAATTATCCAGTTCTTAGCGCTAGACTTCAGTGCATTTTATTTTGTTTCCACTTTAAAGCAGGCAGGTCTGACATTCTTGTAAAGGAGCATTTACTTGATTAACACAACATCTATATTCTATAGGCTGGTCTGGCATGTTTGTCCCATTTTTCATATCGTCAGTGTGACTGAAGCGTTGATAATATAGTTGGAAATATATTTATATATCCTCAATTGCCTGCATTTATGTTTTCCGTGGTTCCTCCTCTCCCAAAGCAAAAGAATGCATTCAGAAATATTATTGCAGGAAAGAAAGCAATTGCTTGCTCACAAGTAACATCCAAAAGTAAGTGTAAGCTTACTTCAACTATTGATTGGTGTAGCAACTAGCAAGAAGTTATCGAAGATTTTAGGGAATTTTGTGGATTGGGTTTATGTACAATCTGTAATTCCATGTTTCTTTAAAGTGGCGGAAAGCGATACTTATGAACTGAGTCCAGTTGTAATGTTCAAAATGGCTGTAAATCTGGACTATGGAATACTTGTTGACAACTTTAAGTTGAAATTGGGGTATTGCCTTGAATTTTTAACACAAGTTAAATTTTTGCAGAACCTTGGGAGTCTTTTCATGGATTTCCTGTACTTCTTTGGGTGAGTTGAAGGAAGCTATGTCATATTTGTATATCCTCTTTCTGTTGAGTTCAGTGTCAAAACATTATTCCATGATAGTATTTAGGATTTTACATGCTTTCTTCCTAATTTAAATGAATGCAGGAATGTGTTTGATCCTCGACAAATGCGTGTCTCAATCCAAGGAAGTGGGTTGTACATAAACAGAGAAAGAGGGTGCAGGTAACTAACTGTTATAGCATCAGCATTTTTATACTCGTTTGATATGCTAACTGAGGTTACTGATTTCATGATGTCGTCATGTCTCAATATATTTTTTCTTGCTTGCTATTGTAGCATTGATCCAATCTACATTGATGATCCTCTCTTTCCAACAAATAATGTGGGGAAGAATTGCTTCCGAATCCATCAGTGTATCAAGGTTTGTTCTAATGTTCTTTCTTTTAAAATGGAATGTAGCAGCAAGAATTCAAGGGTAGCAATATTCGATTCTATTTAACCCATATATATATATATATCTTTCAACACCATTATTTCTTTTGTCTTTATCCCAAAGAAGGGGGTCGTTTAAATTGTGTCAACGTTTTAACTATGCTGCCTTTTGTGGATTTTTTCCCTATAAATACAGTATTTTATCTGCAGGACTCTGTTAAATCTTATTGTTGTGACTACGTGTTATACTGTTTAGAGAATCTCTTTAATCTGTTGTCGTTTTTTGGAGAGAGCAGAGAGGTTAATTTTTATATCTCATCATATACCAAAGGCTTAAGCCAGGTGATCAATGAGTGATCATCTAGGTTTTTCTTTGCACAATGTCTAAAGTCTAAACAATGGTAAAGACTTTTAAGATTTGTGTTTAAATGGAGATTTATATATATTTTTCGAATAGTTTGAGTATGGTACCCTCAACTATAGACATTTTGGGTACAAAGAAGATTGTTTACATCTTTTGCTAGCATATTTTTCGAACGAAAAAACACTATTTATGTGATTATATTCTTTCTTAACTGTTCTGGGATTGTTCAGGCATTTGCAGATGCTTATGCTACTTTGGAAAATGAGCTAACCTGCCTTTCAGCTGAGGGTGATGTAAACATGACACAGCAGTACCAACTGCTTCCGAAGGTCATCCCAAGTATAAGTCTTCTGTAGGAATTACATCTTATGAGTTTCCATGGCTCTTTGCGGTATGTTTATCTTTTGGTGCTTATCCTACTATTACAAGCCACTAAGCTGCCCACTGTTCCTATCAACAGCAAAATGTGAAACAAAAACGTTGGAATCTTCTGGTCCTTAAGAACGTTTCAGCTGTTTGTTCCACACTTTTGCCCACTTGCATCCTTTTGTCTTCCTCTGTCTCTTCTAGCTTTCACTCCACAGTCTGCAAATGGGTTTTTCTTGTTATTATTTCGACTTTTGAGTTTAGGATTCTGTTTTATTATTATTACCTTGAGCTTTTAGTTTTGGCTTGATGAAATTATTTTATGACTATTTTGTAGGTATGAGGCATCCAAAGGCTCGATGAACAAAGTCTGAGTCAGAGTCCCAATGCCAAGGGGCATGGAACTCATATGGCTTCCATCTGTAATGTGTTTGTAGATTTTTGAGAGGTAGCAATGATATTAATTGTTGCTTTTTTAAGTTTGATCCTTTCATATAAATGTTTGATAGTCATGTTATTTGGATATTCATAATAAGTTGTCATCTGTCCTAAATATAATAATGAAAAATCTGCTTTGTATAATATAGTTTAGAGATGACAGATATGGCACTACTATTATAAGTTTTTTACAAAAAATGTAAGTCGTATACCAACTATTATAAACCTTTCTAACATTACCGTTTGTCACTCATGGAGCAAAAATGATGCCCAAAGCAGTTATATTTAATGTGAGTGGTACAAATGAAGCAGGTAAAATGTTATCGGTTTGGCTCCAATAACATTACCCGCTTCATTTGTTGTGCTCCCCCCCCCCCCCCCCCCCCCCCCCCCTCCGGGCCAAAACCCTTCCAGTCAGTATTCATGCTGTTTGGTGCAATTGATTTGCTTTGAAGTGTGATTGATCTTGTTTTCTTATTCCTTTGAAAAGTACAATATTCTCTTGATCATTTATTGATTTTTTTTGTATTCTTATAAATTTATAAGTTGTTAATGTCAAGCCTACACTATGAATACATTGTAGGAAAGGCATGGACCCTTACATGGAGTTACGTCAACTATATCATCCTGCCTATCCTGCTGCTTTTACTAGGTACTAGAAACTATAGTTTTTGTTGATTTTTGTGTTGGCTACTGCTCAAATGAATGGTATTGTGATTTATAATTATAGTCTCCTGTTCTTGTAGATATCTGAAGTGGGCACTGTTCCTCTTCCTGTAGATGCTGGTCCATTTGGATAAAAAAGCATCTAGAATCTGGTCAAGTTTCTGGTATTGTGACTATAGCATTTGGAGAAGAAATGGTGTCATATTAGCAATTTTCGAACTTCACACATGTTCAGAAACTTGACGTGAGTACTGACGTTACCTGCCATGGAGGTCTGATCTCCTATTTTTTGGGCTTAACATTTTTCTTCATCATTTTCAGTTCCCTTATATAGCTAGGTACTGCATAGAGGACATTCTCAGTTTGTTGAAGGATCCTGAGATGGGTGAAGATGTCAGTCATGATTGAAGGTAATCATGCTTGAAATGTAGCTAGCAAGTAGACAAAGTAGTTTTGCGATCTAGGTGGATGCAATAGTTTAAGGATTTGTTTGGTCCATAAAGATAATAGAATTCAAAAAGTCATTTGATCCCCATTAATATATAATGCCTCCTAAAAGATTTTAAAAAAAGATTGTGCGCAAGTGGGGGCTGGGGATTTTCAAGCCGCAAATCATTGTGATATTTAAGGAGGTTCAAAAATCTTCCACTTCATGCAAAGTGGTCAACTATGACTTTTGTTAATTATTGCGTCTGTAGATATATTAATACTTTTTTTTTTGAAAAACTAATCATATACTAAAACTAGAATTGATGATGCATTAGATTTGATTCTATTCTCATATCAAGCTGTTCTCTACAGCAGGACTGCTATCTTGTGATGGAATTGTTGATCCCTATGAAGCTCTGTATCTTTCATCCACCTCACAGAACAAGAACTCGTAAATCTGTCCTCAATCTCTACGCAACTGTATCAATTTTGATATAATTAGGATATTTGTGTGATTTCGAATATAATTTTTTTGCTGGAATTTGACAACATGATTGTCAAATTTGGATAAGGAGATTAAATCATGTGAATTCTGAAATTTTTGATGATGAAGATCGTTTTCTTCAATTTTTCTGTGATTAGTTTGTTTTAAAGTCTTTGACTGAGAAGTTTACAGATTTTTTGTGAAAATATTGTGATGATTTAGCTGTTACGTTTCTCATTTAAATCATTGATGATTAATGCAGTTTACAGAGGTCAAGATATGAATAATTTGGTTAATAGCAGTTATAGGGCATAGTAGATCGGCAAGATAGAAACCCTAGAACAGATCAATATCCATGTATAATGATTTTTAATTTAATTAACAACACTTGCCTTAAGATTTATTACATAGCCAAACAGATGTATTATGATTTATTACTTGAGTAAATATAGATTACACGAAAAAGTAGGTTGATTAATTGGCAATTATAGGACCTAGTTTGACAATAAAATACAAACTATACTTAACATTCGCTGTTGATTTACAAAATCATTTTTGCTCCTCTCCCTTCCAGGTGGCAAGTGTCTCAAAACGCACCAAGATTATGTGGTTTTTCAGAATGACGTCCTAGATCTCTGGCAATCAAGTAATTAACTCAAGGTTTGGTTTTGAATACTCTAATTTCTATGATATTTTCTGTTTGCTCACCATTGTCATAGTGTTTTAATCATTTGTAAAGTGTATCACTCCCATATTTGATTTAGATAAACTGTACTTTCTGTTTCTAGATTCCCAAAGTGTGAAATGACTGAGGCTTTTCTTTCTGCCTTATTATTAAATGCTTGTTCTAATATTTTTTTTTTTAATATAGTTTATGTTTCTATGTATTTTCTCTACTATAAAATATACCCTTTGAGATAAAATTCTCTGTAGGAATTCTTTTAGATAATGAAATGTTGTAGGGGCTTTGGAAATTATACTACCAGATACCAGGGACTGTGCTGTAATCTTTTAAGTTTTAACATAAACGTTATCAGTTCTTCGCTTGAATGTTGAAATGGGGTCCATATTGCATGATGTTCCTTTGAAAGTCTTTGATAGGTTTGAAACCTGGATGAATGCAGTTTGAAACCTAAAAGGCATAACAGAGTTTGTGATAGGCGCAAAGCCCCCTGTACTCAAAAGGATAGGAGAATGATCTGACTTGCTCTTTGGAAGATGTTACACGGCACCTTCTGCAAATCTTATTCTCTATAGGGAGAACATTAGACTTCCTGCTCTTTCCAAAATAACCAAATCCCTCCACCAAAGCCCTGGGCCTCAATACGAGTTTGACCAGGAAAATAGATTTTATCACACCCTTTGAGCAGTATGACCACTGATATGAGTACCATTGGTTTGCTGATACAAATGGACTCCTTAATCATTATCATAAAATGAATTTTCTCCTGCACATTATACATTCCAAAACATAACTTTAATTGACATATTAAACATTCTTTGGCTAGTTGTTCATGATCGATTGATGGGCAATCTCAACAGGTTGAACGGACTCTGGAACCAAATCCCTGCTGTCTTATTTGCTTGAGGGAGGATGAAAGTTCTCTTCACATCATGAGAGATTGTCCAGCAGCAAGAAAGGTATGGAAAGCTTTCGAGGCCCTACTAATGCAGCAGGATTTAATAGCAATAATCTAAGAGCTTGGCTAGTCCCAAATCTAGACTCTCATGGACAGGACACTTCCACACTTTGGCCAACTCTTTTATGCTTAGCTTTATGGTGGATTTAGATATGGATAAACAATTTAGTCTTCAATGGATAGGATGATATCCCCCACGATGTTCATTCATTCATCCAGGTACGTCTAGATGAAACAATTAGGGGTCTCTCCAAGCAAGAAGCTGAAGGCATGGGTCCTTCCAGAATCAATAAGAGGTTTTTGTGAGATGGAATGTGCCTAAGGATGATTGGTATGTCTTGAACACTGATAGAGTTGCAAAAGGGTTCGAATCGTGGTGGAGGGATATTAAGAGATTCGAATGGCAAATGGGTTCTTGCTTACATAGCAAACTATGGTATCTGTTGAGCCTTAAGAGTTGAATGTTTGGCTCTCCAAAAAGGACTCACCCTAGCTAGTGAGCTATACATATCAAAGCTGGAAATCCAACTTCACAACATTGCTGGCATCCAAGCTCTTCAAAAGGGAAGATTGCTCATGCGGTGACTGCTCTCGAATTATAGCAAATTGTACGAGACTTATCTTCCTCTCAGATTGGCAAATCAAGGTAATTCACATCTATAGAGAGGGCAATAGAACGACTGATTGGTAGCTAATCAAGGAGTGGCAAGCTCATATCCTTTCGCACTTTTGGAAAGTGTTCATTGGATCTTAAACACATTATGGATGAAGACATTAGAGAACTCCCACCAATTAGAGAAAAATCCCTCATGAGTGAAAGTAAGAATGTAAAATAAAAATCAAAGCTTTACACTAGTGAGAGGAAGAAAAACCATGCTTGAGTGGTTCTGAAATCACACACATCTTGAGAGGAATTGAAGATCAATAGTGGCATGAAATGGGCTCCACTACTGCATGCATTTCCTATTTTTTTAAGCATTGATGTGGTAAATAAAGTGATGTGTATTATAGTGGGGTATAGAAAATAATGGAGGAAAAAGTAATGAGTTTTTTTTTTAAGCAATTGGTGTGGTAAAAAAACCCTCTCATGAGGGGAATTGGATGGGAAAAGTGAGAAAGTGGGTAGAGAAAGATTGAGAGGTTTTTTTTCTCTTCACTGCAGGCAATGGTCTTAGGGGTGCCTCATTTTCAAGACTTAATCCTTTTTAATTTATAGGCTTTAGAATTTTGTGTGTGTTTTTGTTTTAGTTGTCTTCTACTTGTTGGCTTTGTCTCCTTTGGAATAAAATAAACAAACATAGAAACATACAATACATTAATGTTCAATACAAACAATCATTAATGTTGCAATTAATATAATACAATAATTGTACAAATTGAAAAATGCCAAAAAATGTTGAACATTACAATCAAACAAGTTTGATTATTTGATTGATGGAAAGTGACAAAAAAAAAAAAAACACGAATGCATCATGTTATTGCTATAGAATAATACTTTTTTTTTAACATGTATGATTTTCATTTTTACGAATAATTTTTTTGAAAAATGATTCAAAAATAATGTATGCTTCTCACGGGTCATAGTACGCCCTAAGAGTAGTTTGAATTTAAATACACATTACAATTAATTTTCATTACTCTTATAATTAGAGATTAAAATTGTTTTTGTTCCTTTGGATATCAATTACAAGTACTAAATAGTTCTAAACCTTCTTATATGACCTTATGTAGTATAATCTACCTTTATTTCAATTTTGAAAGTTTTTAGGAAAGTATTTCAAAAACAATAATAACTTTCAAATTACTATCATTTTGGACAATTTTTAACTCAGCGAATACCTTGATAGGCTTACTTGGGTCATATACGTCATAGTAAATTTTAAGATTAATTGAAGCAATCTATATTGACTCTAAATGAGTCCTTAACTTGTCAAATATCCTGATATAATTCTAGGAGACTCTTAGTAAATTTAAATTGATTTTGGAGAACTTATGAAAATATTTGATGTTTATCTTCAAAATGGACATATTAGGACAAGGAGAAAAAATGTCTTCAAAATTTTACTATGGTCTAACTATATTAGGCCCATGAGTCATTGGAAATTGACTTTAAACATTTTGACCGGTTTCACATACCTACAATTATGTTATAAACTCATTTTTAAGGCCTTTGGAGATCAAGTATAAGACAATGATTAAGGCACTATTTCGAATATGGAGAATTTTCAAAAATACTTTCAAAATTTGATCATTTTGGACTTTTCAAACTCAATAACAAAATACTTTCATATTTTCACCATAAGTTTTACATGTTCATATTAGGCCTAAGAGTTATTTGACCTATTTATTTTGATTCTAAACATTAAATTTAACTTACTTTCACGTACTTGTAGATAGGTCATAAACTCATTTTCAAAAGTTTTGGAGAACGAATACTCTTACATATTTAATTGGATTAGATTACATTCAGTTCCTATAAATTATGAATAATTTGCATATTGCTTAAACTTTTTTTTTTTTTTTTTTTAAAAAAAGACAGAAGAATTACCGTAAAATCTTCATTCCATGAACTAATGAATAATAATAATTGTAAGAGAATGCTATTGTTTGTTTTCTATACAATTTCTCATGTGAAGAGGGTAGGAAATTCAATGGCACACTTAATGGCAAGATGGGAGATTCAGGGTTACTAGGAAGTTGAATTTGTGGGACTCAATCCCGAAAGCATTTCTGCTTCCACAGAAGCAAATTTAATTTAATAATAATTCAGTACCCCAAATTTGCCTAAAAAAAGGTTGATCGGTCACTTAATGCTTTGTACTTGCATATTTTTCAGAAGTATAATTAAACAGAACCAGTCATGTATACATCTTATTCTAAAAAAAAGGGGGACATTCTTAAACGAGTAAACCCCATCTAGATCCTCACCATTCAAAATCAATAGAAACTCGGCATCTTATCCTGTAAGCTATGAACAAAATCAGTAATACTAATACAATTTAAAAACCTGATGATTCAACTAAAGCAGAGTAAGAAGCATGTTCATCATAAATTGACTGGTTTTGCTCAACGTCCCTCCTTGAAACACTAGAGCTGGATTTAAGAAGCGGCCCAGAATCCAGACCAGCTAGCTCATGTATTGTTAATCTTTGTTGCTTTGCTTCCTCCAAGTCCCCTTCCCAACAGGTTTCAGAAATAAGTTCAAGAGCTTTCTCCACTTGGTCCTCAGGCACCAGATTTCCATTTTGTAGTAAAACGAGATACACTTGCTCAGCTGAAGCCTTTCGAATCTGGAAAAACATATATCATAGTTTACATGATCAAGTATTCCGTTACCATTAATCACTGAAATAGAGAGGCCACATTTTAATTTTAGTCCGTTCATACTTCCTAAATTTACATGGTTAGTATTTTCCACACTCTCCACACTATCTTTAAAAAATTCAAGGCTATTACAATGAAAATATTGAAATTAGGAACTGACCAGTTACAACAGACAATTTCTCAATTTACCAAGTCAAAATTTGAATTTTCCCACATCACCCTTACTGATACACTAATAAGTAACAACATCATATGTCAAAAAAAAAAAAAAAATAACAACATATTGCCAAAAAAAATAAGTAACAACAATATCAAAGAAATATATCAGTAGGGTGGTAATAAGAAATTTTGAAAAAAGAAGGATAGCTATGGTATATTTCTATATTACTAAATAACTAAATTAGCTAAATTCATTTCAGAAGACATCAAATCATATGTGGCCTATCATTTAGGAAAAAAAGGAATATAATTTTGACATTATAAATTAGGGCTAACTGAACGAAAATGCAGGATTTAAAAACTTCGGAAAGCAGGCAAACCTTAGGATACCGATGCCCAAGGAAAGAGAGTAGATGAGCAAAGGCTTGCATGTTAACTGGTTCAGAAATGGACGCAATGTAACCAAGTAGGGCAATTCCTGAATACAATTTTGTGAAGTCCTTGCATGCCCTCAGCTCCACTTTAATTGAATCCATTACTCCTGCACAGAAAGCTGATGTATGGGCCTGAAACCAATGACCAAAGGCACACTTTATCAAGAGGGGTGCATCATCATAGCATGAAAATAACTATCAGAAATAACAAAATTAATGGAAACTGGGGTTCTTACGGAGAATATAGCTAACACACAACTACATCTCTTCTAAAGCATAAAATTCCGACATATAGTATTGGATACAGAAGAAGGCAAAGGTGAAATACAGAGTATATACAGTTTGACTAGTATCCCATGATGTCAGTTCAAACTTCAAATTTTAGTTGAAGCTTCAGGATTTTTGTTATATGAACTACAATAATTGAATAGCTGACAAACTGATACATTATGGAGTACTTGATGGTTATTGTTACGCAACAATTCAAACCTAAGATATAATTCCAAGTTTCTAAGAATTCCAGTTCCCATTGTCATTTTGCTTGTTGCGTGGCGGTTGTGTTTTGGAAGTTTAGGAACCACACGTACAGGTTTTTATTAAACACCTAAACTTACACGAGTCTTCTTATCTTTTAACAAAACCATGATGACAAGCCAAACTACTATAAAACTAATAAGAGACATTACAGAAAAATACCTCCATGCTCAGGAAGAACTTTTTACTGAAGAGAATCTCTATTGTCTGAAACAAAAAGATAATTATGTAAGAATGAACGTATTTAAAGTAAATAACTTGAGCATATCTGAACCATCAAGAGAAAATAAAAAATTTCAGAATACTTTGCTACAAGAGAAAGATTAGCCATAGGAAAGAATTTTTAAACAAGGCAATCTATACAAGCAAAATTATAATTATCTGGGTGACATTTCCGAGCTCAAAATACAAGAACCCATTATTAGTTTGTTATCCTTAATTAAGAACACAAGCAAATGATACGATGATACCAATAACCAAATGGAACATAAATATCAATTCTCAACTAGCCTGGCAGGCTGGGTAACACCAACCATTTCCCCAAAAACACTAAAAAATAGAAGAAGCCAAAATGACCTAACTAATCCGGAGCTTATAAAATCTGCTAACTATACCTGGATCCTCATCCAGAAAAAACCTTAACAATTATTGATACTAGCTTATCTATGAGCAGATTGAAAATGATACAAATTTACAAAAATTGGCTACAAAGGCCAACAGGATTCAGCCTTTCCGACGGTTGGAATAACACGGGTCAGCATGCCATCAAGCTAAATATCATACAAACAAATGTTTTAAGCTTAAGATGAAAAGTGTATACATTATTATCTCTGAGTCTCTCTGCCACCCCATGACCCCAGTAACCACAAAGAAACTTTTTTTGCAAATTTTTCATAATACAAACCTATTCAAGCATCTTCCATAGGTTCAATAGGCAGAAAAGTAAGTTACTGGTTAAAGATCAAGATACTAGGTAAAAAGTTCGGCAATGAATTATATATACCTTCATAGTCGGCGTGATGACTCTATCACATTTTTTATATTCCTGCAAGACCCAAAGAATATCTGTCGAAATATTGAGCTCCCGAGAAATTCTTTCATCAACATTGTGAGTTAGATAATCTAGTAAAGCTGCAAGTGACGCTTTCCCAAGAGACTCTTGTAACCCACCGATTGCTACAACCAGTCCAGATAGTAAAGATCTTCTGTAACAGCTAATGTCAAGTAACTTTACAAAACGAGGATACGAGAACGTAGGTACCTGCAAGGAAAACTCTCCATCATGAAACAAATTGATCTCTGGCAGAACTGACATGAAACAGTTCACAAATACTTACCCCCCACTTCAAATCTGCATCATTAGGTACAATTTCCTCCAACTTTTCCCTATAAGGTATATAGGGGATAAATATTATTTTGTTGTAAAGAATCCTCTGCAGAACCTTGGCAGCGATTTCTCTTATCTTGTCTATTTTTTCTACCGCTTGCTTGAGAATACCTCCCACTAAATTGACAGCTAGTTCTTCATCAAATAATGAGTTCACCTGGTTTTTTCTGATTTTATCATGTTCCAAAACTTGTGAAGATTCTTCTCTTTCTATTTGGGAACCTATAGCATCTCTTCTACAGAGTATATACGTACATCTCTCAAGGGCATCCATAGCAGCCTCACGAACCCAAGAACCAACATCACCTCTGTTGTCCACAGAGTAATCATCAAGGGCTTTTAACAAACTCCTCATAACCTCATTCTTGATGAAAAGAAAAAATGGCATGTCATCCTGCCCGGAATGAAGAGATGATGTGGCACTTGAGTCGGCCAAAATTTCACATACAGCAACAAGACCTTTGACAGCATTTACACGTGCTTCAGCATCCCGATCTTCAGGAGTTTCCTGAGAATTAACAGTCATTTTAGTTGCTCCAACCAATCTTGACATCATCTTCAGGTAAAAAAAGCATTAGAAGGCTTTGTTACCTCGATTTCACATGACTTAGAAAGCTTAGAGAGTACATCCTTCCATCTCTTAGCAATAAATTCAAAAGGCAACATACCAAGTGCCAATGCAGCACCTCGTCTTACAGCTACATTAGAATCACTCAGCTGCTCAACATACTTTGATGTAATATCAGAAGTACCTTTACCATTTGTTGGTTGAAGGTAGGCCGAAACAAAATGTTTCAAGGCATCAACAGCAGCTATCTACTCCATACATGTCATAATAATGTAAGACATTGGGTCTTATTGTTTTAATAACAGCATAGTTAGATAAAAGTACTGACCTGAATCTGAGAATTTGGATGCCTCAGGTTTTCACTAAGAGTGTCAAGTAAACTTCGTTTTATTTTGTCTGGTAATTGTATTTGAGCTGAAGAGGTGCACTCAATGAACCGAGAAACGGCTGCACGCATTATTTCTCCACCCTTCCCACGATAAAGGCGTGCTTTCTCAATAGCAGGTACAAGGCCAGCAAGTCGTTTCTGCTTATCTGCAATAGCAAAAACAGACAAGTTTCAAAGTGTTTTTTATTTTCTATCTTTTGGATTATCTGAGAAAATTGAATTATAAAGGACCATTACAGTAAAGGATCAGGAATCCTCCCAGAATTCACAATCAAAGAAAATGTGCCAAACACACAACATACTAAAGAGATAAAAATCCAGTATAAATACAAACAATCCAGTACAGCATGAACGCACACACGCACACACACATGAAAACATATTATAGTTTTGAAAAGCATAAGCCAGACAAATCTTGAGCACTCCAAAGTCCCAACTCCCAACCCCTATGATGCTTTTTTGAGAAAGATTGATGAGACAGCAAATATATGGAGCACCAACAACGAGAAACTGTTGCTCATAGTTTACCTACTATACGTGGCAAGGCTTGCTGTTTCTATCAAAAAGAGACATTAAGGGTAGTATATTTGCAGCACTAGGTATTCAAGAAAGGTAGCATCATCAAGACCAACGTTAGCATGGTCCTTATTCATAGCAAAGTATAGAAGTCTAACTAGCTCAATGTTAGCTGAGTTAAAAAGTAATAGTAATTGGTAAAACACAGATCCACTTGCCTTCAGCAATTTAGAAAAAGAAAACCAAATGCTTTGGTTCCAACTTCCAAGCCCTTTCCAGTTAAAGTAGAAGCAACACATCCAAGATTTATAGACCTTAACAAACATGAGAATTTTTATTCACTTCACAATCCCAATTTCAATGTCAAAATATAAGACCAGTGTAACAGTGAGATCTATGAGAAACATGTTTAGAAGGATGGCAGAAAAAGTTGTATAACATAAAGTTCTTATACTAGGATGTAAAATTTCTGTGACAAGCCAAAACAGAAACAGTGCAATCCATTTTGTACAGGAGAAAGTCTGTCCTCATTTCTAAATAAGCAAATGTGATTTAGATCAAGATACCAGCTACAAAAGCTTACAGTAAGGAAACTAACCAGCAGAAAGGATATGATTGCATTTATGTAGAGCCAAAACAACTTCTCCAGCTGCTAATGTTGCGCCATGACGCATGCACAAATCAGCTGATAGGGTGCTTGGAATTATTTTCTCTACAACATAGTTTGCAAAATACACTGGATCATAATTTACAAGGGCAGAGAGGGCTTTTGCAGCTAGTTCCCTTAAGCCTTTCTCCTGAAAATATTTAATAGTCACATAATAATCAAGTTTGACAGAAAATTTGAAAGTAAAGGGATGATTGTTTTGTAAATGATGTATCTTACAGCATTATTTCACTGAAGTAAACATCTGTAAACAAAAATCATCAAAGATGGTTTCTCTATCAAGTTTTACACGTAGCTACTAGGTAAAATGCAAACAAATTTGAGGAATATTATGCTGAGAGAGGCCCAACTTGGTCCCTAAAATGATAATGTGATGTTCTTTTATTTTCAATTAGAATAAGGGATCGTATTTAAAAGCTCAAGAAAAAAAAAAAAAAAAAAAAGAAGTCAAGCTATCCTGAAAAGAATCAAATAAACTAACACGTGAATCACCACAGTAAGGCCCTGCTCTATTCAATTGATATTTTTACTTGTTTTAGGGAGTAAAACTAAACAACCCTGATTTTTATTCATAAAAACTGAATTTTCACTGAATCAATTGTCTCTCATGACCAGAAGTTAATTGAGATTGAGTTTTAATCATTTAAACTCAGATCAACTTATTAAAGATTACAAAAGAGAGGAAGGAATTTCAAACGACAGGAAACAGAGAAGAAGCTTTAGGATTAGCACTGGAAGCAAGGACTTTATGGCAGAATATCTGATTTTCTAAATATGTTTCCAATTTTAGCTCATCAACAAACAGAAAGAATTTCATTGACTGATTTTAGATGTACCAATTCTTATCTTTGCTGATGAGGAAAGGTACTTCAATAATTTGGTTTCCAGCATTTCTTTTTTCTTCTCTTTTAGTAGGAGATTTTTAAGTCATGACTCTGCCAGCCCCACATGTTGCTTAAGAAGGAACTTTGAAGATGAAAGAAAGGATTTAGAGCATAGGAGCGATTACTTAGAGTTTATAGAGTTTGCGTATTGTTACAGCACAAGAGCTGCTATGCAAGAACCTCTAGGCATTAAAACCGATAAAGTAGTAGTATGCAGCAATCAGCAAGGTATGGAAATAGTTTTCTGAGAGACCAAAGCTATGCTGATAGCCAGACAACAGTCATCAAGTAACAAAAACAAGCAACATCAAAACTAAACAGAAGTAAGATTTTTATGAGAAATTGTATGCATATAAGGTTGGAGAGTCAAATTTAGCATCAGGCATACCCAGTGACACATTTTGCTTGACAGCAGTTCATCCACAAAAGGGTGAAGATACCCCTCATACTTAGCAATGCTCACGGCCACATTAAGATATGAGTTCACGCGTGATGAAAGGGCAAAGTAATCTGCAGTATTGACAATGTCAATACCATGCGGGTAATTTCCTTGCCTTCCGACATTTTCCTGAAAGGCTGCTGCAGCTGCCCTTCTACAGTTCACCTGTCAATCACAGTTCAAAGGATTCAGCAGGCAGCAAAACCCTGTCAAAGAGCATGCATCACAATCTAACAATACAGAATAAATCAATCAAAGATAAGTAGCTACCTCACGATCATAACAAGCTACTGTCAACAGATGTGGAGCAAGTTGTTCCAGTATGCTTCTCATGTCCGTGTGATAATATGCTCGCCCAAATGCCCAGCAAACATAGGCAGCAGCATCACGTACATGTGCTCCAACACTATGTGGACCCCTTCGAACATCATAATGCAATGCCTGTAAAAATGGAATAAAAAAGATCATCTGCATAAACTCAATATGTATGCATTTGAGAACTTACCTGCTTGCATCATGCAGTTTAAGAATTTCAAAGAAAAAAACATAGTAAAAAAGTAACATAAGAAAATTGGCAAGTAAACCACAGTTTGAAATTGAAAGTAGAGCTAGAGCATGGATAACAGATGATATGATATGGCAGATTACAGCTGTATTGTTTGGTATTCAGGCATTTCAGTACGATATCTTGACAGTTCCCAAAAAAAATGCCATCAGAGATTGAAATAATGTTATTAAAAAAAGTTTGTCTTACAAAAGCTATTTTCACTAAGAGGGTTTTAATTGTCAACCAGTTAATATAGGTGGCAAGTAGAGGTGTTCAAATGAGAGGGGCCCCGTTAAGGGCCCTTAACTGGCCCGTTTGTAAAAAGTGTCTAATGGGTCGGTCTCTTTAAGGATTGTGTTTTATTGGGTCCTTAATGGGTCAAGTCGGGTCAATAATGGGCCTATAGTTTTCAAGACTTTTGAACACTTTTAGGTAATGAATTATTTCCATATACTTACTGATAGTCCACTACCAAATATTAGAGGTGATACATATAAACTATCACCCTTTATAGATAAAAATTATACTCTTAGGACGGTTCGGCCCGTTATGTATCTCCTTTGATCCAGCCTATTTAACATTTCCTTTGGCTCGGCCCGTTTTGCATGTGAGTCATCCCAACTCTAACCCGACCCAATGCACAGTTTTAGTGGCAAGGGAGTAACCAGTACATAGGAATAATCAGTATCTACATATGCAACAAAATTGCTTTCTTCAAGCTGACCATATGTTCATGCAATAATACTCAGACTAAGGATTTATGGAGTTCTTCTAGATAATTTTATTGGCTTGTTTTCAATTTGTTCATTATGGACCCCAATTCTTCTAATGGCTCTTTTTAATGTGTTGATTTCACAACCGATTAAAAAAGAGGAGTAGCGTTGGCCAACATGTAGTATGAAAGAGTCAGATTTTTTTTCATTCACAAGGCTTCATCTCATAGGCTAAGCATGGATGGTAATTGGTACGTTTTTCTGTTTGAGATTTAAAAGACACTAAGAAACTCAGAGACAAAAGATGGGAGGTGTGCCACTATCATATAAATACCAAACCATATAAGGATTAAGTTTGCCAAACTCATACAAAAAAAAATTAATTGATCTATTTGTCAATACATCTCCGTACCAGATGATCTAACCTTAGCAACAACATTGACAACTTTTGGAAGACTAAGTGGCAACAGCAATCCCCTGCGAGCAAGTTCAGCCAAAGCTAGGCAGCCTCCATGCCATGAACCATCTCCCTGGAATTAATAACCAGAAAAGCCAGTTTTTTTTCAGCATTATCCCGTATATATAGACAATCATGAAAAAAAGGTTCTAACAAAACTCTTGAAGCTCCATGAAATTCCAGAAAACCAGAAGGGAGTCTAGGAACACAGCACAACGTCCAAAAGAAAAGAGCTTAAGGGGTCAATAATATCTATGTTTAACAAAACCATACACAAATTTTTGCAGTCTTGGGTCCTGCACCATACTCATCTCATAAAAAATCTTCTGTGGATCAAAAATCTTGAGTCAAAACACAAAAGAAAGAACATAAGAGGTTTTCATTTGATAAAAGACAAAGACATCAAGGGAGTGGCACCCATGAACAAAGGGTAGAGGATACTGAAAAGCAACTTAATATGAATGGTCTACCTAAAGTGGATGACAATTTAAACACTCATCAAGCAAAAACAATCACAACTGCCCATGATAGCATACCTCACGAGGTGAAAATAACTCCAACACAGATGAAAGGACTTCATCAGAAAGGGAAAAAGTAAGACGTGAGGTTACGCGGCCAATACCCTTTGCTGCAGACCAACGGACAACGGTATCCTGCAATTATGATATTAATATCATTGCAAAGTTCTAGAAGACCAAAGACGGCCAAGGTTCAAGTGGGTATATTAGGTGGGGTCTACGGCCCCAAGATTACTGCCTGGGATAATTTATTTCTCAATTCAAAATCCCTAAATAAAAGAAAGAAAAAATTTATTCTTCAATAAGAAAGTAGGACTTGTGGCATTACACTTATCAACAAACAACATAGAGCAAGGAAGCTCACCTGAGCTCCATCAGTATGTGAGAAGTAGTGACTAGTATGATGCAGATATAATAAGCTACTGCATAAGCAAATTGCAAAGACAATTAAGGCCAACTGAACCAAATTTTTCAAGAGAAACCTACTATATGGAATGATCTCTAGTATCAGGGACATCCACACATGTCCAACTCACCATGAGACTATAATTATGGGATTCGGAATCCATCATAAATTTGGAGATGGGAATAAGGAATAGGATATATGAAATATATTGCAAAAACGTCAGGGCCTTAATCCCTAAAGGATGGACTTTGCTACAGCTGTAACAAAATATGTTTAATATTTTAAACCTACCACTTCCATTCAAGGCCAACTACCCACCTATATCTCTTCTGCTCCCCCCTCTCTGATTTGTGGTACATATGAGAATCATGTCCAAGTTCAGAGTATAGGGTCTAACCAAGAGTTCAACCTGTATTAGTGTTGGGATGCCTTGACATTGCCAAGTGACATTTTTTTTAGTTGAAGTAAAATACTTACGAAAAATTGAAAAAATCCTCTTCAGTAAGGGGTAAGCGGAAATATCTAAGGATCAATTACAAAAAAAAACTCAACTAAACTCCTCTCATTTGGGAAATATCATGAACAGAAGATAAACTCCTGCATCAGTACAACTAAATGAAGGTTACAGTCAGACTGCATGTGTCATGCCATTAGTCTAATCATTATTCCCCCGTCAACTGAAAATCCAAAACACATACAAACATATACATACAGTGATACAGAGGTACCTACTACTACTATGTCCATATCATCTAGTTGAGCCTAAAAAACAATGGAAGTAAACGAAAACAGACCATGCAAATGCTAAGGCATACCGTATCTTTCAAAAAAATAAGTGGGTAGCACTTATATTTCAAAAAAATATCACCCTTCTAACATACCGTATCTTTTAAGCCAGTCAGTAGCACTTCAATAACCTCTTCTACAAGCTCTGGAACATCCATGTCTTCGTCTTCTTCATTGCTCAAACTTTGGTTTATGTCGGATGATTTTGTGTCAGCATCATGACAACAGTGATCTGCTCCTTTAGCACCTTTAGTGAATAGATCCTGTCCTAGAGATGCAACCCTACCCTGAAGGATAGCAAAAAATAAGTGGGTCTCTAGACAAAAATGAGGGTTATCAAGAAAAAAAATGTTCCTGGGGGGACAACATTGGCTACTTCTCTGACCTCTTATACTCTCAAGCCTCCAGATTTTTTAAAAATTCTCTTATTATAGAGGATTTCTTGTCTGTTTCAGTTAGATGGTTGTACTTCTATTTCAATTGAAACACTTTCACTCTATATTATGTGGTCGGGGCTAACAAACACTGTCTCTCAATAACTACTAAGTGTTAAGACATCTATCATATTGGCACTAAATATGACAAACATTTAATCCTCGTAATCTATTCTACCTGATCACCTCTGACTAGAAGAGGGGATTCCACTTCTTCTCTACTTAAACTTTTCTCCATCAGAAAAAAAGAATGTAAAAGAAACACATTTTTGCAACAGAGATCAGACGTTATCAAATATTTACTTCATTAATGACTCCAGGAACCCCGACTCAAATGAACTAGAAGTTTCAGCTGTCCTGACCTTATAGTGCCAAGATAAAGAACGATGAGGAAGGCAAACAAGACCAATCCTCTGAGTGAGCTTTACAAGATATTTACGAAGCAAAGGGCTTCGCCCTGCCACACTGGACTTCATCAATGCAGATACATCATTCCAGATAATAGGAACCACATCTAGCAGGACTTTTCTGCTACCAGCCTGCACCAAACATTATCTGTAAAATATCATGTGAAAAAACCAACTTTGATTCCAAAAGAAAGGATTAAGAATACTGCATAGAGTAATGCAGGTCCTCCAAGAGGTATAAGGAAACTTTTTGATTGGATGTTACAAACATAATTCTTCCAAAGAATCTTTGTAGTCTTACTGATTTATTGATCCCCTAGACCCCCTACCCTAACTTCTTCCCCCAAGACCCTACCTAACAGCCAAACAAAAAAAAAAAGAAAAAAACAATAGCTCAGCCTCACTGACCATAACCTCTTAATTAAAGCTAAGCCAAGAAACTTAAAAAAAAAAAAAAAAAAAAAAAAAGCCCGTATTTCGATCAAGAAATAAAGAAACAACCTTAAAAATGGCAGCCAAAGCTTCCACAGCACCAAGCAAACGGAAGTGGTCTATGAAATTATCCGATGACGAAGACAATACATCATGAGTCCATTCAGTGAAGCTGAAAATGAAACAAAATTTTATAATTCCATCGTGTTCAGCGGTAATATTTAATCAACAGGTCTTAGTTAGGAAAGGAATAAAATGTTAAATTAGGTTAAATACATCCAGGATGGTTACCAGAAAAGGTGACAAAACAAATTCACACAAGGCTATTGCTCCCAAATAAATGCGGCTATTAGATAATTTAATGCTACAATTAACAAAAGAAATACTTCAATTCAAACAAAACCATTCTGAACCACTAATCCTCACAAAGATCAAGAAGCAGCTTTTATTGCAAAAAAAAAAAAAAAAAAAAAAAAGAGAAGACAATCCCCTTGAACACTATCTAATGATTGTCAACCAATTTTGATGCTCCAAATAGTCTCAAAACTAGTTAATACAAAAAACATAATTGCACTCTCTCAGTGTGTTCACTATTAATCATCATTTTTTTTCCTTTCTTAAATGTCCCTAAATATGTGTCAACTTTTAACAATAGATAAACATTTGGAATGCCACAGATAAAAAATGTACATATGGTGAAATAAAAAGTGAGAAAATAAATTATGAACGCACATTCTTGTTGAATGTCCTAGATCGAACAATAATAGTGGGTAGTGGGAATATCTGAGAAGGTTCACGTATCTATGCTCAACCATAATGGTAGCTTAAAAGCCAAATATAAGTTCAGTCTGCCCAAGTGATTTAGAAAGGGTTAATTAAGCTTCCTTAGGTTCCTATTGGGTTCTTGGAAAGAACATGAGTCCATTGAAAATTCGATAGACTCCACAATATCGAGCTTGTTACAACTTACAAGTAAAAGATTTTAGCCAGTTAATCTGACTTATGGATGTATCTAAGGGCATTCCCTAAGTGTTCTACTGACAAACACTAATGTACATGTAACAAACACTAATGCAAACAGCTTACTTGGGGGCATCAAACTGATCGATGGTCACAGCATTGCTATAAACCCACACATTTCAAATGGAATTTAAATTATAGAGACAGGAGAGGTCCAAGTGTCCAACAAAATATATATTCTCTCTACTCCATGTCGCTCTTAAGTGTTTTGCATAGATGAGATTAGACAGATATATCAAGATTCTAGAAGATTTAGGTTTTTGGGTTCACTTCTCTAATTGAGTAAAGTTGGATACTATCAACTACAGATTACATAATAATGAATAACAAAAGTGTTAACTGACTTAGCTCTTCCCAACTTTTCAAATCAACTGTATATCGGTTTATAGCAAACATTATCATGGGGAAGATCTTATTGTTCCTCATATCATTTCTTTAATACCTTTCTTGAGTAGACATCCGATCCTACCTCTTATTAAGCAAACCACCGAAAGCATTCAATGTAGTCCTTACATGAATGGGCACAAATGTCTCTAAACCCTCTAAACTTAATGAAAACAACATTATTCAGCACTAGCAAACACAAAGGGAAAGGACTCTTCAGCCTTTTTTGAATATTGGAAACAGTTACCATTTCAAGATTTAGTATCACAAGAAGTCAAGAAAAAAAATTCTCACTTTAATGTGAATTTCCATACAAGCCTCACTTTCTTCTCTTCAACGGAAGTTGAATCCAAATTGTTTCCGGGAACTTCCTTATTCAAGAATTTCTTTTACTGACTTTATATGCTATTTAAGTGACTTTTCTAATAGACTTTCAATAGATAACTCTATGAAAAATAATCTAATTTCAACAGATAAATCTAATTGAAAAAGTCTTCTATCTTAAATTTGATTTTAAATGGAACATAAGGGATGAGATATAGTCACAAGTAGCAACTACTTTGAGCACAGATTTGTAGAATGGCATAGTATTCCCAACAAAGAATGTAAACTGAGAATCCCCTACCAAAGTTACATGTTAGCAACCAGGAAGAAAATTAAACCTTGAAAATGCCTTTAGTCATCCAGATGAGCCAAATTAGTATAATACTGTAATATATATCACCCTACTATATCTTAATAAGCAGGATCAAATTAAATAAATACCCTTATCCATTTTTAGGTAAACAAAGAGCTGAAAGGTCATTAAAATTTTCACATAATCCAACACATCTAAGAACAGATTAACACCAACCACAAGTTCAAACTATATGCAACCTGACAAAGAGCCTAGTTAATTTCATTGCTATGCTTCTATTCATAGCCCATATGCATAGGTAAACCAACTACGTATCAATTTTGATGAGTATATTCATAATTCATATCATCCTGAACATGCAACACCTCTATAGCATACTGTATATACCTATCCTTTCTTCCCTCTCAATGACAAAACATTAACTATGTAAAGAATGATCTATGAAAAAAAAAACCTGGCAAAAGCCTTCAGCATATCAGGCCGCGTCAAAAGTCTTGAGAGTACCAGACCAGAAATGGTGCGCATCGGACCTGCATTTGAAAGATACTCCTTGGAGAATTCCAACATCCTTAGTACCAGAGGTGGTGGTGCATCTCCATTTGAATGGCAAATTTGTGCAATACTTGTGTCAACAGAAGAAATGTCAAAAGGAACGAGAACAAGTATGGATAGCCACAATAGTATGACACATTTTGCTTCCATCTCTCCAGTGCTTTCATGGCGCTGGGATGTCGTAGTATTAGTAGTGTTGCACTTCTCCAGGAGAGATACAGCAAGTTCTAAGTCAGAAACCTGATGAGGGAAGAACTTGGTAACTGCCTTGTATCCGCAAACAGTAACTAATGTATAAATAATTATGCAAACAGGCTTGACCACTTCAAGAATTTGATCCGACTCTGTTCCTAAATCTATTGTCTTCGAACGGATGATGGACATCAAAGGAGGTACTATGCTTTCAAGGTAAGGCTCCACTAGCTGGCCTTCCTCCTGATACTTGTCCACCTGTACAATAGAATAAAAAAAATATCTTCAGTAACTGTGGAGCAGCAAATCAAGTAACACAGAGTCACTGACCAAATGATATAGAAGGTAACCTCAAAACATTATGTAATTACACCAACAACGGCCACAAAATGACTAAATTGTTTAAACCTGTAAGAGAACTACAGAATACTGATTTAAATTTTCTTAATTAACACCAACCCATGGCTTCAGTGGAGAAAAGCTGCAAACAACTCAAAACTGACACACAAGTATATCACACAGTGCTAGGAGAAACTGGATACAACAAAGGAGGTAATGTGAAGAAAATTAAGTGCTAGGAGAATAATCATAGAATGAATATGCTACCACAACTTCAAGCAATCGCATGTTTAACAATCCCAGTCCCAAATAAAGGCGAAATGCATAACAAACCATGTACACCCATAGAATGTCGGACAACCCATCAACTGGATGTGACCTGTGGGTACTGACTTACAGATCAGGAGAGATGTAATGATGAAATGGATTTCAATCCTGTAGTCCCATTATTAATTAGCATTATGGGTAAAAGTAGCAATGAGAACATGGCAGGAAAGATAAAAATTTACAATGCCATACATCATTAGGAGTTTTCAGAAAATCTATACACTTCAATCAATATTCCATGATAAAATTCTACAACCAGTAATTTATTGCCATGAACCAAATGCCAGCTGCGCCGAAAAACCTCGAAACACTATAAGTGCTCCTCATTCACACCAAAAAAAAAAAAAAAAAAAGCGTACACAACTGTAAGCCAACTACGAACAAAAGGCATTTCTTTTTAAATGACAGAAAAGGAAACAACCAATCTAAACTCTAAATATTCACATCAACTCAGTCGATAAGAAAATGATATCTAGGGCATTGGCAAAGAAGCCATCACACATCAACAAGCAATATAAAATAAATATTTACAAATGTCACCCAAGACCTAAATTACACACTCTTCACACCCAAATTATACATAGGAAAGCAACAAGCAATGTCTAACCAGTCCAAAACACGCATACTATATCCCCAACCAATTTCCTGCGATGCTCAACATAATTTAATAATATGTCGAGAAATATTTGAATCAATAATCAACGACATTGGTGATGAAGCCATCACGCACCAACAACACACAACGGTGAAACGAAAGAATCAACTCAAATGCACAACTGTAATAGCTGAATGGAATAAAAAATTTATAAAATTCTAGGTTAAATTATCATCCAAAACACCAAAATATGAGATAAATTAATCAAAAAGTGGCTGCATTATCAACGTCAAACCCTAAAATCAGGTTGTACCAAAATAACTACAATTACGGAATCGAAAGGTCGGAAAACATAGAAAAGAGAGGAGAGAGAAAGCACAATGGAGCGGATCTTGTAAGCGGAGGAGAGATCGGAGACGCGGCCGGCGGAAACGATGTCGTCGAGGATGGATTTGACGACGCTCCATTCTTGGAGGAAATACTTTTGTAGGACCCTCTCTTTGCAATCGTGTTCGTCATCTTCTTCGTCTTCTACCTTCGCATTCTCATTCGCGGTTTCTTCGCCTTTTGATGTGTCCTTCATTACAAGCTACCACCGTTTTTCGTCTCTCTCTTCTTTTTCTAGCTTCCCGCCGGCGCCACTGGTTAGAGTTCAGTTGATTGTGGCCTGTGGGAGTGTCCAGTTTCTGTAGTTAACCTTCCTTTGCAAATGTTGTTTTAACAAAGGAGAAAAATTTAATTAGAAAAGGCCTCGTGTTTAGGGCCAATTTGGTTTGGGTTATGCTCGATAGATGAATAGTTTATTATTGTTTTCATTACTAATGATTTACTCATTGTTACTTGCTTATTTGTTAGATAATTACGTAATTTTTGACTCGTAGTCGATATTTAAAATTATTTGGAGGTATTAATATATTGAAGTAACTTTTAAGATCTTTATCAATAATTAAAGATTTTCGTCGGAAATCTCATTTTTTATGAGCGTTTAATGTACAACTCATGCTAATCATTTCAATGTACTCCATAATATTGTCTAAAAATGTTTGTTTTTGGATATCCCTCAATGCCTTGGTTGCTCTATTCGTTCTTTTTTCTCTGGTTGATGGTCAGAACTTCATATGGGGTCAAATCCTACTGAAAGGTCCATTAGAGATCCGCAATTGCTGAAAAAACAACAATATGTTTCTTTTGCCCCTTCCAAGCGATTGGAAAATTAAATGGTTAATATATTCAAAATAATTAGTTTATTAACAAAATACCGTCTCAATTCATCCTATTTCATCATATCTGGGATGTGATATGGTTCCGAAGAATGAACTGGATATGGACAGTTCTGATAAGATTTCATTCTTGAACAAGAATTCTTTTTTTTTTTTTACTTATTTCATATATTCCATGACCGAAACAAGGGTAAACACATTACACCACGATTTTGAATCCGAAGAGAAATTTCAAGAAATGACAGATTTATAGGGTCTAGGTATTTGTTTAGGAGGGAAAATCGGGAGAGAAAATGGTTTTATTAACGTAATCTCTTATAGTACTTCGTCTATTTACTTTTGTTGCTCTTTTTTTTTTGGGTCTTGGCCCGCTTGTTAATGTATATTTTTTATCATAAAATGTTCAGTTAACTATTGATAAAAGTTATAAAACTAGATGTTATTAAAGTACTCATTAAAAACCCACATGAATATTTGTTTTTATATATTGGAAAATATGTAGAAAATTCTATCGAAATCCAACGAGTGTATGTTAAGATTCCAAACGAGAACAATCAAATAGAATAAAGGGAGTAATATTCAATAGAATAATATATTAGAATGCCTCTAGTAAGTATATCAAGACCAAGCTAGTGTGAGACATGTTCTTATCGCAATATATTGAAATTGCGTTGGTTAGGCTAATTTGAGAACGAAAACATTGGGTGGCAATGTAGCGCAAGAGTACTTCGAATTAACTGATTAAATCGTTTTATTTATTTTTTTATTTCACAACAAAGTACGCCATTTAATCAAATAGGGCTTGGTATAGATGACAAAAATTTGGCCTTTATGACTTAATGTATACAGGCAAGGATTTACTTATATTTTCTTTTTCCCTGCCATCTAATCGCAGATTTGAACTGTATTAAGTATTAACATGTAAGAATTGTTGATTCTCTATATACAAACTTATACAACCTTCTCCAGATCTTGTTATACATAAGCATCTACAGCGTTGTTTATTTTGTTTAGGATTTGACAGAGCAAGTTGGAATGTTGGATCAATAAGGATATAAAATATGAAGGAAAAAAAAATATGTTTATGACTCCAAAGTTGTTTTGCTCACAAGCGTTATATTAACATTAGACCAACCTCTCAAATGATACCTACTCTGTAATTGTTACAACTAAATATAACCCGAGTAGCCACATTTTGAGACTGTAAATACAAAATTCCATTACACTTTAATACTCATTCATGCCCATTAAAATTGCTTAATTTGATTTTTTTATGATATCAAGATGTGTTTTAAAATATTTTTATCTCTAAATTAATAAGAGAAAAAATATATTATAAAAAGTTGATATTCTAAAATAATATTTGGAGATGTATCCGGTAAAATCTCACTTGAACATGTCTTTCTTATAAATTGATGATATAATATATGGTCAAACTTTTAAAACTTTTACCCAAAAAATATAATATGGTGTGAATAAGAGGTTTTTCTAATTCATACTTGATATAAATTATATCAAGATATATATTGAGATTTCAAATATAACTATTGTATATATATATGTAAAAGTTAAAATGAGAAGGGTCCTTCAAATGAGAAGAATGAGAAGACATCTTTACCCTTTCATCTCATAGATCTAACGTATGATATTTTACTTACATATAGTGACCTTTTTTTAACTTATAGTGACCAAGATATTTTTTTCACTCATAGTGATCATATTCATTGTTATAGTGACTATTTCCATCGTTATAATGACTATTTTCATCGTTATAGTGACCAATTTTTTTTACGTGAAATTTCATGTGTTGAATCTTACCACTTAAAAGGTCAAGATCCCTTCTCATACTTCTTATTTTAAGCACCCTTCTCATTGGATCCCTCCCCTATATATATATATATATATATATATATATATATATATATATATATATATATATAGGGGAGGGATCATGTGAGAACCCTCCCCTTATGTGAGAACTACTTTTTGGTGAGAACCCATCTTACACCCTTGGATGCTTGATAATCTAGGGCTGAAAATGCATTAGAAATGGATGGCAAATCTGTAAATATCTAGACATTGTGTAAAAAATTGTTGGCTGGCAGAGTGTTTCAGAAAAAATTTGTACTTTATTTTGCTGCACAGTGACTTTTGCGTGTTTGCCTTTTTCCTCATTATTAGACTTACAAGTCATGCTATTCATTTTTACGTGTTTCTCCCTTTTCTTCATTGTTATACTTGCATGTTTCATCCTTTTCTTCATTATTATGCATCGATTTAGAACATTACAATTCAATTGTTTAGAACATTACATTCAATGGTTTAGAACATCAAGTTCAATAGTTTAGAACATGATGTAAACTAGTTTAGAGCATGATGTAAACTAATTTAGAAGATGATATCCACTAGTTTAGAACATAATGTTATTTGGTTTAGAACATAATGTTCTACGATTTAGAACATTATGTTCTTCGGTTTAGAACATTATGTTAATTGGTCCAATGCTTTGATATTGTGTCAAATTGGGCTTAGAACATTATGCTTATTACTTGGTTAACATAATGTTCATTGTATATACCGAATTTCGAGCATTAATCACTAATTCTAACGAAATAACACAAAATTCAGTTCAATAGTTTAGAACATTATGTCAAATTAGGTTGAGACCATTACGTTCAATGGTTTAGAACGTCAAGTTCAATAATTTAGAATATGATGTTCACTAGTTTAGAACATGATGTCCACTAGTTTAGAACATGATGTTCTTTGGTTTAGAACATAATGTTCTTCGTTTTAGAACATTATGTTCTTCGGTTTAGAACATCACGTTAATTGGTCCAATGCTTTGATATTATATCAAATTGGGCTTAGAATATTATGCTCATTACTTGGTTAACATAATGTTCATTGTATATACCGAATTTCGAGCATTAATCACTAATTCTAATGAAATAAAACAAAATCCAGTTAAATAGTCTAGAACATTATGTCAAATTAGGTTGAGAACATTACGTTCAATGGTTTAGAACATCAAGTTCACTAGTTTAGAACATGATGTTCACTAGTTTAGAACATGATGTTCAGTAGTTTAAAACATGTTGTTCTTTGGTTTAGAACATGTTGTTCTTTGGTTTAGAATATGATGTTCTTTAGTTTAGAACATAATGTTCTTTGGTTTAGAACATTATGTTCTTCGGTTTAGAACATCTTGTTAATTGGTCCAATGCTTTGATATTATGTCAAATTAGGTTTAGAGCATTACATTCATTACTTTAGTACATAATGTTCATTGGTTTAGAACATTATGTTCATTGGTTTAGAACATTATGTTCAATGGTTTATAACATCATGTTAATTGGTCCAATGCTTTGATATTATGACAAATTAGGCTTAGAACATTACGCTCATTACTTTAGAACATCATGTTCATTAGTTTAGAACATTATGTTCAATGGTTTAGAACATGATGCTTATTATTTTGAAAAGACACCGAAACTATGAAACTATCACAAATCTGTTTCGAACAATCTACTCAGAACAAACTACCAATCTACTCATAACAATGGTTGCAACATGAAGAACATTATATACTTGTTGCGAAAGAAATGTACGAACTTGTGGGTTTTGAAATGACGAAGTAAGTGGTGCGAAATGGTGGAATTGTGAAAGTTTGAAGAGAGAAGAAATGGTGGAAGAAGATGGAAGGGTTCTGAAGAAGTTTTGAAGTAGTGAATGAAATGTGATGCGTGTTTCCTTTTTCCCAAGTGTCAGTTACACTTTATAAGCAATTGCCTTTTGTCAGTTTTTGAATTAATTACGAATTTGCCATTATGTTCAGTTAAATGTCATCCATTAGATCTGCCAAGGTGTGTGGTGTTAGATGGGTTCTCACCCTTAAAAGGGTTCTCATATTAGAGGGGGTTCTCACATGAACCCACCCCTATATATATATATATATATATATATATATATATATATATATATATATATATATATATATAGTCATATCAGATATAAAAATAGAGAATATATAAAAATACAGAAAAACGTATATCAGATAGACATTATGATCTTAGGTATAGAAATGAAATTACGAAAAATGTCCCATGACATATTTATGTCAGGTATAAATTAGAAATTTTTAAGGTAAATATTATAAGATGAAAACCAGAAGAAGACAATTCTGGTTAAAATAAGTAAAAATTTATAGTCGTATTAGTGTAGAAACGTGCAAGTGAAACATATTTATTACTTCGTATTTGAATTGGGTAATTGGTACTCCGACCTTGGAACAACTCTATCCCAGCTGTGATTCCCCCTTGCTTCAGATTTCTGCACCTTCGTTTCTGGAATGATGCTAACATCACGTGGCTGCGAGCGCAACACGGAGTTGGGGTAAGAAGTTAGTTTTAATAATTATTATTATTAGTGGAAGCTACGGGCCGGGGCTTGGGCTTTCAAAGTTTTCTCGTTAATTAGTGGTCTAAAATGCTCTTTAACTAATTACAAAGGTCTTATACTTAATTTGCTTGTTGTATAAGTAGGGTTAAATTTATTTTTCCTTTATATAAGAGCCATTTATCAACAATTAAGGTTGGACGTTTATTTAAGAAGAATCAGCTTGTAAAGCTTTGACTTTGAGAGAAATTTGTTAAGGCTCTAATTAGTTGTTGATTAAGGTTTTAAGGAATTTGCAAACAACCTTAGAAGTTGTTGACTTTTAAATATCTATCTCGTGGATCGTCAATATTCATATCATAGAGCATGGCAATACTGTGCAGTAGACACTAGACATGTTCATTAGGTCGGATTAGGACAGGGATGGGTCACATGTAAAACGGGTCGGGCCGAGTCAAAGGAGATGCTAAATGGGCTGGGTTGGGCCTGGTTAAAGGAGATACATAACAGGCGAGTCAGGTCGGACCGTCCTAAGAGAGTATATTTTTTATCTATAGAGGGTGATAGTTTACATGTATCACATCCAATCTTTGGTAGAGGACTATCGATAAGTATGTGAAAATAATTAATTACCTAATAGTGTTTAAAAAGTCTTGAAAAATATAGGCTCATTATTGACCTGACTTAACCCATTAAAAACCCAATAAAACATGATATTTTAAGAGATCGACCCATTATATCCATTATTAACTAGACCCTTTTTACAAATAGGTCGATCAATGACCCTTAACTTAAAGGGACCCCTTCAATTTGAACACCTCTAGTAGACACTCATCAACCTATCATCAAACTCAAATTACTTCTTCAAGGTTGTGTTCTGTTTATCTACCAATTACTTCACATACATGGTTCCATAAAATTTCAAAGTTCTAATACTTTTCAATGTACGTACATAGTTTTGAGGATTACATCAATTGCTTCATCATAATCCTTTGAAATAACACACAATCATCGTTTGCTGTAATTTGCATACAATATCCATATATATAATATTGATCATTATTACAAAATTTGCTAACCCACAATTACAACCTTTCATTATACATTTAACATTATAGGTCATGTAACCTTTGTATAGCTAGCATAACCAACCAACAAAGTACTTGTAGATTTTAAAGAAACGGAACTAAAAATTCATGAATGAAAATAATTAGTATATATAAGACTAATTAGTAAGTAAACACAACATGATCACCACAATAAACTCCTTAAGGGCTAAGATGGCGGCCACGAGCAAACCGATGCCTTGTAACAAAGCGATTAACCAATGCCAAAGCATTACTTGTGACCTGAGTAACATCCTCAACCTTTGCCCTAACCCTATGCCGTACAATCTTCCCATATGCGTTTTCTCCAAAAGCCGCGGCACAATTTATTTGATCGGTAAGAGCAGCGCTAGCCCAAGTCTCTACGTTACTCATGTACCAGAAAAATGAATCAACATCAACTTTGTCACTACATTTTTGGAGCTCCTTTAATGATAGTCTAAGTTGGGCAACACTATCATTAATTTGGTCGATGCAATCCCCTATCGCTTGAGCCTCTTCCCAGTGGGATAATTTGAGCCTACTAACCAGCATGGTTAAGTAGGATCTTGTAAATCTAGCCTTGGTCAAGCTAACCCTTAGCGCGATTTGAGCTAGTTGTCGATGGCTAAGGTTGGTGGCGTTAACATATTTTGATAGGGATTTTTCGCACACTTTAGGGTATTGGGTAGTGCTGCACGAGGCGATGACAAAGGCCCTAGCCCTAGAGCACCTACGACAACTTGTTACGCTGCCTGCGAGGAGGATAAGAGAAAGTGAGAGCAATAGAAAGGGAATGGTGTATCTTGTCATTATGTTAGTATGTGATATATTCTCTCTGTGGAATATTAAAGATGTTAGAGGATTTTTGGGTGGTTTTTGAGATATAATGGAAAGGTGATGTGTATATATAGAAGGGAGATATATAATGTCTTACTAAATATGTGCCAGCTTTAGTTTAGGGTCAAATGTTGAAAGTAATCCCATGTGCATTAAGTAAGTGCTAGTTGAGCTTACCTTAAGGTCAAAGCACAATGAGACTTAAGAGATGGATCTTTTACTAATAGTTTATATGATTTTTATAACTAGGAAGGAGACCTAGAAAGATTTGTATCAGATCTCTCATAGTTCTATATATTTAATAATTCATATAATATAAGATGTCAAGGTGTACGCATCTATGGAAATATGTGAGCTAGATGTCTTGGTAAAACAAAATCAAGAGATTGGAAGCATAATAAAAGAAATTCAGATGTTAAATCTAGGGTTTCTCAACACTAACAAACATACTAATTTAATTACTTCAAATGGACAGAAAAATTGGCTCAAAGTAGGATACCAATTTTTATGTTTATCATTTTCCTTTATTTATCTAGCAAGTGGTTCACAATTTATTGATAACAAATCCATAAAGTTATACAATACATTATAGAGAACATATATATATATATATTAAACAGGTGTCTATATCAATAAGTTATACGGTGAAGATGCCAAATTAAAGTACAAATCAAATAAAATTTGGGTATTTATCTATGTTTATTTTTTTTAATTTTTCTCATCTTCATATAATTCAACTTGTATTTTTGTGATAATCACTGCACAAACAAGCAAGGTGTTATACATATACCCACTGCACCTTCTATACCAACACGCTAGCAAGTTAAGACGATTGACATGAATCTCCGACATATGCCGCAGACTTGCACCTACATCATCTATCTGTCGACTATTTTTCAATTGAAAATGAAAATTCTGAGCCAGCCGAGCATTAATTCATGCTTCTTCTTTTTTTTTGGGTAAGGACTTCATATACTGTTATGTTGACATACGAGTTACCCTGTTTCCTCCCCCCTTCCTCTGGATTAACAGGATTGACTCGTAGTTTCATTGTTCTATGGTAAGATAAATTTTTTTTACCATGACGTCAAATCGATCGGCAGAATTTTAAAGCTTAATGTATATGTAAAAGTACAACAATTTCGAAATTAGTTAAAAAGATTTCCACTTCATAAAAATTGGGTATTAAACGTAAAAGTATGTCATCGATACCATGTTTGATAAAATAAGGGAACATTTTGAACAAAATTGAGATGCTGGCGAGGTCTAGTTGTTGGGCGACTTCAACTTAGGATGTCAAGATCGTCACGCAGAGCTCCCACCATTAGACCAAGCAATGCAATTGATGGACACGGGTATGTAATAAGTTTGAAGAAGTTTCTAGCATAATTGAATACACAGAGATGCGGGCAACATCAGGTGGAAGCAAGCATGTGCTTCAACTTGCACTAACAGATACTGCTAAACATGCACGTGCTACTGCATGCATATAGGAGAGGAGAGAATAGTCAATCAGATCAATATTCCTCTACGTACCCCATATTCTAGGGTCACTGTCCCAACATCTGATGCAACTTGCAGTTTTCTTAGGATGTTTTAGGTACCAACCTTGTAACATGAATATAAGTAATCTCTCTTTTTTCTTCCCCAAGGGAGTTTGATGTTAACCAAGTACAAAGAAAGAGGTCTTTTGGCCATGTGCTGTTTGCCACATAACTAGGGTTTGGAGACGATTTTTTTTTTTTTTTTTTCCCACATAAAGTTTCTAAGAACAAAATACAGCAATAAATATGTAATTAAAACGGGAACACAGCTAGTAAAAGCAGTACTTCATAGATGGCAGCACAACAAGTAATAATATGATATCAGCAGGGACAAAAGTCATAGTCCATAACAGACATACAAGTATGTGCCTTAGTTTGAATATATTGGCAATTTGCTAGTCTAAAACTATTCATAGAAAGGTAAAATCACTAAAGTGCCATAACAAGAGTTATAAAAAAATTAAAAGTAACTTTAGTTGTATAGTAAGTTAAGTGTGTGTATCTAATCATATTATGTCCGAGGATAACCAGATCTGAAAAAAAAAAAAAAAAATACCCTCTGAACCTGTGAGTGGTTTTTAATCCAAAATAGACAGCTCTCTAGAACAAATTCAAGATGGGACTCTTAAAGCATTCGGAAATTCTAAATGCAATTGAAAGTTGTTTTAAAAAATAATAATATTAACAGCCCAAACCCACCAAACATTGTGTAGGTCATATTTTTAGCTTACAAGAAGATGAATTCATAGAGCACTTGTACCCTTTCCGGCCTATCCTTCAAATGCCAAGGGCGAGTGCAAACGTGCAATAAAGAGGGACAAATTTGTCATAGCATGAACACATTCAAACGTAAGTCAAAAGCTGAAGACACACTTAGGAAAGGCAAACACAGATCAACATATGCTATAATTGAGGACCATTAGCCATCGCACACAAATGTTGCACCTAAATTGCCTTGCGCATTACAGTTACTGTAGGACAGCATGAAGATGTTGCGAACATCAAAGCCATCAGACGTTGAGGGCTAAAGACAATAAGTACGCAATTACACTATTCATACAACTACACATTGGACTTGAACACTTTAACAAAGTAGGCACTACAAACGCAGCGGCCAGAAACTACAGATAGGCTTAACATATAAAGATTGACAACATCAAATTACAAAGTGAAATAGCGCAGAAGGATCTCAAATCATACCATCAAAGAGAAGTCTCACTCAGCCACTTTCATGCCTGTCAAATAAACTTTACTTTGAATTATTGTGCCAGCAATCCAGAAGCCAGGCATAACCATCAAGCCAGCCTTTGGTTTTTGTTCGCTTTCATCATGTACTAGGTTTTTCACCACACTTTCCATGTACACCTCAGAAAACTCTGTTCCCTTGTTGACTTGAAATACCTTGACACTTGGATCAAAAGAATGTGCAAGTCTATGCAAGAGCCAGATTGATTTTGCCAGTTTTAAGAAGGCCTGGTAAAACGGGGTGCGAGGATGCCCACCCCCCATAACATAGTTCCGCTGATCCAAATTACCAAAGAATGAGGCCTCCATTTTTGGGTGGACCATTAATAAATACTTGCTCCTGCAGAATTTACCAAAAATCGAATCTGGGTTCTGACCAAGACAATCCAAAGGATCCATTTCTCTCAAAGCAAGGTACTGGTGAAAGAAACTCTCTCGGTTCACTGAAAGATCTTCAGGTTTCTCAGTGAAACTTTCCTGCTGAAATCCCAAGAATATTCTTTGGCATATGCAGGATTCAAAAGCATATTTCTTGTGAGATCTCTTTGCATAAACAACACTTGGTTCAATCGATTGAGCTGCAGCATCAAGGTCCCAGCCAGCCGCCTTCATCATGTTGATCAACGGCTTTGAGAAGTCATGGATAGCTTTGTATACAGATTCTACAGTTGAAATAAATAGATCAGGAGTCAAATCCACAGGGAAGAATCCATTTTGCTCTCCAGAAGTTTCTGATTCTCTTGTTGACAAGCCCCTGAGCTTCAGATTCTTTTCTAATTTCTCTCGCTTTTGTGTTGCTTCTTTTATCTGATGTTGCAACTGGTTTATCTCAGAATCTTTATTATGAATTTCTGACTGAAACTTTTTCACCATGACCTCATATGTCTTCAATAAACGTTGCTGCTCCTGAATCTCTGCTGCTAACCTGGAATCTTGAGGGGAGACACACACAGGTTTGGGATTGTTTTCCCTGTAGAAGTGCTTGAGTTCTGATAGATTCTTCAACTCTGCAATGACTTGTTTATCAGCAACTTGAATTTTATTAGGGTCATAGGGGGTATGAGCTGATTGGAGCTGGATATATGCAGTCTTCAAGGAAGAAATATTCGAAAAGATCCTAGATATTAGAGCATCTATAGCTTCAACATTCTGATTCATGGCCTCCTCCATAGGTTGAGGGTGGACTTTCTGGCTGTTGCTCTCACGCAGTTGACTTTCCTTCACTTCAGTGGGTAGCATAGCTACTTCAAAGAGTAAGGTAGTCAACAATTACCAATCCCCAAAACATTAACTGCTAATAGTTATCTGCACAAAATTACACAGCCACAATTATACAGATAGACAAATTGAGTTCAACAAATTTTCGAATAAGACCAGACGAACATTCATTAATATGTATCCCAGTCCAGCCCTCAGCCAACCAAACACGACTCCCCCAGGACAAATAACCACACACAATCAGTCTCAGAACAAAACCGACGTAAAATGCATGATCAGTGATATTTAACAGTTGTTTAGGAATGCCAGACACTGGCAATTTAACGCTACCCTATTATCAACATGATAGCATCAACAACTTAATATTCATATAGACAAAAACAAATGGCAACATTCCCCACGCCTACAAAGTACACAGGTAGACCCTCTTCAATAAAAACAAAGTTTACTCCAGAAACCAAAGAATTCTTTGTTTGATGGTGATAATGTGATATCATAGTTCTCAAATATACGGACCGAGAATTGAAGTAAATAACTAGTCGCCAGTACTCCACTAGTAACGCAATTTCAATTTGCAAATACATCAAAATCCACATAATGATCAGCAAATAAAATGGCAAGCAATGATTTTTATTCCCAGTTCTTATCAGTGTCATACATAACACTAATTAATTTACAAGTTCTCAACCCAAGCAATCGGGTAGCGCAAATTTGGGGATTTTGAAAAATCCCCAAAAACCCTAATTCGTAAAAGTGAATCGATGCTGGGTAGATTAGGTCACAATCATTCATAAATTGACAACCCAAGACTCCAAAAATTTGAGTGAATTGGAGGATCAAACCATAAGGTGGGCATAAATTGAATCGCAAATTAGGGCACAAGTTTGAGTCATTGAAACCAGGAAAAGGGAACAGACCTTGAGATAAATGGAGAGATCGCCTTAGAGGAGAGAGAAATGGGTTGACACTTGACAGAAGAGGCGCCGATGTCATCGCCCAAGGTCAAGTGAACCTTCTTTTGCCTAACCCAGCTTTTTTTATTAACCGATAATTTTGATCAATTCCTCTTCTTCTTATGAACCTTGAAAAATATCGAAGTATAAATTTTAGGGAAAATAACAAAACAGTGCAACAACTTCGACTATGAATATGATGGATTGATGCTCACAACTGCGACAGGGATCATGGACTCATGCTCATATACATAGTATTGGTATAGTTGGAAATGTACAATGTGAGTATTAATCAATTATTTGCTATGTATCATATAGTAAGACTACTTCATATTTAATTTTTTAGGTTATAACATGGACATCTCTTAGTTGATTACACTTTTTACTTTTGAAAGCCGCCTTGTTATGTTTTTCTTCATTCTATCCTTTGTCCTCTTTTTCTATGAACAAAAGAAACAAATGCTTTAGGTGAGTTTTTTTTTAACTAACAATTTAATTCATTGATAAATTGTCATACTTTATCTATAAAAGAGTTTGAATCTAACAATTTAGTTCATTGCCTTTGTACAAAGTGTTCATTCAAGTTGTATATAATGTTCATTTTCACAATACATAATGTTCATTTTCGCAATACTTTCTTCACGAATGTTCCATGTTCATTTTGATTATAAATAATGTTCATTGTTATAATATTTGATGTTTATTCGCATAATATATAATGTTCATTACAGACATACATAATGTTCATTTTAATAGTTGTGTACAGTATGTGTTCATTTTCATAATAACTAGTGTTCATTGTCATAACACTTAATGTTCACTAGATTAATATTGAATGTTCATTACATAAATACAGAATGTTCATTTTTCAAATATGTGAACATAATGTCTACTATTCCTAATGCAAACAGTTAATATCTATCTTGATATATTATGTTTATTGTTATAATATATAATGTTCATTCTCATTGTTTGTGTACAGTACGTGAACTATTTTTTAGGCAAAAAGATCAGATTTTTAAAGAACCTTGGGACCTTTACTACTTCTACTGCAAAAATAATTCTGTTTTTCCTAATTACGAAGTCACTTACATGAAGAATAATGAACATCATACATCCCAATGTTCATTGCCTTGTAAAAGAATGTTCATTCATTTTATTTTATGTGACTTTGCCTGCGCTGTATTTGTAATGTCCTGTATTTTGGCTCGGGTGCACGATACTCATCATGCACCCGATTTCATAGTCTTATTTGCGTGCACCACCTAAGTGTTGTCAAGGGGACAACGAATCAACAATTGTGCAAATGGACAACACATCTATATATGCTTAAACGTACAGTAAGCTAAAAATACGAAGTAAATAATGATCATTGTATAACTTAAGGTGGTATCCAAATGTCTATTGTAACATGAAGTAAGATTATACGAGACAACAAAAGTAGAATTGATATTCAATTGAATTTCACTAAAAATTAGTTAAGTTTAATAAAAATAAATAAAGTAAATTCTGCAAAAATATTAAGTTTAGTAAAAGTTGAGCTTAAAAAAGCAATAAATTTATTTTAAAAGCTATGTTCAGAAAAAATAAAATAAGTTAAAAAAAAATTACGAGGAGATCAAAGTTTGAGTGTACATGGTGTGTAGTGGTGGGCTATATGCATAATTGCAGAGGTGAACAATAGGGTAACGATATTGTTCATGATTGTAGAGGTCAGAACATAGCATACATTGAACAATTGATCAGGATTCAGGATTACTTCGTATAGGAATGTGGCAGTGGCATGAGACGAATATGAGATTTTAAGCTACCAAGTTCCTAGATTAACAATCGACCACAATAAAAATTGTTTGCAAAAATATGCATGCTTTAGGAAGTTGGATTAGAATCACATATTATGTATATTGAAAAGCTAAAACTAGTATCTCCCTTTCAATATGGTGGTAGGCGGACGACTAGTCTAATCTAAATTCACTATGTAATTCCATGACATGCCTTCAAAATTCCCCTGCCGCTGTTTAATTAAAGCTGGCTATAGTCGTTTGTCATAAGGGGGAATGAAGTATACATATATTGCAAGAACAAATGATCTTAGCTTATACCTATTGTCCGGCCTCCTACGGCACAAGGCCATCCATTTCTTTATCACCCTCTCGCTTCTCCAAGGAGATACACTTGTACCTTCTAGCACATAAAACATAGAACCCTAGATTGACTGTAGTTAAAGCAGCCGATAAGAAAAAGAACCGGTCCAAGTGCCCATCATTCAGGTTGGGAGGCACCCACCCTGGCTTGCCATTCTTCGTGGTAAAATGCATTACAGCGGACAAGATAAAGCTACATAAGTAGCTTCCCATGGCTGAAGAAGACATTGATAATCCAAGTCCAATGCTCTTTATACCATCGGGTGTCTGCGAGGAGAAAAACTCCCACTGAGCCACATACACAAAAGCCTCAGCTACTCCTACCAGAACATACTGAGGAGTTTGCCAGAAAATGCTCAAAGGACTTACATCCTCCCCGCTCAAAATAGCGTATTTCCTCCGTTGTTGCTCCAATAACCCTGCTGTTATAATTGCTACGACTGCAATTGATAGTCCAACGCCAATCCTTTGTAGCTCGCTTGGAGGCTTTGGCTTCCTTTTTGTGAGTTTGACATAAAGAGGGACTATAAGTTTGTCGTAGAAGATGATGAAGGTCGATGTGCTGATTATGTCAAAGGCAGTCATACTTGCCGGAGGGAAGTGGAAGGCTCCTATTGCGGTGTTCATGGTGGCTCCTTGCTCTATGAAGAGAGACATCATTTGTATGAAAACAACCGAGGATAGTATGGTACAGAGCCATATAGGTAGAAGTCTTAGGATGCATTTCACTTCCTCGACTTGCGTGACTGTGCATAGCCGCCAAGGGTTCGTTGGAGATGTCTTCTCTGGAATAAAAGATGTGTCAGCTGGTGTGATGATTGCTGCTCTATCGAGAAACCTGACGAGGAGAGAGTATGCCAGTAGGAGTAACATCAAAATGAAATGGCTAACTTACTAATTTATGAAAGGAGAAATTTCTAATTTATAACTATATAAATATATCATATGGTACTTTCTAAATTTTATTTTTATATCTGATATCATAATGTCTATATCTGTTATATGTATTTATGTATTTTTATATATGATATAACAATAGATATATCTAGTATAATAATACTTATATATGAGATCTCAATATATATCCTGATATAAAATTTATATCGAGTATGAATTAGAAAAGCCTCGTTTAGAAAGTGGCCTGATCTTACTAAATTGGAAATATTCCAATTCACGAATGGAAGATTCTAAAGCGAGATGATGACTTACTTGAACCCGTTTGAGTGGAGTAATTTTCTAGCCCCATTCATCTCACTATCCTTTCCTTGGACTTCATATAGGCCTTCACCATGCAGAGGAACCTCAAGGCTCATTTTCCTAAAGGAAGCCACAATGACTTGGAAGAACCTAGAGATAGGGTTACCACTAGGCTTGAAGTGCCTGTACCTCATTGATCCACTAAACAGCAAAATCAAAGCAGCAATTGCACAGCCTGTAGATATCCAAAATCCAAGCACCCAATCTCCCATTGTCTCAATGTAAACCAAAATCGTCTCTCCTATTAAAGAACCCATGTTTAAGGCCACGTAGAAGTAGCTGAAAAACGAGGTCTTTGATCGGCTCTCTTGAGGATCTTCCTCATCAAATTGATCAGCTCCAAATGTAGCAAGTGCAGGTTCAGCTGCCCCGTTACCCAGGGCGACTAAATAGATTGATATGAAGAATATCGCAGTCTTGAATTTCGAGTGAGGATCACATTGTTGCTCTAGTGTCCCACAACCATCAGGTCTTAGTAGAAAGTGTTGAGTTGTGAAGGAGCTTGCAATCAAACCCTGTTATATGATTGAGTTGCACTTATTAACTTGATTTTTGGATGCTAATCGCAGGAGCTCAACGTAGTCATAATATTAACAACACTAATATCATTAACAACACCTGCTATATATATGATAAAAGGAGTAGGGTGATTTAGTGCTTCCATTTGATAGTAACGGTTACATAACGCTATGTGCATGGTGAGAAAGGCGTAGAGTGGGTGGGACAGCATACTCACAATAGTTAGGACAGCTTGGAAGATTAAGCAAGTGAGATATCTTCCCAAATATGAATCACTGAGAAAGGCGCCTAACAATGAGAAGAGATACACGGCTCCCATCCACATACTGAAGGTGTTTGCTGCCTCTGCATTTGTCTGTCTTAACACTGATTTTGAGAACAACACCAAGTTCACTTCTACTCCCACAAATGCTAGTGTTGCTAATACTTCATTACCTATATATGTTTTTAACAGGTAAAATTTTTCATGCTATCAGAACAAAATAATAAAATACTTTGGTAACAACATTGATTAATACTCTAGCTGCTTATAATATGGAAAAACATATGATTAGACCAAATTTTGGCTTTGAATTATGTTTGTTTATGTCATGACTAACTACATTGTAGCTTTATGTCTTGTTTTTTTTTTTTTTTTTTTAATCATTGCACTTCAGGTGAAAAAAAAATAAAATATTTATTACATAGTAATTACTTATCACTTATTATAGATATAATAATATATACGTAAAAAATACTCTCTAGTTTATAAATAGATATTATTGCCTTCAAGAACACGAAGTTCAAGGTATGATCTTGGTCATTATAATGTCTAAAGATTACTATACAAAGACTATGTTTCAATTAGACCACCCTTAATTCATTAATGTATACGTAGTAAAGCATAAACCTCCTTTTGAAGTCCCGAAATTACTTAATCATTATTTCTGGACACTTTTACCTTTGAATACTCCATCTCAACTTCAGTCTTTGCTCGTGACAAAAGGTAGGAGTGCTGGACTCTCGCATGATAATTGAAAAATTAAAAGTACTAGATTCAGCCATGGTCCATCAAATTCCTTCAAATTATGATTTAATTGAATTCAAAGTATTTTTGTCCCTATGGCACTAAAAAACATAATAATAAGAATGTGGACAATATATATATATATATATATATATATATATATATATATATATATATATATATATATATATATATATATATTATAAACTATGCATATTTTAGCGCATGTTAAACTTATGATGATTTTTTGACAACAAATTAAGATACATAGGGTCCATGAAACCAACCAAAAAGTTGTCACGAAATTATAGTCACATATTTTATAAAAACTATTGTTAGTTCATTATTTTAAAAAAGTGGAAGAGAATTTTATGTTTAGAGATTAACAAATTAACAATGAAGATATATGATTATATTTAAAGTTTTTTCTCCAATTTTGGTGGACCTAATTTATCATAATATCTTGTACTTATTGTATCATGGATCCATTTTTTCTTTCGGTGACATGCTAAGTTCATAAGATTCATGATTTTGTATGTGGATGCTAACAAGTAGGATTTGGCACCTACATTATAATGATAAATTAAACTTTAATTTTCTTATTCTTTGACTAAAACAGGTGAAATTTTCACTTGATTCTTTTTCGTCCAAGGTTGATTAGACAAGTTACTTTATGTATTTTCATTTGACTATAAACTACTAATTGCTACTTCCAATTTTTTTCTAAAAAAAAGTTGTAATTAATTAGTAGATTATTACCTATAGCTTTCAAACTAACGGTTATATATTGTTTTTGAGATTATACTTTGAGTCGCTAAAAATATACTGAGTACTCCGTATCAATTTATGGCATGCCCCAATAAGCTAGGAATCAGTTTACTTCTTCAACAAGTACAATATTTGAACATTTCCTTATATACTCTAGACTAGTATGTTTTGATAAAATATTTGAATGAATTCAGCTTCCAAGTTATTAGCTACATTTGGAACCTTGAAAAGATTTATTATCTAGCTAAACTGGACTAGTTAGTTCATAGCCTAGCAGCAGAAGGAAGAAGATAAAAGTTTCATACTATCGAAAGTAATTACCTAGGAGTAACATCCCGGTTCTCCATCCACCAGTTCTTCCTTTGATCGCAGGCCTCCCATGTCGATCTAGTGATCCATCTTTGGTGTAGGAAATCCAAGTATTTGCGCTGCTTCCGCTATTACTACTACTGCTACCGCCCTGTGATCAATTGAATATACTTAATAAGTTCCACATTTTGTGCTGTTCATGTATATTGCTATCTCTATCAGTAAGGTAGTGTTTGTACTGCTAATCTGCTTTTTTTTAACGATGTACCAGTACCACAAGCTCACTACAACAACCCAGTAGTTTCTTAACCCAACAAGTCAACTTGGTTGGCTAACTCAAATTCATTATACTCCTGACATATGGTAGTATATATACTTCATCAGATGCACCGTTCTCCTGACATATCTTACATGCACAATGGCTGTACAACTGATAATGTAACGTCATACTGCTAGCCCCAACAAGGTGAATTGTTCCTGATACTAGCTATGTAGGGGTGTGGATGAGCGAACGGATCGAGAAGAATCAAAGTGAACTTATTAAGGAAATTGAATGAGTAATTAAACAACCTCCGAGCTCAAACACAAGTTTTTCAACGCGAGTAAAAAGTTTAAATTGACGGATAAATGACACGCCTTGTTCACTCCAAGATATCTTAATTCAGACATTATAATTGATGAAATTCATCATCAAAGAACATCAAAAACAACCCTTTTCTTATATACTTTATTGGAAAAGGGGTGGATGGGTTTGATTGTTTGAAAACGAACGCAAGTTTGTTATAATTGAATATCAGTACATCACTATACTACGTATATATTCCCACAAATATTTGTCATTGATGATCACTTGACCAGACTTTTGTTTCTGAACATCACTACTTGCGGCTTGTATCTCACTTTTCCAAGACCAAATGATACTCAATATAAATATGATATATCACACTCAACATTGAATTTAAAAAAAAAAAATAATTGAAAGCTTCTTATTGAAGTCCTTTTTTGGATAACTCTAAAAATTGTAGAAACTATTAAATCTTGAAGGATGGTTCACCACTTTATCTATTTTTTTTTTACCATAAAAAATGTTGAATGGTACACATAATTGATCCAGTTTAATCATTTTTTATAAGAGTTTTTTTTTTTGTCAAATATTTGAGAGACAAAGTGATACTATATACTTGCACGTACTTAGTAATACACAACAATACAGGTATGAGTTACGTTATCAACTTAACTGTTATTTGATGAATACCTATACAAACGACATTAATATTTATATGTACCTCTTCCATTATTAATCTTCGAATTCATTCATTTTATTTTATCTCCTCATTTATAATCGTCATTTCAACTGTCTGAATTACCAAACGGTTCGTACTTATTGAGACTTGTTCTATAAGTAAATAGTTCCAACTTCATTATGGTACCTCTAGGCACCAAATTCTAGGAAAATTGCTTAATACTTTCCAGTCCATTTTGGTACCACCATATTCTAAGAAAATGAGTATGTCTGCCTACTAATCTACTGCTATTCACCCAATTACATCACAGATTCACGGCTTAACATTTTAAGGGATTGACAATTTGACATGGTATTACACACAAAAATAAAGCAAAAGAATATGTATCTACTGGTATTTCTAATCTTTAGACAAGAAAAATTACAGTGTAAAAGTATATGATGACGAGCAATTTTAAACACATTTTCCTTAACTAAGATCATTAGACCTATAACTTTATTAGAACGTCATATATACGGAGTAGAAATGTATAATTGTATGAGTGATGTGATATAATTAGTACAACAAAGTTTTTTTCCTTACTATTGTGAGTCGTATATGTACGCTTAGACATAATATATGGAATAATTGTCTTAAGTTGAAGAGGATGCTGAGGTCGATTTGGCTTGATTTAAAAGATCTAAAAAAAAAAGTTGAAGAGGATAGCAAGACGTTATTTTTGAGCTCTGGACCCATACTTTTGGAATTTAACCTTACACGAGCATATGAATCTATAACTAGTAAGCTTGTCGATCATGAGCTAAATCTTTTTCATGTCATCGTCAGTTGATACTGTTAACATTCCTAAACAATATGACTTTTGTAAAGGGAGCATAGAATTTTTAATTTAAAGGAAAGAAAATGGAGAATAAAAGCACACTCTACAAAACTTTATATTTAAACATTAATATCTAAGTAAAATAAAATAAAATATAGCAATTAAGCCAAAGTAATTAAAATATTACCTGGGTATCGTTACAAGCTAAAGAAGACTCATTGAGAGGCAGTTTTGTCTCCATCTATGAAATTCTCTAATCTTCCACTCTGTTCCTTTTTACAGATAAAACAGAGAAGATTGACAAAACTAACAGTGCAACTCTGTTGTTTTTTTTTGTTTTGTTTTGTTTTATTTGTATATCCTTCTCTCCCTACTAATGGAATTTTTATATTTAATTTTTTTAATATTTGTAAACTGAAGAAAACTGGTGTAAAATTGAAAGCAGGATGAAGAGGTCGACAAAAGTTGTATGAAAGTAATTAAAAAGAAACAGATTGCAGTGATCAACAAATGGATTGCTGCATGCCAGAAAGAGAGAGAAAGGTTAAGGAGGGGAGTCAAAGGGTGAGTGATTTGTTGCACCATGCAGATGCAGAGGATCTCTTGTTTTTATAGCAACCATAAAGGCACTCACATTTTTGTTTAAGGGCAATATAAACATTTTAAATTTTTCTAAAGTTTATTGTTTGGGGAATAAAGACCAATGATCATGCATGTTAAATGTAGCTAAAACAATATAGTAAGATTGTGACATTGGGGAATAGTCTAATTACTTTCATAAACAGTTGACAATGTCAAGAATATTAAATCTAGTCTAATTTTAGATTTCTTAATCAACAACTGTGCTTAGAAACTATCAACTATCAAATAAATTAGTTGGTATTCGGTGTGATAAGCTACACTATTTAACTAGTGTGAAAAACTTAAATAGTTAAAAAGCTTAGTCCTAACTAAGATATTCGGTGTGATATGCTTATTTTAAAGTACATATAGCAGACATCATAACACTAATAGTTGAAATCACAATATCTACACCTAAGATCATCACATTATACGTGAAATTATGACATATACACCTTAGATCGTAACACCTATATCTAAGATTATAAACCTTTACCTAATATTATACATATATATATATATCATAAATCATAAAATCTATATTTGAGATCATAACACCTATATATAAAATCATAATTTATTTCCATAAGATAAATAAAATTAATATTGTAACATAATATTTGCTTATATTTGTTCGATTTTTGCTTTCACTTTATGAGCAACCTTTTTCTCCGTATTTTCTTATGGTTCCTACATGTTCAATTCCTTTCTCATTGCCTTCTATTGACTTCAGCTTCTGGGGTTCTATGTATAAATAACCTTCAATTTCTTTCTCTATTACATACTGAAAATTCAAAAGAAATTAGGTTTAAACGAATAAAATTGAACGAAAAAATTAGTTTTCATACATGAATATTGGATGCACAATTGAAAGAAAATTGGAGAAATTAAAACTACGTGAATAAAATTTAAATTAATGTAGTTTGATGTAGTTGTATACACATGATTTGAATAAAGTTGAATATAGCCGATAAAATGCATAATTGAGAGAGAATTGAAGAATTTAACGCAGAGTTGAATGCGAAATTAAAAGCAATATATTTAAATGTAAAAATTTGTGTATGAAATTTGAGAAAGAGTGAATGTTGTGAGGGTGGTTAAAGGGGGTACGGCAATCATGTGAGAATAGGAGCTGAAAACAGAAAAATAATTCACTTTCTATAACATCGTATACACATCAGTCATTTCTATGAGTCTTTTTTAATAACGTCTCATCCTAATAGCACTACTTGCAGTGAGTAAAATTTTCCCCACGAATAAAAATGGTGAGTAAAATGAGTGAAAAAATATATCCCGGCAGTGTCATCCCGAGAAAACTCACGAGGAAAACAATTCAGGTGGGCCCCACATTTTTATACCGTTTTACACTTCAACGGCTATTTTCAACATTTAAACAATTTTAAAAAAAATAAAAATTACCAACGGTCATAAAAAAAAATTTCTCTATAAAATGACACCCATTTTGTTATATTTTTCCACAACTTAAAAAAGTACATTTTCCTAGTTGAATTCATTTTTCATCATTATCTACTCCCCAACTGTTATCATGCATATTTATTTTTGTAAATCTTCGTTAAGGTAAATTATTCTGCTGTTATTTTAATAAAAACGATAATAAAAATATTAGTTAAGACGTTAATTTAAAAAGATTATCAAAAGTGATAATTATTAAAAAACGCTATTGTTAACCGTTAATCAAAATGTTAATTAAAAACTATAATTATTAAAAAAAATTGCTAATTAAATGCGATAATAAAGTTAACGATAGTTTAAAAAGGCAATTAAAAAATAATTATGAAAAACGATATAAAAATACGATAATTAAATACTGTAGTTATGAACGATAACTATAACCGCTAATTAAAAATATTAAGTACATTACAAATTAATTGAAACGCTAACTACGTAATAATGACATAAATTAATTAATAACGATTTAAAATTATTAATCATAATCATACATTAATTAGAAAATTAAGTGAAATTGGTGAATATGGAAGAGAGAGAAAGTGTGGTGGGGTTTTGGAAAAAGTAAGAGAGAGATTGATGAGGAGACATTTTAATCACAAAAAAACTCATGAGGATAATTGTGTGGGATGGGTGAGAAAGTGGTTAGAGAGAGAATTAGACGGCAAAATTTTGGCCATTGCTGATAGTGGTCTAACAAGAGACGGAGTAGAATCCAAAACCTATGGTAAAATCTCTATTAGAAAAGCATTCATCAACCAATTAAGGAACAGATCTCCCAATTGGTTCGTATTACAACAGGATTTCTATTCTTTCTATTGCAATTCATTAGGCTGCTAACCTTTTTGTACTCTCTTTAAAAATCGAATTGTCTTACTTTGTCAGACTCTTCGTCTCTTTTTAATTCAACACGAAAAGGCTCTTCTCTTTATAACTTTAAGTCTTTTAGGCTTTTAGCCAACTGATACACGAATTCATATGTTTAAGATATTCCTTTTAATATACATTCCCTTAGCAATTAGCATGCCCTCTAAGCTAAAAAGTTTGGTGGTTCAAGATCATCATATTATTAATATGGTTTCTTCGAGTAAGACTTTAGATAATCGATATTTCATAGTGCCATTTACGTATTCCTGTTTCTTGGCTTCATTGGGTTGATATAATTAATGAGGATCAACCCTTAGGTGTAGAGTCTATACCCTCCATCTCCAAACATTACTTCAAGTACAAATTTTAACTTTTTTAATATATAATGGAAATTTTTTTATGAGGACAACCCAAAAATAGAAAATCCATAAAAGAATGGGGCAATCTTTGAGGGACGGATCAAAATAAAAAAAATGGGGCAATCTTTAAGGGAAGAACCAAAATTGAAAATGGGGTAATCTTTGATGGACGGAGGGAGTAATAATCTAGGGCTCATTTTAGAATGAGGCCCAAAAGTTTTTCAAAAATAAATTTTAATTTAGCACAAATAACATATTAATGTCATTTGTTTGGTCATATTTTTCTTTCATCTTCTTCACTTCACTATCCTAATATACTAGCAACTAAAGTAAGCATTAAGAACTAAGACCATCATTGAGGCTAATAAAAGTAATTATTCAAGTTTGGATTTCAACTTTAATTTTCAATGCAATAATAACTAAGCCTAATATTTTTTATTCTAAAAATTAAAATTGAAAACTAGTTACATATTACTCATGACATGTCCCTTCTATAATTCCAAATTTCCAATGTAATTTTTAAAAGCAAGTCTTTTATGTCCCTCTCTTTGCAACTCTGTTTATCACTTGTTACCAATTAGATCACGGATTCGAACTTTGAAAACAATATCTTTATGAGAATAAGGGTAGGGCTGTGTACAATTAAACATTCCTTAGACTATGCTGTAGTGAGAGTCTTGTGCATGGGTACAACCTTTATTTGTAGCTTTGTTTTATGTGTCAATTAGTTTTAGGGCTGTGTTACTTCATTAATTGTTCTAAAACGAAACTAATTGAAATTCAACTGAATATATCAGCAGTAAAATACCAAAAATGTATTCGCTACGAAACTATTTACTTTTTATGGCTTATGAATGAAGTTAAGATAAAATATGTGTTAGTTGGCATGCATATTAAAATTTACCACGACTTCAGTTGGACATATTATTACATGCATTAGGGAGCTTCCTAATATGGAGCAGCTCCAGCTAAAAATTTGTGCATGTGGTAAACTCGAGCCATATCATATGTCTACACGTCTGATTGCCACGTGGATGATCGATGAACCGGGTTTTAGAGCATACTTAGCCACAGAAAAAAAAAATGGTTTGTGAAGGACAAACCATTTTTTGGCTTTCTTAACAATGAAAAAGAAAAGGTTTATGCATGAGTGTTCATACATTGAATGGGTCTGCCAAATGAAACTACAAAATGATTTGTGTGTTTAGTGGATGTGGGCCCCAGTTATTTTTTGGCTGAAAATAAATCAAAACACAGTGCTTTGATCAAAACAGATCAAAATGCCGCATTTTGATCTGTTTTCAGTAAAAAAAATCAGATTTCTGTGCCTAAGAGCGCGACACTTGGCCCAATTACGGAGTGACACATATACTGACCGTTGGGGGTTTAACGTTACAATTTTGTAACTCAAAAATTACAATTTTGGGGTAGGGGTATTCATGATGAACTTTTTTATTTGATTCATTGTTAAGAGTGAAATTGGTAAATGGTTTGTTGTGGTGACGTGGATGAGAGAGAATGGGTGATAGTGACCCGTAAACCATTCTTTTTGTTCATGAATAATGGTGCTGGTGCGAGGAGAATGACGTGACCAACCATTTGTTTTGGCCCTACTCCTCCCTTAAGCCCTATGCATAACAGTGTTGTATGCAGAGATCCCAATGATACACATTGCCATAAGGGGTGCATTGTCACTGGCTCGTTGAAGATCTACGACTTCTAGTACAGGACATAATATATTTGGGCATGGATTTCTATTTTCTATTTATAGTAAGGTAAGTATGTCTTCGGTTCATTTTCTGACCACTAAGGCTAAGAAAGGTTTTTGTTAAGCTTTCTTTTCTTGTTATTCATCTGGAAAAAAAAAAAGGTGCATTGTCATTGGACAATTGGATGTTATGTAATCAACACTAATTTCAAAAGTTTTGGGCTGCTATATGCAGAGATCCCAATGATACAGATTGCCACAAGGGGTGCATTGTCACTAGCTGTTGAAGTTCTTTTGAATCCCCATTTGATTTTGGTGGATCTATGCCTTCTAGTGCATGACATAATATATCTAGGCATAGATTTCTATTTTCTGTGTTAGTATTAAGGTAAGTAGGTTTTCGGTGTTTAGAGCCCGATTTCTTGACTATTAAGGCTAAGAAAGTTCTTGTTAAGCTTTTTTTTTTCTTCTCGCTATTCATCTGCCAAAAAAGGGGGGGCATTGTCATTGGACAACCGGATGATATGTAATCAACACAAATTTCAAAAGTTTTGGGCTGCTATGTGTATTAGATCATTCTTCAATTGAATACTTTATTGCTCCGATATCTTTATGGAGATTTTATTGGTCCAAAATAATGAAACGAACAGCAATGAAAATTATCATAATAATTTGGACCACTTAGTTACAGATGACATAGAATTAATCTATGAATCATGAAACTCGCCAAATTTGCTACATGCTACTTTGATGTGGGCCATAAACTCATAAACATGCTGAAGAACCCTTTTCAATCAGATTTATGTTATCTATATCTTAAAACCATGGTAATTATAATGTATGGTTTCAACTCAATTTCATGGGCTTATTAGTGTCATACTTCTATACAAGTAGGCCACATTAAAGTAGGCTTGCATTATGTGGGCAACTTTTCCCCCTACACCATCAATACCTCATGTTAGTCTTGTCTCATGTTCATCTTATCAAAAATCTAGAAATCTGGTGTCTAGGCTTTTCCATCCAAATTATTTATAATATCTCTATGCCACTTGTTTTGCTCTTCTTTGATCGGAAAGTTGGTGAAAAAGTATCTCAAAATTTACCTTTAAATGTAGGTAATTCCAACTCATAAAAAGTGAACAATCGTGTAAAACTATGTGTTCATCGCCTACTTGCAATAATATCTTTGGATTTGGATATTTAGGATTTTTATAAGTGAATTGTGATGGCTATTTTTTTTGTTTGTTAAGTCATGCTTTGGTGAGAGTGTTTCAAGTAGAAATTAGTTTTTCATCAACTCATCCCAATATATTTAATAAAAAAACACAAATCTCTTTTTTTCTAAACGTTTTGTTTTTTGAATTTCTTCCCTCGTCAATTTATAAATATTATTGGTAAATGTCAACAATAATATATAGGGTTTCAAGGATATCATCCAAATGCTATTATGAAACTGTAAATATTGGTTGAGACGATCACATTAGGTGAGTGGTGTGACATTAGTAAAGTATAAAAGGTTCCCGCGCTAAAAATTAGGTTTTCGTTATTCTAGATTTCTAATTTTATTTCTTACAACTTTCTAAAATTCCGCCTTAGTCTCTGTCAATATTGAACTAAAATCTCACATTTTCTGTCAATTTCGGTTACAAATATCGCATTCTCTCTCAATTTCGCCTACATTTGCGTTCTCTCTCAATTTCGCTCATAGTCTCTTTAAATTTTGCCTGACAGTATAATGTGAGTTATTTCTTGAAATTATTGTTAGCTTTTGTTAATATTTTTTAATATAATAGTTATAGTAAAGATTAGAAGAACTTATTTTGGGAATTTATTTTGTTGTAATCTTTTGTAGTTTAAACCATTTTTTTTTTTATTTTTAGTGTTCAATGGAGAAGGGATTGAATACTTATACACAAAAGCTAAAGAAATCAAAAGCAGTTGAAGGTGAACAGACGAAATTATCATGGTTGAATGTCACGAAGTACATTAAAAAAATTTGGTCATAAACCTAAACCTAAACCTAAATTCGAAAAACAGTAAGCAAGTTTTTTTACGAATTACACTTTTTTTTTGTTTTGTTTATTTTGTATTTAAATGTTTTAGAAGTAATAATGTCTGGTATAGAAATTATTATTTTAGTTTACGTAGTTATCGTCTCAGATATACTATTTATAATCTAAGAATTAAAAAAAAATTATGAGATATAAGATTTAGAATTCATTATCTTTGGATTAGAAATTAATATCTCAGTTACAAATGTTTTTATCTTAGAAATATAAGTTATTATCTCAATTTTAGTAATCTTGCTTTTTAAGAATTAATGATCCCAGTTATAATATTTATTATGTTAGAAATAGAAATTAATATATTAGTTATATAATTTTTGATCTTGGATTTACCAGTTAAGATCTCAGTTATAGTTAGTAACATCTTAGATATAGAAATTAATATCTAAGTTATAGATATTTTGATCTTAGAAATAACAAAGTTATAGAAATTAATATCTAAGTTATAGATGTTATGATCTCAGTTATAGTAATTAACATCTTAGGTATAAAAATAATATCTAAGATATAGATGTTATGATCTCATTTATAGTAATTAAGATCTTAAATATAAAATTAATATCTCAGTTATAGATTTTTTTATATTAGGTATACCAGTTATGAACTCAGTTATAGTAATTAACATCTTAGATACAAAAATTAATATTTAAGTTATAGAAATTAATATTTAAGTTATAGAAATTAATATAAAAGATATAGATTTTCTGATCTCAGTTATAGTAATTAAGATCTAAAATATAGATTTAATATCTCAGTTATAATTTTTCTGATCTTAGGTATACCGGTTATGATCTCAGTTTTAATAATTACCATTTAAGATTTAGAAATTAATATCTCAGTTTTTGAAGTTCTTATCTTAGGAATACAAGTTATGATCTTAGAATAAGAATATATTATCTTAGGTATAAAATTTATTATCTCAGGATTATAAATTTATAGATTATATAATTTATTATATTAGTATATCTATTTATTTAAGGATAAGAAGTTATTATCTTATGTATAGAATTTATTATCTCAAGATTTATTATCTAAGGATAAGATGTTATTATCTTATGTATAGAAGTTCTTATCTAAGGATTAGATTTTATTATCTTAGTTATTATTTATAACTGTTAATATTATATCAAAGTGATTTATTTTTTATTAATTTATTGCAGAGACGGAGAAATTGAAGTTCAATCACAGTCCAACTGTTATAATTATCAGTTGATTGTCAGTAATTTTACTACAGAACAGAAGAATGATATTTTTGAAATAGGATTTAGATCTTTATTGGATTTAGATCTCAAGAAAGTGTCAAGACTTTTATATCCTTATTTGGCAAGGAATTATAATTCAAATGGTCGATTTCTAAAGTTAGCAGACAAGAAAATTGTTCAAATTAATGCTACTGATATGAACTATGTGTTAGGAATACCTTATACTAATAAAGAAGTTGAGTTAGTAAGTGGTCTAAAGAACAATGCTATGAACAGATTATCCTTTGAAAATATTTTGGAGGGATTTTTTTGGATTAAAGGGTAATAATAGTTATGTATCTATGAGTTTGTGGGAGTCTAAGTTTAAAGAATTGGAGAAGATGTTTGTATTATTTGCAATGACAATATTTGTTGCCCCAACTTCTTATAAAACATTAACATTGAATATTGTAAAATCATTGGTTAATGTTGTTGATAATATCAAACACTACAATCATATTATGGATATTCTATGTGAATCTATAAAAGATTTTCAAGAAATAGAGGCTAGGCAAATGAAGGCTATCAAGGAGGAAAAAACAAAAGGTGGTGTGAAGAGTTCTAAAAATATAAAGTCGAAGGTTATTAATGGTTGCTTGCCTGGTTTTTGTTAGCATATATTCATAGGGTTCGGTATGGTGAACCTCTATTTGTGAAGCCTTCATTTATTAGATATTGTGATAGAAAGAAGATGAGTTCTAAAGTCAAATCTTTAGAAACTAAAATTGGTCTTGGAATTCCTGTAGTAATACCTCCTTTTGTTAGTGCTGTAAAACCAGTTGATATCATTAGAAATGTATTGGAAGATGATGAAGATAAGGAGGACATTGAATTTGAAAAGAGGAAAAGAAAATTTAATAAAGTAGACACATTAGAGGATAGATGTGTTAGTAATAAGTTATTAATAATGGATTGTGAAAGAATGGAGGCTGATACAACTGGAGCTAATATTAATGAGTTGAAAACAGGTAAAGTAAGTTGTGTTTTTTATGATTTACTTTTTTTTTATTATGATATTAATAACATATAACTTTGTTTATTTTAATAATATCTTTTCTTGTTTTGGATCATTACACCCTTTGGATGTTATTTCTGAACTCAATAACAAACTAGTTCATGAAATATCAATGACAACTTCAACTTATTTAAAGAAAATTGAAGCTTTGAAGGAAGATGTTGAAAAGAAATCATCCCAGATTCCCTTTCCTAAGAAAAAAAAGATTTATACAATGATTCTAACTTTTGGAAAGTCATTGATGTAACCGTAGCAAGAGTGAATAAATTTCAAGAGGAGTTTAGTAAGAAAGTGGATTTAAGTGCATCACTAAATTATTAATTATTTATATTATTTTAAAAAAATACTATTAAACATAATTTTAATACTGCTTTTTTTTTTGTACGAAGAGATATAATTACAGCAACTCCAACAACTACTATTGAAAATAAAAATGATTCAAGTATTTTTTAGAGTAACTCCTCTCAAAAATCACCTATTCAGGATGAAGTTCCTCTTGAATTGACTGATATTTCTCAAGCTATGATCATTGAAGAAGATGATAGAAAGGTTTTTAATGTCATTGATAATTTTAAGTTATTGAGTTCATCAGAATGTGAAATGGAAGATGAACATCCAATTAAGCAAATTGGAAGAGAAGTTCATCATGAGAAGCAAAAGGTAATTCTTGATTTATTTATACGAAATTAATATGTCAGAGATAGCATCTATGATCTCAGATATAAGAATTATTATCTCAGGAATAGTAGTTATTATATCAAGATTAGCATATATTATCTCAGATATTATCTTAAATATAAAATAAATGATTTTTGTTTTTAATATTATCTCAGGTAATAGAATCTCTGGTTTTTAATATTATCTAAGGATTAGAAGTTATGATATCAGCTTTAGTAAATACCATCTAAGATTTAGAAATTAATATCTCCATTTTTAAAGTTCTTATCAAGTTATAATTTTAATTATATTTTTACTTATAATATTTATTATCTCAAAAAATATATATTATATTGGTATATAATTTATTATATCAGGTTAAAATGTTATATAATTTATAGAAATTAATATGTTAGAGATATCATCTATGGTCTCATATATAGGAATTATTATCAAGATTAGAAGTTATTATCTCATGATTATTTGCTCATATTACTCAATAACTTCTTCAAACTGCATTATTTGTCTCATATCTCTATATAAATCTAATAAAGATTGGTCACATTTCTTTCTTGCTTCTTCATTTTCTTGGCATGCTGTTTTAAGATCATAGAATACAAGAACAATATTTTGTCTTCAAGGAGTGAAGATTGATTAACTGTTGAAGAATCTTAACAATCATTACCTTTAGAAGAAAATAGAAATATTATGTTAGTATTGAAAGAAGTCTAAAAACCAATAATGTAAAATAATTAATTATTTTGCAAAACAATATAGCTTCCCCAACCACTGATTTTGCAAACCTAGTCCAACGCTTTTTAACATCTCTTTCTAAAATCTTGAAAATAGAATGAATATGCATTATTATGAGTATATGATAGCATAGTAAACCAGTTTCTTAATAGCACATACATGAGCATGTAAATTCTGTAAAAACAAGAGTGGTCATAACAGTTTTGCTCTTTGTCATATCTTCATTCTCATAAACTTCAAAAAATCTAAAACCACCTTATTCCAATAAAGGTTTCACATATGTGATCATACTCAAATCAAACTAATATAAGAAGTCATTATATATCTTTAATGTATATACTTCGGTTGCATGTTTCAATAACTTACAGTTTGGAAGTGAAGTTTTAGGTTTTTCAGTTATGCACCTAAAGTTATCATATTTCTCAGTTGATCGCCATCTTTTTACAGTATCTTCAAATACGTGAAAAAACTCAAAAAGTCTAGTACTTCTATTGGCTTTAAAAGAGATAGTCTGATTTGTTACTTTTGATTTTTGAGATGATAATATGTCAACAAATAACATATCTTTATTCAATGATGTACACCACATTTAACACAAGCTATGTAGCCTGATAAACCACTCATTGACACTCAAATCGTATATCTCTATCATTTCAGCCCACAAATCATTGAATTCTTCTTCATTATCACATCTCATTAGACATTTATCAAACATTGCTTTAAAATCATCATCATTCTTAAAGTTACCAAAATGTGATACAAATTTTTTTTTTTTTCAGATGCCAGAAGCATAACTGAAGTCTTGATGTTGAGAGGACCTATAAAAAGTAATCATTAAAATAATTATTTTATATATATAATAAAAGGTATAAAGTTTTAGAGTTTTACTATTTTTATTGCATTGCACATAGCAAGATCTTGATCGATAAAGATAGATGTTAGGACTAGACCACACATAGACTTCTTGAATGTGTCTAATAACCATTCAAATGTTTCAGTTTTCTCATTTGTAATAAAAGCAAATTCAAACACTGTTGTTCTCCAGTGGTTGTTGATCCCAACAAATGGAGCACAAATTAGGTTGTATCTGTTCTTATTGTAAGTTGTATCAAATACCAAAATATCTCCAAAACATATAAAATCTTTCAACATCATTGAATCTCTCCAAAAATATGCTACTATATCATTTAATTCTCCAAACTTCAATTTGTAAAAGAAATTAGGATATGAATCTGCTTTTTGTTGAAAAGTACCTAACAAGACTTGATTATCTCATCCTTTTACAGTTTGTATTTTATATCTTGTAATGTAATTTAAATGATCTCTTTAATTGTGTCCAAGACTTTCTTCTCCACCAACTTCATTACAAAGATAATTATATAAATCCATAGGTTTGATACCACTCTCAACCATTTTCTCAATAACTTCTCCAATATTTTCTTTGATATATCTTTCAGACTTTAGATGATGATGTACTGCTTTATCCACAAATTCATGATTTTGAGTTACATTATGATCAATAATAATGAATTTTCCTTTCTTAGAGCTCTTGAATCTGATATAAGCTTTACATTCTACCCGGATATCATTTACTAGTCTTATTTTTCAATTTTTCAAATCAGAATTAGTGTCAACATTCAATAAAGGTATATCAACATCATCAATAGTTTCATTCTTTTTTTGTTTTCCTTTACAAAATCCTTCTTTTGAGCATCGAAAGTAGTACTCTACTAATTTCCCATTAACTTTCCTAGTTATGGATTTTCTAACACTAAATCCTAAGAATCTTGAATGAGACTTGTATAGCAAAAAAGTTTCATCATAATTAGGCACTGTTTTATTCAAAAGACATTCACCAATATTTTCAGTATTATCAAATTTGTAGTAATCTTATGTATTGAATCTTGCATAAGAAATGATATATCAGTTTTAGAAATTAATATATCAGTTATAGTATTTTCAATCTATGAATAAATTTATTATCTCAGTTAATATGAAACACAAATATACACATATAAACCACACGTATATCTTGGTTATAAAACATAATGAATAAAATTATTATCTCAGTTGTAGTAATAAGGATATTAGATATAGAAATTAATCTATCGGGTATATTCATTTCTATATAAGGTATAAAAGTTATCATTTCAGTTTATAAATATTATTTTTTAATCATATATAATTCGTTATCTCAGTTATAGAATCAAACGTTTAAGATATCATATTTATTATCTAAGTTATAGAAATTAAAGTCTCAATTATAAAAAAAGATCTCAGATATTGTATTTATTATTTCAATTTATGTTCAAATCGTATACAAGTTATTATCTCATTTATAGAATCAAATGTCTAAAATATTGTGTTTATTATCTCAGTTATAGAAATAAAGGTCTCAGTTATACAAAAAATATTTCAGGTATTATATTTTTTATTTCAATTTATGTTCTGATCGTATATAAGTTATTATCTAAGTTATAGAATCAAATATCTCAGATATTTGATTTATTATCTTAGTTATAGAAATAAAGGTCTTAGATTTACAAATAAAGATCTCAGGTATTGTATTTATTATCTCAATTATACAAATAAAAGTCTTAGATTTACTTCATGAGATCTTTATATCTATACATATACCTGAGACCTTTTATTTGAATGACTGAAATAGAAAATGCATTCATTATCTCAGATATACAAATAAAGGTCTCTGTAATTAGATTTATTATTTCAAGTATTGAATTTATTATTACCAATATACAATTAAATACAACTACCAATTTATTATCTCAGGTATTGAATTTATTATTACCAATATACAATTACCAAATTCTAATATCAGATTCGTAGCAATTATTATATCAGATGTGTAAATTAAAAATTAAAGATTACCAAGTGAAAGATATTCGAATCGTATAACAATATGATAGTTACCTTCACATATCGAGTTTTTCAAATCTTCATTATTTGATTTAGAAACATCTTATATTTTCAGTTGTAATTCCTTCGAACTCGTAGCTTTGTTAGAATTTTTTAGGAATGTATTCGAACTCGTTGTTTCATAAGATTCCATAATTCTGGTAAAAATATTGCAAAAAAAAGAGAATGAAAGAGGGAATGAAATGTACAATGTAATAATGCGGCGTACTATTTCATGCTCACGGAAACTAATGCCTATTTGTCAGCCTGTTTAATTAGGTTTGTCACGCTAATAAAATATTGTGACATGTCACAGCCAATACCAGCTAATTATGAAAACCAAGTATAATACGTCCAATTACACTTTCAATAATCTTTAGTATTGAAAATTTAATCTATTTCCCTAATTTAAGAATCTAAACATACACCATAGTTTTACTTTTAATCATCATGTAAAAAAATTTAGTTTTCCACCCTTCTCTAAAGTGTTGACTTAATTCCTATTCTTCACCCATTTTAAAACACGGTTTACATCATGTGAAAATATTTCAATCTACGATTTATTTGCATTCTTTTTATTTGTCCAGTAACTACAACAATCTAATAATTATGGTGGTTGATTTTAAGAGATTTTAATTGTAAAAGTAACTAATTTAAATTTTTTAATGATGACAACTATTGGTAAAATAAAAATTTACTATGCATCATGCCTACCATAACGGATTCATTGCAAGGAACTAGAGAAGATTATCAAAAGTTTCTCGGAGCCCTACACATCTTTTTGGGGTTTGTTAAACGTCGCCTGTAAAACTCCATCTACCGCCCGTATTTTGTACATAAAATGCAAATTTGCCCTTAGTTTATATTTATATACGCTAAATGTATTTTCACTTTTACCACTCAATATCAACTAATTTTTACTCTGAGTTTTCGGTTACTACTTTCTGTATTTATAGTTTTTACTCTAAATAACATTTCATTTCTCACATTCCAAACTTTTCTTATTATTCTTCTTCTTTCATTACCTCTATTTCCTTCGGTTCCTTCTGTTCCATTCCTTCAGCTCAATATCTTCCGTTCAATTTCAACTCCTTCAGTTCCATTCCTTCAGTTCAATTTCTCTGGTTCAATTCCAACAATGTCGGATGAGGTACTGTTCTTAAGTAATTCATTTCATTTTGTTGTATATTGAACTATATGATTAAGTTAAATACGTGCATTTATATATACCATTCTACGTTTTGTATATTTATAGTTATATAATTGTGCGATAAGTGTTAGTTAATGTAGAATTAGATTAGTTAAGATGCTAATTAAAGAGAAACGTATGGTTGAGACGTTTTTATCGTTGTTTGTAACCATAAGATACATACGTTTTTAATGTGCAATGAATCGTGCAATTTGGACGTTTTTTAGGAGATATTGGACCGTCCTAATTGGACATTTAATGGACCTTTTTATTGCTTAACAAACGTCCACTTTGGACGTTTTCATGGACTTCATAAACGTCCACTTTGGACGTTCCTTTGGGCAAGAACAAACGTCCTTGTTGGACGTTTCAATGGGCCATTGTGACTAATTAAATATTATTAATATTAAAATAGTAATTACACATATTATTATTAATAAATATATAATATAATTAAAATAATAAATTATGAGTACTATAATTAATAAATATAGAATGTAATTAATACAATGAAATTATGACTAATTATACGTATTATTATTAATATAAACCTATTAATATTATATGACTAATTACTAGTATTATCTAATTAATACGTACTATTATTAACTAACTAAATATTAAATAATTAGATATGCTTAGTACATTATATAGTATTAACTAATTTAATACGAAATTTTAATTACGACTATACATATTATTAAATATTAATTAATTAATATGTATTATTATTATTAATATTCTGTAATAAATATTAACTAATAATTTAATTTTTAAAAAATATATATGCATTAGAACCGTGTAAAATATACGGTTCTACCTAGGTTATGCATATATATTTTTTTTCATCTTCTTCTTCAAGCACAAAATAACCAAATTCAACAAAATCAACAATGGCGATACAAACAACGTATTCCTAAAAATCATTATACTCCATGAAAAATAACTTTAAATTGCTTCAAAATCAAAATAATACATATAAGGAATCGTAAATTGCTAAAAACATAAAATAATACATACTTTTGAGGATGAAGAACCCACTAATCTTCTTAGAGCTTTACTGACAACTCTACTTATTTTTCAATTCAAGCTTTGACTTGGTTTTTTGCCCACTCTTGACATGGTGAATTTTTGGAAAAAAAAAATTGGTTTTATGAAAGGGTTTCTTAGGAGAGAAGTAGATGTTTGAGAGAGTTTGAGTGAGTGAATGATGGAAAAGTATTGAAAGAGTGATATAAATGAGTTTATAAGAGATAGGAAAAAAGAGTACAAGTAAGTGAGTAAATGGATTAAATTAGGTCACTAAATTTAAACATTATGTAAATAATAATTTTGGTTAGTAAATAGGTTAAATTACATTAGTAAATTAAATTATTAAATTAGGTTAGTAAATATGTTAAATTTGATTAGTAAATTAAATTATTAAATTAGATTAGTAAACTAAAACATTAAATAATTATTATATATGTTTAAATAAGGTTAAATTAGATATATAATATATAAAGGCAAAATCGTAAATAATGTGTAAAATAAATACGGACGATAATTGGATAATAAACTCACTAAACATGTAACGCAACCCGTTTAGGCCTCACCCACACCCCAATCCTCATCCTCTATCTCGCTCTCCCTTCTTCTGAAGCGTTGTGCTGATGGTGGGCGTGGCGGGAAGCTTAACTAACACATTACTACTTTATCGCTTCAAACTAACAACACTCTCCGCCTTACGACAACTTCGTCAACCCGGAAAACTACGACCTCATGTCACCTTTGCTGGATTCCATTCCCCATTATCCTCTAATTTTTGCACTACTCAATTCAATTCTCGCAAAACCCAGATTACAGATGTTGGAAAAGTGGATGATTTGATTATATTGGGGATTGAAACGAGCTGTGATGACACTGCTGCTGCTGTTGTAAGTCTTTCGCTTTGCTATGATTGATAAAATTGATTGCTGGGTTTATGTTTTGATTGATGAATTTGAGGTGGGTTTCTGTTAAGATTGATGAATTGAGATGTTTTTTTTTTATTTGTATTTTTTATTGATGAATTTGAAATATGGGGTTGTTTCAGGTGAGAGGAAATGGCGAAATTCTGAGTCAAGTTGTGTCATCTCAGGTACAAATGAACTTTTGCTGAATGATTTTGTTGATTGTACTTTCAATTTTTATGTGACAACATGGGATACATTCTCGGTTCATGCTTTGACATGTTTTCGGGAACAAGGCTTTGATTTTGTTGTTGTTGATAAAAACATCAACTTTTTATCGCATTTTCACTTAAGTTGCCATCACCCATGTAATGGGTTTGATGAGTTTATGAACCACCAATTTGATTACTTGGTTGATGAGTTATTGCGTGTTGATGCATAGATAAGCTGGCTGAATTTTGAAATGTTAGCTGTAGAGAGTGTTCGAGAGTCGAAGGGAGTGTTATGTTTCTATTAAGAGATGGAGATAGCTTAGTGAATCCTAGGGTTTAGCGTACTTAGGGCTTTTAACTTGGCCTTCGCTGTTTAGATTTTTGCTGTTTCAACAAAATGCATTCAAATATTTAATTAATTGATTGTCAAGAATTATTTGGTTTGATTCGATTTTTAACTAATGCTACACACTCGGATGAAGAATTCATCTGTTAAAGGGTTGATTTTCAGAACTCAAATTTATTAATTAGTGGTGGATCGGCATTTTCAAATGAAAATTAAGAGTACATTGGTAATAAGGAATGGAGAATATAGTAATGGGCTGGTGCACTCACTAAATGGGACATTGGAAGTTTACAATGATGTTCACTTTGTGCCTTTGTGGTTTAGCTAAGAAGATCTATAACTGATGCTTTTTCATTGAAACTACTTCTGTATGTAGGTTAACTTTTTGTTTGCTGATGATCACTAGGACTACCTATGGTTTGCCCTCTTTTGATATTGACCCTATTGATGTGTTAATGCATTATAGCTTTCTGGTATCTTGTTCTCTAGGGGTAGTGTATGAGCTCTGTAGTACATGTTCCTTTATGAAATAGAGGTAGTTTAATTTAAGGAACTATGATCCTGTTTACTTATGTCCTAATTTTTTTGGGTGCTTATGAGCTTATCAAGGCAGATCTGCTTGTCCAGTTTGGAGGAGTTGCCCCAAAAATGGCTGAAGAGGCTCATTCAAGGGCCATCAATCAGGTATTACATTTATCTGACTTGCTTCTGCTGTTTATAAGTTACTCTTTGGGTCTCAACATTTATATGTGCAATGACCTGGGTATCTTCCACAATCATCCTTATAAATGAGAATGATCTGCGGCATCACTGCAAGGAACCCCCCCTGTCTACCTGAGTTTTCCCCAGTCAACCTTCTGATATGTTTTCTTTTGAGTCATTTTGCTAATATGCTTCTTATATTCCTTTTCGAGCTGTCTCTGTGCTCTTGCTGCTACCATAGGTCTTTTTTTTTTCTGGTTATGTTTGGAGGCTACTTGAGTCTTGACCCGCCAAAGCTTTTCCATTATTGGGATTTGCACTAGGTAGTTGTTATTGAGAAAAGAGGATCTCCTTCTCTTTATACTCACACGATCCACATCATCATCTAGGGGGCCACCCAATTGGTTGGCTCTATGGAAAGGAAAGGTGTTCTGCTGCTTGATATTTCACAGTTATGGATGTGATATGAAGCCAACAAGATCAGTTTGAATATTAACGTTCTTCCAGCTGCTCGGTGTTGATTCTGGTAGTGATTATGTGGGGGAGAATACTGCTGTTATGACAAATGATGAGATGTGTTATGGACTAGTTTGACTTGCTCTTTGGAATGTTGATGTCATTGCATTGGCTGTTCCCTATTGGCCATTACTTGTATAGTTTTATTATTAAAGTTGGTCATGAACCATGTTTTAACCTGCCACTCCCTCTCTCCTTGTTCATGGAGAAATTCACTCGTGTTGTTGTAGTCATATGACTTATTCATCTGGGTTCTCAAGTATAGGAGTGATGTATATGGTTAAAATGTCCTATTACCACTCATATCTTATTCTATTCCTTTCTTTGCCATATGCAGGTGACACAATCAGCACTTGATAAAGCAAATTTGACGGCTAAAGATCTTTCTGCAATTGCAGTTACCATTGGTCCTGGATTAAGTCTTTGCTTACGTGGTAAAGTATTTTGTTGACCATCTGTTTGTTGAGTCTTATTTTGCTACTAAATAGTAAAATAGCTTACATTTTTTTTCCAAACCTAGAGAATGAGATTAGATGCCATGTGTAAATTGAAACCTTAAACGGTCAAGGGTATGGTTGAGTAATCTGGTTGACATGGTTGATTATCAGGTTTTCGACGCTCCTCCACATTCTTTTTGGCTGATACCCTGGACTATGAATTAGAATGAGTGATATTCTTGGCTACTTACAGTGAGGATGAGGATTCTGTTTTGGTAGTTTTACATTCTTGGCTTGATTCCTTTCTTGGTGCTAATGCACGTATTCTGGAATGGGCCAGGAATAATATCTTCGTACTGTCAACCGAGCTGCAGTCTTGTTGCATTATGGTGTTGGAACTGGGCATAATGTCGTGTCACTTGTATGTGGGATGTGAAATTTTTCCTCTCTTTGTCTCAGGGTGGTTGGGGGAGGGGAGGAAGGAGAGTAAGGCTGGGAAGAAGAGACAAGTGACTTCTATTATTGGGAATGCTTCTTGTGAGCCATATGTTTTAGAGCTTTTAGGTATCATCTTTGTTAGAGAATTTGACTTTTTCTTTTTTCGATACTTGTCATATGAATGTAGTTGGTGTCCGTAAAGCTCGAGAAATTGCTGGTAGCTATCAACTGCCTATAATCGGTGTGCATCACATGGAGGCACATACTTTAGTAGCAAGGTATGGCTGACATACCTGCAACAGACATTACTGCCTAATGCGTGGCATTATATGTTGAATTTTTGTATTAGTTATGTAATGGTTTCTTGTTCTTTACTTAGTATGTGGATTTCATGGAGTTCTGATTGATTAAAATACTGTTTCTTCTTTGTTAATAAAAGGTTCTATTTGCTGTTCCACTTTATGGTTTTTCTGTTTTCCAGGCTGACAGATAGATACCTAGAGTTTCCCTTCATGGCACTGCTCATTTCAGGTAATGTTGATCGCTTGATGTCATTCTTTTGCTCCTTTCTCTTGAACCATGATTTTCCATTGTCAATCTGGTATGATGAGTCTTATAGCTCCAAGTATTTCCATGTTCCAGAAACTGAACAATCTCTCCAGTCTCCCACAGTCCTAATCATCTTAATCAGTAAAAAAAAAAAAGCTTCTTATATATTCTAATAAACATACTGGTCCATGGATTAGCATACGTTGGAAATTATGCCCCGTGTTCGAAAAAAAGTGGAGGGGAACTTGACATCCGAAATAAGATTGATTATTATATATTTTAAAGGATGATAAACAGTTATCAAAATGCATGTGGCAGTTTGTTGCAATGATCTTCTTGGCACTCAGTGAAGAATACTTTTGAAAGTTGTCAACTGCTAATTATTACCAGATGATTTAGATTCCTTTCCTCATGGAATAAAGGTTTATATCTATTAGTGTATTTTAGCCTATGATTTAAGATTGATATAATAGTTCAGATGAGTACACTTTATGGGTGGAAGTCCCAGTAACACTGCTTAGAGATTGTGCTTCAACTGTTCATAACAATCTCCATGTTTAAATTGTTCAAAAGAAACTTGTTGGGAACTTGGAGTATTAATGATTGAGTAAACTTTCTTTAAGCTACGTTTGAATATCAGGAATTGCTAGTTGATTTCTGTTCTTTTGTCTCCGCAATTTGCTTTGCGTTCTTTTGTCTTTTAACCATAACATGGTAGTTAACTTTGGAGTGAATGAACTCTATTGTTGGGTTTCACAGGCCTTTCTGAAATTATTTGATTGTCTTTTGTGATTGCCTTTCTGAAATAATTACATGTTGTGTAAGCTTCTCATCAGGTTTTTATTACTTGCTGAGAAAAGTATTTGGCTTAGATGGTTCTGAATATCTCGTAGAGTCTAATTTCTCTTTCTAGGAGGACACAATCTTCTGATTCTTGCACGTGACGTGGGCCATTACATACAACTGGGGACAACCATAGATGATGCAATTGGTGAAGCATATGACAAGACAGCAAAGTGGCTTGGCCTTGATATGAGGAGGTGTGGGGGTCCTGCCTTAGAGGAGCTTGCTCGAGAGGGTGATCCCGAGTCTATAAGATTCAAAGTTTGTTTCTTTTATTTTCTTTAACATTTCCTCAGTACATTTTGTAGATGATGTACTTCAGGCTTTCCATAAGTCGTATTATTGGACTATGTTCTTCACCAAATTTCGTTTACCACTTTTTATTAGACTCCAATGCAACATCACAAGGATTGCAACTTTTCTTATGCTGGTTTGAAGACTCAAGTGAAGCTGGCAATTGGATCAAAAGACATGTAAGTATCTACAACCTGCAAGGAGCATGGCTGTTCATTTCTTGACCTCCTTTGATATAGCCCATTGGGAATCATACTGGGTGTTGTTTTTTGTAGCTTAGGGTAGGGGAGCACCAAGTCCGAAGTGTCTTAGTTAGTGGAAAATTTGGAATTAAATTACTACATCAAATTACTCGCTGTTTCGCATTGTAGCATCTAGTTTTTGATGATGCAATTCCCTTTATTCTTTTCTTGATCTTCCTCAAGTTGTGGTTAGATTGTTTCTAGCTGTTGCTTATGTTGGAATAGTTGAATAGTGACTAGCCTAATAATGAACTTGGTCTCCAATTATTCATAAGTCTTAAACTGTCCGCAGCGATGCCGGAATTCCACTTTCCTTAGCAAGTAATCAAGACAGAAGGTCTAGAGCTGACATTGCTGCTTCTTTCCAGGTTATTACCGTATACCAAAGTGCTCTTTCTTATTTTGGTAACTCAATGTTGCTCTCTTGACTTTGAGTCTCTTCCTATGTGGATGGCTCTTTGTGTAGTACGGAGTAATAATTTCATTTGCTGATGGGGGAAAATTTTCATGCAGCGAGTTGCAGTGTTACATTTGGAGGAAAGATGTGAAAGAGCTATTGAGTGGGCATTGAAAATGGAGCCATCAATTAAATATTTCGTAAGCAGTCATTGATTGGTTTATGACCTGCCACTAAACTATTTGCTTTTGGTTCTGATCAGAGAATTTTTTAGGTTGTCTCAGGTGGTGTTGCATCAAATCAATATGTGAGAGCAAGACTTGATCGAATTGCCAAGAATAAAGGCCTGCTGCTTGTTTGTCCTCCACCCAGCCTTTGTACTGACAATGGTAAAATCACTCACTGTCTTGCATTCTATTTCACCTATAGTTTTTTCCTTACAATGCTAAGAAAAAAGAGAGAAAATATCAGATCCAGATGGGTTGATGAGTATCTGAAAGATTAACCCAGTTACTTCAAAAGGTGTCATGGTTGCTTGGACTGGCATTGAACACTTACAGATGGGAAGATTTGATCCTCCACCACCTGCTGATGAACCTGAAGATACAGTGGTACGTTCAGATAAAAAAAAACTTCTTACTTTTGTTTCTATGGCTGTGTTTGGTTGAGAAGAAAATAATTTTTACGAAAACTGGTTTTCCCATTTAGCCTTGTTTGGTCTGTAAAGGAGTAAATAATTATATTAGGCTGAAAATAGTTTCCAATGGGTGGAAAATGTTATCATAGTCTAAGAAAGAAATACCACATTTCTTTCCCTGTCCCCTCCCTCCTCTCCTCCCCTCACCTCCCCTCCCTTCCGTTTCACTTTCTATTTTTCTTTCGCAATGGCTAAGCAAAGGGAAAGGAGTTAGAAGCCTGATTTCCATTGAATATTGATATCAATTTAAATGTTTTCCTTTAAACTAAACTCAGCCTTGCCTTTCCTTTCCTTTTGTACTGCTTATTGTAAAGTACTCTCCTGCTATTCGAACAAACAGTTAGCTGAATATATTGACAAGGATTTTGACTGTGCTTACACTATCATGTGGTATTATAGTATGATCTCCGACCTAGATGGCCTCTGGGGGAGGAATTTGCTGAGGGAAGAAGTGAGGCACGCTCCATGAGGAAAGCCAGGATGCATCCATCTCTCACATCTATCATCCAAGGCTCAGCCCAACAACTCTTGTAGCATCTACTATGATCTCCCAGCTTCTTCAATTGAGTGATTATATAATACAAGACTATGTTCAACATAAAGCCTTGAAGACACTCATAGTCAACTATCTTGGTATCTACTTCTATGCATACTGTCATCAACAGCTAACATTTATTACCCTGGAAGATGGAGAATGATTACTCTGTATTTTTCAATGGGACTGATCGGCGTAGGCTTTGTCCAATCTACAACAGGTTTATTGATGAATAGTGAACAAATATACTATAGGGGAAATGTTATCATTGTAGAAATGTTATCATGTGTATTATTGGACCTGGCAATCTATCATTCAAAGTTTTCAAATTTTGGGACTGATGTATTACATTTATTCAATTATTTTAGAGACAAAACTAACATTACTCTAGCTCTCTTATCTCGATGGATTCAAAAATATGGAAAGTATAATCAATTCTTAACTGTCAATCTCAATCAACACTATTAATTAAGGCAACTACTATATATTTGAAAAAATTAAAAAATAAATCAACTAGCTAAATGAATATATCTTGGAAAATAAAAAGGAAATTGTCAATGCTGCATGCCCAATACTTTGAAATAATAGTGAACGGTGGTGGATTAATAATATGGGAGAAAGCGAAACTGCAAATGAATGATATCTTTCATATCATTAAGATTGGGCGCTTTACATTAGACATGTGCTATTGTGCATGTTTTATGATATATAAATATATCATATTCATATATGCCAATTATTCAACATTACTTTCTCATACTCTCTATGATATGAAACCATAATGTAACAAAGTATTACAGAAATTACATAATGCATCTACCACTTTGTTGATTTGGCGCCAATTGGAAGAGAGAAAACGAAGAAAGCGGCCAATGGAGGTGATGTGGATGGCGATATCAGGAACACATAGGAGGAAACTGATATCAGCAGGCTACACTTCTTTCGCCTCTCTTTCTTCCGTACCTGCTTCTCATCTCGCCCAAGGTTTTGTCTTCTTCCGCTTCCTTAACCCTTTCCTTCAATGTTTTATGCTCCTTATTTGGGTTACATTTGAGTTTAGGTTTTGTATTCTCTATTAATTATCTGGGTTATGCAAAGATGTCAGCTTTTTATTGGATTTTGACTGCTATTTTAAATAATTGTTGGGTTTTATTGTTTTAAGGGTGCCGTCTTCCAACTGTTCGATGAAATGTCTAGCTGGTTTCACTCTATCATTTCGTTGTTGTGCTGAGAATTTTGTTGATTTTGGATCTTTGACGCGTTTATGTGATACCCTTTTTCGTATTGAAGTTCGCTGGGGAGTGGGAGACTGGGAGGGTGAGGGTAATGAATGGAAGTTAGTTGATTTAATTAGATTTTCCGGGTTGGGACTGGTGTGGTATTAGTTTGCTGCAATCACGTGCAAATTTAAATGTCTTAAAGCTTTGATGAATATATTAAGCGAGGTTAATTTTGTTTGCTATTATGGTTCTCAGAATTATTAAACTATGGTGATCCTCAAACATACTCTGTAAGATGCAAGGATTCTTTATTCTGGTGAATTTTTGCGGGTTTGAGTTTAATTTTGTGCACCGAAATTCGTCTCTCGTTTGATGAGAGTTATTATAAGTGGGTACCTAAGTCAGTTTTGTGCGGGATACTTTACCCTCGCTATATACCTATTATCTTTCCCTTTTTAGTCATTGTCAACTTCTCCACATGTTATATGTCTAGATTAGACCTATAATATGTGTTTCTCGCCTGTTAGCCAGCAAAGCCTTGAGGGCAGTTAAATTGTTAAGTGGCTCATGCTTAACTCTTTAAGGCGTTACAATTTACAGTCTTTACACTCTAATCCTTCATACACTTGTTATTGCTGCTGCTCCTTGTGAAGGAAACTCTGACTTATTAGCTATCATATGTTATGATGGTTCTTCTTGTTTTGTTCCTTTTATTTTTTTTTAATATTGGTAATCAATTATCATTTTTCATGTGCTCTTTCAAAATGAAGTCGGACGTTGTATTTCCGACAGATTTGAGTATTTCCGAAAATGAAGCTTTAGAGATATTGAAGGCTGCATCACATAGCAGCAGATTAGACACATCTGGTGGAAATCATGCTATACTTAAAGGTAACATTATTGTTTTCTACATCAATTGCACCTAAATTCTTTTGAAGTATTTTTATGTGTAACCTGCTAGTAACACCCATGTTAGAACTGTTGTATTTTATTTGCAAGATTCTGTAATATGATGTCCCAACATCTATGAAAAATTATGAGAGTATTCGGCAATGGTTTACAGACTGCAACTCAGAAAGTTTGTCTTGGACGTCTCACAATGATTAAAATTGTATAATGTAAATAGTTACTAGGCTCATAGTCTCACTTTTGTTAGCCATGTGCCTATAATACAAGTATAAGAAATGGAGTACTGGGTTGTAGACAAGTCCCAAAAATAGGGATCTGATTGAATTGAACTGGTTTCAGACTAATGGGCCCTAATCTCCATATACTCAGATTCGTTACAACTTATTTGCTGAATGTTGGTAACCAAGTTTCTAGGTTTGCATTTTTGAAAAGGATCTTATTTAGTGATGAAGAATACCGATGGTATGAAGTTTGCGTATGCTTCACTTGCAACTTACATGTCCCCTTTTCTATGGATATTGATGTGCCTTAAAAAAAGAGCTCTCTTCCTTTTCAAGTGTATTGAACATGACTGATACACCTAGAAATTTTTTGCATGTTATGTGGTGACCACTTCAGGCTTTGGCCACTTCTCCGTTCTTTGTTTTTTGAACTTGAGGAGAAGTGACTTTATTTGAGATAACTTGTAATCTCTGTTGTAGGTGCTCAATCTGCTTGGGAAATGTTGCATGAGGACTCATGTACACAGATCATTACATCTTCTGCAGATGTTGATGACATCCTTGGTGGTGGTATAAGCTGCAAACAAGTTACGGAGATAGGTATATCGTCCTCTACTTTATGCAAAGACAGCAATGCTGACATAAAACACTTTTTCTGAGTACTGCAATTTTCTCTTCTTTTTGTATGTGGGGTGATCTGCATTGCTGAAGTAATTTTGTTTCATAATATAGGTGGAACACCTGGCATAGGCAAAACACAATTTGGGTAATCAGCCAAAAGTATTTTCATACTCTAGTTTTGTCATGCATAAATATTGGTGTTGTATTCTTGAATAAATTTCAGGATTCAACTTGCAATTAATGTCCAAATTCCAGCTGACTTTGGTGGTCTAGGAGGGAAAGCAATTTATATAGGTGAGTCATGGGTGCTCCACTCTTCCTGCTTTTCTTATGCTTGAAACTAAACTGTGTTAATGTATTTATAGATACTGAGGGAAGCTTCATGGTTGAGCGCGCTTTACAGATCGCTGAAGGATGCGTTGAGGACATGGAGAAGGATAATTACTTTCGGCAAAGAGATATCCAGCCTATTAAAGACAAATTGCTTCCCAAAGATTTCTTGGCCAACATATTCCATTTTAGGATCTGCAGTTACACTGAGCTAATTGCAATGATAAATCATCTGGACAAATGGATATCAGAGCATAGAGATGTAGGCATCGAACTGATACGTAAAAGATTTGATACTCTGTACATTACTGCTTTGAGGGTCCTCATCTTTTGTTTATCTTTTTTGTCATTGTCCTGCTCTACTTGATCCAGGGTTCTGCCCATTGAATCTAGATATGACACCCTCTTTTCGGAATTAGTTGGCACATTGTCCTAACCCTTTGTAACTAAGATATGACAAAAAAAAATTAGAAAAGAACCTTAGTGGTGTATCATTTAGTTGATTACATAGTAATAAGCATGACTATATATTAGGAAAGGTGGCAACTATTATGTGCAACCTTAAAAGATGTTTGTGACTATTAATTCTGGGAGTACTGGTTTAGAAAATTCTAGATCTATGAAAGGAGAGATTGAACCAAATGTCGGATGTTTCAGGTTACATCTAAAACCATTTCCTATATTAATCTTTTACTGAGTTCAGTGTCCCTAGAAAAAGTAAATTCACGGTAGTGACTTAAATATTTTTTGGTCTTTCTTTGACAAACTGATATTTTAAATTATTGCACCAATATTTCATTTTCTTGTTATACGGAGTATGATTGACTTAAGTTTGTAAATCTTTCAGGTCAAATTGGTTGTAATTGATAGTATCACATTTTATTTCCGTCAAGATTTTGAGGACATGGCTCTCAGGACTCGCATTCTTGGTGAAATGGCACTGAAATTGATGAAACTTGCACAGAAGTTCAATCTGGCAGTAAGTGGATAGTCTCTCTCTTGAATGTTAGTGTCTGGATGATGGCATATGCTTTCCCCATTAGTATGGAGGGCATAGCAGAATTAGATGTAACTGAAAGAGTTTTCTCTTATCTTAGTTGCACAAAGTGAGAAAACTACATATGTACTGCTCTGGAACTTATACTTCTTTGTCAACTCAGAAATATACTACTAGATGACTCGATCCTAACGCATGTCCATTTAGAATTTTAGAGTTATCATAAAAAAATTATTTATTCATAGATAGAGAGTTTTGATGAATACATATAGCATAATCCAGAATTTGTGGGTAAAAATGTTCAAAAAAGATGCAATGAATTGAACAGTTGAACTATGTAGTGCTCAGAGGACCAACATTGTCACCTCTGTCCGCTGCATGGAGGGAAAGGAACTGGATTTGATTGGTTATTTGTATGTTCCTTCAGGTGGTTTTGATAAACCAAGCGGCAACCAAATGCGCAGAAGGTTTATATCAACTGACTCTAGCATTAGGTAACAATTACCATTTCTGATCTCCTTTCCTCTTGAATTACTACTGGCTTGCACCATGTGTTTCCTTGTACGTAAAGTGTAGTGTACTTTTGATAGTCATAGTGAATGATCTTTCCTAGCAGGTGACAGTTGGTCTCATGCAAGTACAAACAGGATCATCTTACACTGGAAAGGGGATGAGCGTTGTGCTTATATTGACAAGTCGCCCTCTCTTCCATCTGCCTCTGCCCCATATTCTATCACAACAAAGGGTATCCGAAACTCTAGTAAAAATTTTAAAAGAATCAAAATGATGTGAACGTATTTCTGTTCAGCTGGTTTCAAGAGGCTGGAAATGGTTTATTTTTCTACTGTTTGGATAGCTAGTATGTGTATCACGGTCGATTTTTCTCTTGAAGTATTCCAGGCTTGGTGCTTATGCTCTACTTGCTCGTCAGACTGGTTGAATATTTAATATGAGAAGATTGTTGATGATCCTAGGTTTATCTTGGAGATATGTATTCCTTTGCATATCTCCTAGTATGAACATAGTGGATCAATTTAAACAAATAGATAGAGAAAAAAGAGCCATTTGGAAATTGAGCAACCAAGTGTTATGATCTTAACCCTAGTAGTGACTATCTCTATCACTCTATGTAACAGACTAACAGATACCAAGTATTTAGTATCACTATTTGAAAAACCTGATAAAATTCTCTTATATATTTTTTTTCTGTGGGCTCTCATCCTTGATCTTAATCGTATATGATTTCTGTTCTTTCCATTGTCCCAAAGAAGGAATAGTCTTGTTTAGGGGGTAGTGTGTAAGGGAGCAATTCATACATTCATCGATTTTAGGGTTCAGGTTTCACTATTATTATTGACTGATAATTACAACAAAAAGACAAATAAATTTAGCAGTGTATCAATTCATACAGTGTAAGATGAGTATGCTACTAAATTTTCACCAATTGATACACTGCAAATCTCATACAATATCAATTTAGCAAATCAAACGTAGCATACTCATACAGAAAATTTGTAAAACCCAAAACACACAACTGAATAAATTAGATTAGTGACTACCCCACACCCCCAAAAGTCATACACCAAAGTTGAAGCCACCTTTCCCACTAATCAAACCTTGAGCTTGAGAGTTTAGACTTGAGGAACCTTCCATGTTCAACCCCTCTTCATTCATACCCTTAAACTCTAGGGAATGATCCAAAAAAACCATCGCAGATGACCCATGAAATGATCTCATCAACTATCAATAATACTGAAAGTTTATGTTGTTAAACTAACTTATTAATACTATATGATCTCATCAAATATTAACACTATATGCTAAGAAATAATTATTCCACCAACCCACCAATAATATCAGTCAACGGTTCTGATCTTCCTCCTCCTCAATCAAACGGTCACCAACCCCCCATTTTAAAGTTGGAAGAGTTGTTGGCTCATTTCTCTCTCTCTCCTAACTTCACTAATACCCCACCATAAACCTCTCTGCTTCCTGTGTAGACTAACAAAGATGACGACTTCCCTTTCACTCTCCCAAGCCATCTCAGCCCGCGCAACCACCGCCCCCCACCACCCTTCTACCCCCTCCCACCACCTCCCTTCCTCCCTATCCCTCTCCTCCTATTCCTCCCTCAAATCATCTTCCTTCTCGCTAAAATCCCATCAGCGCGTAGCCCCACGCGCCACCGTTCGCGCCTTGGCGGTTGATTCCCTCAACAAGCCGGCCACCTCTGAAGACACCTTGATCGAGACGTCGGTGAACGCGATCCGGTTCCTGGCGATCGATGCCGTCGAAAAGGCGAATTCGGGGCACCCGGGTCTACCAATGGGTTGCGCTCCGATGGGTCACATTTTGTACGATGAAGTGATGCGGTATAACCCGAAGAACCCGTATTGGTTTAACCGTGATCGCTTCGTTTTGTCCGCCGGGCATGGGTGCATGCTCCAGTATGCTCTCCTTCACTTGGCTGGCTATGACAGTGTCACTGTAATTTCCCACTCTCTCTCTCTGTCTCTTAAAATTTTGCTGCTTGTGTTGGTTTGATCGGTGGGGTGAAATGGGCATTTGTTGTTTTGATCTGGGTGTCTTTCGTCTGTTTGGATATTGTGATCTTGGATGCATATGCTGATATGCCTACATGATACGTTATTGTTGTGATTGTGATGTCTGATTGTGGTATTATTGTTGTCACATTGATCAGGTCTTTTTGAGAGTGGGCTCTAACTTAGTTTTGATGATGCTGACTTGGATTTTTGTAATTTCATTGATACTTTGTGTTTTCCGATGCCTTTTTGACTACATGTGAATTTGTGTGACATGGACTGCTGCTTTGATGCGAGGCAAAGAGATAATGAAATTTGATGTGCTAGTGCCACAACTGGATTATCCTAGCTAGAAGTTTGGGAAAATGAAACTTTTGGGTGCATTCTCGTGTTTTTTACTAAATTACTTAGCCCTTTGTGCTCTATGAATATTTAATTTGTTGTCGAATTTGTTTGACATGGTATATTGAGTTAACGCTACGTGAAAGGATAGTGCAATTTGATCATTGAACATACGATGTTTAAATTTTATATGCTGGTGCCATTGTTGGATTGTTGTGGCTAGGTGCCTAGGAGTTCGGGGGGGGGGGGGGGGGGGGGGGGGGGGGGGGGTGGCTTGACTTGTTATATGGGGCTTTAATTTTGGATTATCTAATTTACTTTTGATGGTGCTGGGTTTTTCTATGTTCATTTTCGTCTCAGCTATGTTCCATTTTCGGCTAGATTGTATGAAGCTCATTTATTAATCATTGGGAATTACCTTATTTCAGGAAGAAGATTTGAAGAACTTTCGTCAGTGGGAAAGCAGGACTCCTGGTCATCCCGAGAATTTCGAAACTCCTGGGATTGAAGTTACCACTGGTTGGGACTTGTGCTTTAACTTTGACATTGTCTTATTGATATTGTAGTGAACATGTACCATGTGTTTTGTATGTCTGTTCATATACCTTACGGTTTTGCAGGTCCCCTTGGTCAGGGTATTGCCAATGCTGTTGGGCTGGCACTTGCAGAGAAGCACTTGGCTGCTCGGTTTAACAAGCCTGATATGGAGATTGTTGATCACTACACGTATATTTTTTTTTAATTCTGCATATGCTCTAACAAGTGGACAATGTTTCTCATCCTGATCACGCCTTTGATGCTCTTAGGTATGCTATACTCGGGGATGGTTGTCAAATGGAGGGTGTTTCTCAGGAAGCTTGCTCCCTTGCAGGGCACTGGGGACTTGGAAAGCTTATTGCATTCTATGATGATAACCATATATCCATTGATGGTAGCACTGATATTGCATTCACTGAGGATGTTGACAAGCGATTCGAGGCTCTTGGATGGCACGTGATTTGGGTCAAGAACGGGAATACTGGCTATGATGAAATCCGAGCTGCAGTAAGAGAAGCTAAGGCTGTAAAGGACAAGCCGACCCTAATCAAGGTGCATATTTTTGTTTCAATGTTCGGTTGTCTAATGCATTTGTTGATAAGTATTGTTGTTTCCATGTCCTTTGACCTTTCTTGCGTGGATGAGTCATATTCCTGCTTTTGAGTATTAGTGGTATAATCAAATGGCTCCCAACTCTGTTATGATAGGTGACTACAACTATTGGTTTTGGATCCCCAAACAAGTCAAATTCATACAGTGTTCATGGGAGTGCCTTGGGAGCTAAGGAAGTGGAAGCAACAAGGAGCAACCTTGGGTGGCCACATGAGCCATTCCATGTACCTGAAGATGTTAAGAAGTGTGTCATTGTGAATGATTTTATGTTATTTTCTGTTTCGTCTGAACCAATTTATTATGTAGATTGAATGCTTATCTTGGTTTCCTTGCAGACATTGGAGCCGCCACACCCCTGAGGGAGCAGCCCTTGAAGCTGAATGGAAGTCTAAGTTCGCTGAGTATGAAAAGAAGTACAAAGATGAAGCTGCAGAGTTGAAGTCTATCATTACTGGAGAATTACCCTCTGACTGGGAGAAGGCACTTCCGGTTAGTCTTGATTTACATTTTAAAATTGTTTGATACCTCAACAGAATTTTAGATTCCTTTGAAATCTAAATGTAATTGAGAAACAGTTTTTTCTGAATTCTATACTCTCTGTAGTATGACTAATTATGTGAAATTCATGTTTTTGCATCTTTTACAGACGTACACCCCAGAGAGCCCTGCTGATGCTACCAGAAATTTGTCTCAACAATGCCTGAACGCTCTTGCCACAGTTCTTCCTGGATTTCTTGGTGGAAGTGCTGACCTTGCTTCCTCGAACATGACTTTGCTGAAGATGTTTGGGAATTTCCAGAAGGATACTCCTGAGGAAAGGAACCTTCGATTTGGCGTTCGAGAGCATGGAATGGGATCCATCTGCAATGGGATTGCTCTCCACAGCCAAGGCATGATCCCGTACTGTGCAACTTTCTTTGTCTTCACAGACTACATGAGAGCCTCCATCAGGATGGCTGCCTTGTCCCAGGCTGGGGTCATCTTTGTCATGACCCATGACTCTATTGGTCTAGGTGAAGATGGGCCAACTCATCAACCCATTGAGCATTTGGCTAGTTTCCGGGCTATGCCAAATGTTTTTATGCTTCGTCCTGCAGATGGTACTGAGACTGCTGGTGCTTACAGAGTTGCAGTATTAAACAAGAAAACGCCTTCCATTCTTGCTCTTTCTCGGCAAAAGCTTCCCCAGCTTCCTGGAACTTCTGTTGAAGGGGTTGAAAAGGGTGGTTACATCATTTCAGACAATTCTAAGGGAAACAAACCTGATGTTATTCTGATGGGTACTGGTTCTGAATTAGAGATTGCTGCTAAAGCAGCCGATGAGCTTAGAAAGAATGGAAAGGCTGTTAGAGTTGTGTCATTTGTTTCATGGGAGCTCTTCGATGCTCAATCTGACTCATATAAAGAGAGTGTTTTGCCAGCCGATGTGACAGCTAGAGTGAGCATTGAAGCTGGATCGACTTTTGGGTGGTTGAAATATGTTGGCAACAAGGGCAAAGCAATAGGTATTGATCGGTTTGGAGCCAGTGCCCCTGCTGGGAAGATATACAAGGAGTTTGGAATCACGAAAGAGGCCGTCATTGAAGCAGCTGAATCACTTAGCTAGACGTGGTTCTCTTATGCTTTTTGTTTGCCATGTTTCCCACTCTACTCCATAGACAGTTTCTGTATTGTTTATGAAGGGGGTATATCTCAGAATAAGATGGTTTGTTGATTCTTGTTATCCTGCAACCTTCATAGCCTAGTCAAATGGAGGCTTGATCCTTGAGGAAAGGTTTAAAAGAAAGATATATCAAAGAGTTTTAGATGTTTATGATTTATGTATGTCTGTTGAGCTTTGTTAACGATTGTACTTTGTGCGATTTGCTAATTGATTAAGTAATCATCATCTTTATCTTTTGTGCTCGGTTTGGTGTACTTGGAATCATTATAAGCCAAAAGATCCAGTTTCCTTCGTGATGTGCCTTCCATTAATTATCTGTTTGCTGAAAGCTGTGTTTATTGTTTAATGGAACGTGATTTTGGAAGCCTTTGAAACAACAAAAAAATTGACATAATTGTATTCAAATGAGCATATCCATATAAGTATACCAAACATTAACGTCAACGCATCACTATTAACAGTAGCTAAAATTCATATTTTAGAACCTTCCTCTATATGGTTATAATCAAGTAGGGCAAGGACTGATGAAGCTGATGGAGTTCTTAAAGATTATAAACCATATGTTAATTACAAGTCTCAAATTGGTGGTGAATTTCAGATATTATGAGACATAACAAGTTGTAGTTTTAGAAAACGGGAGAGATTACAAATGGTTGCACAAATAAATGTCACGTAAGAGATAAGACTGGCACTGATATATTCCATTAACTTTCTTATTTTTTTGTTTTTATATTCCTTGGAATAATATAGGTATAAATATACAATCGACTTTTATGGATTTTTTAAGAATAATTTTGATATTAGATCTTGTAGAAAAATCTTATATCCTCATGTTTCTAGTTTTTTCCCCCCTCAAATTAGACTCAATAATATAAAATAATTAAAATAAAATTTTCTTAGGACCTAAATTTAGTAAATAAATTTAATACTTAGGATTTTACCGGGATACAAATCTGCAAGATATTTATTCCATATTACAATGGGGTTGACACTTGACAACCCTGGGAGGGGGTACGAACACCCATCTTACATTGGGGTACCAAGTAAAGCCTCTTATCGCCAATGAGGTTGGTAACATGTGAAGTGACATGAGATAACATATTTACACATGTTCTACATTTTTAGGGGTCAAATCTTAACTTTGTAGTATCACTTTGAGATATGGTCAAAATAAGGAACTCAAAACTAGCAAATAAAGATCTAAACTTGTAAAGTTAGCCATTAAGGACCTTAAGGTAAAGATTCCACTATCTTTATGTTTATCTCTCTTGTTGCGTTGCATAATTTTATCTCTTGTTGCGTTGCAAAATCATTCAAAAACTAGAGAAGATAATATCTTGTTAATGAAATGAATGAATGTAAACTATTTCACCTACTCCATTCAAATATTTTAAGAAGTTAAGAGATAACACTTGTAATCATTTAACCTAAAGTTATCCTAAATATTAATTTATTTAGATATAAGAATCAGACTAAATCTAATCAAGTGTTTTATTTTGAATGTGTTATTTTAATCAAAACAATCATATTCTGCCAATAAAAAAAATTCATACATCAATGCTTTTTCTTCTGCTTCAAATTAAACTACTCCTAATATTTATATACTATTTTAATCTAAATTTATACAACATAATTAAGTAATATTATCATTGTTAAATTACTCTTATATCGTGTTTCTTATTAAAGGGTCTTTTGGTAAACACTAAGGAGTTCTACTATTTGCGATGCAATCAAAGAATACAAGTCTATATCCCCCACATTTTACAACACCAACCAACATTCTCTTAGGCCACCAAAAGTTTGGTAGGTGAGTCCTCCAGTTTTCCTTAACTGCTAAATCCTCGTCATTTCTATCTCTTTCCTGAAAAGGCTAAAACCCACCTACATTTCATCATTTCAAACCCAAAGTAAGGCAAATTAAGAGACAACCCAAGTATGGCTCGAGCTTGCACCATTACCAATGGTGTCAAAACTGATTGTGCCCAAATTTACCAAAATTCCCAATTTATTGAAATCAGTGAAATTTGGATCAAACTTGAGACTTTCTCCAAAGTTGAAGTCTTTCACCAATCAAAGGGTTGTTTGGGATGAGAAATCATCAATCATGTTCAAGGTTCGAGCTTCAGTTGCAGCAGCTGCTGAGAAATCGTCGAGTGTCCCTGAAATTGTATTAGAACCCCATCAAATAAATATCTGGTACTGTCCAATTTCCGGGGTCTAAGTCTCTGTCGAATCGAATTCTTCTTCTTGCTGCTCTCGCTAAGGTAGTGTTTTAATCAGTTATTTGATTTTGATTGTGAATTTGTATAATTGATGACAAAGTTTTGATCTTTTTGCAATTTGTAAAGAATTCTTGATTTGTGTGTCGTTTTATGTTTGTTTGTTATTGTTTTTGGATTGGATGATTAGGATTTCGAGTTGACTTGGTGTGGAATCTTGTATTTAAGACTTTTGGTGTTTGATGGAAGTTGGATGGGTTTTGTTTTTGAAATTTTGATAAATTTGAAGTGTAAATATTTTGGGAATATTTCAGAAAATGATGTGATTTTGTGTGAGGATTTGTTGTATTATAATAAGGGTGGAACTCCTGGTTTGTTTGAAGTAGATGATGAAGACTTTTACCCCGAACTTACTTCCTGATTTTGAGTGGGAAAAAGGAGAGTTTTAACATTCGCATGCTCGAATTGAAGTCCAGCAAGTAGGGATTGGTGGTGAATGCTACAAGTCATCACGCTGAAATTCATCATGCATTGATGATTTTAGATTCGTGTCAAGTTCTTGCCCGTGTTCTTCGCTTGCATTTTAGCTAACTGGAGCCTCGAAACAGGTTCTACTGTCTCTTGTCTTGGGTGTTAATACTTATGCCTAAGAGGGAGATAAGATGGAGTGAGTACAAACTGCTGAGAAGGAACTGTCAAAATAATCTACAAATTTGAAGTTATATATTTGAGGTTATATATTTGAGGTTATATATTTGAGGTTACTGTTTGCCCCTCTATTTTCTGGCTCGTCTCACATGTTCTTTGTGAACACTGAACTTCTATGTCTCATAGTTAGATGTAACTAATCTCAAATTGCAGCACAGTTGTGACCTTCCATGTCTTGTAGATAGATAGCTGTCACTAATCCCAAAATGCAACACAGTTGCAACCTTCCATGTCTTGTAAATAGCTTACAAAGCAAGTATTATTAGCAGATATTCGAAAGATCACTCCCTCTTATATGCAGTAGCAAAATCAAGCCTAAAATAATCCGCAAGCTTTTTAATTTTTTTTTCGTGTGATGGAGGACACAAGCATCATCCTGGTTGACCCCATCCCCCCTCCCCCCACGCACACACACACACAAAGGCACACACATCTCTTTAAAGTATTCTATGTAGCATCACTCTTGGTAGGTAGTTTATTTAGCATCACTTTTTGTAATGGAGTGCTGCTTCATTTAACTAGCAATTTAGAATATGCCATAGCAATTTAGGGATGACATTATGTTTCTTGCAGAATTTTGAACGTGCTAACACAGCATGACCTCTCGGTGAAATTCCTAGATAAGATCCTCCTTCCTAGATCAATCAGGACTATCTCTTTTCAAGACCTGTTGCACGAGGAGACTCTAATTTTCCATTTAATGCGCCATCATCTCGATGCAGATGTTTGTAAATTTATGCTACTTTTCCAAGATTATCTATTTTCATTATATGGCATTAGCTGCTTGAGAGAGCCAAGGATCAAACTATAGTTTAATGAGTTTTTCAGCAAGAAGAGTTCTCATTTAAGTCCTGACACTTTGGTAGCCTCTTCGGGGCCTCGTGTTCACTTGACTCAAACAGGTAAAAAAGGAGTTACTGAAACCAGTTATTATTGTGTGCAGCTTTTCTCCTTGATCCAGTTTCCATTGAATCCAATTCTCAGCTTGCCAATTATCTTTTAGCAATTTGTAGTTCCAAAGTTGGCAGAGCCATTAGCATTGTTTATGCCAAGCGTCAATCTCTGCTGCTAGTTTCTTTTGGGAAAGAAGATAGTGAACCAAGAACCTTTATATCACTTGTTTGATTGGAAAACTTAAAGATATGCCGAATCTCATACAAACGAAAATTTCTTCTTTGACAGGGATCATCAATTTGGCATTTCTCCTGTTAATGGACTTTGGTTTCATTTATATAAAGTTGAAAACATTCTGAGTCTGCATTGTATGTGCTGTAATTTTTTCCAATCCCTTTTCTTTCGCCCCTGAAACTGTCTCTCCATTTCCTAAATATTCCAGCATTCTAACTAGAATTATGCTACAGGGAACAACAGTGGTTGACAACATGCTATATAGTGATGATATTCGTTACATGCTGGATGCTCTAAGAACTCTTGGGTTAAAAGTGGAGGATGATAATACAACCAAAAGGGCAATTGTGGAGGGTTGTGGTGGTCTATTTCCTGTGGGTAATCCTGGAAAGGAGATTGAACTTTTCCTTGGGAATGCAGGAACAGCTATGCATCCATTGACTGCTGCAGTTGCTGTTGCTGGAGGAAATTTTAGGTTAGTCTAAAATGCTTTTAATGCACCGGTAACCAAAATTTTCTTTCAGCTACAAGGCTGTTTTTTAAGAAAAATTCTGTATACTAGAGAACTTCCACGCACTACATTTGCAGCTATATGGGGGGTAATAATGAACAATGCAGAACCAAGACTCTGTCCAGCTATCTTATACATCACTGTAAATAAACTCATCTTGCTAATTTTTTTTTTTTTTTTTGGGGGGGGGGGGGGGGGGGGGGGTTGTGGAAAGCAATAGTGGTAGCCTCAAGGCTTTATAATATTATGCCAATACTTCAACTTATGCTTGCTAGGATTATAAGTTTGAAAAACAACGTACAGTGACCTTAACTGACTAGATTTAAAAGTAGAGCTATCTGGTTAGTGTTAGTACCAAGATTATTGTTGCCTGCCTTGATATTACATATACTTCCTCCGTTTCTCAATTCTTGCAACGTTTGATTTTTTTTTTTTTTTGGTAATATTTTGACCTTAGATAAATTTTGAACATGATTATAAAAAGTTGATTTCATGAAAATCTACATTAACTATAATTGAATTAGTGACTTATATTTTTGTTTATTAATAATAAAATATGGTCAATGTAGTGTAAAAAAGTCAAATGGTGCAAGAAACAAAGGAAGTATTGATTATGTGTTAGTATGAATGGACTTGGGAATAAAATAATTTAGCATTAGTTGGAGGCAAGCTGCCGGCTATATTAAATGGTATCAATTACTTTTAGAAATTGATATCCTTGCTGCTTTAGATTTTAATTTCTCCTTATTGATCCCTTCAGCTATGTACTTGATGGAGTGCCGAGAATGAGGGAGCGACCCATTGGGGATCTGTTAGAAGGTCTGAAGCAACTGGGTGTAGATATTGACTGTTATCTTGGCACAAATTGTCCTCCTGTTCGAGTAAATGCTAAAGGAGGCCTTCCAGGGGGCAAGGTATTAACATTTTTTAAAGAAAATCTCTTTGGCTTATTTTGTTGATCTTAGTTGATGTTGCACTCATTAAATTCTCAATGGCACTTCCACAACATATAAGTGTGTCTTGTTCTGTTTCTTTCTCTGTAATTTTTGAGATGTACTGCTTTTATGTGGAGGAGGTGATGGTGGGGTTCAGGGTTTCTATTTAATCATCTTCCTATATAACAAGCTCTTCCAGAGACAATTTTTGGGGGAGAATGTATTTCCACCAATCGTCGATTAGCAAGAGTATTGTAAATCCTCTCTTTTCTGAGCTGTAGTATTGGCTATCGCCACTATGCTAGTTCGAGTTCATCAGAGGTATCTGGTGTTACTATCCTATGTATGTATGAAATTGATTTGTAGTTACTCGTTATTCCCTCCATCTTCACCTGAGATCCAAATAGTATCCATTTTTTCTAGTTCATCAAATCATATCCTTCTTAATTGATGATGCTAGCCTGTGGCTGTAGATTTGGTGTATATTTGGTGTATATTTGAAGTATAGGTATTGACAAATTGGTCTGATCCAACTTCCAGAGTCAAGGATTTTAGGGGGGTTTGATGTGTGAGATACTGTTTCTCCCCCATTACGTAATTTCTTAGCATGAACTATGTGCTGGGAAATGCTTAAGCTTTAAAGTTCTAGTTAAAAGAACAAAGAAGACTCTGTAACACTTTGAGATCCATAGAAACAAAAAAACTTGCAGAAGCTAGTATATTTGAGAGCTTGTTTAAATGTGTAAGATATCTTTGAGGTTTTCCTCAATAGAAGACCGTAATTGTCATCGTTGTTCTTTTAGCATATTCCTTAGGAGGTCTTGTGCATACGTATGTTTTCTTTGTTAGCATTTTTTTCATCTCAGCCTCTCAGGTTTTATAAGACAAAGATCCTATCTATTAACATGATTTTTCCAATGGAAATTGTACATACAAATACTCTAGGGGTTGAGGTGAATTGGGAATTACCTTTATCATGGTTAAAGAAAAAATTATGAATTTGTTAGTGTTCCCTCACGCTTGGTACCAATGAGTTTTTATTTGAAAAATGAAGAAGCATATGCATTTTATGCAACACTTATACGGTAGTACTAAAATTTATAAAGGAGGAAGAGAGTTCTGGGTGGAAAACCTCTATACCGAAGTGTAAATACTTTATCGTAGTACTAAATTACTAAAAGAAATTTAAGCATTCGAATGCAAAATCACAAATGTTGTAGTGTCCCATACACTGGGTACGAATAAGTTTTTATGTGAAAGAAAATGAACCATATGACACTCATACAGGCTACTCAAATTTGTAAAAGAGGAAGAGAGTTCTGTGCTGAAAAATCTCTCTAGAGACAAGTGAATACCTCATGTGGAATGATGCTTTATCTTAGTACTTGATAGAAATTCAAACTGTTAATAAGAAGTTCAAGCAATGTTCCCAAGGCATTTTGGTAATAAGAAGTTCAGGCATAATTTTTGTTCAATCTATTGATTTCGTTTGTCTGTGTGTGTATATATATATACACCTTTTTATAAAACATATTTTCAGGTCAAGCTCTCTGGATCAGTTAGTAGTCAGTATTTGACTTTGCTGCTCATGGCTACTCCTTTGGGTCTTGGAGACGTTGAGATTGAAATTGTTGATAAATTGATTTCTGTACCATATTTGGAGATGACAATAAAGTTAATGGAACGGTTTGGACTTTGGAGTGTCCATAGAACATACTAATAATTGGGACAGGTTTTTGATCCGGGGTGGTCAGAAGTACATGTAAGTATCTCTTCATTTATTAAAAGTCCTTTAAAGTCACTCCGTTAGTAGACTGAATGGGCATTAAAAATTCATCAGATCATCTGGAAATGCATATGTCGAGGGTGATGCTTCAAGTGCTAGTTATTTCCTAGCAGGAGATGCAGTCACTGGTGGAACTGTGACTGTAGGTTGTGGAACAAGCAGTTTACAGGTAAAATCCAGGGTCTCATTACACATCATTTCTAGTCCTTTATTCTTGAAATCTCTGGTTATATTTGAAGAATCCTTTTGATTCGTTAAAGACCTTTTGACACTCAAAATTTGTATTCGTTCTGCTATGTAACAAACAGTTCAATTTGGATGATTGTGTTTGAATTTGGACAAAAACTTAAAAAAACGATCATGGTCTTCTTTTTGTTGCTTCACATAATGGTCCCCATTTTCTCTTCCCAATTGCAGCTAAAAGGACCCTAAAGATCGTTTAGTCAGTAGTTCTTATTTGTTGAATAGCCATTCACCTTGTCTCTAGTTTTCTTTGTGATTTTGTATCTAGTTTACTTCAGTCAAGTGGCATCTTACTGGTCCCATGACTCCCATCAATTTTACATAGGGTGACATAAAATTTGCCGAAGTTATTGAGAAAATGGGATGCAAGGTTACCTGGACAGAGAACAGTGTCACTGTCACTGGACCACCCAGGGATTCATCTGGAAGAAAACACCTGCGTGCCATTAATGTCAACATGAACAAAATGCCAGATGTTGCAATGACTCTTGCTGTTGTTGCCCTGTATGCAGATGGGCCCACCACCATCAGAGATGGTATGCTTTAACTTCTTTCTGTGAACATGACACTGTTTTTGTGCCATATGTAGATTCCTTGTTACTTGATCATACTTCAAAATTGCACACGACCTTGATTAATTAATTGATTATGATGTTTGGTGAGTTAGAGACAAATGGGAATTTGGATTTGTCTTGTTTTTGAAAAGTCCAAACAGCAACCAAATTGTAATTTGTTTGCTCTAATGGTGGTTATACTGTCGCTGCCCCATGCTTGGAAGTTGTGACTTTTGTTGTCCCCAAGGGCCACAGAGGTATCTCTTGATACAATTAAGGAAATGAGGGACCATTAGTGCAACATTGAGTTCCTCACCACCCTAAACAGCCAAGTGCCTCATATAGGATAATTGAAAATTTGTGGTGAAATGACATCTATTAATTTCAATATTACTAATGTCGGTGATATCAATCAACTTGACTGGCAGAAGTTTTCAGGGGTCCAGAAGACTTGAACTGTAACCCCATCTGCATGACTGCATATAAGAGGATCGGTACACTATCATGTGGACTAATCTATCCACACTTTGGGGCAAGTGAATAATTTGCATGATTTATTCTGAACACTACATAGATATACTTCATAGTGTCTGAGCCTCTGGGTTACTCCATGTTATGTCCATGGTCATATAATTTGAATACTTCAGAAGTATACAGGTTCACCTGTCCACAAACCGTATATGGTTTATACTTACTCCTGCATGTATTGATAGTATGCCTCCTTTGCAACCAGTGAAAAGAATATCACCTATTACTTCAGCGTGCCTAGAATATTCTTACAAGAGAAATGGTTAACGGTTATTGTTATGAGAATGAACAGTGGCTAGCTGGAGAGTGAAGGAAACAGAACGGATGATTGCCATTCGCACGGAACTCAGGAAGGTTAGAACATTTGGATACCTTGCATTCTTGTAGGTTTAACCTTGTAGAAAAGTAAGTTTGGCATAAACTGATTTTCTTTCGATTTTCTTTGAAAATTTTCAGCTGGGGGCAACCGTTGAGGAAGGACTTGATTACTGTGTAATCACACCTCCCGAGAAACTAAATGTGACTGCCATTGACTCATATGATGATCACAGAATGGCCATGGTATTCTCTCTTGCTGCCTGTGCTCATGTTCCTGTCACCATTAAAGGATCCAGGGTGCACCCGCAAGACCTTCCCGGATTACTTCAATGTTTTGGAAAGGTTTGCAAAGCATTGAGTAGCCCACCTACAGAGTTTCTAAAGTATACGGCCACATGCCGAGATTTTTTGAGAAGAAATTACGAGATTTACTATTCTGCTTTCTTCATCACATTCTTTGTATCATTGTGTTTGTAAGATTTCAGTTCAGTTAGTGTATTTTTATATATCAGATAAATTAGAATTAAATCCTTAGAGGCTGAGCGTTTCAAATGTGATTAGACACTACTGGGGTCCAAAGTTCTACAGCAAGTAGCAACTGTGGAGTTTGGAAATCATTGTTTATGAGAGTTTCATTATTGTTGGTTCCAATGCGTTCACCGTTCCCACTTCTCACTATCCAAATTGATTTTACTAAGCCTATTAATCAATAATTTTTATTTTGGCGTTAGTGTTTGGCGGTGGTCGGTGGTTTCTTTTTTCCTTTTTTGCGGGTAATAGTAGTTGACATGTCAGAAAAGGCAGATCGTAAAGCTACACGGACTATCCAATGAAGAGAGACATCAAGTGAGAGGATAGGAGCATATCCAACTTCCAGCAGTTTGTTTTTCAAACTTGCATGTTCATGTTCATCAGTTCATGTTGGTACCTTTAAATTTTATGGTTTACGTAATACAACTTGTTACCTTAACCTTGTACCTTTTAAGTTGGGAATGAGCTTCAAAATCTCCCAATACTTTTGTTTATGGGATCAAGTTTCAACGCCCTTTCTTCTTTTGGGTCATGACTTCCTCTAAGCTTCATGCTGACAATATGGTAAGCCATACGCCAATATGGCTACAACATATTGCACATGTTGTAGTCATTTTTTTTTTTGTTGTTTTTGCAGAATTTCCTTTGGATCTAAACGAAGCTTGTTGAATCCCTCGGAAGATATGCGGTATTCATTTTGAAAGAAGTTTCATGCCCCTACCCCCCCTATGTAATAATACGCAATAGTGATCTAGTTTATTCAGCTCCTAATACTTGAGTTATTTAGCTTAAAATTTCTACAATTTTAGCCTATCTCAAAGTAAGTAAATGAATAACGTAAACGAAGTGTTTAAGTTGGTACAATATTAAGAAGTGACATCCAACAATAACATCAAGTATCAATACCGTCCTTTCCCTGAACTGCCTCTACTATGAGTCAAACAGGCGTATATTTAAGGAAAGTGGGCCCAAACTCCAAATGCGAGACCAATCACAGTCGGTCAAATGATTGATAATAGTTAAAAAGAAGCGAGTTATCACCGCCAAAAACATGTAGCATGCTGAGTCTGGCCATCATTTTCATTACTCTAACATCCTTACTTTCCACTATACCAACTGGCATTTGAATACAAGCTACCTAATGGATTAGTGGAACAACATATTAAACATAGATTATACAAAACATCAATTTGTACTACTTAAAACAATATAAGAACATTACTTAATTGTATTACCAGATTTGGTGAATTCTATGATGAGGAGTCTGATGTGGGACATAGATAGGTTTTACCTACTGTAGAAACTTTAAGCTGAAGATATGTACCAAGTATCATGTTTGTGCATAGCCAACTCAAACTTATTTTGATACATACTACTCAATAATTTAATAATTATCATTTAAACCCATCGAATCTCGAGCCTTTTGAAACATTGACTTGATTGGAGTACAAGGTATTTTCCTGGAAAGATGATTTTGCCGACTTGTGAAGCTTGTTTTTAGTAGCACGTACATCTGCCCAACATCACAAAATTGAGGCCATATTTCACCTTCACATGTCTCTGTCCCCCTATACCATTAACTCTCTTCCTCTACTCACAAACAACCAAGTCCCCCATAAAACTTGCAACTAACCATTTTGGAAAATGGAATGGATTTACATTCATTTATTGCCTAAAGATTTGTTGCTTCTTAGAAACTTTTATTAATTACCCCTTGAACTAACTAACTTCCCCTATTAATAGATGCATTTTTTGAAAGCATGTGCATTCGTACATATATACTCGTGTATGTAGTTGTTAAATTATATGTAACTCACAAAGTAGACTATACTTATTAAGTTATTAGGCTTTTCTAATTCATATTTGATATAAATTATATCAAAATATTAAAATTTCAGATATATGTATTATTATATAATATATATCTATTGTTATATCAGATAAAGAAATGCAAATTATATTTTCTAAAAAAATATATAAAAATATAAAAATACAGAAAAATGTATATCTAAGTATATACATTATGATTTCATATATAAAAATAAAATTACGAAAATACCCCTTAATATAATTACATCATATTAAGTTATTATCACTTTACAAATTATAACCCAAAAAAATAAGTATATCCCCTTAACCTCTCCTTACATTAGTGGTTAACAATACTTCTATTCATACAATAAATTAAATTTTTCTTGAAGTATTGATAAGTTAAGTAATCAATATATATTGTAATGACTTCAATTATTTCTTTAAGATCTTCATGATTCTATTGCTAGCGTGGAATGCATAATACTACTGGATCAAACAATTAGTATATGGTTCAAATTAATGTCATGCTCCAAAACTTGACTCGGGTGGTTGTAACTTATAAGTAGGTTTTTAATCCATTTTTAAAGGGCTAAGTAGCAAGTTGCTAGTTAAAATGTTACGCTAAAATAAGGGGATCCCGAAATACTCGAACCGCCTCCATAATTTTTATATTACCCTTCTCACCATCTTCCCTTCCCTTACTCTCTATTCCTCTCCCTAACTCTTTCTATCTCTCTGTAATTCCTCCACCCGGACAATATGACGCCGCCAACCGGAAGCCGTCGCGCCGCTAGTCGCCGCCACAGAGAATTGCTGGAAAATGAGTCGTCGTCCCGGAAAAGTTATTGCATCCACCGTAGAGGGATCTATAAAAATACCATCGCCGCCAAAATCTTCTGTCGGAACCTATAAAAATAAAAGAATTTTTTTTTTATTATAGTTTTTTTTAATAGATATTAATATATATTCAAGATCAATTTTGTTTGTCTAAAAAGAGTATGACGTATTTAAAATATCAGGCTAACCTCCCTTATTGTGGACAATTCTCACCACCACCATCAAAACCCAGGAAAATAAATTAAAATCCATAATTAGCAACAAATCACATCTCCCTCAAGAAATAATTGAAAATCCCAACCTTTCCTCATTGCTTAAAAATAGATTGCTGATAAAATAAAAAAAAGCCTAAATTGAAGGCATCGTAGCCAATCAATTTATACCCCAACAGGTAATCCACATTAGATTCGTTCATTCAGTTTTTTCTACTTTTTTTTTTCATCACACTTCATTAACAAGCGTAAAATTTTGACTTCTTGTGGTGTAGAGGCTGTTAAAATTTAGCAATCCAACTTGCAATAATGAAAATTCCTAAATGTTGTACTCCTACAGTCCTACAGTCCTACTTGGGCCATTTCCTAGTAGTACTACAATCACCAAAACAAAGGACGGTTTTAGTGGGGTACCATAAACACAAGTACAGACCAAGGACCCATACACCCAATTATTTTTTTACCACGTTGTCAAATTTTTTAACTGTCCTTTGGCTATCTACGGAGTATGTTAATTTTTTAACTGTTCTTTTGTCTTTAATTTTGTGCATATTAAAAATATTATAAAAGTTTTATATTTAAAAAATTTATATTGATATGATTTATAAATTTATCGTGAAATTTATTAAATTAGTAATTAACTAATTGATTAACATTTTTTTATTATATATCACCTGTATATTTTCATTGAAAAAAAATATATAAAATCTCCCCCTACCTTATACTAATACGGTAATACCAACAACAAGAAACAAGATTCCATCCCCCTTCTTTCCCATCCCCCCCCCCCCCCCCCCCCCCCCCCCCCCTTCTCTTCAACTCCATCCCCCTCCTCACTTTCAAATTCCAAAAAACCAAGAAAACAAAAAAACAAGAAAAATACACCATTGTTGAACATTAAACATTTTGAGCAACACCCCAGATTCCGAGCCATACCCAGATTCCAAAACTCAATTGCAAGCAATACCCACATTTTCATTTCCCAATTTCCTCAGCGTATTATCTGGGGTTAGGATCAGTACTTACAAAAGCCTAGAAAAGAAATAAATATTTGACCTTGAAAATTTTATGTGCATATATTTGGGTATTTGGGGGGGTGGGTGTGTTGAATGAAGGAAATGCCTCATATAGACAACACACCATCAACACCTGGCAAGTTCAAGATGGAGAAATCATCTTACATACACCACCACCACCATCGCTTAAGATGGCATTCCACTCCTCTGGCTAAGCTCACTTTTTGGTCCTGCATTTTTTTTGGCCTTATCATTATGTTCTTCTATAGATCATCCTCATCTTCTTCGCCATCTGCTTCATTATCTTCTTCAACAAGCTCCACTATCTCTGACCCATCTCGTCGCTCTCTCAGGACCTTCTCTTCGGGGGTTCCTGCCTGGGAGAAGCGGGTTCGCAACTCGGCTCGAGTCCGTGCTCCTAACGGGTTCTCTGTTCTTGTTACCGGTGCTGCCGGGTTCGTTGGGACCCACGTCTCGGCTGCGTTGAAGAGGAGAGGTGATGGTGTGTTGGGGTTGGATAACTTCAATGATTACTATGATCCTGCTCTGAAGAGGTCAAGGCAGGCGCTTCTTGAGAGAAGTGGGGTGTTCATTGTGGAGGGGGACATCAATGATCAAGCCTTGTTGATGAAGCTGTTTGAGGTGGTGGCATTTACACATGTGATGCATTTGGCAGCTCAGGCTGGGGTTAGGTATGCAATGCAAAACCCTGGCTCGTATGTTCATAGTAATATTGCTGGTTTTGTTAATCTTCTTGAAATTTGTAAATCTGCAAATCCACAACCTGCTATCGTTTGGGCATCGTCTAGTTCTGTTTATGGATTGAATACAAAAGTACCCTTTTCTGAAAAAGATAGGACAGATCAACCTGCTAGTCTGTATGCTGCTACTAAGAAAGCCGGGGAAGAGATTGCTCATACTTATAATCATATCTATGGGTTGTCTTTGACTGGGTTGAGGTTCTTTACTGTGTATGGGCCTTGGGGTAGACCAGATATGGCATATTTTTTCTTTACAAAGGATATATTGAATGGGAAATCTATACCAATATTTGAGGCTGCGAATCATGGGACGGTTGCTAGGGATTTTACCTACATTGATGATATTGTGAAAGGGTGTTTAGGGGCACTGGATACTGCCGAGAAGAGTACTGGGAGTGGGGGTAAGAAGACTGGTCCTGCTCAGTTAAGAGTGTTCAATTTGGGGAATACGTCGCCTGTTCCTGTTTCTGATCTTGTTTCTATATTGGAGAGGCTGTTGAAGGTGAAGGCTAAGAGGATGGTGATGAAATTGCCTAGGAATGGTGATGTTCAGTACACACACGCCAATATTAGCTATGCTCAGAGGGAGCTCGGGTATAAGCCTACCACGGATCTGCAAAGCGGGTTGAAGAAATTCGTAAGATGGTATAGCAATTACTATAAGCCAGGAGGGAAGAAGAGTGCTGTGTGAGTCTCTGTGATGCTTAATTTATATAGTTGCTGCACGGTAGGATTATGCCACATTCTTGTTCATTCATTCTTCATATGATTGCTTTTTCAAGGTTTTCTACTCATTGCTGCTCCGATCATGTCCTGTTTGTGTAATCTTATATAATGAGGGAATACGTGCTTCCCCCTTGCCCTTGGTGGGGGAAATTTTGAGATTACATAACATTGTTCGGGTATTATAAGCTGTACAAGAACCATCCCTTCTTGCTTATCCCATTTTTACTCCCTTTCTTTAGAATGCAATTCATTGTAGTTTCAGCAAATGTAGAATTCTTGATTAATAGAACTTATGCCAATTTGTGGACACATATTATTCCTATCCAATTTCAATAAAATTAGGACACAAATTACTTCATATGTATTCTTCTTTAGATGTCTTATTACAAAATTTCGTTGATAATCTCTAGAATGTCTTAATTATTATCCTGATGAAAATATCTCCAGTTGTTTTACTTCGTCTTTGGATGCGGTTATCTTTTGCAGTGTCATGTGTACGTAGTTTCTCTTGCTAACGCTTCCTACACTTGTATATGTTTCATCTCTAAAACTTTAATAGAAATGTTCTTTTAGGTCTCATATTATTGTCGCAGTTCACATGTTAAATCTCATGCTGGAAAGGTCTATTGTTGTTGGTTTAGCTTTGAATGTTCTTGCTATTCATTAAAGGGTGACTCTGGACCTAAAAAGGTACATTATCTGTTTGCTGGTTCTGAAAATGGTTTATATTCACAACCATTTGTAACACTCTTACTCACTACTAGTCTTGAAAGGCATCTCCTACAACATCACCTATGATCCAGAAGCATAGAAGAGTTTAACGTTAGCAATTATCGGTCCTTGTCTAAGTAGTAGTTGATGATCTCCCCCTATTAATCTGTTACCTCGCCACCGTTCAGGGTTCATGACATCCCTTGCTTCTGGCTGCAAGTGACTCCATAACATTGCAGAGAGAATCTATATGGAGTTTCATTGTTTAAGATATAAGATCCAAAACATTTGTGTGCGAGGAAATTCTGATGCATATATTTTTAAATTATGGAACTTGCTTACAAATTTCTTCTGGAGGGATTTTGGAAAATGTTGTTGCTGTAAACATCTTTCTTTGTGGAGATGGTATCTTATTCTTTAATAAGGATATGGGTGATGCCAGATCCAATGGCACAAGTTTATGGTTACAAGCTTGCAGCACATGTAGTATCTGCTTTCGCGTTTTCTAGTACTGTACTCAGAATTTTTATACACTGGTGTAGTTTTTGAATTTTTTTTATTTTTAAGCTTTTTTTTAAAAAAAATTGCAAAAATAAGCTACTTCCAAAACTAATTTCAGAAATAAGCTAATTTTGCTTCGGACAAATATCGTTGCCCCAGACAACGATTTGTAATAAGCTGGAATAGGGGAATGACAGAAACGTGGGCCAAGGAAAATTGTTGCCCTTTCACCTGACTAAAATCGTTGCCCGTGGCAATGATTTTCCTTGGCCTACGTTTGATTTTAGCTCAAAGAAGATTGTTGATTAGGGCAACGATTTTATTAATTTTATTTGAGCTAAAATCGTTACAATGAGTAACGATTTCTCTTGGCTCAACTTTCTCCCATTCCCCTAATCCCAGCCTTTTTTTTTTTTTTTCCTCTTTGTATTGTTATTCTGTCTCTTTTGGTACTTGGGATTATACTTAATGTTTGTTTACATACATTCAATCCATCGTCTTTTGTGCACGTTAGGCATGTTTTCAGTTGTCTTGTCAAAGCTTGAGGGAAGCACACCCCGACTCCAAGTGGAGACCACCTCATCTTATGTAGTTGTGTAGTTATGTTGATGTTGGGTTTGTGTGTAGTACTAGTACCATCAAGTCGTCTCTAGTACCATCAATTCATTTAAGACAAATTGTTGCATATATCTTTGGAGATTCACCATACATAACATGAAAATGTTTCATCGTCCATGCCGACCATCGTGAAGTCAGTTTTTCCCTGTCATTCAGGACCTACCATGTCGCAAGTCTTGGTGTAGGAGTATTCAACATACTCAAATACCACCCTTCCCTCCTCCGTAGATGGACCGAGATTTTTCTCCAATTATTGGATTTGGGAATTGTTATTCATGACTTCAAGAGCATAGAAAGTAAAATGAGGAATGGTTTAGAATTTGGATAAACAAGAAAATGACAGGAGTTGCATGAACACTTGCTAAAGCAGTAAGGAATAGCAGCAGAGGCTTTTGCCTTTCTGTGATTGGTTACACTGCATTCGCTGAAGTACTGATAACTCTCATGCTCTCCAGTAGCATGTTCTATTTTTGGTGTTTACTCATAATACCGTTCAATATATATCAGAGAAAACAAGGCATCATTAAATCTAGGAATGACAATAAACACCAAGTAAATATATTTACTTCTCTAGTGTACAACAATAGCTGAGAGTCACAACATTCAGGCATATCAAAACTGATCAGTATAGGTTTACGTCTTCACTGTATAACACTTAGTTCACATCTCAAGCACATCCAAATTGTCGGTCCTGGCTTCCTGCAGAGAGCACAACCAAGTCGCCAATCTCCAATTCCGAAATATACCTCCTGCCCATCAACGGAAGCGTACACTTTGCCTTCAAGCATGTATAATGTCTCCTCGTCTTCCGTACCCCATGGAGTTTTCATTGGTTCATAACTCCATATTAAGATAATTTCAATCATCTTGATACTAACATTCAGTACAAATGATTGCTGAAAAAACTAACATCTACTATAATATGATACGCTTTAAGTATAAAAATTTCACAAGGAAATCTTGCTTAATATCTGAGCTAAAGTCGAGTTAAAAAGTCAAATGAAATTAAAAATACATAACCGGAATTAGAGTTAACATTAAAATGCCAAATCATATCAACGGCTAATGTGAACTTCTATTTACTTTTTATGGACTAAAATTAAAGCCTAGAATATCATTTACATGCTTAGTTATTTAGTTCGTACTTGTTTTTTTATCGAGACCTCTCTCTCTCTCTCTCTCTCTCTCTCTCTCTCTCTCTCTCTCTCTCTCTCTCTCTCTCTCTCTCTCTCTCTCTCTCTCTCTCTCTCTCTCTCTCTCTCTCTCTCTCTCTCTCTCTCTCTCTCTCTCTCTCTCTCTCTCTCTCTCTCTCTCTCTCTCTCTCCATGTCATCCACAGAATAGGTGCAATATAGGGTCTATGACAACAAAAAAATACTCATGTTAAGAGTCTAACCATTTTAGCTATTTATATCTTGCAATTTCTTATTCCATCACATTCCTTTTATATATCATAAATTTCATGAAATGAATGTTTATTTATAGTAATTTTTTCAATTATTTTTATATTTCCACTATGTACTGAATATAAAATATAAATATAATGTAAGCAACTTTCAATTAATTTATGGTTTGGAAAATTTTATCCTTTGTTATTTTATCATAGATGACGTAGTAACAAATATAACAAACATAGATTTTCTCATTCAATAATTCGTAGTTGCTATGTTTTTTTCAGATAATACGAAGTAACAAACAAAACATTGTATATAGCTTAGAGGACAAAATAATTTATGAACAACTAAGAAAAAATGTACATAAAATAATAGATCAACCTAATGATTTTTTTTTAAAAAAAAAATACTTTCAAGAAAATTATCAAAAAAATTTAAAATTACTTGTCTAACTAAACACTACATATAATATCATTTTCAAAGTGCTAAGAATACAAAATATAGAGTGGACTAGCTAGCAACTCCATACAACTTGTTAATTAGGGCTTGAACATATTAGAACAATGATACTATATTATTAGATGGCACTACGCTAGTGCTTAGAATGTATGAATCCTATATTAAATGACATTTGGTTGGGCTAGCGCTACTGTCCATCTAGCAATGACACGAAAAAAGCATGATCCAACATGAGTTCGGTTAAACCACAATCTCACATGAAATCTTTGTCTTGGTCGTATGTCATTCTTAAGCTGCAACATTTTGGCCTCGATAGGAGCCCAACTACAGGTCTATAGGCACAAAAGTTTGCCCGAAGATGTACGTAGAAGAGCACATGGTCTTGAGTCTAGGGGTTTTATTGAATTTAGCTACTCGTGAGCCACTTGAACTTGACTCGGTCAAAACTCGACTCAACTGTAATATTTTGGACGGTTCCTCCATGGAAGAATCATCCATTTTGGATTATTCCACCAAGGAGAAACCGTTCATTTTAGACGGTTTTGCCATGGTTGAACCGTCCATTTTGGACGATTATAAATTAGACTATGGACCAGGAAAGTAAAAATAAAATGCTAGAAATTTCACACGAAATGAATATTCTTTATAAAGGCAATGAATATTGGTTTGCGTAATATTCATAATTTCTCAGAAGAAATCATCATCAATGGTTCATAATTTGCTCATTGGGAATAAGATATGTACAAAACTTTTGCAGAACTTTGTAATATTCTTTTTAAATCTGAACTTTTGCATTGGAAATAGTACACATATCGTACACATATATGTTAATTTGATGTTCATTATTTATTAAAATGAACATTCTTTATTATAAAAATAAACATTGTATATTATGAAAATAAACATTAGTATTATAAAAATAAACATTAGTTATTATTAAAATGAACTAAAAACATTCGTGAAGAAAGATTTTTATAATGAAAATAATATATTCATAAAATGAATATTATGTATTACGAAAATGAACATTATATATCACTTAAATGAACATTCTGTACAAATACAATGAACATTGGTTTTGGTTATATTAGAAAGAATTTTACAATGAACATTATATATTACTCCGTACTTGAATAAACATTTTATACAACGGGAATGAACATTGGTTTAAGTTCTATCAAAGGCAATGAACATTGGTTTGCGTAATATTTTCAGCAGAAGTCATCATCAATACTTCGTAATTTGCATCATTAATGCTGTTGATGTTATATTATTTTTGCATTGGGAATAAGATACGTACAGAACTTTGTAATATTCTTTTTTAAATCTAAATTTTTGCATTGGGAATAGTATATGTACACATATATGTTAATTGGAAAATAGGCAAAACCATATAATGTACATTACTTATTAAAATAAACATTTTGTATTATAGAAGTGAATATTATATATTATGAAAATGAACATTAGTTATTATTAAAATGAACATAGAACATTCGTGAAGAAAGATTTTTACAATGAACATTATGTATTCATAAAATAAACATTATGTATTACGAAAATAAACATTATATATCATTTGAATGGACATTCTGTACAAAGGCAATAAACATTGGTTTCAGTTCTATTAGAAAGATTTTTACAATGAACATTATGTATTCATAAAATGATTATGTATTACGAAAATGATCATTATATATCACTTGAATGAACATTCTGTACAAAAGGAAATGAACATTGGTTTCAATTCTATTCATTATTTTCCAGTAGAAGTCATCATTAACGCTTCATAATTTGCGTCATTAATGCTGTTGAGATTCTTTTATTTTTGCATTGGGAAGAAGATACGTACAAAACGTAACTTTAATTTGCATAATCATTGTGTTTATGGGGAAAATTTTAAAACTTCCAATGTTTATTACTTTTGTACAGAATATTAATTGAGTTTTGCACCGAGTACACAGTGAGCATTGTGCAACTGAGTGCACTGTCCAACCATTGCGTGAATCTTATATAAGGGCAATTTGGTAAATAATATACAAAATATATATTTTATATGAGCGATAGATAGAGATTTACGGGTGATAATATTCACTAATCTTAGCCCCTAAACTATTAAATCTTACACTAATCCTTAACCTATGAAAGTAAAAATTATTAAAAATAAAAGAAAAGAAAAGGGGAAAGTACCCGAGGAACGACGTCGTAGTCGTTGTCTCTAGCACCCGAACCCAAAAACCTAATTTCACAAATAAGTTTGTCACTCCTCCATCATTGTGCCTCCACTTCCCAGAGATAGCTTGAGAGACAGCATCAAAGCAGCCGCTCCAAATATGGTACGATCTCTCTATCACTTCATCAATCATACGAATTAATTGATGTGTTTTGATTGGTTAATCTGTTATCAATTTGATGAACAGTCTCTGGTAGCAAACGAAGACTTCCAGCACATTCTGCGTCTGTTGAACACCAACGTTGATGGCAAGAAGAAGATCATGTTTGCCATGACTTCCATCAAGGGTATTGGTCGCCGTTACGCCAACATCTGCTGCAAGAAGGCCGACATTGACATGAACAAGAGGTAAAGGTCCCGCCTTTTTCTCTCTTCATCGTATAATCTCCTGTTAGTCATATTAATTTGTTGGGTTTTGTTTTTAGATTTCTGGGTATTTTTTTTTTTGGGGGGGGGGGGGGGGGGGGAGGGAGGGTAAATGTTAGTGTTTTGTGCTCAATTTCAGATTTCGATTAGTGGGTTTGTGTTTGTTGCTTGAATTAAGAAAAGAATTGAAGAAGAAAATGTTATTATTATTGAAAAGTTGGAATATTTTGTTTGGAACTTGGATTGTTGATTCCGTTATTTTGTTGGGTTTTCAATTTTTTGGAGTTTCATTATTATTGTGTGCTCTTTTTTCGATTTAAATTCTGGGTTTGTGTTACTCGTTGTTGGTTAGGAGGTTTGAAAAGATGCTACGTTTCGTTTTGTTATGCGATTTTTTAGGATATGTAGGGAAGAGAATGAAACTCCATTATTATTATAATAAGTTGGGTTTGAGATTAGTGTAATGATATTTGAGAATCACTAGACTGCGAAACAGTGTAAAACAATGTGTTTGTATTGTTTGAAGTTTGATGAGTATTTTGCTGGGTATAGATGTATCATGTATGTTGGTTTTTGAGTTGTCAGTACCATTGGTGATGATGCTATGGATTTGCAAGTATTTCCTAGCGAGAGCTATCTGCTGTCTTTCTTGAAGTGGATCCCTTCTCTTGGTTAACCTGTACTGATTCACCTTTTGTTGTTGATTTCATATCTTTTTTCTTTAGAACTTGAATTCGTGTGAATGATGAATTTGTGGATGTGGATTTCATACTTTGAAGTTATCTCAAATTCATAATTTTTGCTGCAGGGCTGGTGAACTGACTAATTCAGAGCTAGACAACTTGATGACTGTTGTAGCAAATCCTAGACAATTCAAGGTTCCAGACTGGTTTCTCAACAGGCAGAAGGACTACAAGGATGGAAGATTTAGTCAGGTTGTTTCTAACCAGCTTGACATGAAACTCAGGGATGACCTTGAGCGTTTGAAGAAGATCAGGTGTCTTTTAGTTGTGCTTCAGACTATTCGTGCTCAATTATATCAAAACTTCTTAAATTTGTAACATTTAAATTGTTCTTCGCACCATAACTTGTAAGATAGGGAACAATAATGACAAAACTAAACCTTAGTTCTAAAAAGATAGGGTTGGCTACATGAACTAAATGTTTATTTCACTTGATTGTCCACAAACATCTTTCTCCTGGTGCATTCAAGGTCTTTATTATCTTCCTCACTTTCCTCACTGGTACTTCACTGCATTTCACATGTTCAAATCATATAACCGGTTCTCCCTTATCTTATACACAATATTCTCTATTCTAATTTGTTTGGGATATCCACTTTCCTGATGTTGTCTCTGAGGTGTTCCCACACATGACATACGTATCTTTGCCACACTTATGTTCTTAACATGGTGCTTGAGATCTCAATATTCATACAATAATGATGGTGCTATCCTATAGAATATCTCTACTACCCTTATGATGGAGAGCTAAAACAAAATTTCAAAACTTTTAGTAACTTAAACTAATTTCTGTTGTAGTATTTGAGTATTGTCATATTATCTTACTTGATTTTATTACTGTCTTCTCCTGCAGAAACCACCGTGGTCTCCGTCACTACTGGGGTTTGAGAGTTCGTGGGCAACACACCAAGACTACTGGACGTAGAGGAAAGACTGTTGGTGTCTCAAAGAAACGTTAAGGATTTGTGGATGATTACTTGTGGTTTGTCCGAAATTATCTTGTCTTGTCTTTATATGTGGATCAAAGCCTAGTAGGAGAATGACACAAGATACACTTTTTGGCCAATTTCGGCAGTTACTTTGACTTTGTAGATCATACCTTCCATCTCTTGATGCTTCAGTTGAGAGGAGGTGTGGTTGCAGACTTTGTGGTAGGTAGTAAGGAAAATATTTGATGATTCTATTGGTATGCTGCAACAATTGAACATGCTGTTTGATTTATTAGTACTCCGAACTTACTAGTCATGATCATCTGTAATTATGGTCCAAGTGTCTTCAGCCATTATCGACTGTTCTTGAACCTATGTATGGATAGAATCACAAGGCTTGTGGAGGTAAAGGTTTGATGCTTAGTACATGTTTGGTGCTAGGGGTGATAAACTTTAGGCCGAGCCCTTCAGTTGGGTTCAATCAAAATTTCTTTAAGTTCGGTTCAGCTTGAATTTACTATTAGTCACAAGCTTGTATACCCTCCAGACAATACTTATGGCCTTGCATCTTATGAACAAGCAAGAGCAAGGAAACCCAATTTAAAGCAACTTCATGTTTCTTCTATAATCCTTTGCTTAAACAATAATGTGGTTCAAAAACTACCAAACTTATTCCTTTGCATCTTAGCTTGTCTAATCTCTCTTTTAATGGGTTTTCTTACTTTTAAATTGAGCCATGCATTCCTTAGTACAAGGTGGTCACATTCTAGCCCTAGAGCTTCAGAGAGCAACTTGCATAACTGCCTTTTTAGTTCGACCATGTGGTTGTTTTCTGCGAATCCAGGATACAACCCAGGACAAAAATAACAAATTGGGTTGATATAGTCGGAGGATTTCTGTTGGTGAGTGAAACCTGCAAATGAGAGGCAAGGCTTCAAATCTATAGTCATTTTTTTGAGGAGACTATTAATAGACCCCAAATTATGACCTTTATCATATAGAGTACAAATAAGCAATTGGTTCTAAACTTCTAATAGACTTTGTGATCTTGAAATAATTCAACATTAACCATCGACATTATACCTTCATACTAGTAAAAAGGCATACTTTGAAAGGAAATTGATTGTATATTTATTATGTATATATACATAAACAATAGTACAAAACTTATGCTCGAGGAGCTGAAAAGGGTTAAGAGAGACTGCCATTATAACAATAAGCATCCAAGGAAAATAACTTCAAAGACAAAACATAATAAGGCGTACTTTTTTTCTATTGAAGTTAAACTTGGAAAGGTACTGGCTGCCTTTTTGGCCATGATTCGATTTTCTGGAAATATTTAGCTGGGACAACTCCGTCAAAGCCTTCTGTTAGTATAACCTCATTTTCTGACTTGTAAAATTTCATTCCATCTGCCAAGATAAGCCATGGTGGAAATTAATCCATTAGATATAGAAGTAATGAAAACTCGGTAACAATACCCAACATTATACAAATTTATAATACCCAACATTATACAAATTTATGAAACCTGGAAGTTACCTTCCATAGCTTTCTTGGTATCTAAAAAGATTAAGATGTTAACGTCACGCCTCATACCTAGAAAAGTGGTTAAACATACATCATTGTAGAATCAAGAAAAGTAATCAGTAAGAACGATATGCCCATATTGCAACTAAGTTTTCATCTATAAGTTTCTTGCATTCAATCATCAAGTTTTAAACTACAGCTCAGAAGTGTGGTGAAAAGTGGGATAATGGAATGCTAACTGACCATGCAGTAATGCAGAAGAGTGCAAATCCTACAGGTCAAATAGAAATTGTTAATGACAGAAACAACTGCTCGTGAAAATATTCATCACATACCACTTTTTACTTCTCCATCTGACGGCAAGCCATGTGCAAAGTGAATGTGCAGCCTGCTCATTCGCTTGAGACCAGAAGCAAGAATAGATTCAAGAAGCCTCTTATATGTGCCATGAACACAAACTGCATAAGAAAATCCATAGAGTTAACTTCTCAGCAAAATATTTTTCCAACAAACAATATGGAGATATGCAAATTTAAGTGTTATGCATACCAGGGATCTCTTCCGCAGAGAGTACAGGCTTCAATAAACTCTCAGTCTCTACAGACTAATAGACAAAGAGAAACATGTAATCATGGTGTAATCTTAAGTTACAAAAAAAAAGTCAAGAAATTAAATGAATTTAATTTCAAAAGATAAAATAAGTAAACAATACGGTGGCTTGAACGGCCCCTGACCTCCCAAATAACCTCTAGCATGAAAAGCTTCATCTAAAACTCTGTTCCCACTGTGTATATGGAAAAGGCTTGACACATGTTCAGTTGGCAATATATGACATCTAATTCCTTAGGATATAGTTCACCACATTTTACTTGGTGCAACAACTAACTTGACATTAATTAAGTTGCAATATTGCAAAGAACTAAGGGACAACCAGCGGACAGATTTCAGGAAAGGGAAAAGCAATCATACCCCTTGAAGGCTTTAATGGTTGGGGTTTACTTGAAATCCTTCCTACCCTTCTTTAAAACCAAACAAATTTTATGACTTTTTTTTCTTGATTCCTTTTCACTTATTTCCCTCTATATGAACCAAACTGCTCCTCAAATTAGCTTTATTGAATATTGTGATGTATTAAAATTAGAATCTAAGCCTACTCCATCAGTTCAGAGCCCTTAGAAGGGCAGAGGATATTGTACATGAATATTGGTGAACAATTCTTGATCTTATAGTCCGTATTAATACACGATAGTTCTACTGCAGGAATACCTCACCTTTACAGAATGGCCTTGGTTTGCCCGTATCCACAATTCTCCACCCTCTTCCAAAAGGCCAAGCCTCTGCTTGTTGTCTATCCTTACAGCCTGAAAAATGTGCAGATCATCAAAGAATTCTGAAAACATAATAACTAAACAAATGAAAGCCATAAACATACTTCGTATATACCCAAGTAATATGGAGAATTAATAACGCATGTCATTTATTTGTAGGTGAATATAAAGCCATGAAGAAAAAGTTTCTAACTACTTCAGAATGGGTAATTTCTGAAAATAGACCTATTTAGATAAATTGTTAGCAATACATTGAACTACTCAATGAACAGCAGGAAAGGAAGAAAACTGTGAGTCATGCCTAAGGCTTAATTAAAACCTAAAAACATGGTGGGACTATGATTCAAGGCATAAAAATCACATTCGTGATCATCAACATGTAAGAAAAACAGTGATAGGACTTACTTCTCTTATATCATCTATCGAATGTGAGCTTAGAGGGATATTTGACCTTGTTCTCAAGTCCAGCTTCAACAAATCTTGAAGCCTGACATATCCATCACTACGCATATCCAAATTCATTTCTGTTGCACTATGTCTCAATATACGTACCCTAAGAAGCAGTGACATGTCATTAACGAACCACACCAAGAGATATACTAAAAAATAAGGTCCAAGAGTTCTCGTAAAAATTGATTGAAAATGCTTCCTGGAGCCTTATTAAACTTACAATAGTCTGCCAAGAGTATCAATTTTCTCTGAAGAACCAAGAGCAGCACCACGATCACGGCTTCTTGATCCACCGTGATTGCCTCCTGTATCTCCACGCTCTCTTCCTCTACCTACACTGCAAATAACAAAAATAGTTACACAAAATTTGACACAAGACTTCTTAAACTTACAAAATGAATGTTTATGGACATAAATCAACGGTTGTTCATTCTCTTTATCAGTTATCTATACCAATAAAAACAATTGGTTGTCATTTATCAAAGGGGCATTATGTTTGTGAGTCCAGATGATTGTTTACCCTTGAAGCATTATTTATCTGCCCAATCCTAGTTCGATATGTTCAAAGTAAGTTTGAATTCCATAATAAACTAAATAAACCTCGACTACTTGAAAATCCACCCATCATTTCTGTTTATGCGAAAAACTGTCCGATTTGGGACACTTGACAATTAGTTATATGACAGATAAGCAGTAAAGCATAAGGAAATCGCAAAGAATCCTCTTGATTCCCGTTGACAATCGGTAGGATGCTGTGATTGTGTAAGGATGAATGAATGCCCGCGTGGATGCTACTACGCTGCTCATATATCTATTAATCTTCTGCCCAAGAATCCCCTCGATTCCCGCTAGACTAGTTCAAACCACTGCTTCAGGCGACTTCTAAAATATCCACGCCCTAATCATTCCTGTTGACTCGATAGCTATATTCCCGGAACTATTCTTTCAATGGCGGATACAAGCGTCAGACACCAAACAACAATTGACACTTCCAGACCCTTGACGCTTGAATATGACGACTAGATTCACACCCAAACAATTTCCTAATTGATGATTAAATTATGAAAATCATGAGGTAAAAATTAAAATGAATTAGCATCTTTGATCTAATAAACTAATGAAGCTTCAGCTTCATTATTTAATCAAACACAAAGGAAGCGAGAGACAGACCTAGGTGAAGCGCGAGCTAAGGGCGAGAACAAAGAGCTGCCGCTACTGCTGCTTCCTCTACCTCTGTACATTGTAAGCAGAGAGAATTGACGGGGAGGGAGACAACGGAGGCGACTTAGGTGGTTTATAGTGGATGATGTGATTGTTGCCGGCAATCTTCCGATCATTAATGTTCCTAATAACATGAAATCATAGGTTAAGAATATACTACCATACTACAAAAAAATCATAGCAAAATAATTATGTTAATGCGGTACATAAAGATGAATACTTTATGATTAATTATAGAACTTGCTAATTGGCATGAATTCAAACATAATTATTCAGCAATACATATCAAATTAGGTTAGAACTAGTAAAGATAGTATTTCAGGGGAGTTTTGAGAGATGTTGAGATGAGACACCGATAAGATCAGAGCAGGATTCCTATTGGAATGGAGGATCTCTTACTCTTTCTAGGCTACCAGTCTACCACTCTTTTCTTTTGCTTTGAACAAGTACCATTGGAAATTGGGTCTATTGGGGTGATAACTCTATGCATTTATTTCAATTAATTATTAAAACTTTTACTATTAGCTCTGAACTCTTTATTAGGCCTTTACAAATCAAATTTAAGGCAATAAATAATTTCAAACCTCCTAAAATGACTTATGAAGTTATTGATTTTTTCGAGAATATCTCAAAACTAGTATATGATAATTTTCAAAATTTGGTCATTTTGAATAATGTTGACATGGTGAGCAACACATTCATATGCTTATCATGGGTCTTATATGGTCATTAGAAAATAGGTGTGATTGGAATCATCGACTTTAAACCTAAACATATATTTCAACCGATTTCATATATGTACTATGGATCTTATACGGTTGGTAGTTCCTAACTCTTTTTCTAAAGATTTGGAGACCGAATATAAGGCATAATATATACATTTCCTGATCAACCTTGTGCACACCAGTAGTGTTTTATGGTTCTATAGAAACCGAAAGTAATAAAAGAATTACGAATTAAAATACAATACAAGAGCAAGCCCTATGTCAAACGGTCTGACAATATGTTCAACACGGGTACCCCTAAAAATTGCATTTTGACACTCCGTATATATGCGATTTAGTGATTCTTGATCCATCGAGCAAGCCATGGCAGGTAAACTGATTTGAGTGATAAAATTTACATCATGATGGGGCAACTTATGAATATAGTCTAGTCAACAGATTCTCCATTTTATTTATGATGATAGAACAATGAACTGCCTTAACAAAAAAATTTGTAAATACTAGATACTTCTGTTCGCAAGCATCTACCACTCCTGCCAATATCCTGCAATATTCCTCTCCAATCATCAATGTTGGAATGAGAAACGAATTTCATTACTGCTGAATGACCTTACAAATATCATTGGAAAAGGCAATCATACCCCTTTAACAGAATGTATATATTATGCCTTTTTAGAATGTCAGACTTAATTGTGTTCCTGACGACGATAAATTCAGGGTTCAAACTATGTGAGTATCTCCTAAACCCAAGGTGATCAACAATGGCAAGAGGATATTCATGCATTATAATCATGTTGACTAACTCATATCTTGAAACTTGTTTGTTAAACTTGAATTTACCCAAGTCCATAGTAGAAGAGTCACTTTTACTTGAACTAGATAACAATAATTATTGTTTTATATCTAATGTTGGCTTTCTTTTTAACCATCTCATAGCATGTTGTTTCAAGTGAGTAGTACCACTATTGCTCTTACCAACTAGATCCTTCTTACAACCCTTACAAACTGCTCTCAAAACTCCATCAATTCTCCTTCTATCAAAAAATTTCCAAACCTCCGAAGTTAGACTTCTTCCATTTTCACTCGTGATCACACAATCTTCTTCATTTTCAGCTTCGTCATCTACGTTTTGTGAAAGTTTTATGGCATTTTTGTCCTTTCTAGAAGTCTTAGTTTGAGTAGTATCTTCACTAGTCGGATTAGAAGATACTTCATTTATTTGCATATCTACAAAAGAAGGCACACACATACGTATCAATTGCAAAAAAAAAAAAAAAAAAAAACTCAATTGTATCAGTTATACAATATCGGACTCGGATCATAATCGGGTCGGATGTAATACAATATCCGAGTCTGACCCATCTCCTATTCGGAGTTGGAGTTTTTTTTATTGGATTCGGAGTCGGAGTTTTTTTAAACGGGTTTAGATCGAACTTTTTCCTTCGGATCGGATCGGACTCAGATTGAATTGTCATCCCTAATTGGTCTATACTCTCAGTAGGACCATAGGGTACTAAAGATTTGTTGTTGTTTAATTTGGTAGGGTTTTAAAGGAAACATTAACACAGTTCGGACTTGTTAAATCAGTTAGAATAATTAATCTGGCCATTAAATGTAGAATTGTATTCTCAATTCTAATTTGATTGTGAAATGACTTGATTTTATAAACGTAGGCTTTGATAGTGGTATGACAACAAGCACAACTCTTCATTGTTTGATGGTTGGGAAATGTATTGGAACTTTTGAGTTGCTCCTTGATATATCTTGAGAAATTTAAAAAAGATTTGCAACGAAGGACTTGTTCTATCTTGATTCAAATAGGATGCTAGAATGAGAATTTATGAACTTAGTTTCAAGAACGATGTATATAAGTGCGACATATATATTATATATTGTAGCCAATCTTTATAAGTAGATCATTAATAACGTCTGACAGATGTCAGTGCTACATATACAAGTTTATTGAAACTAATACAAATATGCAAAAGAGGACATAGAAAGGCAACAATGATATAGTTCGAATAAAATAATATTGTAGCTAGCAAACATCCAAGCTTTTTCCAAAAACAACAAAGCTAGACGTGGTCTGCGGATCATGATTCACAAAGTATCACAAGATATGTACATAGTAAAGGGTATGGTAGACATGGATACAGTAATAATAGACCATATCTAAGCTTGAATTTCTTTTTGTCGAGGACTAGTGACCCTAAACACATGCTCTTCCCCGGTGCATTTGTTCACTTTTACGATCCATTTACTTCTTTTTCTATTGACTACACTCCCACTATAATCTCTAATACAGTGATTTTTGGACACTTTGCTAACCAATAGCCCTTCTCCGATGGGTAAGAAGTGACCCCCTAACTCATTGTGTGAGGGCACTAGATGTTGGGCATTGTAACCGACCACTAATGCTCCGCCCTTACATTGGATCCTTCCCTTTTGATTAGCTTTGAATATTGCTTCATGACCATCGATATTACAATCAACAGTCACAAAATCCGCACTCTTAAACCGATTGATCAAGGTAAGTGGATCACCTGTCACAAACTCTACATGGTCCATGTAACGTGACAAGTGACATTTTGATGCTTGGAGCTCTGTCGGACCGGGCAAAATGCAGACCACCCGCCCGCCAGTCTGCTTGGCTGCAGCCACAAGGCCCACGGTTGTTGAGCCAGCAGTAGACCCACATACCTCTACCATGTGTTGAGCATTGTTGCCCCCTGCTAGGGCTGATATGAACTCAGCCACATCAGGCTCTTTGCCTCTTTTCCCCTACAAAATTGAACCACATTAAAGATTAGTCACTAAATCTCAAAAAACTTATCACCATAAAAGATAAAACCAACCTCATAGACTAAAATTGGTACAGTATAAAGTAAACTCACCATTTTTATGGTTCGGAGGTAAGCTTTAGTAGCATTTTCAGCAGACCAACGAGCCATATTGTAGTGTAAATTGTGATTGAATATATAATATGCGTTTATTAAAGTTTGGAATAATATGTACACAGTCTTTAAGAAATTAAGGCTGAAGTGAAGTTGTCAAGACTAAATAAGATAGGTAGAGTATATATACAAAGAAAAGAGAGGGAAGGATTTGGAAGCAACTGAGGTAGGTTCATGTTATTGTTTTTAAATTATTTCAATGGACTTGACCATTGAACCTCTCACCAACTAACGTGCTGATTACTGTGTTTACAATTATTTGTTTTAGTATACTAAAATTTTCGGTACTACTCCATACTGCAAAGTGATCGATTTGTTTAAGAGAAGGGGTTGAGGTTTAGAGTTTGGAACCATCGTAGAAGTGGAAAGTATGAGTCTTTTTTAGATATTTTCTAGGGCAGCCCAAAGATGAATTATTGAATATTTTCTTCGATGACTTGCATCAAAGAAAACATAACCTTCTCTAATATGGATCAATATTCAGGTTTATTTCGTGCATAATCTAAAGAAATGATTTTAAAATTAAAGTACATTAGAATTAAGAACAATATCAAAATAAATTCATAGTTCTAACTAAATCTTATATACTATTTTTACGTTAAGGTATTTATTTAATCATTAATATATTTTACTATTAAAAAAAAGATTAAAAAAAATTATATTGTAAAAATATATAATAAAACTGACCCAAAAACGTATTGTATAATAAAATTTTAAAATTTAAAATTTATAAAAAGATGTGTTAAAAGTCTCTTTATAAATAATGTATACAGTAAAAATAATTTGATTATTTTGAAATTAAGATAGTATGTAAAAATGTGATTTGGCAAGCTAAGTAGGGGTATGGATATAAAATGAAAATGTTCTTAGGATTTAGGCCAAAAGGAGAAAATAAAGTCAAAAAAACGTCCTAAAATCTAGGTGACATAACTAAAAAACTTAAGACTTAAGAATGCAAAATGAAAATGTAGAACAACTCCAGAAAGCTCAGGTAGAACATGTCACCAACTAAACACACTTTAATGGATCAGCTGCAAGATTGTCGGTCTAATCCAGTTATTAATTAGGACTGTATTAATAAATGTTTTGTGACCATAGATGATGAGGTTCACGTACTTGATTACTACTATAGTGGCCAATTCTTGAATAATAACTAAATTTTATTGTTATATTTTGTCTGGCCGTATCTGGTACAAGTTAGTTGATCCATCGGCTACCAGATATTTCAAGAGGATTAGTTGTTATGTCTAATACTAGACCTACCAAATTGTATGTTTCTCATAATTTTTGTATATTGCATTTGCATTATTTATAATTCGCAGCCTCGAAGGTTTACATATTCTCATTTCTCCCTTAATAAATGTGGGAACAACAATAGTAACCGACCAGAAGAGGCGGTTTGGTATGATCCTGGACGCAACGAACCAATAATGTTTGATCTTTGATATTTTATAAGATCAGAAGAGCTTGTAAATAACGCTATCATAGATTTGTAGATTTCCTAAAAAAGTTGCGAAATTATTTGAAAGATGGTGAAGAAAATTCCCGGATACACAATTCAAATTGCCCCCATAAAGTAAAAGCTTCCCCGACAATGAACACATAATTTAAAGTGTATCTTGATTTTGTGAGCCGACCCTTCATCTATCTAAGGAAAATGTCCATTGTTCTTTCCAACAATTAGATATTCGTATCTTTCCAACTGACTAAGATGTCTCAGATTCTCAGTAGCCATACGCCCATACTTATATTACACTTTCCTAGCATCACCCCATCAAACCACTCTCTCCGTACTTAAAATCTTGTTCACCCATCAACTTTAGTTAATTAATTTTAATTATTTTACTTATTGGCCTTATCATGATTTAATTATGTGGGGCTTATATCTCCTTAACACTTTTAAAATTAAATAGAGTCTAAAGTCATTTTATTTTTTCCCTAAATGTGTTTCTAAGTCAATTAAGAGCTATAAAGTAAAGTAATATAAACAAAATTCACTGTCACGCATTCCAATGAAGTTAAATTGTATACATCCACTTAAAAAAAAAAAGTCGAAAGTAAGTGCACATACTTCAAAGTAGTGCTTACAGTGTATTTGGCTAACAATAGTTGGGGAAAGAAATGGGCGTATGTGTTGTTTACGTGCTCAACAATCAATACATTCTAACTTGGTCTGATATGAAACTTCTATGGCAAGGTGGCCTTCACAATGAATTCAACGCTAAATGTATCTGATTATATATATGGACATGCATATGTGCATCATGGATGCCTGATACTATCTACTCCGTAGTTTACTAGGGAGTGCTTTTGTACTGATGTTAAAGCAGGCTAAGTATATTTATTTCCTCCATCCCCTACAAATTACCCCATTTTTCATTTTGGTCCGTCTTCCAAAAATTGCCTCATTCTCTTAAAGATTTATCATTTTGTAATGTCTCTGAAAGATTTTCCATTGTATCTAAAAAGTTAAAATTCATACTTAAAACAATCTTTAGGAGACAAAGAGAATACTTCATAATAGTACATGACAGACACTTCAAAATATGAGAAGCATTTACGCATCTCATATATGTCGTTCAAGTATTAACATGTTCATGAACAACTCGGCCTAAGAACCCTAGCACTAAACAAACAGTCCAGCTAATTGATAAGCTTGTTTATAAACTAATTGATAAGCTAATTTGCAACCATACCAGTGCTTTGCAATCGCACCATGTTATGATGCACCCGCTTCAAAAAAATATACATTACGTACATGAAAAATATACATAGTACACATATCAGTTATGTGGAATGTAAAACGTACATTACACATAACTCACATATCTACTTAATGTATATTTTTTTGGAGCGGATGCATCATAGCATGGTACACCCGGATGCACCTTCGAATTTGCGATTCAATGCCTAGCAAACACCAACATAACAACTGGAGCACGAAATTCAAATTTGCTGATGGTGATGATGTATAACTATAATTTCAGAACAGTATTAGTAAGTGAAAAACCAAATAGCTGTATGAAATTCAGCAAAGAGCTCTTACAGCACAGGTCGAAAAGTTTAAGATCCATTATTGAGAATGATAACTCAGCAAAGAGCTGTTCAAGCGCAAATCATCGAAAAGTTTAAAATCCATTATTGAGAACGCCAACTATTATAAAATCACCATAGTATATATAGTACTACATGAATTCGCCTGAGCATGACGGCGTGCCTCTGGTGCCTCCAGTGTTGTTGACAGCCCAGGAACAAAAAGACCCACCAATTCTACGGAGTAAAAGAGATCCAGCGATCTAGTCTATGGGGATCCTGACTACCTTTTTGGTTTGACCACCTGAAGGATCACTCACATTTCCGTTGCTGGGCCTGCTCCCCCGCGCCTCTTCCCCCATGTGCCTTGTGGATGGAAGCAGAAACCCTCTCCAATTTGACATTCGATTCACTCCACTTCCACTAGATCCTGCATCATCAAAGAAGAGAACAAATGTAACTTCACCTCATAGTTAATTTCAGATACCATACGGTTACTACAACTAATATAATTATCATGGAAAAACTATCTGAGATTTACAAAAGAAGTGCTTGATCGGAAGAGAACGCCTGATCAAGAACCAATATGGCACTAGTTGACTTATAGTTTTCATCCTTTCTTTAGGGGTATTAAAGGAAATAACACCTAATACAATGGTACTTGACAGAAGCTAAATTTTAATTACTTGCATGATCATCTACTGTCTGAAGAAAAGTATCATCAAACCCACCCACAGTATCACTTATAGTAATGCAATCTTTGAAGACAAGATTACGCAAGGTTGGACAATGCGGTCATAAGAGTATACAAAACATTGTGAAGCATCTGACTGATACAAACTACAAAGGGCAACAGAGCAGGATAATCTCCAGAAGTTTACAAGGCACCTGACTGCCTCAAAATGATCATCATTCCAGTTTGAACTTTTGAAAGGAGCAAAATCTTGTACCTAATAACACGATATTTTTCATTGTTTTAATGACTTAATCGATCTTATTTTATCAATTTTCTTCCATATTTTCCTCCTTTACGAACTTTCATTTCATATATTTCGATATTGCTCTTCTTGGGTATACTTTATTTTGTTTTGTAGGATTTTAATGCAATAAAAGCTCTCATGATATCGTGCTTGACTCATGTTGGAAGTATATGCGTCGTTTACTATTGCAACATGGCTCTAGCTAGTCGTTGATCTTTCCATGTGAGATGCGGCAAATAAAGTTTAGCAAGCGAAATGATGAATTTCGCAGCATACACCGCACATCGATGGCGGTCCTTCACTTCGCGCCACAACACCTTGGCGGCCACTTTGAAAGAATATTTATGTAGCCTTAAAACTTAGGCATTAAGCACTAGCTAGGTGGGGGGAATTTAAAAAGTTTTGGACTTCATTTGGAGAATTTCTCACGCCACTTTGGGCTTAGCTTTTGGAATTTTCTGATTTTCTTAGTTAGAGTCTTTAGTTTTCATGATTCTTAGTTTTTATTATTTATAGTTTTAGAGTTTTAGTTTTCATTATTCATTCATTAGTTTAGGTTTTTGAGAGTTACTTTTGTTCATAGTTTTTCTCTTTTACAACTATGGAAGTAAAGCCTTGATGTTCATCATTCAATTGATACTTTCAATCAATCTAATTCTAGTATTGTTCTCTTGTTTCTCTAATCTCTTATTATTATTTGTTATTTTGACTTCTCTTATTCATTGTTTTGTTTATTTAATTATCATGTTTAAGTAGTTTCATAATCTAGGGTTAGGTTGACCCTAATATGATGTGATATATGAATTTATCTCAATCCCTAATTTGATTATATTATATGTTCTTGCTTATTGAATTGTGCTATTTTATCAATACTAGGTTAGACGTAATTTGGTATTGATTTGAACCTAATATCTATTTGTCAACAACAGTTGGATTTAGATGGTTGTGACTAATTCAATAAGGACATGAAATTTGCTATGAAAATAGGTAGAACGGATTGTTAGGAAGTTAGGCTACTGTGTTTAATGTCTTTAATATGCATGATTCCATGAAAATAGGCATGATTGTATGTTAGGGAAGCCAATAAGTTGATCGAAAGAAACTATTGGTATTGTAAAGGAAACATATTTCCTTTTGACCATTATAGTATGATTATTTGGGGTAGAAATTTATTTTATGTTAATTCATATTAGCGAGAATACTCAATCCCAGATATCTTTAGTTCATAGTTTTATTAGTTAGTAGTATAATCACTCTATTCTCTTACTCATCTAATTTTATCAATGTTAAAGTTGATTAATTGAACGTCGTTTTTCTGTGGGATCGACCCTAATTTACCCTACTACATAGTTAGGAGGATTAGCCAGGTTTTTATTTTTGTTAGGTACGCGACACTACTATGAGTACCCAGTCCCTCCAACCCCCAAGTTAAAACATGCTAATGTTGATCACCAAAGTTTTACAAAATAACAAGAGATATGCATCAAGAAAAAGAACTAGCTACCAGATACAATTAAACTATATCTTATCACCGATACTGTGACAGTGGATAACTGGATGCTGAACATACCGGAACCTAGTGGCAGATCCTTTCCCCCATTACCTTTCCAAGCGTCTTCGAAGCTTCCAAGTTCATCTGGGAAAGATCAAAGAAAGTTCTTTTTAACAACTCAGAACTATCAGAAATACTGGTCATTTGTCATTAGTGTACAATGATCTTACCTTCATTCAGATTATGCAGAGTTTGCAACATGTCCACTTTTCCATCTGAATTTAGCTTCCTAGTAACTGAATGACCCTATTAAACGAGTTCAGAATAAACGTTGCTGTAATCAGATTTTTTAATTACAATGAATGTCAAATCCACAATTTATGCAAAGGCCAGGCTCTAGACTCAAATTATATTGGAATCCCCAATTCCATAAACATTCAAATACTGGGTTGACGAAGAAGAGTAAAACATATACCTTGTCATTAAGTCCCCTTGAGATCCTATGTGTTGCTTCACCTGTTCTCTTGTCTGCCTCTTTGCAGTCTTCCATGATCATCTGGACACAAGAAGATTATTTTCTTATTACAAAGACTTGAATCACGTCACAGGCTTACAGTTGTAAACACTTACGCCATCGCTCCCCATTCTTCTGGTAGCCGAACTAGTGTAATATACCCCATCTACACCACCATAGGTGACTTTGCAACTATGGACTCTAAATGTGTGGGCCTGTATGTCTCCACTTTGGTTGTAGTCTGTCCTATAATTTACTTGTTCCTTGTCTGCCAAACATAAAATCGGAAGATTGATGATTACCAAAGGAAGATGTTATCACTAAAAGAAATAATCACATAATTTCAATGGTGAAAAACGTTGCCAATGCATATATGACTCATTGAAAAATTGTGTACGATGACTCTTCAAATTTTAAACAATTTGATTTGTCACAAAACAACCTTAAGCAGGCACAAGACCAGAATTAACCGGAGCTATTACGGACTAGGAAAAAACTTGACGGTACTTACCATCAATTTCATCATCTGGATGATCAACAAAAGGATTATTGGCAGGTCTAGCACTCTTTTGACCTTCCTCATCATTATCTCCCATCTCTACTTCTTCATCAGAGCAGAGTTCCTTGATGGCAGGTACACTTGGTGGAACTTTTAGGGGTGACTCGTGCAAAGAATTATCCTGACGGAACATACTGCCAAATGGACGGGTGAAAAATGGATCATCAAAAGGATTCCTCCCAAAAATGGAACCTCCAAAACCCCCAAACATGTCGAATGGGTCACTCAGCTGCCTATGACTCTCGTTCTGCATTTTCACCCTTCAAAAATGCAAGTTTTTAGAGAGAGAAAATAAATTTTGACATGACAAATTAGAAACATAAAAATGCAGGTCTAGAAAAGTAAAATAAAAACATCAGAACTTAAGAATAGAACTCTCTGCTTATATCAGAGAACAGGAAAGGCCAACGCTGTATAACATACAGGGAACATCTATCTGCAGTGAATAAATTTGAGAGATTTATAATGAAAAAAAGGCAAATACGAATGCCATCATACTTCACCTTGTGAGCCCATTTTGTTTCCCAAGAAATCCAAGGTTCATCTCACTAAATCCTGAGCTTTACACCAGAAGCTCAAATGCCAAATGATGCTTTCACTTATCACCTACCTATGGCTATTGCAATACAAAGTAATGAATCCATGCAACTAGAATCGACTAGTGCTGTGACTCAGTGATTGATTCTGTACTTCCACCTCAAAAAGTATATCCTTGATGTATTCCAAGTCTTTCGCTTCCAACACAACTTAAACAACACTTTCATTGATAATTGCTCATCACTATACTTCAGCACGAACAACACCTCCAGCTATAAGGTTATCTCCCTACATTCTCAACTATAACTAAATGCAATCTGTTCATTCAACTCTTCTGGAACTCACCAATCCTCATCAGAGTTGACACTGTGTTCTTACAACTCTCATGTCCCCAACTTGGCCAACCATATACACTTGTTATTTGCTCCACTTAACATCAACCAATTTCTAAAGTGTTGATCACTTCTTACTTACACTACTTTATCTGGTCTAGGACTTATGTTCATAAATTTCGTTCCTATTGATATGAATATGGAGGACAAGTCATTTAACATAATTGCAAAAATCATTAGCTCATAATACCAGTGTAGGGTTATTGATCAATTTACATTATCAATGCTATATTACATACCATTTTACTATTAAAACGACTTAATATAAATTAAACCGAAAAAGCAGCTAGGATGGTTTTCTTTTTTTTCTTTTTTTTTAAAAAAAAGTAGGTGATATAGCTCTACAAATAAACAATTCCATACACCTTTCACCACAAAACGTACTGAAGCACCTCAATATCGAATAATTTATATAGCCCCCAATGATATGCACTTGTTTATACTTCGAAAATCATATACTCCTCGAAGAATTCATCACTTCTTAACATAAAATAAAGCCCTCCAGCGGTTAGGATACTCTGGTGAGGGCTTGAACCTCTGACATTGTGGTTAATGGCCACACGCTGAGCTATTCCAGATTGTTGGTAATCTTATCTAATTAAACCAATAAACTTAGCCCAAACTTGACATATTATGACCTCAAACCACAATTTCACCCAAATTCACAACAAATTACTAGTCTAAGAATCCAAATCATCTGAAAATGCTAACATACATGATCTTCACAACTAAAATCAATGGAAATTACGGATTCAGAAACCAAAATATTGTGGAAAATAGAAAGAGAGAATACCTTGAAGTAGGAAGACCGGAATATTCTGGAAGGAGATGGAAAGAACTGGAAAATCTCAGTAGAAAGTTGGCAATTGTTGAATGAAATGTTTGAGCGCGTATTTATATATAAGGGTGGAGTTGGGAATTTGAAAAACGGAAAAAGAAAAAACGAGACGTAACTAGAGAAAACGGGAACATTGGATTTGATTGTGACGCGTGTCATCTTTAATTGCAAAGTTTATCATGCACAGTTTTAGAGCGGATCGTGGCTGTAACTACCCATTTAATTTGATTCGTGAAAAAATTCGATTTGATCAACTCATTCAAATCGGACCAACCATCTCATTCGAACCGGTCCGGTCCGGTGAATTCGGTGCAAAAGAGCCGTTAAACTAGCCATTGATGATCACCCTATATAAACCGAGCAATTTGGTTTTTCAATCTTTACAAACTCACTCTCAATCTCTCAATTCTCAATTCTCAATCTCTCAATTACTACTAAATACAATTAGCTTACTTATTACTACTAATCTTTATCTTAATTACTCTCTTAATCTTTATTAGTTATCTTATTACTTGGTTTACTATTCTTAAGTTACTTGTTTACTACTACATTTCATAAAAGAAATGGCTTCAAGAGGTAAACTCAGCATTAGCAGCTCTTTGATGATACCGCAGATTTTGATCAAAACTTGAATCAACAACTTTTCGATACGGCTGCTGCTCAAGTTCCTCAAACTCTAACTTTGAAAATGCGTCTGTCTCTTTCTACTGCTTAAGGTAGCTCTTAAACTTCTAATTAATTAATGTTAATATGAAAAATAGTTAGTTTAATTAGATAGATTAATTAAGTTTATAATGTTTAATTAGTTGATAATGTTAGATTAGTCGATGATAATATGTAGACTAGGTTAATATGTTGATTATGTAATTATGTTTAATAATTATGCAGATTGTGTTACTGATGATAATTAAGTAGATTTAGTTAAATTAGTTCAATTTGTTTAATTAAATTTATTATCTTAAATAGTTTAATTAGTTGATTATGGTAATTAGGTAAATTATGTTGATATTGTTGAATTACTTGAATAGTTGATGGTTAGATTAAGCACATTAGGTTGATGATGATAAATAAGTTGATTAATATAGATTAGTTTAATTCATTTAAGTAAATTGATTTAAGTGAATTGATTAGTTTAGTTAAATTAGTTTAGTTAAATTAGTTTATTTAGTTTTAATTGATTAGTTATGTTATATTAGTTGATTATGTTATGTGAAGATTAGTTTAATTGATTAGTTATGTTAGATTAGTTGATTATGTTATGTGAAGATTAGTTAAATTGATTATTTATATTAGATTAGTTGATTATGTTATGTTAAGATTAGTTAAATTAATTAGTTATGTTAGATTAGTTGATTATGTTATGTTAAGATTAGTTAAATTTATTAGTTATGTTTGATTATAGCATTATGTTATGTTAAGATTAGTTAAATTGATTAGTTATGTTTGATTAGTTGATTATGTTATGTTAAGATTAGTTTAATTGATTAGTTATGTTAGTTCAGTTCATTATGTTATGTGAAGATTAGTTAAATTGATTAGTTATGTTCGATTAGTTGATTATGTTATGTTAAGTTGATTATGTTTAATTAGTTGATAATGTTAAAGTTGAATTGATTAGTTGTGTTAGATTAGTTACATTATTTGATTATGTTATATTAGACTGATTATATTAATTAGTTAGTTAATGAACTAATAATGTTAGTTTTTGGCTTACCTTGATATGAAATGGAGGTGAAGATGAAGATGAAGATGAAGATGAAGATGATGGTGAAGGTGGAGTACCCGAGTCTACTCACTGTAAAAAGAAATCTTCACCTGTATGGCTATATTTTGAAAAGGTTCCAATGACCGACGTTACTTCCAAAGGGAAGAAATTCATGTGTTGTTGCTTGATATGTAAGCAACAAGGGAATAAGTCAATAGCTTCTTATTCATGGAAGACTGCTTATGGGACGGGGACAATCTCCCATCACTTGACCAGAGTACACAGAATCAACCTGGAAGCAGCATAATCGTCAAGTCAAACACAACTACATGGGAATATGGATTTCATTCCCGGAGGAGATATGCCTTTTATGTATAACAGAGATATGATGATTGCTGAAATGGCTAACTTTGTAATTGCGGATAAATTACCGTTTAGTCATGGTAAGAATTCGAACATCGAACATTTTGCAAGAGCCTCTTTACAAACCGCTTAGAGACGTGTCCCTAGGAACACACTTAAACGACATACCTAAACTGCTTATTACAAATATAGAAATAGTTTAATAGAAATATTTTGCACTTTTAACGGTCGTATTAGCCTTATTAGTGATACATGAACCTTTTGTTTAGGTGAACTTTTACTTTGTGTAACCGCCCATTAGATAGATGATGAGTGGTACATTAAAAAACGTATCATTTGCTAAGCTATGGAGGAGAGACATACCAGTTACAACCTTAAGGTAAGGATAATAGAATGTCTTAAGACCTTTCACTTGCTTGATAATGTTTTTTCCCTTCCCTTAGACAAAGCTTCAGCAAATACAAAATGTATAGATTGTTTAATATCGAAACCTAGCTTAAAATTGTTGAACAGTGGAGAGCTTTTACATGTTCGTTGTTGTGCTCATATTATGAGCCTCTTGGTTCAAGAAGATTTAGCTGAGTTAAGCAACTTGCTTAACCCTATTAAGATTGTAATCAAATTTTTCTTAACCCCATTAGGAGTGTAATCAAATGAATTAGAATTACCACATCGGTTAGAAGAAAGTATATGGCCTTATGTAAGGAAAGATGTCTTAAGAAGAGACAATGTAGTCTCGATACACCCACCCATTGAAACTCAACATATAGACTGTTAAATGATACCATTAAATACCATGAGATTTTGACCATTCTTTATAATGAAACCGAGCGACTCTTGATGAACTTATTGTTGATTTCCATTGGAATACCACAATTTACATTCGTGATATTTTAGCAGCATTTGACCATGCAACCAAAATTTTCTCTTATGTTTACGACCCTAACATTCATTTAGTTATATATATTAGAGTGTGTTAGCGTAGTTTACACTCATAACGAGAATTTTAACATCATCCAAATTTGTCATGTACTTACTAGTATACTAAGTAAATGGTACTCTTATTTTAGTGAATTCCCTATCATATATGGTATAGCTTCTATTCTTGATCCTGGGTCAAAACTACGGGTATAAAAAATGTGTTAGAATTTTACTATGTCACTCTAGGTTTACAATACGACGTCAATGCCTATATAGAAAAATGTAAAAATATTTTAGTTTATATGATTATTATGCTTCTTGATCAGGCAGAGCGTAGGACCCAAGGATTGAGGGAAGAGGACAATGACGAAGACGATCCTTGGATGATGATGGACACTAGCAAATCAAGCGACAACCTAGCAGGTGAAGGAGGTTTGGGGACTGTCCCTGACTAGGTACCCCTCGAGGTACGTAATAGAACTGTGGGCTTTGATTCATTCGGGATACGTAGGCAACTTAATTTTAGAAATCAATATTTAATTATTTAATTAAATTTTGATTTGCTAAATTAAGTGCATGTTCTTTCTTTTTTCCCCAACCCCTAAAATATGTTTAATTAAAATAAATTAATAAGATAATGGATTATTAGTAAATATTTAATTATCTAATTACGTTAATTAGTTTAATAATAAATTATTTGTTTAAAAATAGGTTAATTAGTTTACTTAGTTTATTTGGTTTAATAATATGTAAATATGAAATTAGGTGAATATACGTAGTTAGTTTAATAATAAATAATTATCAAGAAAAAAAATAAAAAAATGACCTTATTTAAAAGTTTACAAAAAATTTCATTATGAGTGCATTATAAACGTTTAATTACATTCAAAATATTTTCTTTATTCTAATTTGTAAATGTGTTTATATGTAATTCATTTTGATTTGTTTTGATTCGATTTAATTCGGTTCGTGATTCAATTCGATTTGGTTTGTAATTCGATTTTTAATTCGGTTCGATTTGATACCAAATCACCCAACCCCCAGCCCAACCCGAAACCGGCCCGCCCCGCACCCAGGAGTGGTCCTATCCCGAATCTCCCAGACCGGCCCGACCCAACCTACACGGACCGGCTCGCTGTCCATGTCTAGCCAAAATTATCCTAGGCAATAGGGACTATCTATTTCTTTTAAAACTAAACCACCGAAAGAGCAGAAGATGAAGTATTAGTAAACATTTGATCCAATATAATTTGGTATTTTCATACAATTAAATATCTCCAAGAGATTTTGCCTTGTCTCATGCTTGCCTTTTGTTAGATTGTTTTTTTTTTATATATATCTTAAGTGCTTTTGATTATTTGTTAGATTGCTACCTCTTTGCTGGGGCCTTGGTTACTAAATCTTTAAAGGATTGGTCAGCGTTTTGGTAATTTTGAGTACGTGAGCATGTTGTTATAACTTAGAAACATCCTAATTTTGTTATCAAACAATCATTGACGTTGGCAGATCCAAGATTTTCCGTCTGGTGAGTTACAATTAGGGGTGACAAAACTGACCTGACTGAAAATCCGACTTGAACCTAACCCGAAAATAGTGGGTTGGGGTTGAGATTTTCGACACAAAACTTAAATGGGTTGACATAAGCCTGACCCGAAATTAAGGTTAGGTTAAGGTTGAAAATTCCAACCCGAAAATGACCCACATAACTCGAAATTATTTTCGGGTCAAAATCTGGTTAGGCCAACCCGAACCCGACCTTATAACCAAACTATATTAAGTAGATTAAAAAAAATTACAAGGCCTGCCACCCACTCAGCACAAATTAAAATTCTAAAAGATAATTAAATTACTATTGTCAACTTATCAGTCGTTTCATCTCAACCCTAAAAGTCTTCTTTTTCTTCAGCCACTCTATTGAATAGCCACATCTTAGGGGTGCCAAAAATTAACCCAACCCAAAAACTTGACCTGAACTTGACCCGAAAATAGCAAGTCAGGGTTGGGATTTTTGATACAAAAACTAAAATGGGTTAACACAAACCCGACTCAAAATTAAATGGGTTAGGTTGAGATTTTCAACTCGAAAACTTAATTGGATCAGGTTCGAATAGCTGACCAAAAAGTAGGTGACCCGAACACGAAGCCGACCCGACCTGATCCGTTTGCTACTCGCAGTTACAATCAATAATCAAACATATAATAATTTTTTTTACTAAATAACAAAATAATAATACTAAAAATACATACAAATTTATTTTTTTGGGCCGATTGGTGAGTCACTTGACTCATTAGTATATAAGCTAGGTCCGCCTAAGTCTGTAACTCCTGTGAGAAATGTAGTGAAAGTGGTTAGTTATGAGCAAAAGTTCATATTCAATACGTAAGTCCAATGGATGGACATTACACCCGCTCAAAAAAAACGTACATCACGTATATGGAAAATGTACATTCCACATAACTCACATGTGTATTATGTACATTTTTTATGTACATGATGTATATTTTCCATGTACGTGATGTATATTCCACATAACTCACATGTTCGAATTTGCGACGTAATAATTGATAGGTTTTGTGGAAAACGAACCCCTGCTACGATTTAGATGCAAAAATCATAGATGAAATATGATAAATGGTAGCAAAAATCATAGATGAAATATGATATCTTGGTGATGTATGTTTAACAAACTAACCATAGACGATGCTTTAGGCATTAGTCTATGTTTTCAGTGTATAGTCCCAAGTACTATGAATGAAATTGCTACTTATTTGTGGAATAAAAAAATTGTATTTTAAAGTACAAGTAATAACCGATTAACTGTAATCCTTTATTGGGGCAAGGATGAATCTAAAGTTTCCCTTTTTTTTGACATTGCTTTAATGTCCTCAATTAGACTATTAAGATCTGAGTAGGAGGATCCGCCTTCAACAACACTCTTCTTTGCTAGTTGTGATATATTATCCATTGATTGTTCTAGCTCGTTCTTCCTCCCTTCCATCATATCATTGATCATCTTCTCCACCGTGTTCCTATCACATGTATCCTTCATATCCAATCCAATTTTCCAGACTTCACTGACAAATCTGCTGTTTACTTGTTGATCGCCGAAGTAAGGCCAACAAAGCATTGGCACCCCCGCCATTATGCTCTCCAGGGTGGAGTTCCACCCACTGTGGGTCAAAAACCCGCCAACAGCTGGGTGAGCCAAGACCTCCTCCTGTGGGGCCCATCCCACCATATATCCTCTTTCTTTGGTCTCTTCTAGGAGAACTTCTTGGGTTGCCTTGTCGAGGACACTTCCTATTATGAGATTGGGCCTTATAACCCAGATGAAGTACTTTTTACTCTGGACTAGCCCTGCCCAGAATTCCATCAGCTGGTCTTTTGAAAGGGTAGTTACGCTACCAAAACTTACATAGACAACGGATTTATCAGGTTTTTGGTCCAACCACGATATGCAACTTCGATCAACATCCCACAGGCTACTAGAGGAGTTGTTGGATAATTCTGTTTCCTTTTGACTGAGTCTGTATTTTAGGTGAGCATGTAGTGGGCCTATTGAGTAAACCCTTGAGCACTGCGAACGTATGAGAGAAAGAATTGGGCCTTCCAGATCCTCAAATGTGTTGATGATCAAAGTATGGGCTTGCTTGCTATTCCGCATCTCGCCAGCGAATAAGCTTCGGAGCCAACGACAAGAAGATGTGTCACGGCCTCGGCAAAAGCTGGGAAGGTCACGGCAGCGAAGGAATTCACCCATCCCTGGTGCATTCTTTACTAGCTGATCCATTTCTTCGTCATCTATTGTTCTTAGTAGTTCATAGAAAGAAAACGAAGACCATTAGAAAGTTGCCATTACCAAAAATGTTAGAAAGAGGGTTATGCTTCCATGAAGTATGGCTTAGAGTGATGTTTCTCTGCTATGTCAGTCTTCTCAAATGACGACCCATTCAATACTCTTAATACTGATGATCAGTTACCATAAGAACAGATCGTTATGTTTTAGGTTCATTTGACTTCAATAGTTGACCAACTAGACATAAATTCATAATAGCTTGAATAGGAAAGGCTGAGGCACACATGCTAGACCGACCTAGTTTATCTACTGGTGTTTGGTCGAACTAATCGGTCAATTCCCATGAAGTACTAATTATTGGAAGCAAAGATGTTTTCTCCGTAGATCTTGAAGTTGACAAGGCAAAGAAGTTCAGCTAGGTATAGCATTCATTGATGGCAGTGGAAAGATGAGCACATCAAAATTGGATTATGGATTATGTGAGTTTGGGACTATGAGTGTTCAGCTGACTTAGTGAGATTCTATTGTTTTTTGGTTTAACTAATGCTCTAACAATTAATTATGATATAATTTTGTGTGTAGTGGCCTAGTGGGTGCCTAATGCGAAAAAATTTATGAATAATATCTTCTACCACCAAGCATGAAGTGCCCACGAGGGAAGCAAGGCTCTCGTGGGAACGATATTGCATTATCATTTGACATTAATTAGCTTTGTCCTTAGTACTCCCTGCTTTAAATGTAGTTGGACCTTTTTGGAGATATTACATTAATTAGCATGAAGTGCCCACGAGGGAAGCATGCTTGTAAATGTTTAAAAGATATGCATGTGATAAAATATAGAGAGAATAGAAATAATTAAAAGTGGTGGTTAGTCTTTTTTCCAAAAAGTTACTAAAAAGGGTAAACAAAAATATTGCATCTTGTATTGAGTATCCAAAAATGATAAATGTTGCAAATTTTTGATAACCGAAGGTAATAGATTGTGAATTAACCTCTCATCTTTATTTTCCAATTTTGAACTTTGAAGTTCAGAGTTCACACAATCACACTGGCACTGAAAAAATATATCAACTTATGTTCAATACGTATAATTCAATATGACATGAATATTGAGGAAAATATTTTGTGTAACCGTATTAGATTATGTTCTTGTTTTTTTTTTAACCACTACCACTATCATCTATTATATCCACTATTTTAAATAGGTAATTCATACTATTTATTTCCTTATTTTCAGATAGTAATAGCAATGATCAGATTTAAGTCGATATAACAAAATCATACTCTGATCCCACAAGCTAATTTTCCGTATATTTCTAGGTAAACCAAACTACTAATTACTGGAAGCAAAAATGTTTATACTCCACTTCTGTACTTGTTAACTACGGAGTATATTTCCTAAAAATATGTGATATGATCTGGAAATTCTCTTTTCAATGGAATCTAATCTGAACGAAACAGTGAATAAGTGAACTGTGGATAAAATAGTGTGATTTTTGCTTTGGATTTGACCCTCTTGCCTTCAGGTTCCTTGTTTATCGGCTTGTGATTATCTAGTCATATCTTTGATTCCCGAACCTCAGCCTTCCCGACAATTTACGGTTAATTTCTCAAGGCCTAGAGAGTAATGTGCCTTTGTGACAAGGATAGTAAACCTTTCAGCATATCTCACCCCCACAGATGGTTTTGATAGACTATTAGTCGCTCAGCCCCATACTGCCCATGATTAGCTCTATCATTGGGTTACATGGCTTAATAGTGGCAGTGGAAAGATGAGCACATTAGGTGAAGGAGAGGATTGTTGAATCCGTTGTAACTACGAGTAATAGTCACTAGTTAGTTCTTATGAATTTATAGATGCTTTAGTGGATGTGAGTGTTGTCCTTTAACTTGAATTATTATGGCCTTCACGCGTCGTTTGTGTTATTGACAGAATTTAGAGAAATCGGTTTCCTTTTATTTTCATTGATATCAATAGATATCAATAGATATGTATATACTCAGGGGTGGACCCACCCCTAATCAAGTGACTCACCAAGTCCAAATTTTTTTTAAGTATTTAAAAATAAAAATTTAATATTTGATTGTATTTTATACTCTTTGACATGTTTAATTATCGATTATGACGAGTAAAAAATTATGGGTTCGCCTCTGTATATACTTACTAGCTATACTCAAATAGCTACGTGTTATTAAGTTATTTACAATATGACCCCTAAATAACCTTAATAGTTAATAGTTATGCATTCCAAAAGAACTAAGGTTTCCCTATTCAGAGATGTGGTTATCTAAAGAGTATTGCGTACCTTTGAAGGGTATTTCTCCAGCGTCAATGAGCTGTGGAATACAGAACTCAGCCCAAATACAGCATGAACCGTAACACCTGAATGAAATTACTGGTACATTTGCTTCATTGGCTATATCATTAGCCAAGCTCATCCACCCATCTACCACCAAACATGTAACTTTATCTGTTCCTGCTGCTTCAACCAGAGCCTCTCTCAGAAGGGGTTCAGCACTTGATACTAAGTTCTGAATAATTTCTCCTAACCTGTCCTGGACATTGCTCTCACCAGCTTGTGAGAGATCACTGGGCTGTTGCCCATCAGGTACCGTCTTGAAGCTGAATCCCGGATAGCACGCAAAACGGGCTTCAATGTCAGTGTAACGGGTGAGGCGTTGGTGGTTGTGTGTTGAATTTAAGAAGGTTACCTTCAGATTAGCAAGGCAAAAAATTTCTGCCAAGTGTAGCATAGGGGTTACATGGCCTTGAACTGGAAGGGGAAAGATGAGCACATGAGGTGTAGAAGAAGATTGGTGCTCCATATTTGCTATCAATTTTGGGTCTTGAAGTTGAGATTGATTTTCTGAGGAAGACGAAGTGGTGTACAGCGATTGGGAAATGGGATGCTACACGCAATCTCCCATGCAATCTACTCCGTATTTAATAGAACCGTATTTGTAGGCTCCCCTATAAAATAAAAAAAGAAATAAAGAAATCAGGTCGTATACTCGTCCTATCTCGCCGAAGTTTCCCTCTCTATATTATTATTGTTATTTATATTAAGAAACTACCGTATAAAAATATAATTAAAAACTACAACATAAAAACAATTTTAGTGATTTTCCAAGCATCTTGCGTCGACCGACACTTCTGTAATCGTGGCTTTCTAAGTACACATGGACATGGCGCAAATAGGATAGTGCACCCGGGTGCACGATGCGCATCGTGCACCCGATGTAAAACGCAGAGAAGCAATATGAAACGCAAAGGGTTTTCTGGAGTTGAATGGTAGTGGAGTACAGGTCAGCAATTGTGGCAGTAGGGTAACGTGCTTTGTGGTATGTAGTTGGTAAGTGTGAGAAGACATACTTGGTAAACGTGAAAAGCAAAGATTTTTTGCAGTATTCACTGTAGTAGGTACTGTACACTACTTTTTTGCATTGGGAATCATGAAACGAGGCTAAGATGAATGTCACAATTATACGAGTGAAAACTACGTAGTTATCCAATGAACATGTAGTTGAACATCACTGAACATTATGTAATAAGCAATGAACATTTCTTTACTGGGGTGAATTAGTTCAATATAATTCATTGGAAGTTTAAACAATGAACATTTTATAACGAGTCACTGAACATTTGTTTGAGAGGGACTGAACATTTAGTAGTATGCAGTGAACATTTGTTTTACTTCACAGAAAGAGTTAAAAAAAAGCATTAATTTGTAATGATTATGTATTGGCATTTGATTAATTTAATATTTCAATTATTGTTACGTATGAGGACTTATGTAATATATTTAATGATTGCAATATATTTAATTTTTAATATTGTGTACGCTATGCCAATGATCGTACTAGTCTAGAAGAATGAACATTATGGCATTATTGACTGAACATACTAGTATAAACAAATGAACATACTAGTATAAACAAATGAACATACTAGTATAAACCAATGAACATTTTCATTCCAGTCCATAAATCTAAGAGAACCAATGAATATACTCTTGTAAACCAATGAACATACTAGTGTAAACGAATGAACATTTACGTTTTTTGTTTGAATGAACATTACATACCAGCACAAAAATCTAAGAGATTGCATTGGGAAGGCACATTTTTTTGTAATGATGATGCGTGCGCGTTTTCTTGGCAGATATCTTTTGAATATCTACTTCATTATTTTAGATTTTCCAACGTTGCTTTTGGCACTGTAAATTTTGTATATTATTTATATGTGGTCTACAAAAGGAGAATCCTTCGAACTTGTTCCTTTTTTATTTTTTATCTTTGTGAATGAACTACAATGGCTTCTTCGATTCCCTTGGGTGAAGACGTTGATGATATATCTGTGGAGGAATGTCGAAGTGGTAATATTGAATTAAGTGGAGGTATATTTTAGCATATTTATGCATAAAACATTTGCATAATTCCACTGAACATCTCCTTTTTATCAGTTAATATCAACTAAATAGCAAAGACCATTTACGAAATCTTACTGTATCATGTACTTTATTCCACTTATGATTTCTACAGTCCTAATTACCATTTACATGATTCCACTGATCATAACATTCATTTTCAATGAGCATTTACTAAATCATTTAGCCAAGTCTACTGCACATTTCCATTACATTCTACTGTATACTAGTCTTTTGCAACCACCATCTAATTGCATTCAATGATCATTCCGTTTATTCTAATATGACCATGATTAAATATTCACTGAACATTTAGTTACACATACTGACCATGAATGTTTTCCCAATGACCATTTGATCTACTTCAACGATTCTAAACATGTAATACAGTCCACTGAACATGTAATACAGTCCACTGAACATGTTACATATTTTACTGAACAGCAGTGTACTCCACTAAACGTTATGGTAATTTCACTGAATATACAATATGGTCCACTGACCAAATCTGTAATCTCAATGACCAACACGTTCTTCTGCACTGAACATTTGGTCAGTTTGAATGAACATTTAATTCAAACAACTGAACATGTTCAACGCGCAACTTAATACACCCAACTGCATTTTCAGTGAACATTTAATCATTTTCACTGATCATTTACAGATATTGAATGCACATCTTGTCACTTACACTTACCTCTCACCTAATTTTATACAAAATAGTCACTGATCATTTACAGATATTAAATATTCACTGAACATTTAGTTACACATACTGACCACGAATGTTATCCTAATGACCATTTTATATATTTCGCTGACCATTTTATATATTTCGCTGACCATTTCATATGGTCTGGAAAACGATTCTAAACATGTAATATAGTCCACTGAACATGTAATACAGTCCACTGAACATGTTACATACTTTACTGAACAGCAGTGTACTCCACTAAACGTTATGGTAATTTCACTGAATATACAATATGGTCCACTGACCAAATCCGTAATCTCAATGGCCAACACGTTCTTCTGCACTGAACATTTGGTCAGTTTGAATGAACATTTAATTCAAACAACTGAACATGTTCAACGCGCAACTTAATACACCCAACTGCATTTTCAGTGAACATTTAATCATTTCCACTGATCATTTACAGATATTGAATGCACATCTTGTCACTTACACTTACCTCTCACCTAATTTTATACAAAATAGTCACTGATCATTTACAGATATTAAATATTTACTGAACATTTAGTTACACATACTGACCACGAATGTTATCCTAATGACCATTTTATATATTTCGCTGACCATTTCATATGGTCTGGAAAACGATTCTAAACATGTAATACAGTCCACTGAACATGTAATACAGTCCACTGAACATGTAACATACTCCACTGAACAACAATGTACTCCACTAAACGTTATGGTAACTTCATTGAATATACAATATGGTCCACTGACCAAATCCTTAATCTCAATGACAAACACGTTCTTCCGCACTGAACATTTGGTCAGTTTGAATGAACATTTAATTCAAACAACTGAACATGTTCAACGCGCAACTTAATACACCCAACTGCATTTTCAGTGAACATTTAATCATTTCCACTGACCATTTATAGATATTGAATGCACATATTGTCACTTACACTTACCTCTCAACTAATTACATACAAAATTCAACCTCTACACAAATACAATCCATAAAAATACATTGTATAAAAAGAAAATTAGCAAAATGGGATTACTCTATGTTCCCGGCTATCTCTGCTATTTCCTCAAGCAAAGCCGGATCTACAACTGGTTCGTATATATATGTCTTCTTCTTCTTTGTCTTCTTGGCTTGCACAATGTTAATTAAGGGTTCCTCTTCATTAAGGTCGCCAACAAACCTTCAAATTGTACAAAATATTAGTTACCCAATACTCTAAGTATGAAGAGAACGCCAAAAAAAATGTTGACCACTTACTTGTTCTTCGCATGAGACATATTTTGATGTTGATGTTTGGAGTTTGGAGAGGGTCTTGAAGGTTTGCTCTGAGAAGAGTTGAATGCTTTGGGCTAGTTTGTAGGGAGAGAGAGAGTGGTGTGAGGGAAATAGAATTTGAAACGGAAGTTGAAAGCTTGAAGTGAAATGAAGGATGGAAGAAATGATGACAGTTTTATGGGGAATCAGCAACAGCCGAAATCCGGGAAACGAGGCACGTCATCTCCTGCCAAGATATGACGGTTTCTGGGGGGAAAAATTTTAACCGCAAATGGTCAGCGAAAATATGGAAATGGTCAGTGGAGAAGCTGACGTGTAAAATTTGCTCTGTCCACTTGCTTCCCCCTTGCGTTTTGTACTCTTTTCCTCTGCGTTTCACCCAGGGTGCACGATGCGCATCGTGCACCCGGGTCCAACGTCCACTAACTGTGGACATGGTGGTTTTCTAAGGAGAGAGACTGGCACCTTCCCCTGTTTTGCCAGATGGTTCCCCACTCTTGTACGTGATTCTAGGATTTAGTTAAGTAAAGTCCTATTCTCATGGTAATATTGTTGGCGTAATATTAGGAAAGTCCTATTCTCATGGTAATATTGTTGGCATAATATTCTGCTAAGATTATAATCTTTATTTTAGGTTGGTTCTTGTCCTATATTAAGGCAACGTAAATATGTATAGCAGCAGTGGGTTCATATTCATTTATCTCTTGACATTAACAACTCTCTCTCCTTCAAACTTTCAATTCTTTTGGTTTTGCACACACTTTATGTTAGTCTCGTTAGAGATTCGGTTTCTTTTTGGCTTTGGTCTGAAAATTGGTGGCTGACTTCAGTCAAAATAAGAACAAGTTGTAGTGTGAGACTTAGCAATGTTTTGTATTTTATTTTATTAATTTGAGCCTTTTAATTAGGTGTTGACAGTGATATGGGGCTTAGATATTTGCATTCAGCTATTGAATTTAGTTTTAGCTCAAGTTAATTATAAGTGATTGTGTAGTTTTGGGGTGATGTGGGGGTTTTGCCACCTTGTAAATTTGATGGTGGAAGTAGGAGTTATTTTTTAATTAGTTAGTGTGTAATGTGTATCGGAAGATGTTGCAGTTGAGTGATTGTATAGTTCTGGGGAATGTTTGTTTTTCTTGTTTGAATGGAGGAACTGTTCATTCTTTTTTCGAGGGTACTGTCATTCTCTCTGGAAGAGAATTAAGTGTTCGTTTGATTTTACGAGAATGGTAATGAGTATGTGTGTAATTCTAGTTTATATGGAACATCTTAACATCAGAATCGTAACCATGTTATTGCATTCATTTTCCATTTACGCAGTGTGGATGTGATGTGAGTGTTAATGAATGTCAGTGAAGAAAACTGCTTTCTTGCAGTGAAGATGCATTAAGATTGATATTGTTGTGGGTATTGTATGTATAACTAACCACAATTTACGAATACATTACCATCACCGTATTCCGTTAAATTCTGAACCATCTACTATTTAAGCCTTATGAAGTTGACGCACAAATCAGTACGTACTACATGTATTTTAGAAAGAATGAGGAATGAGTTCTCGTGAACTTAGCCTTAATGGAATGGGAAAAAAAATATCTTGTTACATAGAGAAATCATGGATTGGGGGTGAATCTGTGGGAATTTGATGGCCTGGTGAGTAAAGGGAACTTGGAGAGTGTATACTATGCCTCTCATAGCACATACTCTTTTCTCAATTCGAAATATTATGATGGTGATATCTCCCCTGCCCTGCTTTTTTGTAAGTCTGATAGTCTTGGTACAAGGCACTGCAATCCTTGAATAAGGCTTTGCCAAACATAAGTAACCTACTTGAAAATTGTGTAGGGACTAAATGGATTTTAAAGAAGCATCATGTTGCCTTTCTTAAAACTCTCTTTGGTTGGTGGTGATGGAGAGGCGTTCACGCTTGTGAACTCATTTGTTGTACTTGATCTGTTGACTGTTTATATGCTATTTGCATGGCACAGTCAGATGTTTCAAGTATCTTGTCAGCTGCTATCATATGGTGCGTGGCTTATGTGCTTGTTGGCTTGTAAACTCTTTGCATGCATTTACTCTAGTCTGCTTCTGCGTTTCAAGTTGGTGAAGCAGTTTTGACACAGTTCAGATTTACTTTTAAGTTTATTGGTGAGTGTTCTGCAATCCATTGCTTTACTTGAGCTTAAGTTGATGGGGAAATGGTACAGTTCATACTTCATACATGCACCCTAAACTCTTTTTGTCCTAAACCTTACAATACAGAATGCATTGCACTCATGGATTCCACTATTGAGCAAGTAGCTGCTTCCAAATGTGTATTTTGAATGCGATGTGAAACTAAGCATAAAGTTGTCAAAATATGTGTGTTTACCTTGACCTCCTATTCAGTAGTTCTTGTTTGCTTTCAAGTCTTATCCCCATTGTGCATTGAAACAGAATACCACATATCTTCATATCCTCATTCCAGAATGGAGATGAGGTTGGGCTGCTGTACCTTAGGGATCTAAGGTCTAAAACTTTTTTGACTAACCTCTTTTGCTGATGGGAGATCGTATATATAGCTAATTAAGCCTCTCTTGGATGCCAAAAGGGCTCACAAAATCGCTTTTAGGGTTGATTAGCTGAGCCAAAATTTATGGTTCAAGACTCAATAGTGGTAACTTATGTTGTGTTTGCGTCCAAATTCAAGATCCCTCAATCCTAGTACGACTCTGCAGTTTTGTATTGAAGACTTGACCTTAAGTCCTTGAAAAACACACGTGACCTGTTGCTATCTGAATGTATAAGCTGAATCTGAATGGCATACATAGGCGAGCTCACATTTTCATTGCCTTCATTTACTCTATGGTGTATTCCTGAATGCTTCTCTTAGTAAGGATTCTTGTGATTTATACTCGTATTCCCCCAAGTGCATAGCTAAAAGGATCACGAATTGATCCTCGGTGCTTTAAGAATCAATCAGAAGCATTTCTCCAGGTCTAGGTTGCAGTACAGAGGCCTGGGAAAGCAAGGTGTCACTAATGGCACCACTTTCATATTGACTGCAATAATGGATGGGTCATATTAGGATAGAAAATCGGAATGTTGCATTTGGAACTGGCTGACTCAAGTAATCAAGTTAATATTGCATTTGGAACTGGATTGCTGGCTCTCTGTTTAACCATTAAAATTGTTGTTTTCTTTTCCCGTAGTCTCACTTTTTCTGTCTAGGAACCACAGCAAATCTACAAATGTCAAAAACACCATTGAACATCCATACCTAAATGTCGGGCCTTTTATATTTGTTTTGCATTGCTTGCATTTGAAGGTTCAGAAATCGGATATCATGAGTGCGATGTCTGATGCAGAGATGAAAGTACATATTTCGTATAATATTCGTAGATGCTTGTGCTTCATTATACTTTAGGACATAACATTTATTGTAAAATCCTCCTTTACTCGACATTGCTTGCCAATGTAAGAGCCAAGGGTTTTATTGCTCTAGCGGTGACAACTTTGGGGATTGTTGCATCAAGCATGGCAGGTGGAAGTACAGCAAATTCCCGTTTCAAAAATCCTCTAGATGTTTGGGAGAATCACTGCCCCAATATTTCAAAACAAAGCGCACTTGCAGATCTCATTTGCATCTCGCGACTTATAAAATGGGATGAACTGGTGAAGTGATTCAATGGCTAAACGACAAACTATAGAGTACTTTGACATGCTCCTGCAAGATGTTTGTTCATCCAACCGATTATTTGGGGGGAAAACCGCTGATTTCAGACAGGTATTGCCAATGATACCAAAGAAAGTTTACGGGAAGTAATTGATATCGGCTTTGTCATGTCTTTTCTGTGGGAAAAGTTACGGAAGATACGCTTGACTGAAAACACGAGGGCCATTCATGATCCAGCATTTTTGCAATTTTAATTGAGCATCAGTAATGGTTCACCTCCTTTTGAGGATTTTCCCATGTCGTTTGTCGTCTCTTATAACAATGACCAATCATCGATTTGCCTCTTGATTAGAAGTGTGTATCCCGACATAACATATATGTGTGTGTGCGCACGCGCGCACGTGTGTGTATGTGTCTTTCTTTAGTTACCATATAATACTATCTTACAGGTGGAGTATTTAATATAATGTTCCTTTCTACAATTAAGATAAATCCCAACACTCTTGCAGCACAACTGTTTCGTGACTGGTAAATTATTTTGTAAACTACTTACAAATTACATACGCATAAAAAAGACACAGATAATTATCATTTTGAATTGTAGGGTTGCAAACCATACAAATGCCATTGCTGAGATACTAAGAAGGTTCAAAATGAATATAGGACAAAGTTCGCAACATACTGATTTGTCGATCCCACTTAGTCTTATTCAAGAACAAAAGGTTTGTGAGAACTATAATAAATTACAACTATATCAATAACCTAATAAAATATCGATATGTATATACTAAACAAAAATTGCCACATCAGTCAGGCACAACTGTGTGGATTGCAAGAAGAGTTACCGATATCACCAACATGAATAACATCACATATACTGCTTGTAATGCCTGTAACAAGAGAAGTAATGCTGCAAGAGGTACTACTTTCACACGTACAACTTCTACAAGGCCACATATTGAAACATTTGAACCTCGGTTAGAAATCAAACGAACTCATAATATTAATACTATATATTTCACTTAGAAATTAGCATAAAGTATTAACAACATTTGTAATTTTAGATCAGGTGTGTTGTACATCTTGACTTTGAAGATGCTAGCGGAAGCATACTGATTACACTATTTGGCCATCTTGTTGAACAAGTTTTAAGTGCAGATGCTTACAAAATGGCTACACTATCTTTACAGGTATTAGTAAATTTAATTATATAATTATATTAAATACGCAATATTAAATATAAAGTCTAATACCAAAATACGTTCTTCTCTAGGATAAAAGGTCTTTTATTGACAACCGCATAAGAGAACTCCATGACAAGACCTTAAGAATAAAACTGACTATATATAGGCTTGGAGAAGATTTTCAACAACAACGTTGGAAAGCTAGGCATGTTGTGAGTATCGAACCTTAAACTAGAACTGTATGCCATATACTGGATGTCGTTGTTTATAAATAAATTTATGTAGCTATAGAATATGTTCAACTTCATCAAAGTACTACCCTTGTAAGATTTGTTCTTATATATCGCAAAGTAGGTTAGCACGTACCTAATAACATGAATAGAGGTGGCCACCGGTCCTGGCTGCGCGGGTTGGGCCGGGCCTGGGACCAGGTTGGGCTAGGGAATCGAGACCGGGCCGGTCAGGGGTGGGGAACCGAGACCGGGTCGGTTCTTTGATTCGGTACCGAATCAAAAACGAATCACGAACCGAATCGAATCGAATCGAATCACGAACCGAATCAAACCGAATCACGAGCCGAATCGTACTGAGTCGAACCGAATCATGACCGAATCATGAACCTTCTTGAACCGAGAGGTTCATAATATGTGCACAACAACGAACATGTAATATCTCTCCACTGTTTATTAAATTTAAGCTTGGTTCGAATATTAAATAATCTATACATTTTGTGTTTGCTGAAGCATTATCTAAGGAAAGGGAAAAAACTTTATCAAGCAAGTGAAAGGTTTTAAGACACTATATTATCCTTACCTTAAGGTTGTACCCGGTATGTCTCTCCTCCATAGCTTCAAAACAAATGATATGTTCTTTAATATACCACTCATCATCTATCCAATGGGCGGTTACACAAAGAAAAGGTTCACCAAAACAAGAGGTCCATGTATCACTAGTAAGGCTAATACGACCGTTAAAAATGCGAAATATTTCTATTAAACTACTTCTATATTTATAATAAACAGTTTGGGTATGGAGTTTAAGTGTGTTCCTAGGGACACGTCTATTAGTAGGTTGTAAAGATGTTTTAGTGAAATGTTCAAAATTCGGACTCTCACCATAGGTAAAAGGTAATTCATCAACAATCACGAAGTTAGCCATTTCATCAATCATCCTATCTCGGTTATACATAAAAGGCATACCTCCTCCGGGCATGGAACCCATAGACCCGTGTAGTTGTGTTTGACTTGAAGATTCAGCTGCGCCTGCGGATTCAGTTGCATCCAAGTTTATTTATTTTTTTGAATACTTCCTATGTTTAAAAAATTTATTTTTTTGTTTCAAAAAAAGATATTTGCGTATAACATGCAAAGCGTTCTTTGTCCCTTAAGAATTATCACCTAATATGATATGCTCTTATTATACACTTTAGAACTTTTATACTCCAACATTTCCTTAAATATCATAATCGAATATTCGCAACTTTTAGACAAGTAAACAAAATGCATTCATATTGTATGCATATAATTATCCCGATGCTATATTACATTCTCTTGAATATTATAATCAATTCTTTATGAAGTTCTTTTTCCTTTAAGTATTATTTCATAGAAACTACGATAAATTATATACATGGCATATCTATTTTTACAAAACACATGTAATCATAATAATATAATATATGCGTATTTGACACAGTTTTAAAACACATCTACCTTTAGACACGTAAACAAAATACATTCACATCATATACGCATATAATAATCATATATCGCTATGCTACATTTCTTTAAATGTTGTAACCAAATAACCATGAGATTCTTTTTCCCTGGAGTATTATTTTCAAATATGACATATCTTTACAAAAACACAGACCGATTATCTACATGACACATCTACTGTTAGAAAACACATGTAATCTTATTGATATACTATCTACTTAGTTGACACGTATTTTATAATCCATCTACTTTTAGAAACGTATACAAAATGCGCATTCTTATCCTGTATGCATGTAATGGTCCTATCGCTTCTCTATAAATATGCATGGAAATTATTTTTATTAATATTCCACACTCTATCCAATAACTTGATATATATTTATCAATATAGTCTTGATAAACCTATTCAATGGAAGAACCGCATCGAATACTAGATATAAACACAATTAAGATTGCCAAGAACAGAGTACGAAATTCATGCGGTAAGAGATGATGAGATGAAAGCATATCTCAATCTACACAGTATTCCTAATACTTCAGGTGTCATGAGGTTTATTGAAACATTTGGTACTCGACTTGATGTCTCACAACAAAATGTTGCTAGACAATCAATCAAATTTCTCCATGAAACATACAACATGGATGTTGGAGATTACAATTATTACCAATTAAAACTAGAAGAGCAAAACAACGAACTATTGCAACAAATATCAACCAACTTTAATGAATTTACTATGTAAATATATTTGTAATTTTGTAGGATACATAAATACATAATATGTACGTATATATTTTAGAAATGTTTGTTTTATTACCTTAGAAATAATATGTTTTACAAGTTCATGTGTATATTGTACTTTTCCTTTAGATATATTATAGCTTATTGTATACAAAATAAAACAATACCGCATATGTTATATGACTTATATATTAGTAAAGCTTTACATTTAATAACTATTACAAATCTTTAAGAAGTCGGATTGGCTGTCGCGTGCTGTAGTCCACCTTGTTACTTTAAAAGAGGATAAAAAAAGGGACTTGCTATTTATCGCCACAAAATTACTCGAGTTATCCCCCCCCCCCCCCCCCCCCCCCCACACACACACACAAAATACATAATATGTACGTATATATTTTAGAAATGTTTGTTTTATTACCTTAGAAATAATATGTTTTACAAGTTCATGTGTATATTGTACTTTTCCTTTAGATATATTATAGCTTATTGTATACAAAATAAAACAATACCGCATATGTTATATGACTTATATATTAGTAAAGCTTTACATTTAATAACTATTACAAATCTTTAAGAAGTCGGATTGGCTGTCGCGTGCAGTCCACCTTGTTACTTTAAAAGAGGATAAAAAAAAAGGGACTTGCTATTTACCGCCACAAAATTACTCGAGTTATCCCCCCCCCCCCCCCCCCCCCACACACACACACACACACACACACAAAATACATAATATGTACGTATATATTTTAGAAATGTTTGTTTTATTACCTTAGAAATAATATGTTTTACAAGTTCATGTGTATATTGTACTTTTCCTTTAGATATATTATAGCTTATTGTATACAAAATAAAACAATACCGCATATGTTATATGACTTATATATTAGTAAAGCTTTACATTTAATAACTATTACAAATCTTTA